>JANAVB010042618.1:33374511-33634421 GCA_029216955.1 Iris pallida
TTGTAACTGGCTTGGAATTTGAAAATGAATATCTCAGAACACTTTGGAAGAAGTAGTAAGCTTATAAAGAAGAGATATGAAAGTGAATTGGTGTGTTGAAATGATCAAAATCCTTCTCTATTTATAGTTTTTCCAAGGAAAATTCTGTCAGAATTCTGACAGAATTCGGGCATAACTCTTTGAGTAAATCTCGACAAGATCCGTAACTGCAGGAGGACCAAGTTCAAAATCTAACGCCTACTAACCGAACTCTGGCCGAATTCGGGCCTAATTCTGTTTGAGTTCTGTTAGGGTTTTTACAATTTGGTTTTGGGCTTTTAGAAAAGATCAAGCAGTTAGGAAGTAGTTTGGGCTTTTGTAAGTGGACTTGTTTTCAAAATGAAAGGATATTTTAAAAACGTTTCTTGGATAGCCTATTTGCCAGTACGATGCAGTTTACATCGTATTCCTAGACTCATTAAATAAAAAATATATTGATAAAATAGGAAAACCAAGAGCCCTTTGATAACGTCTTTCTTCCTTGATGGCAGTCGTCCAAAGATATACAGATCTAGAAATCTGAATACCTTTCGGGGGCTTCGCCCCTGAACCCCCACGGGTGGCGCTGCCCCCTCGACCCCTGTCTACTAACCGGGCAGTGGAACCCCCGATGTGAGGCCCCGGATAGGTAATTGGACGATTCAGAGAAATCTTCTTGTATGACGTCGTCTTTGGCCGATCAAAAATTCTCCATTACATATGTCCTGGTTTGACAAAGCTTGATCATGCATACTGTATGTCTATAAGAACATGTTAGACGAACAAAACAATATGATACAAGCATAGCAATATGATATAGAATATTTAGGACAATGCTAAGTTTAAGTAGCAACATGATAGTGATTACATGAATATTAGTGATGTCATTATGGTAAACTTAATTGATTAGACATATTAAAAAATGTGATATAATCATTGGCTAACAATCTCCCCCTTTTTTATTATGGAAAATCGGTTAAGTTTAATATATATACAATAGATGCATGTATCACTAATAAACACATAATACTAGAATATTGTGTGCAAACTTAAACTTATTTCTCTCCCTTTGACATGATAAAAAATAAGCAGCCCCGTAATTAGAGCTAAAATGAACTCAAGCATAAGTAAAGGAGGAAAGCAAAAATAATCATGATCAAGGATTAGAAGAACAGTGTAACGACAAGTTTAGAATTGCATTACTAAAGTAGAAAAACTTGTCAAAAATAGTTGGTTGAACTTAAAAACGTTGAAATCAATCAATACATAGTTTACCAACTAGAAATCTAAAAATGACATTCAAAACACAATATGATGAACAAATAAAACTGTAGTTTTGAAATTGACCAATAAAGGATTTTAATAAAAATAGATATCAATATAGTAGAAATCAATCATTGGTCATAAATAATTCGTGAAAAATTCACAAATCTAGTATATACCAAAAAAAAAAGAATATAATGAGACTTTTAACAATGATCACAAAAAAATTATGATTCATAATTTGCCTATACAAATTAGTGAATCAATTCCATAAAGAGTATAATCATTGAAAAAGAAATCAAAATAAATATACTAGATTCTATTCAAAATCTATACCAAAGTTCATGCATTTGAATTCAATTACCTTAGCATGATATATGTATATCTATTAGATAAACATGAAGGTAATAAAGACAAAATACTTGAGAAAGAGAAATTCAGTCGACTTGAATGCTCCCTCACAAAGTATGATCAGTCTAAATATAGATAATCATGAACTTTGAGATAAAATCTCAATAAGAAAAGCCAAACCAATTTAAGCTCAAGGAATCATCAAAATTAAATATATTTGGCAAGATATTTTAAGAACTCATATAAAATGAGAGAGTCAAAAAGAGATAATAATAATCATATATTCTCTCATAAGCTTACTAAAATAAAAATCATGAACCAAACTACAAGATATGCTAAGTAGAAGAATATATGTCCAGATGAACTAAGTATACCACATATTAAGGGGATAAAGAATTGACACAATTAATTTGCTCCCCCTTTAAAATATATGTGTCTAGTTCCAAAATAATTTAAATGCAAAAATAGATAAAATAAATAATCACAAGATCTAAGGAATATTCAATATATGCATCTTTCTTTCCTTTGATCAAATGCATATAAAGTCCTAAACTTAAAATAAATATCATCTTTAGGCAAATAAAAGAAATATCTAATGAATAAATGCTTAAAGATAAACAAACAAAATATATCTCCAATATATATATAAAAGAAATATTTTAAGACATTAAAATATTTTAAAAACTGTCTTTAATAATAACATTTGAGTACCGGACAGATTCAATAAATCAAAAAGAAATCAAAAAGGCTTTTCAAAAATGTGGAATTTATTACAAAAAACTGTCTTAATAAATGTTCGAATACGTCCATTTAGTCCTCAGACTGAAAGCTGGCAATTTGAATCACGAAAAAAATTTCAATAAAGAATCCATAAATCATAAATAAATCTATTTGAACAAATAAACATAACTAGATAAATGTCCAAAGAAAAGTGTATTCTAGATATATGGCATGTCAAGGGGATAACTGATTTGAAACAATTAACTGCTCCACCTTTACATGGCTATATCCAAAAAATAATAGTATTGACAAAAAATTTAAAAATCAGAGGAATATTTTCAAAAGTAGGAAACTAATTTAAAAAAATCAAAGTTCATTCTTCCATTTTAAAGCTGTTGCACGGTGTCCATCAGATAACCGTAAGGTTAAAGAGAAGAAACGCTTTGAGAGAGAGAGACATTCAATATGCATGACTTCACCCCTACAGAGAGTTACTGTTGTAGACAATAAGTAACTTGAACAAGAAGATAATAATATAAATCTCAAAATCATTAAATATTACACAAGTTAACGAAATCACAAGACCATAATATTCAATGAGTAGTCACAAAATCATCAAGTCTGAATATCAAATAGTGACAGAAAAATAAATATATCAGAAGATGACAAACATTAACCTATGGAAGATTAATATATGTTACCTTTTTTTAAAAATATTATTATATAATATTATCCATCAAAGCTAAAATCCAAAATCCAGCAGATAACAAATGCAACTAAATCTCAATAAATCTTTAGTTTATAAAGTATTGATCAATCTTGGGTTTAGCTGTAGGGGGTACTATCCCAGCTAACGAATGTTCACCAGAGAACACTTAAGTACCGTTTCGCTTTAGCCGTAGCCGTGGTGACAGACAGACCCTTTGTAGGCTTGTGCCCAAAACAAATCTCTTCTTTAATAAACAAGAATTTAATAAGAATTTGTGGAATATGAAATAAATAATAAATCTTAGAACAATGTAGCATACTGTATAAGATGTATGAACTACATTTATTCATATGTGCTATAAAATCATTGGAAAACAATAAAATATAAAACATTTGTAAATCAAAAAGTAGGACCTAGATACACTGATGTATTCTGGAACCTAAGGGACTGGGTTCAGTACATTGGATCCAGAACTAGGTAATAGTTGTAAGTAGACCTTCAATAAATCTTAAGTCTATAAACTATTGATCACTTCGGGTTAGCTGTAGGGGCCGGTTCCCAGCTAGCGGTAGTCCGAAGACTAGTACACCATGTCGCTTCCGGCTATTTACACCTTTATGACAGAAGGACCCTTTCGGCTTGTTCCCAAAATGATCTCTACTCTTAAGAACTTAGATTCAAAGGAATATATGCAGTATCATTGAACAACATCGAAATCCAGAATCCCTAAATATAAAGAAGTAAATACCCAAATAATAGTTCTACTACAAGAAAAATAACGATTCTTACTGGTTTATAAGTTGACGGTCGTCGAAAACCGTCAACAATAGTGGTTATCTTGACAGATTTAGGCTTACATCAAGAGATGTCCTTTTTTTTTGTTACTGTAGCAATTTTATAGCATGTATGTTGACGGTTTCGAAGGATTCGTCAAGAAAGAACATTTTTTATATTGACGGTTGTTGATAACCGTCAAGTAATGCATGTACTAAAAAATTGTCGTTATTTTTTTCTCTGTCATTATTGTAATTATTTCAAATTTTTATATCTATTGACGGTTATGATTCTTTTTTTATTGAAGGGCACAATAATTTTTTTCCGATCTCTCGTAAACTCTCCCTACTCAATAACTCTCTGCTATCCCTTCTCCCTCTCTCTCTCTCTCTCTCTCTCTCTCTCTGCTCTCCCTTCCTCTCTTCCTTCTCTCATTCGTAGTAGATGGAGAAGGAAATCCCTTCTTCATCCTCTTCCTCCTTTTCTTCCTCTTCCTCCTCCTTTCTCTCTTATATAACCCTAATCCCCAAATCCATCCGATGTTATCTCCAAACCCTAACCCTAGATCAAAGTCTTTCCTCGAAGACTCTGTTGATGATGGCGGCAACTGTACGAAAGAGGTCGTCCGACTCTGGCGAGCACTTCCCTGAATACCTAGACGACCGTTCAACCCCTTCGGTGAGTTTCTTTCTTTGATCCGATCGACTTCGTAAAGAACTGGTAATCTCCTCTTCCCCTTTAATTAATTTTCAACTAATTTTGAGTAATCTAACTAGATCAAAGTCTTTGCCAATGCTGGCTTGCTGAACTAACTGCTGGAATTGGGGTTGTTTGAGTTAAGAACCCTATTTTTCCATTCTTTTTTATATACTTAACTTTATGGGCTTTGAACCCTATATTTCCATTCAAATTTTTTGCCAAAGAAGGCTTTTCGCGATCAACAAGGAGGATAGCCCGATCCCGTCCTTATCGGAGCCGACGGTGAGGTCGAGTCATGGAGGACTAGGGTTTGGAAAGAAAAATAAAGAAAAATTAGGGCAAAAAATGGGAGTGACGGTGATGAGTAGAGACTGGGTGAAGGAGGTGGAGACAGTATCATTCCTTCTTTCTTCTTTCTCGTGACGGAGTGGTAGGAGGCACAAGTGAACAATAGTGGGACAGTAGGAGCACTTGTTTCCCACACAAAGCATAGACACATGTACCAAATAAAATGGAAGCAATAAAAAATGTGTCAGAAAAATCAGTAGGAAGCGAAAGCTAAAAGTATTAGAGTAAGGTACTAAAATTGCTTCTAGTGCAATAAACCATAATAATCGAGTTCCTTGCCTTTAGAGTAGTCACACATGTGGCAATACTTGCCATCTTGGTGGACTTGTTGTTTGCAGATGATGCACTTGGTATTTTCGTAGGGTGTCCATCAGTAACACATTCAAGTTCTACAAAATTAAGAAAATTGATACACAAGCTAGAGACCTGTATATATATAATAAATAATCATCGTTAATTCTGAGTTAAACAAATTTAAATTGCCATAAACATAAGAATATGGGAAGTGATCTGTATATATAATACAATTACTACACTAATTTGCTTCAGAAGCATCACCAATAAGTTGTTCTTTGTTACAAAGTTACAAACTGTGTCTAGAGCTTGAGGCTTGTTCTTTTGTAATGCGATTGTTTTGTTCTGTTCTTGCATAACCCAGTTGCATCAATAGGTCTCTATGTTGATAATGGTTCTTTGTATGAAACACTCACTTCTTCTGGTGTCTCACATCTTTGGAGCGGATGGCCTTTAAAAGTACTATAAACATGAGTCATTTGCGCATCGTGCGATAAATAGAAGCTATTTCTAAAATACTCTAAATTTTAGTATTTTTTTGACAAATACACCTCCTTCATAGTAACTGAAATTATTGGTATGATAAATCCAAACATTACAAATGATGCTTTCTATTTCTAAAGATTGCTCTTAATAGAGTTGACTGATGAAAAAGGATCATTAAGTACTAAAAGATAGAAGCTTTCATGCCTTTTTGTTTTTGTATCCAAGTATCATATTTTCAACTTGAAGGAATGTAGTTCCTTTTCCTCCTTAGGTTATGTGGCAAAGATATGAATGCAGTTACCTATAGCAAATGGTATCTTCTTTACCTCTTTGGCTAGACTCTTTTCCATTATGGGGGTGTGGGTTCTGAAGAGTGCTCCTTGCTTGCGGAAGCATAAATTTCATGACCAAAAGGTAATACCTTTGGAAAGCCCCTCTTTTACTCTCAAGCACCTTGGCTAGGAATTTGGCAGTAGCTTAGAGGATCAATGACTTGTTGAGAGCTGGTTGAAAGCCCCTCTTTTACATTTCATGACTTGTTGAGCTGATTGGCACATGACTCTGATGGAAAATATAACCCAGAAATTATAACCAAAATCTATGCTCAGTGTGCATTCCTGCTAATGTGAGCGGGACCGGCCCATGGGTAAACCAGAGAAGCTTCACGTTTGGGCGGCCCCCTCTATAGTTTTGCTACATGCACCCCCCTCCAGGTCTAAGCCCTATATTCCTTTTAGTTGGGCATTAAGCCAAAAACCTCAAAGGCCATTGATAAATCAGCCTATCTCCACAGCTATATAGCATTTTTCGTGGCTTCCAGGAATTTGAGGCATCATCTATGCGAAGAAAAATTGGATCAGGAACTCCTAAAATCACTTGCACACAAGCCCAACACCAAGGAAAATCCTAATGGGAACTGTTGTGGATTTGGACTGTGGGTACTTTGGAAACTCTAAAATTTGCTAACTTTTGAGACAACCTATTTAACTCAAATTTTGAAAGTCTGAAATCTAGCTAAAATTCCTTTACAGATCGGCCAAGTTTGCTAAAGATCTTGCAAATTTTAGCAGTATGGTTCCTTGTTAAAAAAAAATTATAGACAACATATCTTAACCGGGCAAACAATAGTGGTACTTCCCACATTTGAAATTGGAAGTTTTCCATATACAACGGCTTATAAAGTAAAACTAATTAGCAGGTATAAGAATACAATGGTGGTAGTTCCAATGTTTACATGCATACTTTGAGGATTTAACTTCCATATTCATGTTCTTGTCTAGTTCTATTTGTTTAGGCATGTTGCTTTCTCACCTAACAAAAAGTTACTGTGTGTGATCTCCTCGGAGAGGCTGTGCAACTTCACCTGGTCCCCCCACCGGCTTACTTTTTTCTCTTCTTGCATCTTTTGTCATATGGTTTAATGTATTTTTGTTGTTGTCGTTGAGTTCAGTTCCCCAGAACTTTCAGAAGTTCTAATTTTTTTTTAATATATATTTTTCTTTATACGAAAATAAATCCAATCTGCTGAGAAATATAGAACTCGTCCTGGTAAATAACGATGTAATTCTGAGGAGAACTAGAGAGACTAGATCGATAAGTCTGTATACTTGGTGCGTCCCTGTCTTGATACTTTAACGTAACTGCATTTTTAAGATTACATGTTCCCATATGTACCACATCTGATGTCTATCTACTTGAATTTTTTTTGAAGCCAAGTTAATTGCTTACATTGGATACTTGTGTCTCCATATATAAAGGATTGTGAGTACATGTGGGCAAGGATGAATTCACTTTGTATTTTGGGGATTGGTTACAAAGTGGGCATGGACGAAAGTCATTAACTTTTTGAGAATTAGCACAAATTTATACAATACTTTGCACAAGTCTTGTAGCATTGTTATCTTACACTTCGAAAATCTTTCTATTACTGCTTAGTTTTTCTCAGGTTCTACTAAAATCACTCTTCTCTTTTCTCCTTAATGTTATTTATTTAGAAACAAATTTGCCTTTGTTTACTTTTGTTGTATTATAGATAGTTTGATGCATTCATTCTGGTATGCACCTGAGGCACAACCAACCCCACATTTATAGTTGTAAATGTCAGTTCTCTCATATTATGAGACTAGGTTTTATATTATTATGTTGAATAATGCTGATATTAAATTATTAACATCATTTTGTGATTCCATTCGACTTAAACATATGCTCCAATCATATAAAGAGTTATGATTAGTCGTTCACAATAAAGAGTGAGGGATGTTATGATATATAAACATTAACTGTAAAATGATATATATTTGAGTACTACTCCCTTGATAGATGTTTTTTTTCTCCATTATTCATTTTTCATCTATCTGTTTCATAGTATTTGTTTTCTCAGACACTTGATGTACTAATATCACTTCTTCATTTCCATCATATCTAACAATATCAAAATTAGTTGTTGTTCTCACGTATTGTTGTCACTTTTTTTAGGTGGCGCTCGATTACATAGGGAAACGAGGCGCAACTGTTGGAGTCACTAGATAAAAGAGAATCAAGTATGTTCATATTCAAAATATTGTTATTTGCCATGTTCTGTTATCTATGGTCTTTCTTTTTTCATTGATCATTCTAAGAGTTGCAACCCTGCTTGTAGGTATGCTAAAGAGTTGCAACTCTGCTTGCAGGTATGCTAAAGTGAATCAATTTATTTATATTGGTTGAAAGTTGGTCAGTGTATGGTTGTTGTTTGAAATTTATATATAGTTGTGTGCATATGATGATTTGTGTTTTCTTTATAAACTTGGCATATGATTACCAATGCAGTATTGCACAGTGCATGTGTGGAACAATGTATCTGTGCAAAGTATTTGTATGATATGCTACCATTTGAACTTTTTGTGTTTCCATGTTTCTATTGGTCTGTCCAAGTTGTGTCCACATACACCAACTTTCAGTATTTGCTATCTGGATTTCAGGCATATCAGTGTTTGTGTTACAGATAGCTCCTTATCTGTAAGAGGGCTACAACATTTTTCTTCTTTCTTTACTTGGACTCATGTTTTCATATTTGAATGTATTATGATGCAACTTGAATATGATATGTAGGAAAATTGTTACTACAAAAACTTGTTGTGTCCATCTATTCCTGAGGCAACACGTGTTTATTTGTGTCCTACTTGTGTAATACTTCATAAAATATACACAAAATGAAGAGTATTGTGCCTAGGCTTGTCAATGTTAACTGATAACCCAACATGAAATTTTGGGTTTGGATGTAAAGATTCAAGCCCAATTTACTTACGAGTCATGTTCGGGTACTACGCGTGAAACCTAGAAAACATGGGTATGGCTTGGGTTTCATAAATATATAATTTTTTCCATATAAATGTACAAAAGTTGGTCTCAGGAACTTAGTTATGCAAACATGTGCACATAAATGATTAAATATATTTTTCTTCTTCTCTCAGGAACTATATGGAAAATGAAGGTGCTGTGAATATGGGAGGGATGTGCTCTGGTCGGGTTTGCTACCTATTTTGGTTTTATTTGTATAATTATCAGTTTTGGATGTTTAAGATATATGGAAAGTACATACTTTGGTTGGATATGTATGTGGTTGGACAAGTGTTGGATGTTTGTGGTTGGACGTGTGTTGGATGTGTTAGAAGTTTGTGGTGTATGAACAATATAGTTTATTAATATAAAAATTGGGTTCTATAGTTATTGATGTATGTCTATCTTCTGGATTATTGATATTATGTGTGTGTTTGATTCATTATATATAATTATAAATGGAAATTTGGCTATACAAAATTTAGCTTCTCTTGACGGTTATAAAACGTCAATAATTAACTCAATCTTGCTGCAACTGCTCTTTTCATTGGCGGTTTCTTGACGGCTAATAGCCGTCATCTAGGCCGGAGTCAAGAAAATTTTTTACCTACATTGACGGTTTCTTCAAACTTCTATCTTGACGGCTAAAAACAGTCAACAAAACTATTTCATATGACGGCCAAAAACCGTCAAAAAAAGTTGTCAGCGACCGTCAAGAAAAGGGGGGACTTTTCTTGACTCCGGCCTACTTGACGGATCCGCAACCGTCAAGATACCCCTTTCTTGACAGAAAAAACCGTCAAGAAAAGCCTTTTTTTCTAGTAGTGTTTATCAAGATCAAGATATTAAAAATATCATGTATCCAAAATGTCTACCAAAAAGCCAAGAAAAAGAGGCTTTGAGGAAGAAGCTAATAAAGATAAGAACATAAATTTGTTCAAAGTAATCAATAGCTGAAGTATGAGATAAGTACAAGTTTGAAACTATTTTTCAAAATAATATAATATAGAACTTGAACTTAACTCATATATTAGACAAAGATGTAATTGATTCATAAGAAGGGAATCAAAATAAAATTTGAGAATCAATAGTGAAGTATATTATGCAAGCACAAGGTTAACATAAAAGTATATGTATATATTTTTCAAGTAAATAGGAGACTTGTGCTACACATATATACTCACAAAATACCGATCAAAGTAAATATGACATGTTAAAGACAAATCGATATGAAGTGACCATTAAAAATATTAAAGACAGAGAGTCAACCACATATTAACTCAAAAAAATAAGCTCCTATGCATGCTTCAAGAATAAAAATTAAAAGTAAGAGCATACATAGACAAATATGTCACACTAGTAGAAAATAACATACTATATAGTGTGAACTAATCATTTAAGCTAAACAGCTAGTCATACTAGGATTATATCTCACATTGATTGAAACAATAAACAAATAAAAGATATCAAATAGAAAGACATTAATAAGAACATGATAGATTCTATAAATAAAACCATAAAATAAATCATTTAGCATGTTACCGACATGATGGAAGATGACCTTTGTAGTTATGCAACCACCAACACGTTCCATGGTTCTATGGTTCAGCATAAGTAGCTCCACCTAAAATATTAGGTGAAGACTTTCGTATCCAATACTTGGATGCACATTTGTTAGCTTTGGGAACCCATTTGCACAAGTTTATGTCAACAAGTTTTCTAATCTGATAATGATTAGAAACATGTCCACTAATACCGCAATAATGACAGAAAGTATTAATATTAGTGCTATGTACAACAATATGAGAACGTGCAGTGGTGTGATATGATGTGCATGGATACTTGTAATAGAAAGCATGGTTGCGTGAAGCTTTAGCTTTGCTTGCTTCCTTTGTAAAAGATCTGTCGTGTGTGACTTTGTGATGTGTCACATGTCTTGTGTTAGACTGAGTCATGGGTTGTACTACCTGTTTTTCTAGTCTAATCTCTAACTTTTTAGAGTTCACACAGATCTCATCATATTTAGCAGAAAGAGCATCAATTCTACATAAAGCAATAGAATACTTCTTCTTTTCTGATTCTAATTCCTCCTTAAGTTTAGCATTTTCTTGAGTGCTTTTCTCAATGCAATCAAGTGCCTCATGTAATCTAGTCTCAAGTATGGAAATCTCAGTAGAATTATCAGAAGGAGAAGTATTTCTAGCATCATTCAATATGCAAGTAAGCTTTCCATTCTCACGCTTATAGGATAGAATATCCTTTCTAGATTGCTTATACTTATCTAATACTTTCTTGTGTTCTTCTAATAGATCACTAAAAGCATCAGTAACTCATCATGAGAAGATTCACTCTCTTCAAAAGAATTGTTTTGTACCTCGTTTCATAATGCCATTGACCATAAATTTGCAGCTTGATGAGGTCTCTCTTCTTCTTCTTCAGAATCTCTTGCTTCGCTTTCACACCATATACTCATGCTAGCGTACTTGTGAGACGATAATCTTCCTTTATTTGATCGTTCGTAGTGACTCTCCTTTCTAGTAGTAGTACAATCTTCTTGGATGCGGCCTATCTTCTTGCAATTGTCACATACAAGCTCTTCTTCGTATAAGGGATTGTGTTGTACCTTAAGTCCCAATTCCATCATGCACATATTTGCATCATTATGAAGACTATCCTCCTCTCTGGAGTTGCTAAATTTGCTTTCATACCTGTACTCATAAGTAGCTTCAAGAACTTTCCAAATTTTATGAGATGTTGTGCAAGTAGTAATAAGATTGAATACATTTGTGTCCACAGCACAATAAAAGATATGCGTAGCTTTTGCATCAAGGCTAGCTAACTTCTTCTCTTCCTCAGTGTAATTATAATAAGGCTTGTTGATTATAGAGGATGTGAGAATAGAAGTGATAGTAGGCTTTTTGTACCCATTGACAACAATTGACCATATGTCAAAATCTAGAGACTTCGGGTAGAAGCTCATTCGTGTCTTCCAATAACTATAGTTTGTTCCATCAAATAGTGGGAGTCTATTTGTAGTCAGTTGTGAAGTACATACTTGCCATATGTGATACTGTGATCTATGTAACAGCTGTAATAAATAAGAATATAATAGCAGTGTTACCTCGCTTTACCTGTATAACCCGCTCAGATACCAATTGTAGGAGAATTGGTATAAGCAATAATATCTATATAACAAGCACCCACTCTGATACCAATTGTAGGAACGAATTTGTAAAGCACAATACTCTAGAGGGGGGTAAATAGAGTAGGCAGCGAAATATAGTTAATTAAAAATGTTAGTAGCAAGATCACAGAGACAATATATATCACAAATAAATAATGTAAAAGCAGAGATTAGAAAGCAAACGCAAAGACGACGATGTATACTAGTTTTTCTCTTGTGAGGACTAGTCCAGTCGGAAGAACTCTAGCTTCCAGTTGAATCCACTATGGAAAATCACCATCTAAAATTTTTGTAACTTCTACAACGCGAGCTTTGATCCGAAGTACTCGACCAACTTCAATTATGAAGTGTCTTTCTTCAATCAAGCCTCTGATTACAATCACTATGAAGTTTCTAAACCGTACCGTACTGGCAAATCGACTAGAGGATTGTAACTGGCTTGGAATTTAAAAATGAATAGCTCAGAACACTTTGGAAGAAGTAGTAGTCTTATAGAGAAGAGATATGAAAGTGAATTGGTGTGTTGAAATGATCGAAATCCTTCTCTATTTATAGTTTTTCCAAAGGTAGAATTCGAACAGAATTCTGTCAGAATTCGGACAAAATTTGGACAAAACTCTTTGAGTAAATCTCGGCAAGATCCGTAACTGCAGGAGGACCAAGTTCAAAATCCAACGTCCACTAACCGAACTCTAGCCGAATTTAGGCCGAATTATGTTTAAGTTCTGTCAAGGTTTTTGCAATTTGGTTTTGGACTTTTTGAAAAGATCAAGCAGTTAGGAAGTAGTTTGGACTTTTGTAAGTGGGCTTATTTTCAAAATAAAAGGGTATTTTAAAAACGTTTCTTGGAGAGCCTATTTGCCAGTATGATGCAGTTTACATCGTATTCCTAGACTCAATAAATAAAAAATATATTGATAAAATAGAAAAATCAAGAGCCCTTTGATGACGCATTTCTTTCTTGACGGCAGTCGTCTATAGATAAATAGATCTGGAAATCTGAACACCTTTCGGGGGCTTCGCTCCGAACCCCCATGGGTGGTGCTGCCCCCTCGACCCCTGTCCGCTGACCGGGCAGTAGAACCTTCGATACGAGGCCCCGGATAGGTCGCTGGGCGATTCAGAGAATTCTTCTTATATGACGTCGTCTTTGGCCCATCAAAAATTCTTTATTGCATGTCCTGGTTTGACAAAGCTTGATCATGCTTACTGCATGTCTATAAGAACATGTTAGACGAACAAAACAATATGATACAAGCATAGCAATATGATATAGAACATTTAGGACAATGCTAAGTTTAAGTAGCAACATGATAGTGATTACATGAATATTAGTGATATCATTATGGTAAACTTAATTAATTAGCCATATTCAAAAATATAATATAATTATTGGGTTAACAATAAGTACCAGCAACAATCCAGCAAGGAGCTATACAACATACTCAGTCAACCTGTAAGGGAACCAGGTCCTTAGTGGGACATAGCAAGATACATAATATACATGCCAATATGAAGTACAGTAAAAAACATGTAAGGGTAGTAACATGTGATCCAAATAATAGACATATGATCAAAGTAATAAGCAGGTGATCAAGTGACACTACTATTAGGCAGACTATCTAGTCTGTGTGAAATGCACTTGAGGACAACATTAGTACGCATGAGTTGTCATGAACCCCGGAACTCTGGTAAGGAAACTTTGACAAACTATGATATAAAACCCCAAAGTGTAACTGCGGCAAACTATGAAATCCCTGAAGCTCTGGTAATGAGACGACGACATACTCTTTAGGAAAGGAGCTCATACGCCTAGTGACTGCCATCTCCACCCCATGCTACTGTCCGTATCGCATCCACGACACGTCCGATCCGATTCTAATGAAAGATAAGTCCAAAAGTCCAGTTAAAACATGTACACAGGAGATCCAATATCAATTAAACATATAGAGATCATAATGAGTCACCTATATGCCATGCAGTACGAATCCGTGTATCGTGTCTATGCGTCACCAGGTATAATTGTGACAGTGTACTGATAATGAACATGTAAAACATGAACAGTATATCCAATGCGATCGACTGATAAGAAAGATAAGCATGTCAATACTTTAAATTAAATTTGGCAAGGTATACTTGTCTGGAGGCGAAGCAATATTCTGTTGATGTCCTGCAGGCGAATTCGCCAAACCAAAGAAAAGCAACAACAGTGGGACTTCCGCAGACGTTACTGGATGCTGAAACAAACATCACCAACGCTTCCAAAATAAGGAAAATAGCTAAGATAAACTATCCAAAAGTCTAATTCTGGACACATGGACAAAATAGTAATTTTAGATCAAAATACGGTCCACCTTTGGACCCACTTTGCACCAAAAAATATGTCAGGATAAAAGTCCTCTAAACCTAGCATACTATATGTCCACGAGTCCAGCATGACGATACAAATCCAATGGTACATCCAGAATTGGATTCCGAGGAGCCGATCTAAAAATGACCCGTTTATTCAGATTGGGGGACCAGATTTGCACCAAAATGCATGTCGGGGCCACGTTGCTCCAAATTCAGCAATTTATATATAATTTCTAGGTAGAACGATGCCAAGAGACCACTAGTGGTGTCAGATTTAGAATCCTGGGTCACTGGTCCAAATTTAGAATTTTACAAGTTAAAAATTACGAATTCGGACGGCCAACTTTGACGTTCTATTCAACCAAACAAATGACCTCACAATGGAATAAAAAATTAATTACAAGAAGAGGGTTATACCAGCTGTGCACAGGAACCAGTAGCTTGTTATATGGAGCTACGATGGATAAAACATGTGGAACAGGCCGTCGGGAAGGTCCGTTTGATTCAAAAAAGGTTTAGAATTGCTCAAAGCTGGCAAAAGAGTTACGTGGATGTATATCGGTGACCCTTGGAATTTATTATGGACAATCATGTATTCTTGAAGGTCACACCCATGCAAGGTGTGATGCGGTTTGGGATGAAAGGAAAATTTTTGTTGGTCCCTTCGAAATCCTTGAATAGGTGGCCTCAGTGGCTTATCGACTTATACTACCTTCGGCTCTGGTTGATGTAAATAATATCTTCCATGTGTCTCAACTGCAAAAGTACGTGCATCATCCAAGCCACGTAGTGAACTTTGATCAGTTGTAGTTGAGCGCTGACTTATCATATACTGAAAACCTGTTCAGATTTTGGACAGATAGGAAAAAGTTTTACGGAACCGGACTGTATCTTTGGTTAACGTATTGTGGCAGAATCATGTTTTCGAAGAGTTGACATAGGATCTGGAAGAGGAGATGAGGGTGAAATACCCTTCGCTGTTTGATAACCTTGAGGTAGGACTTTTATTTTAAGTTTCAAGGACAACTTTTCTTAGTGGCATATAATTTAATGCCCCGCTCCTAGCAGTTCACTATATAAGGCTTGTGGCTTAATTTACTCGGTCGGAACCGATTATTAGAAAAATTTACCATCGGTATCGAATCGATTACGGACAAATACACAAGAACTTTTCCAACTAATGGATCGGTTTCTCTTGAAACGAGTCCAAGAGTTTTCTCTGGACGTTTTGCTAATTTTGCTGCTTGGTTTTGATAGATGTTTTTCTGAATGGTTTTCGATGATTTGATTCTTTCCCATTTTCATCGATTTTCATTACATTCATTCTTGAGAATTCTGAGAAAAGGAACATAATGAGACGAAGTATTAACCAATCTTTTGTTGCCATCGTAGGCGGGCACATGACGGAAAGCTAATCGTACAAGTGTTCCTCCTCCGCTCGGCAATTCTCTAATTGGTGAGTGTGGATTCTCTGTGGTAGTTTGTCCCTTCTCCGCTATTCCTCCATGCCAACTAAATAAATTTTCTAGTTTCCTTTCTACATCCATTGATCGATAACATGATGTTAATACCACAAGTCAATACCACTAAGAATCTAGTGAAATGAACATTGAATGAATTGATTATTTTGTTAACACCAATGAATGAATGAAATGCCAATGACCATATGAACATCGAAATGTTGCGATAAATGTTAGAATGATATGAAATGCTTGGAAATAAACATGTTGTCTCCTTATTTTCAATATTACCATGCACTGTATGCTTATCGAGTTGGACACGCATTCGCATGGTCATAGACAACTTGTGCACAAGGTTTGAGATAAGTTTTCTCGAATGGTACCTGGGACACTGGGACCGATTCGGCTTAGGAGGAAACAAGTGGCGTGTTATGGGAGCACGAGTATTGCGAGGTATCCTAGAGGCTAGCTACCTACGTTGATGTCATCGCATTACCTTGAAGTCCTATATGGCAAAAGAGTCAGTATAGTTTAACAACGCCAGTAACCACGTAGTCAGGATGCATGCTAATGATTATCTTATGTAGGGGCAGTAAATATTATAACGTGTGTCTCATACAGGTATGTCACGACCAGCACCCAAAATTTGGGCATGAGTCATGCGCACGCCCAGCCTACGCCGCAGTGTCGACGGTAGAATATTGTATGATATCAATATGATGAACAACCCACGCAATATATTCACTCAACTTGGAAGGACAATAATGTATAGCCAATAAATACTCAATCACAGCTCTAAATAGATAATCGCACGATGAAAAATAACAAAAAAATAATAGTCTTTAATTCAAAGAAATAAACGAATCCCAAAAGTTAACTACATGGTCCAAATGTCAAATAAATAACTAAATCTGGAGACAAATCTGACCAATTGCCAATTTAGCCAAACTAGGCTACTTCTAGAATTTAGCAAGCTATATTTCTATTGGGTCCCCTCTATGGTTCTTCTACGCTCCATTAGGGCACATGTTCTCAAGCTTATTGTCTGAAAAATGTTATTTAGTCAGGATGGAACGAATACATCTCTAACAGCAGTTCCAATAATTGACAAAAGTCTATAAAACAGTAATAGTAATGAAATACATGAAGGGCATATAAGCATAGAAACATGGTATGAAACATCAAGTAAAAGTAGATGATCATGGTAATAAAGACAAAGCAGTAAGTGAGATCAGTTTTGAACAATAAGATATGTAACCAGCAATGTATGAAGTGGAACAAAAAACTATACCTATCTAGTATGTTGAATATCGTTGTTGACATGTGAACGGTTAGGGTAAATATGGCATCTCGTACGTGAGGTGTACGAGCGCTATCATTCCAGATTAGATCTGAGAAAGTGTTTCCTGATTTGGAAATATTCACATGTCTACTAAGGTATTTTTCCACCCGACTAATACTAATGGATCCAATATATAAGACTAGCCAGATGAATATAAGTGATGCCAGAGGGGTAAGCCAGTCCAATAGAAAAATAATGTACCCAAAAGGAATCCATAACATACTACTCCGTGTAATCATTGTTTCGAGAATCAAAACAAGAATCAATGTAAAAGAAAACTATAAACATGAATCATAGAAGTCATCAAGTATGAAAATTGTCAGAGAATATACTCACCTGGTGTCCTGAGCTGCTGATATGGGTCCGATACCAAATTTGAGTCCGAGGAACCTATTTTATGAATTTATATAAGGTTAATAAATGATTTGAAATCAAAGTCAAACCTACCTATTACTCATTAAACCCTTGGCTTTATATTCCTGCTACTTTACTTATCTATTATTGACACCAGGATACCTACCCTTGCCCATGTATCACATTGACACCCATCATAATCTATATTGGTGCTAACCTAGCCATGTCACTTTCCTATGCTGATATGTATGTACCACATGGGTACATACTAGGATTTCTACACACTCCATGTATCTCCCTTATCACAACAAGACACTACTAGTTTACTGCAAATTACTTTAGACACATGGGTTTTTCTACCTTCTGTATACAACAGGTAAGACTGTTGATGAACTTCCCTAAGTAGTTCACAATTTCTGCACTTACTCATACATGATACTCATGTAACTTATTGATACCCAACTGCACCTACGGTTCGATACCAACCCTACTTTTCTGTTGTTGCCATGTACTCAGTCATGAGTAATCATGAACCCCATGACTCAACCGACCTATCTCCATCCTTCACTAAACTATTTTTCTTTTAATCCCATGTTGGTCTTACACTTGCTGCTATAGCATATATAACTGCCCCTACCTGTGTACACCCCCATCCATTAACAGGGTACTGCATTCCTATAACCTCAACTGATATATCCTGGTTACTAGAACTCTATGTAAGACTTTACCTCTTATTTTAACATCCCTTACTGTTTATGTCCCAGCTTACTATTATTTCCTCTTATTCCCTTGATATTGTTGATACCCACATCGCCTAGGTTTTTAAAGACTGAATAATAGGTAGTCACACACACAGAGTTATAGATATACTAATATACAAATCAACATACTGCTGCTATCAAATCTGCATCTTTCAACTAAAATAGTTGCACAATTGTAATGTGCCTTAACACACTTATATATGTCAATTTGACACTTATAACCCAAACCCACACCTACTAGTCTGTTATATCCTGTTATTACACTCAATTTCCTGTATTTACCTACTACCGCTTGCAATGCCCATCTTCAGACATGAACTAACAGGACCCCTTTGCCTATCCATATCTATTCCCTCTTTGTATTCACTGATTGAATTGTATCAATAGGGACTAGTTATGCGTATCCCCAAGCGGAATATACACCAGTTACCCAATGCTAGGCACAGGTTGCACATGCACACAGGTAATTCAACGACCCACTTTTATCAAATACACATACACACCGGTTGCCTAGGATATTCCCTTATTGCACATGTCGTTTTTGTTACTGCAGCAACTACAGTATCTCCTATTAGATGTTGTTGCATCTCTTCTCTCTGTCCAAACAACTGACACCAACCTAATGCCTGTTTACTACCCCTCTTGTTGGATACTGCATGTAGTATATACAATATACGTTTTTACTGCTATTCTACTATGGTTTATAGCAATTACTGCTATGTGGAAATAACACCCTTCCACACGGGTACATGGGTTATACTCCCAACCAATATGCACACAAGTGCAGTCTTTCCTATCAGTCGAGGGAACCCCCTTATACCTGTTGTTGGTTCACATAGTACATTAATTGTCTCTGATTTGTCCCATATATCCCTATAACCTATGCAATGTCATACTTTGCAATCCCTTAACACTTAGACACAGACAACCCATCATCCTCTGATACACCCAGTTATGTATGTTTGTGTGACTGTTATCCGCACATACACTGGCTGTCCTGCAGTTTGTAGGAGAACCTATTGCTACTGCACAAGACTGATAACAAACCCCTAACCTGCGTGCACTAATTCACCCATATGTATCTAGACATCTTATACACCTAACACCAATACACTACACATCCCCTGTTATGACTGATACCCAAAATGGTTACTAATTACAACCCAACTTAAAGTTGCACTTTTACCTACATTCTAAGACACACACAATTATTCCTATTATTCACCTATTCGATGGAAGACCTATTCTGCAATTTACCCTCTGCTATGTACTTCACACAAGGATGTTAACCTATCGACCCCATTTGCACTCGAGCCTGTTACCACAATCACATATGCTGCTTGCTGCAGGTGGATTACATCTTGCTGCTCTGTGTAGTTCACATCATTCATACCAATGTTTTCCTTTATGTTTGAACCTGTACACGTGCACCCATTAATCCCTATACTAATATAGGTTTTACGACACAGGAATCATCCTTTAACAACTTAGAAATTTCCAATCCCTTTACACACATCTATTTTCCATACTAACAGGACTCTAGTCCTAAAATTTACGATTAAAAACCTCTTAGCTATACTATCAAGCATATGGCGTGCTATACTCAAAAGGAGGAGAGGTTAGATTATTACCTTAATGATGAAATCTCGAGGTTGATGATGGCACGAAGAACAGTCTCAAAAGAAAATTCCACAGCCCTTTTGCGAAGGGAAACAATTTTCCTAGGTTGAGAATAGATGTGGGTCGGTTGATATCTACATATATTTATATCCAAGTTCTTGGATAGGATCGACTGCTCACAGGATTAGGAAGAATCCAGTTTGAATATGGGTCAATTTCGAATACGAGGTAATTTAAGGAGTCGGCCAGAAATAGAATTTGAATTTGAAGAATTTTACTAAAACCCCCCTATAGGAATAGGCTTTTACAAAACTTACTTTCCTTTTGCTTAACTAATACATATTTGCACCTCTAATACATTAGGAAATCATAATTTGCTCTAAAAAAATAAATAAACTAAAAATAAAAATAAAAAATTTGGTTCAAGGGTTTACAAGGTATGCTGGATCGACAGTGGGTACAGTATTACATATTCAATATGTTTTATTGTTGCCTGAGTTGAATGATTATAATCTCTAACTGTTGCTAGTCCCTAATAATCTCATGATCTAAAATGCTTGTCATAATTACAAATATTTGTTTAGCTGAGTCGGCCAACGGGGCTCACAGTACATTTTTATAATGTGTTGACCCCTCCTCCAAAGGTACTGGAGAAGGTACGGGTGCACGCGAGAGATAAGACTTTTTGAGTTGCTGATATTTTCAAGTTACTTTTAAATGAAGACGCACAAAGTATTGCGGTGTTTTCAAGATTGTTGCTTAGATTGTCAAATGTAATAAAGGAGTATAATATATGGAACGAGAAGATATTTCATGGCAGGCGCCTATCAGTTGTTTTATTTTCATGAATCAATGTAAGCCGGAAAACCATTTCAAAGCGTACTGAGAAAAGTTGTATCTTGTTACAATTATCAATAAAATCAATTATTTCTTCCTATAATATGTGCTCAATGTTTTTTCAATGTGGCTACGTTTTCAAATGTTTCAAAATGACACAAATGTGCACATTCTTGCCTTATACAAGTGCAACACCAGACTTGTACGGCATCACGCTCTAGCGAGGACGAACAATTTGGCGTGAATGAAAGCGAGGACGAACGATTTTCCAAATCGGTGCATGATTGATTGGTATCCGAGCATGGTTTAAATTCCTCAAATTTTGAAAAATGTTTTTCAAATGGAAGTCTTGATGCAAATTTTTTCGGTTGATGGTGTCGATAGTGCTGGCATGAAATAATGTTCCATACAAAATGCCCATAAATATTTTGTGAGTAGTAATAGAACTATTTTTGTTGTAGAATGACTAAAGGTGATAGCTCAAAGACAACATCATCGTCTGACCCGATCGAAAAGCTACTAAAACTAATGGAAGCTTAGAGGAAGCAGAGTGAAGCCCAACATCGCCAGCTTCATGAGCAACTGTAATACCAGTTTCATAAGCAACTGGATGCTCAATAAAAGTCAGTGGAAAATCTGACTCAGATTGTTACTAGGCTGTCGGCAGATCATAATATTTCTGCAAAGGTCGCAGCAACCGAGACTGTAGCAGTAGCGACGGAGAAACCTGAAACGCCGACACGAAAGAGGTCAAGCTTCAAGTTCTTAGAGTTTAAGAGCTGTGATCCGCCCAAATTCAACGGAAGGGCAGAACCAGATGAGGTAATGGGATTCTTGAATACACTAGAGGGCTATTTCAGAATGTGAGATATACAGGACAGTAAGCAGTTGGAGTGTACCGCTGTACATCTCTACCTCAAAGCCCAAGAATGGTAGAATTCTCAGAGGTTAGCACTCTGTGCTAATCTTCCTGATACAAAGTTATCTTGTGAGACTTTTAAGCAGGATTTTATCATATATTTCATTCCACCTGCAGTCTGTCAAAAGAAGGAGAAGGAGTTTGTAACACTCCAACAAGGCAGCATGTCGGTAGATGATTATGAGACAAAATTTTTGAAGAGGGTGGTATTTGCTCGGTACATGGTATCGAATGATGATGCTAAACGCAAAAGATTCGTACAAGGCTTGAATGAGGGTCTAGAGTACGATATTTTGAGTCAGAAGTGTACGTCTTACAGAGAGGCGTACGAGACAACGCTTAAGATGAAGAAGTTCCATCAGCTGGTTGGTCGCAGGCAACACAGAGTTACCAATGCAACAACCAGAAATGACTTTGGTCTGTTGGAAGGAATGACGCATCTAAGCGTTCGAATATAGGTGACAACAGAGGACATCAACAGTTGCCGCATTGTAACACATGTCACAGTTGGGGGCACAGAACAGAAGACTGTCGCATTAGATGCTACAAATACGGAGGACAAAATCATAAAGTAGTGGACTGCAGAGCCAGGGAGGGAATCAATATCCTCATCGTAGATAGTATAACAATCTGAATCATGGCCAAGCGCCACTAGCCTTACCAGCTCTAATTGGGAATGTACCGAATCAACAACAAGATTCACAAGGAATGGTTTATGATTTGACTCAGGCAGAATCTCTTCCTTCAGAGAATGTCATAACAGGTATGCTACTGTAGAAAGGTATACATGCCCAGGTGTTATTCGATTATGGCGCTACTCATTGCTTTATATTGTCTGATTTTGCCATGGAAAACAAATTATGCATGACTCTATTAAAGATGGCTCTTTGTGTTAGCAATCCTTTGGGAGTAGATATGCCTGCAAGTTTGATTTATAGGGACAGTTACATCTGTGTTAGAGGCAAGACATTATCGTTAGATGCTATAGTACTCAATATTAAAGAGTATGATATTATCTTGGGGATGGATTGGCTCAGTGCTTGTCATGCGACGATCGACTGTGCGGAGAAGAGAGTTGCATTTTACCTACCCGAAGAAATGGAGTTCTTTTACTTGTGCAGCTCGACGTCCAAGGGAGCGATAGTGATTTCGGCCTGACTGGCGATGGCTAGTTTGATATGGAGTGGTCAAGATACCCTGTTGCTCTGTGCAAACTATTCCAGCATATTTGTCACTGTGCAGATGGGCAGCAGGAAGTAAACTTTGAGCAGAGTCTATTTTCTTGGCATTGATTTGATTGTCTCTGCCAAGAGAAATAGAGTTTCAACTCAGAAGTGTTCTAGCATCGATTGGCGCAGAGGCACAATCAGATGAGTTTTGTACCAAGTCCAAGACTGGAGAAGAATAAGGAGGGGCCACAAGGCACTTTTCCTTGTTCTGTGCAGAGACAGCGATGGGTATACTCTCCACCAAGTTTAGAATTGGAGAGGAGTGAGGAATAGCCATGTGGCACTTTCCTTTGTTCTACACAGAGGCAGTGATGGGTATACTCTCCACCAAGTTTAGAATTAGGGAGGAGTGAGGAATAGCCATGTGGCGCTTTCCTTTGTTCTGCACAGAGGCAGTGATTGGTGCGCCTTCCACCAAGTTTAGAACTGGAAAAGAATAGGGAGTGGCCACAGGGCACTTTCTCTTATTTTGCACAAGAGCTATGATTGGCGCACTCCTGGACTTTGGAGTCCAGATGGCACGAGTTTTCCCATCCTTAAAGAAAGCAGCAGATGCACGCTTGGTACCCCCAGCACCAATCATTGCTTCGTAGGCTGTTTGGTCGACTTTAACGACCAAAGTCTTCTATGTCATGCCGACCGATACAACATCGTATTGAGTTGTCACTTTCTCGTTAGAGGAAAAACTCGTCCCC
This sequence comes from Iris pallida, assembly GCA_029216955.1. NCBI lineage: Eukaryota > Viridiplantae > Streptophyta > Magnoliopsida > Asparagales > Iridaceae > Iris > Iris pallida. The sequence continues at coordinate 33,398,245 of JANAVB010042618.1, forward strand.
AACAGAGTCGCCATTTTGTTTGCAAGAACAAAAGTTTTTCGAGAAAACTGTGCTACAAACTAAGAAAGAAAGTACAAAAGTACAATTTTGATTCTAGAGAAGTACAACTATAGGAATCTGATCAGAAGACGATCACTTTATCCCTTGGATGATGTGATGTCGAAGAAGAAAGCCTCTTGAACATACTGCAGCAACTTGATCATGAGATTATGATCATTCATCTTGCTTGAGAAGTGAATTTGAACTCTATTTATAGAGTTTTGAAATGACTGTCAGATAGTTAAACTGATTGGCGCACAGTACAATTGGCGCGCCATCATCCATTTGTGCGAATGATTGGCTTAACTACTTGGGATGCGTGGCATCATGTGAGAGAGATGCGCTTGGTCGTGGGTAGTGTCACGTGCACGTTCTTCGAGATTAGTGGCATGCATGCTACGTCATCTAACTGCTTCTAGATGATAAATGATCAAGTGACGCCAATTGATGAGTGGTACATACTGAAGATGAGTACCATCTATGAGAAAGTGCTAAGTATTTGATTCTGTGTTGTTGATTACTTCGCGCCAACTCTGCATGGTGCACAATAAACGACAAAGGTTATAATGACGAGTCTGACTATGCTTCTCGAGCGCTGCGTGCTCAGGATTCGAGGAGATTTTCCTCGCTGACGTGCTGTCAGTCATGATGACAACCGTTTAGTTTCTCTATGAAGATTGCCACGTGGCGGCCAACGCCATATGGGGTTTTGGCGCTATCTGATATGATGTGCCATCATCTTCCAGCGCTATCTGGCAAATATAGTCTAGTGCTATCTGTGAGTGGCGCATAGTAATATTTTGATAATTTTTGAGCTTCTACAAGACCTCCTTCAAAGTTTTTAAATTTTAAAAAATTTGAAATTTAAAATACTTTAAATATGAAGTGGCCTCAGAATATTTTGCTCGCAGAATCTCAATCGATCGATTGTTTCATGCACGATTTGCGTGGACGTTACACATAGGCCTAGGCTATAAATAGCCCTTTGAGAAGAGAAAGAGTTCTTTACTTAGAATATTTTCTCTCGAGCTCTCATATTCTTCTTCTCTCCTTCCGAGTTCACGAAGCTTTCCTCACCGTCATCAATGGAACCAAAGAGATCCACCGTAGGGAAAGGCAAGGGCGTCGTCGGAGCTCCATCGCTAGGTATATTGACTCATCAGGTTAAAAAACTGAGCTTACAGCTCATTTTTTAATAGAAGGTTCTGGTGAGCGTCGTCGTTGAGGGTGCCACAGCATACGTCGCCGTCGTCGAGAGCCGAGGAGGCCAACCTCGCTCTTGAAGGTGAATGAACGGTCGGGGAAGACGAATAGTAGCGTCGGTGCCATTCGCTGATAGCACGAACTAAAGCCAACATCGACCGCCTCTTTCATAGTGTTGGTTGGCGCTGAACGATTTCTAAAACACGCTACCTCTTTCAGAGTGTTGGCCAAAATTATATCGTGCACCCTTTGTTCATTCAAAGTATATTGCGCGTTGTGTCAATATCTTGTTAATAGCGCACTGTCTTGATGCATATGCCAAACCAGAACTTGTCAACCTCATGCGCCAATTAAGGACTGCCATGCTGCACGCGCCTTTTAGAGACTCGCACTCTGTTATTGGAAGATTTGTGCAAAGTTAAAATCACTTGATTTTTTGTAAGAATAATATTTTATGATTCTAACTTTTGTTTTCTTTTGCCTTTTCGCAGCGTCTATGGTGATGCCAAAAGCTGAGGTCGCCGTCAAGGAGGAAGTTCTATCTCCTTTCATCAAAGAGGAACCGATGACTATTAAGGAAGAAATAATTACTAAAGTTGAAGTTCCCGTAAAGGAAGAGCCGGCTTCAGAAGGCAGTAGCACCGGGAGCTCCAATCACCCAGCTCCTATGGATGACCTTAATCAGTTGGGCCCTTTCTATGTACGATGGTTGAGGGGGTGGTACCTGCCCCAGCATGGCCATCCTCGGGCAAATGAATAAAAATATCTTTCTTGCTTTCCTTTGATGTAGCTTTTATATGTTCTAAGATGAAGTTTGATTTCCCTTCTTTGTAAGTGTAGTCCTTTACTCTTTTTTATGAAGAAAGAAATAAAGAACCTTTCTGTGATGTTATCTTTTTGAAACAACATTTATCAATGATGGTCGTTTAATACATATAATAGAATTTTTGGAGGTAATATGGACGTGAGAAGTTGTTAATGTAGATAGTAGAATTCAGAGGTAATGTGGACATGAATTTGTATATCTGTTGATTATCCTTAAACCAACTAGGGCTCAAGAATAGGATGATGTTTGTGATGACGTTATGGGTTAATCTTTTGATGATGTACCATAAGATCTGATTAAGACTCCACTGGGAATTTCTGGGAATTTAATATCAGCGGGTTTATTAACGAAAAGAGTGAATAAAAGATAATAATTTGACGGTTTGCATATGTACAATATTTGTTAGGAAAAATAATACACACTTTCAAACATGATATTTCTTGAGGAATTTGCAATTAGTAGGCATCATAGTGATTCGACCGTCCATCCCAGTCAGCTGGTAGGCTCCGTTAGAGAAAACTTTTCTTACAACTTAGGGCCCTTCCCACTTTGGCTCGAACTTGTCCTTGCTCATGTGTGTCATAGTCATAGGACGTGTGACAGTAAGGACCAGTTTGCCTTTTTAAAACGATCGTATTTTGACTTTACGGTTGAAGGCTTTTGAGATACGGGCTTGGTATAACTCAATGTGTTGTTGAGCTAGTAGCCGCTTCTCGTCGAGTGCTTCAAGCTCCTGAAGTCGAAGACGATTCTTATTTTCAACTGTGAGTTCGTTGGCGATAGCTATCCTTAGAAATGGAATTTGAATTTCCAACTGCAAGACAGCTTCACATCCATACATAAAAGAGAAAGGTGTACATCCAGTCGGAGTGCGTACGGTAGTACAGTAGGTCCATAGACATTCTCCAAGCTTTTTGTTCCAGTTTCGTTTATTAGCAGAAATGAACTTTTTGAGAAGCTTGATAATTATTTTGTTGAATGCTTCAGCTAAACCATTAGCTACATGATTATAAGCCGTCGAAGCAACATTATTGATTTGATTGTCATCACAGAATCGAGTGAATGTTTGACTAACGAATTGAGGTCCGTTGTCATGGATGATTCACCGAGGAATATCGAATCGATAAATAACATGATGCTTAATGAAGCTGATGACACTGCTTATCTTGACTTCTGCTAAGGGTATAGCTTCTGCCCATTTTGAGAAGTAATCGGTTATAGCTATGGTAAACCGATGTCCTCGAGATGAGGGCGGATTGATGGGTCCAATGACATCCATGCCCCAGGCTACAAAGGGCCAGGATGCTATAGTGGGATGTAAGAACTCTGATGGTTGATGGATGAAATTCGTATGGATTTGACATGCTCGATATTTTTTGCGTAATCAATTGCATCTGTCACCATAGTGGGCCAATAGTATCCCATGCGTTGGATACGATCCTGTAGCTTAGGACCAGGCTGATGTGCATCGCAGACACCGTCATGGGCTTCACGTAATATCTGTTTTGATTCATCTCCCGTAAGACAGCGTAGGAGCATACCATCAAATGATCAACGGTAAAGTATTTTGGAGGAGTGATTGTAATAGAATCGAAGCGACCGACGACGGATTGTCGTTGCTTCCTTAGGGTCTTCGGGTAAAATATTATGTACCACGAAGTCAATGAAAGGAGCCCTCCAGTCTTCGCTAGTAGTACAAATTTTGGCTGAATTGTTGAATTCAACATTCAGATTATTCTCGATGCAGAATAATTCCCGATTAGTGATGACGATTAACTATTATCGTTTCACCGAAATTACTAAAACTGCTGCTAGATTAGCAAGTGCATCGGCCTCTGTATTGCATGCTCGGCATACATATTCAATAAAGAAACCTTTGAATGATGCAGCCAGTTTGGTTGCTGCTTCCTGATATGGGATGAGATCTTGATGCCGAACTTCATACGTACCTCTAACTTGGTTGACAATTAGCTTAGAGTCTCTGTATACTTCAAGATAGTCGATATCCAGCTGTTTAGCTAATTGGATACCACTGAGTAAAGCATTGTACTCTGCAACATTGTTAGAGCATGGCTCGTCCAGAGAGTAGGCTCTTTGAATATCTAGTCCTTCTGAGGATACAAGGATAATTCCTATTCCAGCAATGATGATACCGTTGGGTTTAATTCTAGATGCATCATCAAAGAATAGACGTTAAGCGAGTATTTCTTCTGAAATCATATTGGTCTCTAAAGTTTCATCAGGAATTTTATCGTAGAGTTTTGAAGTTTCGGGAATTGGATGTACAGCCAAGAGTAGGCTTGACCCTTAATAGACTTTTGTGGGACGTAAACCATATCATACTGTGCTAGCAGTATCGCCCATGTAGCAAGTCTGGAGTTGAGTGTACTAGGTTTCTTCATCAAAAGTCGTACAGGATTGAATCTAAAGATGACATGAATAGTCTGGCCCGTAATATAATGACGCATTTTCTATACGACGAACATCAGGGCTAAGCACTCTTTTTCCACCGGGCTGTATCGATGTTCACCACCGATCATTGTGCGACTAAGATAATAAATTGCTTGCTCATGACCTTTCTTGTTCTTCTGGGCTAGGAGGGCACCCAGAAAGTGATCCATTACTCGGACATACATCAGGAAGGGTATTCCTATTATTGGAGGAACTAGGACTGGAGGGTTCATCAGGTATCATTTTATGTCTTCAAATGCTTGCTGGCATTCATCAGTCTAAACGAAAGACACACCTTTCTTCATCAATTGAGTAAACGGTCTTCAGCGTCCAGAAAGATTTGAGATGAATCTCCTGATGTACGCAAGTCGTCCCTGGAATCCTCATGACTCTTTTAGGTTGCATGGAGGATGCATCTCTTAAATGGCTTTAACTTTCTCAGGGTCAACGTGTATACCCTTAGAGGTAATAACGAATCCGAGAAATTTGCCACTAGAGACTCCCATAAATGACTTGGTGGGATTCATCTTGAGTTGATGCTAGCGCATTAGATCAAAAATAGTTCTTAAGTCTTGGATGTGATCTTCCTTTAGACGACTTTTGACAGCAATATCGTCGATATAGCACTCAACTATTTTTCATAAATGTTCACAAAAAATGGTACTCATGGTCCGCTGATAAGTGGCACTAGCGTTCTTGAGACCGAACGGCATGACTGTATAGTAGTAGATTCCTAGAGGAGTGCGAAAAGACGTATACTTTTCATCTTCGGGCTTCATCCTGATCTGATTATATCCAGAGAACCCATCCATGAAAGACATTCGCTCGAATCCACATATATTATCGATCATAACATCAGTGATTGGAAGAGAAAATTCGTCCTTGGGACAAGCTGCATTAAGGTCCCTGAAGTCAATGCAGACTCGAACCTTCCCTATTTTCTTCATAACTGAGACAACATTAGCCACCCAATCTGGATGTTGTTCTTTTCTGAAAAAACTGCAGGCAATGAGCATCTTGACTTCAGCTTCTATAGCGTTCATCATATCAGGTCGAAACCGTCACTGTTGCTGTTTGACTGGTCTAGCATTTGGCAGAATGTTGAGCTTGTGAGTAGAAATCTAAGGATCTAGCCCGGGCATATCTTCATAGCTCCAGGCGAATACGTCAATGTATTCTCTAATAAGTTGGATCAGCTCTTGTTTATCTACTTTCAGAAGACTTTTGCTGATAAAGATTAGCCTTGGAGAAGCTTCGTCTCCGACGTTAATTTGGATTAACTCGTCTTCAGTTGGTGGTTCACGCTGCTCGAAGCGAAGTTCCTATTGAGTATCCATCCGTTGTACCTAAGGTTTTTCCTCAAAGCTTTGGTAGAGTCATTATCATCCTTTGAGAATTCAGTTGTCACCATATTGAAAGATAGAGTTACCCGATGGACATGTCCTATGTGGTATCTGAATCCCATGACAAAGAGTCAGAAGAGTTAGACCGTTCTTCTTTACCAAACTCAAAAATCTTTGGGGTTGAGATTGGTATAGTGTAGCCTAACCCATGCTTTGTTTTGTTATAGTATTGCAACGACCTTCCTTCGGGGTGGGTATACGAATATGAGTTCACCTACCCTTAGCACTATTGAGGCCGAATCTGAAGTTATAGCCCATTTTCTGAATGATATTCTTGGATTGTTGACTATAATGTCATAGTTGAATTCATCCACTATCATCGTTTTCAGAATCGCTACCAAATATAGCCCTTTGATTCAATCCTTTACTGAATAAGATATGACGTTCATCTTTTTTCCGAGAGGGAATTAGAAAGAATGAGTCTTGTACTGATTCAAGTGATACCTCATTTTAGAGAGGTTGAATTGCCTCCAATATAAGGGGTTAGAAATTCTCCAGCATTTCTAAATAACACAGTGTGTAATAATTGACATCAATATACTGCAAAGGAGATGTTTCTTTATTGATATTTGCATCCATGTTTATAATGGTGTTCTTAACCTTGGCTGATGAGTTACTGAGGTTAATAAAAAGAGTAGGAGAAGTAAGAGATTTGTTATGACGAATGTCGATAACAAGCGGCTCAGAATAGGTGAGCTCCCTTTGTTCTATTTTTTTAATAGTGGGAGGTTTAGCAGAAGGAGATATATTAATAGTCAGCATCTAGGAAGACGAGGACGAGAAGTGCATCCCTTGACTGGAATTACCAGGACTTCGTCTGGATTATCTTTCTGATCTTTTTCGGTGTCCATAGCCAATACAACCTTCATGTATTTTGCCTCATACATCTTAGAGTCTGTATAATAGACCTCAATATCTCGAAAGGGATTGAGATCCGCAATTTCTTTCTTGACTTCTCTGTTGTTATCAACGTATTTAAACAATTGATGGAGAGTTGATGGTACGATGTTATGTTCGTGTAACCACGATCTTTCTAATAATACATTATAGAAGACGTGATTGTCGATCACATAGAATGTGACTTTTGTGCGGAGATTGCCAATTTGGACTCTAAGGCGGATCTTTCCCCAAACGGTTCACTTCTTCCGGAATTAAAACCAAGGATAGTCGTGATCGCCGTAGAAAGACTATGGACTGGGATCTTTAGTGCATCCAACAGGGTCTTCGGCATAATACTGAGGGCGGATCCAGGGTCGACCAGTATATGATCGACCTTCATTGTATCGACATACCCTATAAAGTAGAGAGGTCGATCATGTCGATTATCCTCAGTAACATGTCATCTTGAGTGAAGGTGATATTAGGAATCAGTTCATCACATTATGAAAGTGAGAGCATGCCACAGGTTTTTCGTCTGGTTTCTTGAGATTTTCCAGACAAGCATCATCTTGTATCAAAGCCTCACTTAATGTTTCTCGAGTTTCCTTCAAGAGATGCAGGAGTTCAAAAATCGATAATCTTGCTGGTGTATTGGCTAGTTGAGCCAATATGTCAAAATTATACGATTTTTCTAGTCCTTGCAATGGAGTTGTCTTTGTCAGGTTTTTGTCAAAGTGAGCCGGCTGCTTTCCCTTGTCAACTGTTGTCGGTATAGAAGGACCCAAGTCAGCTGGTAGAGCTGATGTTGTAGGGACATCAGGAGCAGAAGAAGATGATATCGGAGGAACATTGAATACATGAGGAGGAGTGACAAAATTCTTCTAACCTTCTGGATAGTCTCTAAGATAGTCTCCCAGACCTGGTACTAGCCATGGCTTCTTCTTCTAGAACAGGTGAGAAAGAAACCATGTTGCAGTTTTTCAGTCGTGTCTTGTTTCTGGATAATTTTTTCTTTTGAGGAAAAGAATGATTCGTCCAGAATCCTAAGTCGACATGGGACTGATTGTCTTGAAGACATAGAAAAAGTGGTATCGGAGACCCTTTTCCATCATTTAAGCCAGGAGCTTTATATAGGTCATATCCCATCTTCTTCATCAGTTCGCGGGACTGTTGACTATACCGATGGAATTCTGATTGGTATTTGATCTCTGGCTTTGGTGAAACAGTCGTTGAGGAGGAAGGCAATGTTGCTGCTAGAGTGAATGTAGTGTTCAGAGAAGGAACACGACCATCCAGCGAAATAGATTCACTTGAAGTCATATAACATAACTTATATTTGGCTGTCTTTATTGACTTAGTAGAAAAATAGATGTTTTTGGCTAAATATCGGCTACCAAATCAGGATGAATCCACATGATTTTACCTTTGTCAGTTGATAAAGTACCAAGCGGTCATTTTTTACTGGTAGAAGTTTGACGATCTCCAAGGTAGCCTTTGGAATAGGGACAACGCCATCTTGTACAAGTTGAGCAGGGAAGTCACCGAACTGTAGAGAGACGACATTGGCGGTCACCGTCTTCTCTTTTTGTTGAAGAGTAATTGCTATGGCATTGATCAGCTCCTGGATCTTTCCTTTGAGTACATAGCATACCCTGGTTGGATGCCACAGAAACCTGTGATACATACAATATTTGGGATTATCAGTTTTACTTACTTCATCCGGCCGTTTAGCGTCGAGAAGTTGAAGTTTGTTTCTCTTGATTAGACAATCAAATATGCTCAGGATGTCGTCTTCATCAAAGGAATATTCTTCTTTGGGACGTGGTGCCCTCTATGGAGGTGCCGTTGTTGTAGGCGTCGGCTGACTGACATTGATAGCCAGGGCTTCTTTTCCTTTACGGTTGTTTTGACGACCCTCACTGTTGGTAGCAGGATGCTCATCTTTGTCGAGGTTAGGCATCGGGATGCCTAGCTGTTTGAATTTATCAATACTGTCTTCGGCTGGCCTGGCACTTACTATAAAGGAGCCCCAGTCTTGGAATTGTGTGGGTTCCGTCCACATGCTGACTATAGGCAACAAGTTTGATTTGCAAGTATCTATAGTTAATGCATCAGGAGTACCCAAAGGCATTTTGAGTGCTTCATTAGGCCCTTGTTTGATTTTAGTAAGGGCGGACATGATCATGTCATTTGTTCCTTCGTGAAACCATTCCAGGAACATCTATTTTAGTACTGCGAAGGATGTTATGCAACCATCTGGCAAACTATGGTACCAGTCATAGGCAACACCTACTAAACATTCGACGAATACTCCAGTAAGTAGAGCATCGTTCTGTGGAAGATGGTCAGTCATCATCTCGAAATGGTTGATATACTGACTCGGTGATGTGCTACCGTCGAATAGCATTATGGTCGACAGCTTATATTTGAGTAGAAATGGAACTTCCTTCCATTCAGCAGGATAGGGTTGTTTGATCCCCTATTTATGCAAACCCTCCTTTTACTTGAAAGCTTCGAACTAATTTCATAGAAGCTTGACTGCTTCCAGAGGGTCTTCCAGTGTTTGAGGAGCAGCAGACAGGTTCGATGGATTGGGAGGCGGAACCGCATGATAAGTACCACCCCAAGCACCAGAATGACTTGGGGTAGCCTGAATTGGTACATCTACATTGAGAGAGGATTATACCCCCAGACAAGTGTTGATAGGTGTAGAGATTGCTGTATGTTCTTGGGTCGGAATTAGATTTACGACTGACAAAACAGCATGTTGTGCCATAATCATGACATGCATCCCGGTAACCATGTCAGCCATGACTTTCAGGTTAGCCTCCAAAGCGGCAATCCTCTGCTCCTGACTGGCCGAGCTAAAAGTGTTTTGCTCTTCATTAGTGACGTAGGTAGACACTTCTCTAGCTACTGAAGATGAACTGGTGGATAAGATAGTCTGATCAGAATCTTCACTATCGACGTCAAAGTCAGGAAGAGTACTACCCCCAATATTAGGAGTGGGAAGATTTCTTTGACCGATCAGAATCTTCTCTGGCTACTGAAGATGAACTGGTGGATAAGATAGTCTGATCAGAATCTTCATTAGTGACGTATCCTGACGTTGCTAATTAACGCCGTTACGTCGCTATCCGTCGTAATCCATCGCTCAGAAGCTGACGTGGTAGAATCCTGACGTCGTTAATTTGGTCGTTGTACGTCACTACACTGCTGACGTGGCAGGCATGCCATGTCATCACATAAAAAGAAATAACGTCGCTAAGTAGTCGTACTACGTCGCTAATTTGGTGATGTACAATTTCGTCGCCCTCCGTCGCTAATTTTGTGACGACCCAGCGACATTATGGTCACATCGTAAACAGCGACGAAGGGCGACGAATTTGTCATCTGCGACTAGCTTTTTCGTGACCTTCATGTTTCGTCGCTAAAGTCGTCGCTAATTATGATTAGCGACATATTTTCCTTAATTAGCGACATATCCTGACGTCGCTAATTTGTCTTATTTTAGTAGTGCGAGAAATTATTGGTTTCTTATTTTTGTGTTCTGGTATACACCCTCGCCAGAGTCACGAATTCGATCAAGATATTGTTGACTAGGATTACGAGATGTGTTACATCTTGGAGGTTTTCCACCCCAGTACTACGGGACGTCATGTTGACTGAAGCAAATAGCAATTCATTTTCGTCTACCATGATCAGTTCAGAAGTCTGAGTGTAATTCAAGCGGTCAAATACAGACCATTTAGCTGACTGACAACAACACTTGATTACTATCTCATAATGCCGATTACAGTACTGTCTTTGGTATGGAGTTGTTGGTGTGTGAGGTGACCCTGCAATCTTCTACTTTTGTACACGAATCTCACGGAGATCAGTTACATTGACAGAAGAAGAAGAAAAAAAAGAAGAAGATGAAGAAGAAGAAGAAGAAGAAGAAGAAGAAGAAGAAGAAGAAGAAGAAGAAGAAGAAGAAGAAGAAGGTACGTGCTCCCTGATTATGTTAAGAATATGGTTCCTATTCCTGAGATTCTGTGTTCCCTGTAGGAAAGTGATGAGTTCATTGGCATAATTGAGAGGATTCTTGATCTTAGAAGCCTTCACTGTGCACAATTTGGTGGTTGGCGCAGACTGTGCTTGGTGCGCTATATGATTCGATGGAATAGATTGTGTTTTGCGCTTGTTAAGATAAGTGCGCATGTCAGTGTTATGCGCCACTTGCTTGTCAGTTTGAGGCACCAATAATTTTCCATGCTTTGATCTTGATATGCGTAGGGTATGGAGATTCTGATTTTGGCCTGACTGACACTGGCCAGTTTGATATGGAGTGGGCAAGATGCCCTATTGCTCGGTGCAAACTGTTCCAGCGCATTTGACATGGCGCAGATGGGTAGCAGGAAGTAAAATTTGAGCAAAGTCTGTTTCTTGGCATTAATTTGATTGTCTCTGCCAAGAGAAATAGAGTTTCTACTCAGAAGTGTTCTAGCATCAATTGGCACAGAGGAACAATCAGATGAGTTTTCCACCAAGTCCAGGACTGAAGAAGAATAAGGAGAGGCCACAAGGTGCTTTCCTTTGTTCTATGCAGAGGCAATGATGGGTATACTCTCTACCAAGTTTGGAATTGGAGAGGAGTAAGGAATAACCATGTGGCGCTTTCCTTTGTTCTGCGCAAAGGCAGTGATGGATATACTCTCCAACAAGTTTAGAATTATGGAGGAGTGAGGAATAGCCATGTGGCGCTTTCTATTGTTCTGCATAGAGGCAGTGATTAGCGCGCCTTCCACCAAGTTTAGAACTGGGGAAGAATAGGGAGTGGCCACAGGGCACACTTTCCTTTATTTTTTGTAGGAGCTATGATTGGCGCACTCGTAGACTTTGGAGTCCAGATGGCATGAGTCTTCCCATCCTTAGAGAAAGCAGCAGATGCGCGCTTGGTACCCCCAATGCCAATCATTGCTTCGTATGCTGTTTGGTCGACTTTAACGACCAAAGTCTTCTGCATCGTGCCGACCGATGCAACATCGCATTGAGTTGTCACTTTCTCGTTAGAGGAGAAACTCGTCTCCAACAGAGTCGCCATTTTGTTTACAAGAACAAAAGTTTTCCAAGAAAACTGTGCTATAAACTAAAAAAGTATAAAAGTACAATTTTGTGTCTGGGGAAGTACAACTATAGGAATCTGATCAGAAAACGATCACTTTATCCCTTGGACGATGCGATGTCGAAGAAGAAAGCCTCTTGAACGTACTGCAGCAACTTGGTCAGGAGATTATGATCATTCATCATGCTTGAGAAGTGAATTTAAACTTTATTTATAGAGTTTAGAAATAACTGTTAGATAGTTAAACTGATTGGCGTACAGTGCAATTGGTACGCCATCACCTATTTGTGCGAACGGTTGGCTTAACTGCTTGGGACACGTGGCATCATGTGAGAGAGATGCGCTTGGTCGTGGGTAGTATTACGTGTATGTTCTTCGAGATTAGTGGCATGTGTGCCACATCATCTAACTGCTTCTGGATGATAAATGATCAAGTGGCACCAATTGATGAGTGGCGCATACTGAAGATGAGCACCATCTGTGAGAAAGCGCTAAGTACTTGAATATGTGTGTTGTAGATTACTTCATGCCAACTCTGCATGGCATAAAGTAAACGACAAAGGTTATAATGATGAGTCTGGCCATTCTTCTCGAGCGCTGCGCGCTCAGGATTCGAGAAGATTTTCCTCGCCTGACGTGCTGTCAGTCATGATGACAGCCGTTTAGTTTCTCCATAAAGATTTCCATGTGGCAGCCAGTGCCATATGGAGTTTGGCGCCATCTGATGTGATGCGCCATCAATTCACCAGTTCTATCTGGCAAAGATAGTCTAACGCTATCTTTGAGTGGCGCATAGTAATGTTTTGATAATTTTTGAGCTTCTACAGTTTCGAGGATAAAACTTTTACTTAGTGGCATATTATATAGTGCCCCGCTCCTAACGGTTCACCATGTAAGGCTTATGGCTTGATTAACTCGGTCGGAACCGAGTATTGGAAAAACTTACCATCGGCATCGAATCGATCACGGACAAATGCATAAGAACCTTTCCAACTTAAGGATCAGTTTTTCTTGAAATGAGTCCAAAAGTTTTATCTAGATGTTTTGCTGATTTTGTTGCTTAGTTTTGATGGATGCTTTTATGAATGTTTTCGATGATTTGAATATTTTTGCCCATTTTCATCGATTTTTATTGTATTCATTCTTGATAATTCAGAGAAAAACGAACATAATGAGATGGAGTATTAACCAAACTTTTGGTGCCATCGCAGGCGGACGGATGATGGGAAGCTAATCGCACAAGTGTTCCTCTTCCTCTCAACAATTCTCTAATTGGTCAGTATGAATTCTCTGTGGTGGTTTGTCCCTTCTCCGCTACTCCTTCATACCAACTAAATGAATTCTCTAGTTGCCTTACTACATCCATTGATCAGTAACATGATGCTAATGCCACAAGTCAATACCACTAAGAAGCTAGTAAAATAAACATTGAATGAATTGATTATGTTGTGAATACCAATGAATGAATGAAATGCCATATGACCCTATGAATATTAAAATACTACGATAACTGTTGGAATGATATGAACTGATATAAAATGCTGGAAAATGAATATGTTGTCTATTTACTCTCAATATTACCATGCTCTGTATGCTTATCGAGTCGGGCACGCATTCGTATGGTCATGGACAACTTGTGTATAAGATTTGAGATAAGTTTCCTCGAACGGTACCCGAAGAGCTGGGACTGATTCAACCTAGGAGGAAACAAGTGGCTTGCTATGGGAGCACGGGTATTGCGAGTTATCCAAGAGGCTAGCTACCTACTTTGATGTCATCGTATTAGCTTGAAGTCCTATATAGCAAAAGAGTTCGTATGGTTTAACAACGCCAGTAACCATATAGTCATGATGCATGCTAGTGATTATCTTATGCAGGGGCGATAAGTATTATAACATGTGTTTCATACAGGTATGCTGGATCGACAGTGGGTACAGTATTACATATTCAATATGTTTCATTTCTATCTGAGTTGAATGATTATAATCTCTAATTGTTGCTAGCCCCTAATAATCTCATGATTTAAAATGCTTGTCATAATTACAAATATTGGTTTGGCTGATTGGGCCAAAGGGGCTCACCAGTATATAATGTGCTGAACCCTCCTTCACAAGTACTGGAGAAAGTGCGGGCACACGCGAGAGATAAGGCTTTTTGAGTTGCTGATATTTTCAAGTTACTTTCAAATAATGACGCACAAAGTATTACGGGGTTTTCAAGATTGCTGCTTGGATTTTCAAATGTAATAAAAGGGCATAATGTATGGAACGAGAAGTTATTCATGGCAGCCTTCATGAATCAATGTAAGCTAGAACGAAATTTCAAAGAGTACTGAGAAAAGTTGTATCTTGCTATAATTATCAATAAAATCAATTATTTCTTCCTATACTGCATACTCAATGTTTCTGCAATGTGGCTATATTTTCAAATGTTTCAAAATGACACAAATGTTCACGTTCTTACCTTGTACAAGTGAATATCATCTCCATCATTGCACTACTATTATAGAATTCATTTCCATCACCTTTGCTAGCTCAGGAGTAGGGATATCCTTAGTTCCATATAGAGTTTCATTTTTCAGAGGTTCCATAATCATATTACCCAGAATCCTAGATAACATGATTATAAAAGTATATACCTTAGTTATGGACTTTATTGTTTATCGCAGCTATGCTTACTGGCGTGACAAGGATTCTGGATAACATGAGTATGGATAGACGTATATGATCATCAGATTGTATCCTAAAAATTGTCCTTAACATATCATCTCTATCATTCCACTACTATTATAGAATTCATTTCCATCACCTTCGCTAGCTCAGGAGTAGGGATATCCTTCGTACCTTAAAGAGCTTCATTTTTCTGAGGTTCTTTGGATAGTGTAGTATTTACATATAGGTTTGTTTCATTCAGTATTAGTGTTGATTATTGGGAGTGTAGCTTGTGAGTCTTTGAGTGATTCATGGTTGGACATGTGGGTTTGTCATGACCCGTACCCGCTTTTTGAGATACAAGTACATGTCCAAGCCAGCCTACGTCGTAATGTTAGCGGTAGAACGCTGTCAAGGCCTTGATACTCAAAATCACAAAATATAATGCTCACAAATTAAAACTTTATTGCTCATTCACAATGACTAAATTTAATTACAATATTTCAAGTTTACACTTGCTAAAATATACAATATCTCACAAAGCTAATGCAACCAAATGTGAACTAACTAATCTCTAGGTTGACCTCTGTACATACCATGTCTCCTAGTGATCCAAGGCAAAATGTAGTAGGCGACTAATCTGAAAAATAAAATTTCTAGTCAGGAGTGGAATGAGTATATTCTAACAGCAGTTCCAATAATTTGACAAAATCTATAAAACAGTAAATAATATTGAAGTACATGATGAGTGGATAAACAGGAAATCATGACAGGAAACATGTGACTAAAACAGGAGAGCATGGTAATAAAGATAGTAAAGTACTATAATAAACTACTGAAACAAGAATAATAATATAGCAAGGCATCCAAAGTCGATCGAACTTGTGCTGAATTCATCATAGCAAGTTAGTCGACTTGTAGACTAGGTTCCATCTACTTTTTCTCATCCATTTCTCCTTAAATAAAAACTAAAAGTTACCACTACGTGTATACTCCAACCTACGATCGCCAGATCCCCTAGTTCTAAGCGGTCTGTCCGTGGCGTCGAATCTACGACAGGGTGTCTAGAACCGATGAATTCGGTTATGAGCCATTTTTTTTACCTATTTAAGGTCAGTTCCTAACCTTCTTATATTTTTATTCAGAATTTGGACGTCGAGACCTTTCCGACGCATATCTGAAAGTTATGTTTCTCATCCATTTGTTATTTTAAAAAATTCATGACATTTGTCGTGTCATCGAACTCCAAAAAATTGTGTTTTTCTTGTGTCCAAAAGTGTCAAAACTTCATAAAACTCTACTAAAATACTTGTTGTGTAAGTTAGAGTGGTGTTATGCGTCATGAAAGTAGCCACATGAATTTGGGTTGGATGTTGGGTTAGATTGGGTTACGTTTGGGCATGGTATGATCATTATAATTTTAAGTCATTTATGATCATTGATAAATTAATAGCATACGGGACTCAATTGGATGGAACACAAGTGGCATGTGTATAGTAGGCTCAAAATAGGTCAAAACTATATATTGGATCGATTAAGTTGGATCGATGTTGGGCCCCGAAATTTAATTAGAAGTTAGGTCAAGTTCTATGGTAGATGGTCGAATGGCCTAATTTGATCCGAAAGTTGTGCAATGTAAATAGAATATAAGAGAACAAGTTTGAGTGGGACATGATATATCAAAATGAACATAAACTTGTTTAGGTCAAAACTCATAAAAGATGTTCTGAGATATTGACATCCTGACGCTCCAAAAATTAAAGTCACGAAAAAGTACTTTTAATGATCAAAACTAATTATAATAAAATTATTTATGGAAAATTATTCATTTAAAAATTTTAAAAGAAACCCTAAAATCTCGGGGCTTACATCCAACCCACCTTAGAGAATTTCGTCCTCGAAATTACACTTAGGCATAGTATAAAAATGATAGAAGTTTTATGTCTAAAGGAGTCAAGTACGACTAGTCGTACATAGTTCATGTGGAACGTTGATGCCCACTAGTATCTTGGTTGCATAACATAACAAGTTCTAGGGTATACTAAAGTCTTAACTTATAAATGCAACAACCAACTATGGTCGTGATCCTACTAGTAAGATTTTTGGGATAGCATATTTCCTAAGAAGAAATACGCGAATATAGGTATTACAAACTAGAAAAATCTAAGGGGACTTAGGTAATATCACAGTACTATGGTCAATAACTCTATAAGGGAATTACAATCAATTTAGTACTACTCCTATATGGGTCAAGTTTTGATAGGGTAGAATAAATTGGCTTGGTCGGACATAACTAGAGCGAGGTGGCATAGAAGGGTTTATAATAGCATAATAGGGGACAAGTTTGAGAGAATCGCGAACAGGGAAGTTGTAGTAAAGAAAATTTTGATAAGTTCATGGAGTAATTTTTTACGATAATAAGGCACGACTAGGTAGGCACTTGGTCAAGAGAATTGAAAATATGAAGAACACATTTCTAGATACGGCAATATGATACGCAATATGACACTCGTCCATTTCAACACCATAATAGATTCAACAATCACACAAGTAGAGTTTAATAACATCACATTTCAAAATAATCTCAAAATTTTTATTTAGGACCATAAGAACCCAATATAACCATAAGACAATACTAATATGTGTTTAAGGAAAGAAACAACTAATATTGACAAAGGATTACAATCATAATGGTTGGATGCCACTAATACAAAAATTAGCATATTACATGCGTTCTGTTCAAAAGTATTACAACAATTTGATAATTTAGCATATTACAATTTGATAAATCAAAGTTTCACAACACCAAACGATCGAGATGTCGGTCTTTATTAAAATTTTGAACTCTTGCACCTTCCACGTTGTCTAACTTAAGAGGTTGTCTTTGGTTCTCTGATAGTTATTAGTTTCTTAATAACTCTCCCAGCTTGACGTGTCTTGTGCTCCGATACTATCAAATTTTGGCAGTTTAGGACATGCGTCAATGTCTTCGGGTTGCGAATGAAATTTAATTAACAAATAATCAAATTTTGGTAGTTTAGGACTGTCAAATTTTTTGGCAGTCCTAGATACTATCAGGACTGCTAAAAAATTTGGCAGTCCTAAAATGGACTTGTTGTACAGTCCATTTTAAGACTATCAAAAAATTGGCAATCCTAGCAGCATGTAGGAGTGCCAAAAATTTTGGCAATCCTAGCAGCATGTAGGAGTGCCAAAAATTTTGGCAGTCCTAAACTGCAACAAGTCCAGTTTAGGACTGCCAAAACTTTTGGCAGTCCTACATGCTGCTAGGAATGCCAAAATTTTGACAGTCCTACATGCTGCTAAGAATGCCAAAAAAATTAATAGTCCTAGGTAATTTTCATGTCGCGGACTACGTTAGGAATACTTTCTTCTAAAACTAGAGAAATTTTTGTTCTGTATACAACAATTTTTGACAATCCTAGACTCTATCTTCTCCATGCAATAATTTTTTCCAAAATATTTTAACAATCCTAGGATTAGGAATAATTTCTTCCAAAAATAATAATATCAACCGAATATAATAAGCATTAGAACTTGTACCTTGTTTGTGAAGAGCCTTTGGGTGCCATCTCTAAAATTTGAAACAAGATTGGGAAGGAATCTAGGGTTTTGCTGGAGATGGAGAAAACGGAGGTGGTGGAGACGAAGAAGGGGGTTGAGAGATTTTAGGAAGAGAGAGAGAGAGAGTAAAAGGTTAAAATAAAGGTAAAAAATAGATTTGGGTGGGGGTTGGATTGGGGGCAGCCTAAGTAAAAAATGGACCATCCTGAGTAATTTCTCCTCTAAGCTGGGCTAGTCCAAATCTTGGGCTAGCCCTAAGTAAGAAATGAAGTACCCTTATAATTACCCTTAACTGGGGTTAAGTGGTAAGAAGTTAAGTAAGAGGAAATAGAATCAATACTTATAACCTTACTTGGATTAGAGGGAGAGTTAAGTGTGGTACTGCATTTAATAATCCATATTTTAAAAACTGGACCGATGATTGAACCAATTTTTTTAATATAGATCGGACCGTGGTTTAACCGGGTTCAACCAGAGTTCAAATAGACTTAGTTTCATTTGGTTCAAATAGATAATATATCCACATTTACTTCTTGGTTTGGTTATTAGCATGTTTGGTTTGGTTTAGTTTTACAAATATAAGGTCTCTCAAAACCAAACCAAGAACCAAATGATCCAAATCTCATGCGATAAATATTTTTGAGTTTTTTAATCATAATTCGTCAGTTCAATTGTGAATCGATTCGGCCGATTCACCGGTTAAATCGGGTTCTGGAAAAAAATGACAGTTCTTTAAAAAAATGGTTCAAGTCAGACCTGACCATTTTTTTGGAAAAATCAGACGGACCCGGTCCAACCGCCGGTCCGGTCCGGTTCTGACAACATTGTTAATAACTCTTGCTTGGATTGAAGGTTTTCAGTAAGTGAAGGATTAATAAAAATATAATAGTTATCAAAATATTTTTATTACATATGTCATAAACATAAATTTGATTGAAATTTTAATTAGAACTCGTCAAAATATCTTCACAAATGAGAAAGCTAAGAACCAGCATGTTGAAAGCAGGAAAAAATGGAAAAAAAATTATAATATTTTATATGACAAAGAAGAGGTATCTATGACTTTTTTGAAATAAAATCCCTTAATCTACCTCGTTAACCCTCTGATTTGGGAGACTGAAAAATAGACAAAAGAGGGTTAAACAAACCTGCACATAACCTTCTATAACCCTCCCTCCTAAACCTCCATCTTCAAACCAAGCATGGTTCTTATTTTCTCTCACTTAACTTTCCATCACTTAACTCTCTTAACCCTCGATCCAAGCAGATCCTTAATGTCAGATTGAGTGATCAGAATTGTCACGACCTGCAGCCAAATAATCGGGTACGACCAAGACCACGCCCAGCTTACACTGTCGTAGACAGCAGTAGTCAGCCGTCTAGACCTTTATGTATGTGAGCCCCCATATTTTTCTTATTATTTTGTTTATTTATTTATGTGCTATGAAAACATTCGTATACCATTACTAAATGCTAAGTGAGTAAATTTCTCTGTACATAAATATTTGAGTTAAAGATATATCTAATACCTTCATTATTATTATAATATATTATTTATTCTTATTAATTGGTAAGTAGGTTATTTATTCTTATTAATTGGTAAATAAGGGATACACAAATTATTGAATTAATACTTAGCATTATTCCTTAGAATTAGACAATTACCTTGTTTACTAATAGATAGATATTTTAGACCCTTGGGCTAGCATCTTTCTGATTGTTGGTAATAATAGGCTTTTGTGAAGACTTGAATAAATTATTTTTCTTCTCTTAAAGCCCAGCTCTACAAGGCCTACCTCCCTGTTATTATTACTATTATTATTATTTTATTTTGATAAACCCTGGCCTTGGCCCATTAGGGCAGCCAACACCCATCACAACCCCCCTCTTTCAAAGAAAACTCTTCAACGACTATTTGCTTTTGGATCCAGGTCAATGGGTCACCCCAGCACCTAAACCCGCAAACCCTGAAACCCCTTCACTCAAGTGTGGTTGGGCGGGTGACCCTCGCCCCGACCCGAATACACAACCCGACCCGTGTCTTAAAACATACTATTCATCTTCCATCTTCGTGCGTCTGGCATTATAGCTACCATTTTTACAGTCGAGCATAGATTGCAGACCATGCCTGTACAGCTTGCTAGACCCCCTCTCATCCCTCTCTCTTATATAATATTTTGTTCTTCATCTCCTCCCCCATTTTAAACCCTAGATGCAGACCATACCTCCATATTTTACTAGATTTTTAAAATTGTACATATATTTTGATCGTGTTTTTGTTCTGATCATGCCTATCTAACCGTGGTTTTCCCATTTTTTTTATTTCAATCGTGCTAAAAAATTTATTTGATCATGCTTTGAAGTTCGTGCCTTAATGGTTTTACCTTTCTGAGTCCTAATTAAAATTCATTCACTTCGTGTTTAATCAAATCTCGATCATTATTAAATCATGTTATTTCAACTCTTTGTACATAATTATCGTACTTAGCCTTAACTAAAGTTTGTTTCACTCCATGCCTGACTAATTTTTATCATCGTCAATCATGCCATTTTACCCATTTATTTTGTCGTGCTAAGTTATTTCAAATCGTATGATTTGCGTACCTGGTCATCGAGTGTATTCACACTCGTGCCTAACCAATTTTGAACTTCGTATCATTTCTGTATCGTGTCGTACTCCTTGAATTTTGAGGACAAAATTTTTCTATGGGGGGTAGATTTGTAACCCCGCTTTCCCCGATTTATTGAATTTTGGTATTTTCCTAGTATTTTTGAAATTTTGGAAAATAATTACTTTAATATTTTTTAGTACCAACTTCCTTAATAGTTTTATCACTACGTTCTATGAAAGAATCTTTGTTTGAGTCTCTAGCAATACTAGTGGAGTGTTTTCCAAGAATTCTAACAATTTCCTAACTAACCATAACCATTTCCTAACTAACTTTAAATAAAAATTATATTAATCAATTCTTGAGGGGGTTAAGTGTAAGTTTCCTCCTTTTATTATATACTGCTGAGGACAGATAATGTGAAACCGTTCTCAGTTCTCCTGTGGAGAAGAAATCAAGCTCTTCCCCAAGTTTAGCTCTGACCCTAAATTCGAAGAACTTGCCATGGCAGCGCAAGCACTCCTTCGATGGCCGGCGGCTTGGCGACCTCTCCGCCACGGCTAGGAGCATCCCCGTGGCTAGGTGCACGTCTTCATCAGCAGCGGTGCACGAATAGCTTGCTCGAGACATCCTCCTTCTCCGACGGTTCGACGAGTCAAGCATCAGTACGGTGATATTTCCCAGATCCGTTCTCTCCTTCACCGCAAGCTCGCCACTCCAGTCCGGCGACAATCAAGATCGGGAGTCTTCTTCTCCGAAGAATTATCGGCGATGGCGAGTCCTTTCGGAGGAGCTCAAGCACGCTGCAACGACGATTTTCTGTTACGGTGATCAGTAGGAGTAGCGGATCAATCACAGTGAGTGTTCCTTCGTCGTTCTCTTCTATTCTTGAGTCGATTGATCGATCAGATCGGGGGAGATTGGCTTAGTCCAACTGATTCTTGATTCGGTTCGGATCAACTTTGATGTTGATGATCAATTCATGTTTCAAATACTTCTTCTTCTTCGAACTAATTCATTGATGGATTGAATCGGATCAGTAATCCTGTCCTTCAATTTTTGAACACCAGTGTTCGTTGATTTGTTCCTGAGGAAGTATCAAGCAGATTTGGATGCGAATCGTCAGTATCCGACACGATTAGCCGTGTCCTCACTCCAGATTTGACTTCCTTTCTCTCATGTATACTTATTCTCTAGATATCAAGAACACATCGTTGTATCCTAGTATTTTGTATCCTAGTATTGATTGGGTTTTGGTTAGGTTTTCAGTTGGACATGGGTTCTTGGGTTGTGCGTGTCCAAGCTTTGGGTCGTGTCCGGGTATTGGCCGTGTCCAGTATGAAAGTGTGTGCTGCCAGGGTCGTGGTGTGATTGATCCATGCTGGTGTCGGGTTGACTGCAATGGTAGACTTGAGTTTGAAATTAGGCTGGAGTGTTGAGTATTGTGTGTATGATTCTATTTAAAAAGAAGAAGCTCAGGTGTTTTCTGGCTATATGCTTGAAACTGGAAAGATTAGTAGCCGTTATATTTTGAATATGGTTCGGCTAGGTTTAGAGCACTGCAGCGGCGCAACTATGAACTGGTGTAATATTGTTGAAGTTGCATATGTTTTCTTGTTATTATTGTAACTTTTAGTCCTGTGTATGGCTTTGTTGGCATGGGACTATATTTGATACTGATGGCTTCGGCTTGGAGTTAAGAGCATGGACTTAGGCGTATATGTATATGTGAAGGGGTTTTAGCTCTGTAGGTAATTTAGATTTTGAGTGGCGCAACTATGAACTGGTGTAATATTGTTGAAGTTGCATATGTTTTCTTGTATATTATTGTAACTTTTAGTCCTATGTATGGTTTTGTTGGCATGGGACTATATTGATACTGATGGCTTCGGCTTGGAGTTAAGAACATGGACTTAGGCGTATATGTATATGTGAAGGGATTTTAGCTCTGTAGGTAATTTAGATTTTGAGTTGTCTGGGTTGTATGGTTTGCTGAGTAGAGCAAACTTAACTGTGTGTGTTGGCGCGAGAATGGATTCTGTTTGATTTTAAAGAGAATTGTCAATTGCAGTTGTTCTCTGAGGATTGTTCGTGTCTAGGAGTGTTCATGTCCAGTAGCGTGTCAAGAGAATTTCAATATCTAGGTGTGGGTTGCACATGAAGGAATCATTGTAGTTGTTTTGCTCTAATCAATTGATGGGTTAAAACTACAATTGATTGTTTGAACGAAATGTTTGGTTAAAAGCTCGTATGGGTTGTAGACTGACTTGTGTGGTATTGGGTTTGAGCACACAGTTGTGCTGGACTAGGTTCGAATGGTGTTGGGTTCTTTATAGCTAAGGTTTTGTTTAAGTTTTCGTTAATAGAGTATATGCTGCTGTTTATAGTTGATTTCTATTCTGCTAATGTTATACACATATATATAGGTGTTGTCAGCTCTAGTTGTATTCCATTTGAGTATGTACCTACTCTGTTGGATTTTTTTTAAATATTGGGCTGTCAGTTTAGCAAGGATTGGAAGAAATTATAAAGTAGCAGCTAGATTCAAGAGTATATGTGATACTCAAATTAGCCGATCATTGACTCCTGTGTTGGCATAGTTTATTAAATCTGACATGGGGTGAATATTGTGGTCCATTGCAGGGAACTGAGTTAGGATTGGTTTTGTTTTCCAACTAATCACAGTACCTTCCTGTAAAATGTTGTTATCAATTAGTATTATTAAGGGTATACCATTATGAATGCTAATTTCTTGACATCAGTTTTTGTCAAGGCTAGTAATAGGCATAAGAGTTATTTTATTAAGAGACATCTATTGGTTATTATTGTTAAAGAACTATTATATCCTAAAGATTAGTTTTATTAGTAAGAGATTACTTGAAAATTTACTAAATTAATTAGAACTTAACCAACTTGTACCTATTATCAGGAGGACATCCCGCTTTACTTCATATTTCTGATCACCCCGAGCAAGGCAAGTACTCTTCGGTTTGTTCATTTACTTCATGTCTTGTACTTTTCATCTTAGACACGATATTACACGATATGGTCTTGTACTCTTGATTCATGTTCCATGTACTTTACTTATTTCTGGGGAGGGAAAATACTACAGATGTGTGACCAAACCCAAATAAATTCATGTTAATAACTTAGGCCTCGTACTGTGCACGCGGGACCTAAGTCGTACCATTATTCATGTGCCATGTACCCTGTGCTACCTAAGCCGGTCACACATTCTGGATGTATTTCGATATATTACACATGTCAGGTTCCTTGTACATTTCATGTTTAGGCTTTATTTCATGTTTCCTGTATTTACTTTTCAGCATTCATGTTCTTATTTCCTGTACTTTATATTTCATGTACCCTGTGCTCATTTTCATCTCATGTTGTACTAGTTCATTACCTTAGATGTACTTTGCTCCGCTTCTGACTGGATAAGTTGCAGGTATATTTTGGAGATCATGTTCACCTTGTGGGCCAGAGCCCGGATCTTAGCTGAGCAGGATGGAGCCATGACTTAGTTAGAGGTTATATATTTAGATTTTTTTAGCTTTACTACTAGATATTGTATATTGAGATTTCATAGTCATATTTCATTCTTTTTACTGGATTTGTCTCTAGTACTTTCATGTATAAATTGAATTATGACTTGTGGATTATGGTGATCATTCTGGGACTGTTAGATGCTGTGATGTTTACTTTCATGTTATTATTGGAGTTTTTCTTATATGTTTATAGCTTACTACGTTGAGTCTTCCAACGTAGGCTGGGCGTGTCCAACTCGTGTCCAATTATTCGGAAGCGAGTCGTGACAGTAAGGTTTTTTTGTTTACTGAACTATATGGGATGGCTATGTGTTAGTTATAAGTTGGTTTAACCAATAAAATGGAAGAGAATAGTGTCTGTAGCAACTGGTTCTTATAGGGTTGTGAACCCATGATAGTAGAGTTTGATATTTAGAAATTTGAGTGTTAAGAGGCAATTTTTTATGTTGTTTTAATTTCCATTCATTTTCTTACTTGCTGGTCAGTGAAGCCATAGAGAGGGACGAACAAATGAACTATGTAGTAAGAATGTGATGCTACGGTTATATTTGGTTTAAGCTTGGGAAGCAAGTGTGGGAGCTTCATTTGAAGCAACTGTGCATATAGCAAGTAAAGAATGCCTACCTAGATTCATATCTATATTTGGGTTGTGTTGAGAGTTCAATGGTAGGGTTGACACAGTTCCTCCTTCTAGCTGTGGTGTACATAGGAGAATAATAAATGTGTTTGATGTTAAGGAAATAAGTGGCTTGATGTTGGAGAAATGAAAGAGAGCTAAGATGCTGTAGGAAGAACTTATGTACATATGAGTTTTTTTAAATATGTGTGTGTGTGTGTGTGTGTGTGTGTGTGTGTGTTATGAGATATAATTGTGTAAAAAGGAATGTATTAAAATATAGCATAGGTGGAGGAAAAAAAAATATAGCATAGGTGGAGTCATTATTACCTATAAGTTAGATAATAGCAATGTAGGCAATCATAATTAACTAGCATATTTTTATACATTTAACCATTTTAACAAAACAGTCCTATAAGAGAATCTTAGTGGAATAATTAATTAAGTTTTAATTTAATCTATAGGTATCCGGGAATCTTCTGACGTGGGCGTTGGATCAGCTTTTCCTTCTCAGCATCAGGAGCCATGCAAGTGTACCTTACCATACTTGTACTTCAGTTTCCATATTTAAATTTAAATATTTATTCTGTTTATGCTAATGCATCACCTAGGGCCATGTTCGGTATCGAGCGTCCAAATCACATTCGGGTGCCGATTGTTGTTAGCGCCATCGGATATCGATATTAGATACTTGTATTGTGTTTCACGACGAAACGTTGCAGGTACATCGACCCTAGGACATGTTCAGGTGGCACTTACATTACTGACAGATCTTGTACTTGATTACATCTTGGTATACGGAAGTCCATTCCTATATTGTATTACTATTATGACTCGATGTGCTAGCTAGAGGATCTGGCCGAGCGTCTTGTGGATACGATTCATAAAGTCACATGGATGGAAAAAACATACACCGTGCGCTTGAGATACTTTCCCACATTGTTACCGATGCCTCTTTTCCAGAGCTTCGGAGATTCACAGTTACTACAGTTCCTTATCGGGACTGCGGATTCATTAGAGTTACCAGATTTTCGGAGTACACCGTGACAGCCCGTGTGTTTGAGTGATATTCTCAAATTGTATTGTCATTTAGTTGGTTATGTTAGATTCACCCACTTTTTCAGTCATATTTACTTTAGATGTATATATTTCACTGTTGTACTCCTGGCTTACATATTATGTACCTTGTTGTATCCCGATGAGGACCTGGTTTCCTTCCAGGTTAGCTACATGGTCTACAGAGATCTCTGTTGGATTATTGATGAGCTTCCATTGTATTTTCATGTATGTACTCTTTGCAGGTATTCACTCTTTCATAGTTTATATGTTTTATTTCCTGTTGTTTGTATCTGCTTAGTAGTCTAGTATTTATAGACTTATATTATTCTTTTCGAGTCTATTCGGGCAAATATGATTATTAGGCTGCAGACTGGTTCTCATATTTTCCCATTCTTTATGTACTTATTTCGTGGATTGAGCTATAAACATGTGATAGTAGGACAGCTTTACGTATTCAGTTTTGGACTGTAGTCCACTTGGATACATAGCTGGCCATTGCCACGTGGCCTAGTCCCATAAATTTTGGGACTATGGCGTGACATGGTTTTTGTGGTGGCCCATGCAGGTCTCGATTTGTCGCTTCGGTTACGTTATTGTACTTAACGAGCCTACAGTTATGATTAAAATTGCATAGGATCTCAATTTACAGCTGATTTGAAAACTTTCCTTGTGTTTAGTTATCACCCTTGAACCTCACAATTGCATTCGTTCATTCTCCTTCGATAATCGCTATTTTTGTTTCTCGTCTCCTCTTACTACTTTGGGGAGATGGACGCTTGTGCGCGATGATTACCTCCAAATGTATATCCTCGTCAAGACGAAAAAGGCACGCTTGATTGAATATTTTGTAACAAAATAGTTATCCATAGTAAGAAGGGTTAGACTAGATAGTTTTTCAGATATTGAGCTAGAAATAATTAACGGTCTAAGGTTTAGTGCAAGATTTGAACCTAGCAATATGAGCCTAGAATTAGACACAATCTACCCACTGCCTGAGTTAGAAGCGATTTAGAAGTATTGGTGGCTAGAAGGATTTATTGAATGATAGAAGTCCAAGTACTATGTGATGATTTATGGTAATGCACAATTAGATGTTAGGGTTAGCTATAGTTCATAGTGGTATGAGAAAATATGTCAAGGACTTAAGAAAATGAAAGCTTAAGCTCTAAGCTTGGAGAAGGTTATCTAATATTAGAATTTCAAGTAAACTCATGTTTGGATGGTACCAATTTTTATATTTACATAAAACAGAGTAATAATAATAGAAAGGACAAATTGAGGAATATGAATTGAGATATGCTTAGGTTAAGATAAGAATTAGACAGAGGAACAACATGGACGAAATAGTTGGGGACATATACCTAGGATGAAATTCTGAACCCTTTACTGAGTATGGACATTTACAAGATAGCATCGGATTAGGACTGTATTCAGGGAATGTAAAAAGATGGATATCAGTATTTAAGGATAACATATTGAGGGACTAAGTAAGAAATAGATTGAGGATTAAGAATGCCGATAAAAGGTTAAGGGATTATTTGAGAGCAGATTAAGTATATGATAAAGAAAAGAATTATTATAAGGGAATAGTGATGTAAGGTGCAGACAAGCTAATATTTGTAAATTAAGTCCGGGGGAATCTATATTAAAGTTTGAACCTATGACTATGCTTAACATGAGAAAATATGATAAACAAAAGATGTAGGAAAGAGCAATAAGATCAAGAGGGTGATAGATGGTTAACTTGAGGCTTAAACAGATGCTGGAAAAAACCTATGAGAGAATTGAATTATAAACTTGGAAACCGTAGACATATAGAATATATCAGAAATAGAAGTACGGAATGCTAGGAATTGGGTTATTTAAGATGGTATCTTAGAAGAACTAGGATAGGGATGACCAGGCTCAAGAGGGAGTAGGAGCATGAGTTTGTATGAACTGAAGGTCCAGATAGCAAAGATAGAGAACCAAAGTTTTATCAGGCTGAATGTTTCACCATGGAAATCTTCGAACTTGTTCATGCCGAAGGAGGAAGGATTGATATGTTTGTGCATAGACTACAGAGAGTTGAATGCTGTGACAATGAAGAACAAGTATCCCCTGCCACATATAGATAATTTATTTGACCAGTTGAGCGGTGCTTGTATATTTTCGAAGATTGATCTCAGTTCGGGCTATCACCAGATCAAGGTTCGAAAGGAGGACATTTCGAAGACAGCCTTTCGGATGAAGTATGGATACTATGAGTTTCTTGTGATGCAGTTTGGTTTAACCAACGTGCCAGGTGTGTTCATGAGTCCGATAAACAAGTTGTTCCACCAGTAATAGGATAAGTTCAAGGTGGTGCTCATTGATGACATTCTGGTGTACTCTAAGAGCCACGAGGAGCATGAGGAGCATCTCAGGATCGTACTGAAGATATTGAGGATGGAAAGACTATACGCCAAGCTCAGTAAGTGTGGGTTATGTCTGAGCAAGGTATCTTTCCTTGGGTATATCATTACTGGAGATGGACTAGAAATAAACCCAGAGAAGATTGCATTAGTGAAGACTTGACCTACACCTACGTTAGTTATGGAGGTTAGGAGTTTTTTCGGATTTGTCGGATATTATCGGAGGTTCATGAAAAAAAATTCGAAGATTGCGGAGCCTATGACGCGTAAGGATCAGGAGTTCATCTGGAGTGAGGAGTGTCAGACGACTTTTGATGAGTTGGAGAAGCGTATGACGTCAGCACCTATCTTGACTCTACCATTGGGTCTGGAGGCTTCGTGGTATATAGTGATGCGTCTGGGAACGGATTAGGGTGTGTACTGATGCAGCATGGCAAGGTTGTGACTTATGCATCGAGGCAGTTGAGGACCCATAAGAAGAACTATCCAATGCATGACTTGGAGCTAGCTGCAGTGATATCTGCACTAAGCTATGGAGGTACTATCTTCACGGAGAGCGGGTAGAGATATTTACTGATCACAAGAGCATGAAGTACGTCTTCACTCAAAAGGAGCTGAACAAGAGACAAATGTCACGATCCGCTACCCAAATTGTTGGGCCGGGCCGAGTCATGTCCAGCCTACGCTAGAGATAAAGCGTAGTAAGTTGTTCTAAAGACAAACAATATATAATCAAAATGTGCTAACAGATCTATATGTCATGTTGAGTCAGAATAATATCCCAAACACAAAATTATCTCGTATATAAATATGTTCCAAATACATAGCCAAGACATAAAACTGGATACAGGTCTAGTATCAAAATACATAGTCTAACAACATGACTACTCTCAAAAGTCCCGAACAACTACACAAACTAGACGAGTTTCTCCGCAGGTACTTCCTCGTAAGGTAAAGTCTGATCCTCGACGGTAATTCCATAATAGGAAACACATAGCAACTCCTCCTCGGTAAGTATACCTACAACGTTATCCAATCAGGACGGGAGCAAATACTGATTCTAACGAACTGTAAAACCCCTAAATTTTCTACTATTTTTTATATATTAAATTTGGTACTGATTTAAATTTTTGTATTGTACGTCGCGTAGTCATATTGTACGACGCGCACGAAATTTTATTTTCTTGCTCGTCGAGTGCGAATATGTGCGAGCGTACATATTTTAGAAAAACATTTTTTGTTATTTTATTATACCCTTTCAAAATATTATATACAATTATTATTCTTGCTGTAAAAAGCCTTTTTATTTTTAGCAAGTTATTAATCATAAATAATATTTTATGGTATACTAGGAAAACATAATTATTTGTGCATACATATATATTTATAATTATTTATTAGTTTATTTTTAATGTAATTTTCGAAATTAATATTATTAATATTTTAGAAAATATATTTTGAAATTATTGTGGCATTTAAATCTTGATTTGAATTTATGGAATTATTTAAATAGATAAATATTTGTAATTTGATTTATCCCATTTGATTTTTAAACTAAAATTTAATTAGAATTAAATTAGATTTATATTTGGATTGGATTGATTGATTTTAAATTAAATTAGGAATTATCTAAATTAGGTTTAAATGAATCCTAATTCTTAACCAATTGGGAATTCCCACATCCTATAAATAGGCAGGTACTCCTCCAACTTTTATTAATTTCTCCACAATTCACATCCACAAATATTTCTACCATCTACAAAACGTGTCGTATATCGTGTCCGTGTCCGTGTCCCCTCCCCGTTTTTATTCCAATATATATACATATACATTGTATCCCTTGTGTCGGACACTCCCCGACACATACAACCAAAATAAAAATCCTAAACCTAGTACTACTGCTCCGTCCTCCACCGTATCCCGTCCAGCCACCCGTACCACCTACACTAAACCACCTAGCCACAGTTCCCTTCCCCCTCGGCGGCCCATCTCCGACCCCAAACACACCATCACCACCCCGACCCGACATCCACAGCCACCAGCAAACATAGACTCCTAAACGCCACCCGGCATCCCAGCCTCCACTGTCACCACTGACCCCGCAACCAACCCCACCGCCATGTTCGACTGCAACACCCAAACCAAACCCCACCGCCGTCGAAATCCACTCCGACCAACCCATCTGCCATCGCCACGACCTTCATCATTCCCCGTCGCCATCAAAATCCCCAACCACGGCCACTGGCCGGAAACCCGACCACCATCAACTCCGGCAAAGAAAATCAAAAACCCTAACCCTAAAACTCACCTCCGGCGAGATCCGCCGCCGTATGCGTGCGCGCCACCGCCGTGCCAGGAGCTCCTCCGCCTCACCACGTGCGGGGAACACCGTTGGCAGCTCATCTTCCTCCGCCCAGCAACGGCGACCAGCCGCCGCTCCGCACCGCTCCTCTCCGCCCGATCTCGCGTGCTGACGCGCCGTGCCAGATCTGCTCCTCTGACCCCACGCTCCGTCGCCTTCCGTCGGAAAAACCCTCTCCGTCGGAGAGCAGACGCTCCGCCGCTCCCAGCCTCCCGCCGGCGAGCACCCGCGCGAGCTTCCCCCTTCGCCTGGAACCGCCGACCCGAACTTCCTCTCTCCTCCGCCGGACCACCTTGCCAGCCCACGCCGCCGATCTCCTCCACCGTACGTCTTTTCCCCCCGCTCTCCGTCGATCGCCGTCCCATGCCGCCGGCGTCAGAACCTTAGCTTCCTCCCGATCAGCTCTCCTTCTCTCCGCCTTCCTTTTTTTTCTCTGCCGGAGCGACGCCACCGCCGGCGCTCCACTCCGAGCCCCGACCTCCCGCTCCTCTCTCCTTTCATCATCTCTCTCCTCCTCTCTCTTAGATTTTTAAGGAGTTGGTTCTCCTCGAGAGAACCAGCAGTGTTGTTTTGTTTTTTTATTATTTATTTCTTTTTTATTTTAATTTACTTTTTTATGAGTTAATGTATAGTGTATTAATATCGTGGATTATTTTAGTTATTAATATCATTATTAGTAGAAATATATTAGTGTACATTATGAGTATAGTTATAATTATATTTACTATCATTAATTTTATAACTGTTATATATACACATAGTATAACATAATGATTTTTATGATTTTTATGATTATGATTATTATTATTATTATTACCATTATTATTATTATTGTTATTATTGGTATTTTAGTATTGTTATTATTATTTTGTCTTATTAAAATATATATAGTAGTATTTCTAAATTATTGGTTACAAAGTATAATATTGGGCTTTGAACTCATTAGGGCTTTTATATTACTTTGACAATATATATATATATATATATATATATATATATATATATATATATATATATATATATATATATATATATATATATATATATAAAATATTTGTAAATGATTCTAAAAAGTTTCATGAATATCTTTCTAATTTTATATTATTTTAACTACGGATTGGGACTCTAAAAATATTCTTTTTAAAATTTTCTAATCTAATTTTATTATAGTTGGATATCAAAATAATTCCTATGTTTTCAAATATTATTTTGACTACTATAATATAGTTTCCAAATACGATAATTATTTTCTAAACTAGTTATATATATTTTTATTTAAATAAATCTCTTCAATTATCGATCTTGTCTCTCTAGTCATATTCATATCTTCTTCCAAATCCCGAACTTATTTATATCGTCCCTAGCTAAGTTGACCGTCCTGGACCCAATGGAACTGTCCGTACCACCATCAGAGGTCACCTTGTGTAATTGTTGTACCGAAGTCATAATCCGTGCTATCTTGATCATCGCAGCACACCAGGCGTCCTACCAGGCAAGACACCTTGTCATTTGCTGTTTAATTATTTTAGCTCATATTTCATGCATGTTCATTATTTTCTTTATGCAAAATAAACTGTGATACATGGCATAACCTGTTAGAATTTACTGTTCAATTTCTTGCTATGTATTATTTTTTTACACATTAAACTTAGAGTTAAGGGACCACCCTTTGTGTGTTGCATTCATAGGCCTTGACACGTTTATACCACGTTGTTGTGTGTCACATATAGGACTCGGACATGCGTGATTGGCTGGCCACCAGTACGTATAAGCCGTGCGTTAGGAAATAACTGCTAATAGAATTGCATGCTAGAAGACTTAGCAGTTATGAGTTGGCATTGGACGGGAAGAACATGATTGGAAGTTGACTACCACCCTATCTATCGTAGACTCGCTCGCTACTGAGGAACGATAGGTAGACTATATGCTATAGACTCGTTCGGTACTGAGAAATAGTGTATGGTGTTGTGACTCGCTACTGAGGTACTGCATTGGTATTTTCTTGACTTGACCCGGTAGTCATGCGACCATGAACTGTTCTTAAAATTGCATTCACTTAGATTTGGTTAGGCGCCCTTATCCGTTAGGTACGAGTACTTTTGGTTTGAGTACTTGTATTTGACCGTGGCTTGGAACAATAACTTGTCGCGGATTAGTTCGTCACATCTTGTCCTTGTTTGGTTGTAGGTGTGACTTACTACTTCGATGAGAAGGTATTGAACCTTTTTGGGGTCCGGATACCATATTAGATTCTTAGCATGGAAAGATACGTCACCGTGAATTAGTTTACCATCTCCTGTCCTTGTTTGGTTGGGGGGATGGTACGCTCGTTCAGTAGGTGCGTATTGGACCATGTTATAATTCGATTGACTTATTTAATTGAGCAATATTATTCAGTTTATATGGCATGATATTATGTGTCTTGTTACGTCCCTCTGAGGACCTGGTTATCTCGCCAGATGTGTGCTATTGTTTTTTCGCAGGTACTCTAGCTCTAGTCGTGACCATCTCTATTTCTTCGAGGATGATTGCACTTGGATCGTCTTCACTTCGCTCGCCACTCATTTTATTTTCTATGTACTTTCTTTATTTTGTTGGTAGTAGATTTGTCTCCGCCCAACATATTATATCAAGACAAATTCATTCTCATTATATGATATCTTATATTCATTTATTCTGTGTGGATGAGATTAGTTATGGTTCTACTACATTTTACAGCTTATGTATCCATACGAGGCCTATGCGCTTCGTATGAATACAGCTGGCATGTCTACGTTACTAGTCCTACGTATTTTGGGACTAGGGCGTTACACAAACTAAATATACGAAGCAAGAAATGAACTGATATGTAATAAACAGGAATCATGGTATATCGCAATCTATCATGGCAAGGACACATATGTCATAGTGACAGATGTATATGTAATGTTTAAAACTGTAGCAGGTACGTGATCATCAATATGTGTACAATGTGCAGGGGCACATGTAAATGAAATGTACTTCCGTACAAGTGATACGGCGATAGATGTACATACGCACAAATCCTCTTTGAGATAAAGGCTTACGGCGCAGTAACACATAAAATGAAATTTTCTCGAGTACGGTAGAGGGGGCATGATCACGTACTCAACTATCACTTCTCCCATAACCCAAATTCTAAACATGTGAGAGATACGAGAATAGCATAAAACATGGTGGATACTGAGAGCAGTGTAAAGTATGTGAAACATAGAGAGATATGACTTGCGGTATTTAGCATGGTTTATACATATTTCATTATATGCAGTAAATAAAGTTTGTAGAGGTACTTGCCTCTAGCAAAGCTAGGTAGTGAAAGAAATGCTATAGATGTCTGGTGTCCTGGCACTGTCACAAATATGAACTATCTCAGATATCTAAGTTATAAACAAAGACTAACACTACTAGAGTGACACGACGCATTTGGATACTTAGCTAAGTGAAATTAGCATAGGAATCCAACGTGAGGTGATATGGTATCTAAACCAACCTCTAGGTCTTCTACTCTAAGGTAGGTCAACATTTTAAATACTAGAAATACCAAAAAATCACAAGTCATGACTTAAAAACAATTATTAATTAATAATTCCATCTGTGCACTTCACTCTAGCAATTATTAAAATAGATATATTATCCTAATAATTGCAAAACAAAGCTCTAAACTCAACCTTGTTAATTATAGAAATTTATACTAATTTTTCTGGAATTTAAAAGCCCTCATAGATATTTATTAAAAATCAGTAAACATAAGTATCCTGAAAATGAGTTCTGTTTTTCTATTTTTATAAAATGTCAAAATACTGATTAAATCCTGAAAAAATTATATTAAATTGGATATATTAACATAGTATTTAAATACAATTTTTACCAGATTTTTACAGTAACTAAAATATATATAAAAATTCAAATACAGCAAGTTACAATTTCTGGAAAATAAATAATTAATTATTTACTATTTTATCCACACATACAAAATTGAACCGGAGTCCAGATACGGGACCCAAAGCCATGAATCAAGTCCGATATGACTTGTACAGGCTTTGAATGTATTTAGGCTCATTTGAATCCACAGAACCCATGCTAGGTCGGGACTCCAATGGCCGTAATCGAAATACAAAAATACATATATTAAAATATATATATATATATATATATATATATATATATATATATATATATATATATATATATATATATATATATATATATATATATATATATATATATATATTTATATATATATACAAATGAATACTAAAGTACTTAAATAATATATATGTTGATGTAGTGAAATACATAAGTCATAAAATTATATAATAAAATAACTTGTAAATTTATACATAATAATATATAGCACAAAAATTACATTAAATTAGAAGTATATACATATATAACAAATATGTATATATATAACCATATAATAAAAAATATATATATTTATATATAACCATATATATATATATATATATATATATATATATATATATATATATATATATATATATATATATATATATATATATATATATATATATATATATATATATATATATATATATATATATATATATATAACAGTATATATATAATAACATATATATAAAATACATATACATATAAAGAAAAAAAACATATATACATATACATATATACATATATACATAAATACATATATATATATATATATATATATATATATATATATATATATATATATATATATATATATATATATACAAAAATTCAGCCCAAACCCATTGGGCCCAAACCCATACCCATTATACACAGTAAACCCATTAAATTAAAACCCATTACTGTGCGGGTTAAACCCGTTACTGTTCAACCCGAACCCATTAAACCATTTATTTTAAACCCGTGTCCTGACAGTTAGGGACACGGGCACACGAATCCTGTGTCCGAGGCTAGCACGATACGTACGACACGAATTTCTCGTGTCCGAGTCCACCATTAAACTCACTGACACGAAACGACCCATCTACGTGAAATCGAGACACGGGGGTGAAGTAGATACGAAGAGACACGTACGTGTCCGGCGCGAGGGAGCTGTCGGGGGTGCTATACGGCGGAGGAGGCGTCGTGGTCGGCGGCGAAGGGTGGCACTGGGTTCGTCTCGTTGAGGCGAACAAGGTGGTGGTGGTGCGCGGCTACGACAGCGGCTAGAACGGTGGCGACAGCTCAGCGTTTAACTCCGACGAGCTCGTCGGAGAAGAAGACAGCGTAGCGGTGGCTAGGTCGGTTGGGGTGGTGATTGGGGTTAGAGTTTAGGTCGGGGTGGTCTATTTATAGGACGGAGCTGGTTTCAGTTAGGGTTTCAGTTAGGGTTCCGACCTAGATTTTAGGAATTAGGGTTAGGGTTTAGATCGCCGGTCATCGGGATTAGGGTTAGACGAAGGCGGTGGTCACGAATTCTTTCAGAAACCCCTTCCAACATTCGATAATTACAAAAACCCCTACCGCCTTAGTTATGTGCAAAATCGAATTTGCATTATACCCCCCCCCCCCCCCGCTCTGCTCTGTGCAAATAAAATTTGCACAGACAATTTAAATATTGCATACTGGTTTAAAATATTTAAAATAATTACAAAAATCATTTAAAACAATTTAATAAATTGCAAAATAATATTTTAAGCTTTAAAAACCATTTTAAAATTATTTTAAAATTTTAGAAAATTTCTAATAATTATAATAATTTATTTTAAGGATAAAAATGCTATTTAAAATAATAATTTCTTATTTAAAAATATTTTATAATATCTAGGGGCTTATAAATATTCCCTCCTTGAAAAATTTCATCCTCGAAATTTACAAGGATAGAAGACTCTACAAACATTCTAACATAGCAAGCAATTTAAAACAATGACTAAGGCTACTATTAAGACTAACCTCTAAGGTATCAAACGGGAATAGATGGTTCCCTCACGGCTGTTGGGTCGAACAAGTAAGGGTATCTCTCCCTCATGTCCGACTCCCTCTCCGAAGTAGATTCTCCCAGAGAGTGACGGCTCCAAGCTACTCGGACCAAGGGTTTGACTTTGTTCCTCAGCCTCTTCTCCCTCCGGTCCAATATCTCCACTGGCTGCTCAGTAACTGCAAGACTCGGTCCGATCTCCAACTCTGAATGATCTAGCACATGGCTGGGGTCTGGAACATATCTCCTCAGCTGGGACACATGAAAGACATCGTGAACTCCTGCTAGGTTGGGTGGAAGTGCAACCCTGTAAGCTACTTCTCTGATCATGCCGAGTATCTCGAACGGTCCAATGTATCTGGGGCTCAACTTGCCGCCTCGTCCGAACCGGATCGTCCCTCTAGTAGGTGATATCTTAACCAATACCATATCTCCGTCAGCGAACTCCATCGGTCTGCGACTAGCATCGGCCCAATATTTATGTCTGTCCTGAGCAACTCTAAGTCTGTCTCTAATCATCCTGACCTTCTCTGCTGCATCAGTGATCATCTCTGGCCCAAGCATAACTCGATCCCCAACATCATCCCAAAAGAGCGGTGCGGCATCGTCGTCCATATAGTGCCTCGAAGGGAGACATACCGATGCTGGCTTGGTAGCTATTGTTGTATGAGAACTCTACCAAATGTAGATGGCTCTCCCATGATCCGCCAAAGTCAGCACACAAGTCCTCAGCATGTCCTCTAGTGTCTGAATCGTCCTCTCGGACTGTCCATCTGTCTGTGGGTGGTACGCTGTACTAAACTTGAGCCGACTGCCCAACTCCTCCTGCAAGCTCCTCCAGTAATGGGACGTGAATCTGTTGTCCCGGTCCTATTGATGCTCACTGGTACTACATGCAAGCGAACTATCTGCTGCATGTATAGCTCTACCAACTTCTCGATGGAGAGCCCCACCTTGAAGGGTATGAAGTGAGCACACTTCGTCAGCCTGTCAACGATGACCCATATGGTATCCTTCCCTCCTTGGGAACGAGGAAGCCCTAAGACGAAGTCTATCGTAATATGCTCCCACTTCTACTCGAGAATGGGTAATGGCTGCAATAGACCAGCTGGTCTCTAACGCTCCACTTTGACCTGCTAGCAAACTAGGCATCTCAAAATGAAGCGTGATACATCTCTCTTCATCCCGTGCCACCAAAGATGTTCCCGTAATTCACGGTACATCTTGTTGGCACCAGGGTGAATATAATATCACGATCGGTGTGCCTCCTGTAAGACTGTCTCTATCAGCTCTCCCTTTGGCACGCATAACTGGCTGCCGTGTCTCAAGGATCCATCCTCTGCAATGGTGAAGTCATCAAGCAATCCAGCTAAAGCCTGGACTCTGAATCTG
Organism: Iris pallida; assembly: GCA_029216955.1. Lineage (NCBI taxonomy): Eukaryota > Viridiplantae > Streptophyta > Magnoliopsida > Asparagales > Iridaceae > Iris > Iris pallida. The sequence goes on from JANAVB010042618.1 coordinate 33,436,315, forward strand.
TAGAGGCTCTCATCTATAGACTGAGTCTCCTTAATTTTCTCTATCAAACCTGACTGTATGTCTAGCGCCATCATCTGAATCACTGATCCTGGCCGAACTATCTCGATACCGAGCTTCTCCAGATCTTCCCGTAAGTGTCGATCTATCATCAGATACCATGCCATCGGATGCCTACTCAGCGTATCTGCCACCACATTTGCCTTTCCGGGGTGATACTGTAAATCAATGTCGAAGTCCTTCATCAACTCCAACCATCATCTTTGCTTCATGTTCAGCTCCTTCTGCGTGAACACATACTTCAAGCTCTTGTGGTCAGTAAAGATTTTCACTCGCTCTCTGTATAAGTAGTGTTTCTACAACTTGAGTGCAAAGATCACCGCAGCTAACTCTAGGTCGTGGGTAGGATAGTTCCGTTCATGAGTCCGTAATTGCATAGATGCGTAAGCAATCACTTTCCCATGCTGCTGTAGGACACATCCTAGTCCCTTTCCTGAAGCATCGCTGAAAATGGTGAAACCTACAGATCCTGAAGGTAATGTCAGAACTGGAGCGGTCGTCAGCCTCCTCTTCAGCTCCTAAAATGCTGCCTGGCATTCCTCTGACCAGATGTACTCTGCGTCCTTCCGCATCAGCTTCATCATGGGTTCAACTATCCTAGCAAAGTCCTAGACGAACTTCCTATAATAGCCTGCTAAACCCAAAAAACTCCTGATCTCTGAAACTGATGTCGGAGCCTTCCATGTCTCGACGACAGCAATCTTCCGGGGATCCACTGAGATTCCCTCTCCAGTGACTACATGACCGAGAAACTCCACTCGGTCTAAAAAAAACTCGTACTTCGACAATTTGGCATACAACCTCTCCTGCCTTAGAATTCCCAAAACTGTCCGCAAGTGCTCTGCGTGCTCCTCCGGCATCTTCGAGTATATCAGGATGTCGTCGATAAACACCACGACGAACTTATCCAGATACTGGTGAAATATTTTATTCATCAAGTTCATAAAGACAGCTGGCGCATTTGTGAGACCAAATGACATCACCAAAAACTTGTACTGCCCATACTTCGTATAGAATGCAGTCTTCTGGATGTCTTCAGCCCTAACTTTCACCTGGTGGTAACCGGATCTCAAATCTATCCTAGAAAATACCTTCGTCCTACTCAACTGGTCGAACAAATAATCTATCCTGGGCAGAGGATATTTGTTCTTAATGGTGATGGTATTCAATACCCGGTAGTCAATACACAACCGGAGTGTACCATCCTTCTTCGATACAAAGAGCACTGGTATTCCCCATGGAGAAGCACTAGATCGAATGAAACCCTTTTTCAACAGGTCATCGATCTGCTCCTTCATCTCTACGGCCACCTTGGGGTTCACTCTATATCAAGCCCGGGATACTGGTGATAAACCCGGTACTAAATCTATAGTGAACTCTACATCTCTGTCAGCGGAAGTCCTGGAAGATTCTCTGGGAATACATCCATAAACACCCTGATGATAGGGTGTGGCGGTACTAACTCCCTAACTGTCGCACAACAGTTCGGCTCTAGGCTGATCTTCGGCCCTGTCCTCCTGACACTGAATGGTGTCGTGCCTGAGGGACTGAACAGAATACTACCCTCGTGACAGTCTATAGCTGCGTGAGCATAGCTAAGCCAATCCATTCCCAATATGATATCATACCCGAGAAGTGGCATCACAAAGAATCGTCCCCCAAACTATCTCCAAGCTATAGTAATAGAGCATCTATAGATAGCCCTAATGGGTACTGGTCCGCCTCCCGTCATTACTCTACTCATCTCCTCGGTAGGTGTAGCTACTAAGTAGTATTTATGCAAAAACTCTAATGACAGGAAGCTATGCGATGCACCGGAATCAAACAAGCATAGAGATAGAAATGTATGCAAATAAACATGACCTGTGATGACGTCGGCCAAATAATCTGGCTCTGAAATCTGCTCCGCTTCCGCCTTAAGAGCCAGACTATAAGCCTTTTCCTGGGGTCCCTTGTGCTGCTGCAGATGTTGTCCGAACCTCTGCTGCTGCGTCGGAAGCGGCGGTCCTCTAGATGGTGGTCCGGCACCTGGTACTCTCACTACTGGACACTCCCGAAGCTGGTGGGTGGCAAACCTGCAAGCTAAGTACTGCCTCAACCTCTTTCTACAGATGGAGTAATCATGCCCTGGCCTCCTACAGAATACACACACAGCTCCCTTCTGTTATTGTGGTCCCGGGGCTCTAACTGGTGGGGTCGGGTGATGTGGTGTGGGAGGACGGTATGTCTGCTGGTGCGACGCCGGTGCTCTCGGCTGGATAGCCTGGCACTTGGAAGGTCCCTCGTGGTGTATAGAAGCCGGTCTCTTGCAAGACAGAAGGCGCTCATCTATACTCCGGGCCAACTCTAGGCTCTGGTAATAGTCAGTCGTCCCGTTCGCCACTAGGAGGATGCTAAAGTCTGGAACTAGACCATGGCAAAACCTACGCGTCATCTCCTTTGGGTCTGCAACCAGACTAGGAGCGAAACGACTCAAACGACTAAACTCTGTCGCGTACTCGTCAACAGAACGGTTCCTCAGCTGGATGTTCTGGAATTGTAGCCCCATGGCTACTCTAGCGGTGGTCGAGAAGAATTTTTTCTTGAACTGATCCCATGTAGCCCTCCCTCTCGTGAATAGTGGCTCATTTCTGAACCAAACTCCTGCCAAATCTGTCAGCAAAAATCCTGCTGCCTTGACCTGAAGGTCACCCGGCAACCTAGCTCTAAGGAGCTTTCTCTCTACTGAGTCTAGCCAGTCATCTGCTACTACGATGCCTTCAGTCCCCATAAACTCCCTGGGGTTCAAGCTCATGAAGTCCTTGATATTCCTCGCTCTCTGTCGTGGCTCTACCGGTGGTGGGACCATGGTACGCTCCTCTGAATGCTCCATGCTCTGGCGGAGTAAGGTGGTCTGCTTCTGATGGGTTGTTAGGAACCCCTGGATCAGATTGAGCAGTTGGTTCCCGTCGAGAGTGACGGAAGCCTGGGCAGGTATACTAATAGGTGGTGGTGGGAGTATCGAGTCCTGCTGAGACTGTGATGTGGATGGTGGTAGTGGCATCTAGGTTGGTAGATTTGTGGAGTGGGGGAGTATGGTAGGTGGAAGTAGAAGTGCATCGGTCAACTGGTCAACCGACTGGAAAGAAAGTGTGCCATTTTAGGTGTGGCATACTGGGACGAGCGGGTGAGCACCATTTATTAAATAAAATGACTTATAAGAACTCTTTAAAGTAAACAATCATAACAACAAGAAAGTCTAATTTATAATAACGAGCATATGCTGCGATGCGTTTCCTATGTTGCGATCCTGGTAATCCTCTAGGTGTTCTAAATGTCATTCCTAGTGTTATCTAGTTACCTTAAGTTCCTAACTTCAGGCTTGCTTGGTACAATGACGTAACCAAACAATTTAGTCAGGACCTGCATGGGCCACCACTAAAAATATGTCACGATCCGCTATCCAAATTGTTAGGCCGGGCCGAGTCATGTCCAGCCTACGCTAGAGATAAAGCGTAGTAAGCTGTTCTAAAGATAAACAATATATAATCAAAATGTGCTAACAGTTCTATATGTCATGTTGAGTCAGAATAATATCCCAAACACAAAATCATCTCGTATATAAATATGTTCCAAATACATAGCCAAGACATAAAACTGAATACAGGTCCAGTATCAAAATATATAGTCTAACAACATGACTACTTTCAAAAGTCCCGAGCAACTACACAAACTAGACGAGTTTTCCCGCAGGTACATCCTCGTAAGGTAAAGTCTGATCCTCGACGGTAATTCCATAATAGGAATCACATAGCAACTCCTCCTCGGTAAGTATACCTACAACGTTATCCTGTCAGGACGGAAGCAAGTACTGATTCTAACAAACTAAATATATGAAGCATGAAATGAACTGAAGTGTAATAAACAGGAATCATGGTATATCGCAATCTATCATGACAAGGACACATATGTCATAGAGACAGATGTATATGTAATATTTAAAACTGTAGCAGGTACATGATCGTCAATAAGTGTACAATGTGCAGGGGCATATGTACATGAAATGTACTTCCGTACAAGTGATACGGCGATAGATGTACATACGCACAAATCCGCTTTGAGATAAAGGCCTACGGTGCAGTAACATATAAAATAAAACTTTGCTCGAGTACGGTAGAGGGGGCATGATCACGTACTCAACTATCAATTTTTCCATAACCCAGATTCTAAACATGTGAGAGATACGAGAATAGCATAAAACATGGTGGATACTGAGAGCAATGTAAAGTATGTGAAACATAGAGAGATATAACTTACGGTATTTAGCATGGTTTATACACATTTCATTATATGCAGTAAATAAAGTTCATAGAGGTACTTGCCTCTAGCAAAGCAAGGTAGTGAAGGAAATGCTATAGATGTCTAGTGTCCTGGCACTGTCACAAATATGAACTATCTCAGCTATCTAAGTTATAAACAAAGACTAACACTACTAGAGTGACACGACGCATTTGGATACTTAGCTAAGTAAAATTAGCATAGGAATCCAACGTGAGGTGATATGGAATCTAAACCAACCTCTAGGTCTTCTACTCTAAGGTAGGTCAACATTTTAAATACTAGAAATACCAAAAAATCACAAGTCATGACTTAAAAACAATTACTAATTAATAATTCCATCTGTGCACTTCACTCTAGCAATTACTAAAATAGTTATATAACCCTAATAATTACAAAACAAAGTTTAAACTCAACCTTGTTAATTATAGAAATTTATACTAATTTTTATGGAATTTATAATCCATCATAGATATTTATTAAAAATTAGTAAACGTAAGTATCCTGAAAATAAGTTCTATTTTCCTATTTTTATCAAATGTCAAAATTACTAATTAAATCCTAGAAAAATTATATTAAATTGGATAAATTAACATAGTATTAAAATACAATTTTTCCCAGATTTTTACAGTATTTAAAATATATATAAAAATTCAAATACAGCAAGTTACAATTTCTGGAAAATAAATAATTAATTATTTACTATTTTATCCACATATACGAAATTGAACCGGAGTCCAGATACGGGACCCAAAGCCATGAATCAAGTCCGATATGACTTGTACAGACTTTGAGTGTATTTAGGCTCATTTGAATCCACAGAACCCATGCTAGGTCTGGACTCAAATGGCCGTAATCGAAATACAAAAATACATATATTAAAATATATATATATATATATATACAAATGAATATTAAAGTACATAAATAATATATATATGTTGATGTAGTGAAATAAACAAGTCATAAAATTATATAATAAAATAACTTGTAAATTTATATAGCACAAAAATTACATTAAATTAGAAGTATATACATATATAACAAATATGTATATATATATATATATATATATATATATATACATATATATATATATATATATATATATATATATATATATATATATATATATATATATATATATATATATATATATATTTTTTTTTTATAGCACAAAAATTACATTAAATTAGAAGTATATACATATATAACAAATATGTATATATATATATATATATATATATATATATATATATATATATATATATATATATATATATATATTATGTATATATATAAAAATACTTAATATAAATATATATATATAAATATAGTATATATATATACAATATATAACAGTATATATATATATAATAACATATATATAAAATACATATACATATACATATATACTTTTTTTACATATACATATACATATATACATATATACATAAATACATATATATATATATATATATATATATATATATATATATATATATATATATATATATATATATATATATATATATATATATATATATATATCAGCCCAAACCCATTGGGTCCAAACCCATACCCATTATACACAGTAAACCCATTAAATTAAAACCCATTACTGTGCAGGTTAAACCCGTTATTGTTCTACTCGAACCCATTAAACCATTTATTTTAAACCCGTGTCCTGACAGTTAGGGGCACGGGCACACGAATCCTGTGTCCCAGGCTAGCACGACACGCACGACACGAATTTCTCGTGTCCGAGTCCACCATTAAACTCACAAACACAAAACGACCCATCTACATGAAAACGAGACACGGGGGTGAAGTAGATACGAAGAGACACGTACGTGTCCGACGCGAGGGAGCTGTCGGGGGTGCTATACGGCGGAGGAGACGTCATGGTCGGCGGCAAAGGGTGGCGCTGGGTTCGTCTCGTCGAGGCGAACAAGGTGGTGGTGGTGCGCGGCTATAGCAGCGGCTAGAACGGCGACAACAGCTCAGCGTTTAACTCCGGCGAGCTCGTCGGAGAAGAAGACTGCGTAGCGGTGGCTAGGTCGGTCGGGGTGGTGACTGGGGTTAGGGTTTAGGTCGGGGGGTCTATTTATAGGACGGGGCTAGGTTCAATTATGGTTTCGGTTAGGGTTCCGACCTAGATTTTAGGAATTAGGGTTAGGGTTTAGGTCGCCGGTCGTCGGGATTAGGGTTAGACGAAGGCGGCGGTCACAAATTCTTACAGAAATCCCCCAACATTCATAATTACAAAAAATCCCACCGCCTTAGTTATGTGCAAAATCGAATTTGCATAATACCCCCCCTCGCTCTGCTCTGTGCAAATAAAATTTGCACAGACAATTTAAATATTGCATACTGGTTTAAAATATTTAAAATAATTGCAAAAAGCATTTAAAATAATTTAATAAATTGCAAAATGATATTTTAAGCTTTAAAAACCATTTTAAAATTATTTAAAAATTCTAGAAAATTTCTAATAATTATAATAATTCATTTTAAGGATAAAACAACTATTTAAAATAATAATTTCTTATTTAAAAATATTTTATAATATCTAGGGGCTTACAACAAATAAGTTGGCTGGAGTTGATGAAGGACTTTGAGATCGAGTTGTAGTAACATTCTAGCAAGGCGAATGTCGTGACTGATGCATTGAATAGGAATCCCATGGCATACTTCCTGATGACTCAGCATTATTTGTTAGAGGAACTCCAGGAGTTGGGGATAGAGGTCGTATTGCCAGGTATGGATGGGCAGTTATCTACCCTTGGGGTACAGTCTTTTTTGCTTGAGAGAATCAAGGCTGCTCTGCCTACAGATGCAAGATTCAGGAGACTCCGAGAGAGGACAGAGGCCGACATGCGGACAGGGCTACAGATTCACGAGGACGGAACGTTGAGGTGTGGAGATCGCCTATGCGATCCGAGTGGAGAGCTACGCCAGGAGTTGATGGCTGAGACGCATAGCTCGATATATTCTATTTATCCTAAAGGTACGAAGATGTACAAGGATTTTAGGCAGCACTGCTGGTGGCATGGGATAAAGAGGGAGATCGCTCGATTTATAGCAAGATGTTTGGTCTGTCAGCAGGTCAAGGCCGAGCACCAGAGGTCTACATGACTATTGTAGCTACTTTTTATTCCTGAGTGGAAATGGAAACACATCACGATGGACTTCATACTGGATTCCGGAGGAGCCCAAGCGGGAAGGATACAGTTTGGGTCGTCGTAGATCGACTCACCAAGTCAGCATATTTTTTGCCCTTCAGAGTTGGGCATTCCACGATTATTTTGGCTGATTTTTATATGAGACAAATAGTGTATCTGCATAGAGTACTAGTCAGCATTGTGTTGGATCGAGATTCCAGATTCACATCACATTTTTAGAGGAATATGCATGAGAGTTTGGGGACTTGCCTTAAGTTCAGCATAGCTTATCATCCGTAGACCGAAGGACAGTCAGAGCGCATGATCCAGACACTTGAGGATATGCTTGTAGGAACCCTAGAGGGGGGGTGAATAGGGTCAAGCTAACTAATCAAGCACTTAGCACAAGCTAATGGACAATTTAAAATTATAAGTGCAAGAGAAGAAGCAATAACAATACCGACACACGATGTATCTTGGTATCCTCCCAAGAGGCACTCCAGTCCCGGAACTCTCTCCGGCTTTAATCCACTATTTGAGTAAATAGTTACACACGAGTTTGGATCCGAAGAACTCGCCAACTTCAACACGAGTTTGGATCCGAAGAACTCGCCAACTTCAACCGAGAGTTTAGATACGAAGACTCTCCAACTTCAACCTTTCACAATAGGTTTTGATCTCCTTATAATAGGATGAAGATCTTTCTTTTCAACTCAATAACTCTAACACAATTTGTGGATGGCAAATGAAAGCTTTGTAGAGTTGTTTGTGGATAGGCTTTGGTGGGTTAGAAATTTTTAAGCTCAAAGCATCAACCTTGAATGAAGGGGTTCAAGGCTATTTATAACCAAAGCAAAGGAAAGTGCAATAATGCAACTTTCACAGGCTGACGGATCATCCGCCGGATTTCGGCAAAAATCCGTCGGATCATCCGCCTGTATAGTCCAACGGCTATAAAAAGAGCCGTTGGCATCAATCATTCGTAGAATCCAACCGTTGGAATACAAACGGTCATATGGCGGAAAATCTACCGGAATTTCGCAATTTTCTGCCGGATTATCCGAACACTCACAGAAGGTATTCTGTGAGACCATTCGGATCTTCCGTCGGATTTTTGCGGAGATCCGCCGGATTATCCGCCAGGATTCCGAAGATTGTCCTGGGTTATTATCTACCCTAGCTTTCGATTTTGCCATCCATTTCTTGTGTTTACAATGATTCCTAAGACTCATTACAGACTCCAGATATACTGTAGCAGGTGCAGGCTTCTTCAGAGTCTTGAAATGATGATGGCATGGCTTGGCTTCTTCCTTTGATAGGTGCTGGCTTTTTCTCTTGGCGACAGTTGTCCAAAGATATCCAGTTTGCGAAAATTGAATACCTTTCGGGGGCTTCGCCCCCGAACCCCCGACGAGGGGCGCTGCCCCCTCGACCCCCGTCCGCTGACCGGACAGCGGAACTCCCGAGTGCGTGGCTCCAGAGATGTCGACGGATGGTTCAGAGAAATCTTGTGGGATCCATCGTCTTTGGCCCACCATAATTTTTTCATTGCATTGCATATGTCCACATTGATCTTGCTAATTGCTTTTCTGCAAATACATGTTAGAAGAACAAAGCAATATATATGTAGCAAGAATGATAAGATAAAAGCACATTAGGACTATGCGAAGTTTAAGTATCAATGCTATAGTGATAGCATAAATATTAGTGATATCACAATGTTAAACTTAATTGAATAACCACAATAAAAAACATAGTTTTGATTTTGGCAACCCGATTAAATTTAAGATAGATAAGCTCATATCACTAATATGTAAACCAATAGGCACATATCACCAAAGGTATAAGTGTAAGTAGAAATGCTATAGCGATAGTATGAAGATTAGTGATAATGAAATGCTAAACTTAACATATTAACCATATTCAAAAATATGATACAATCATTGGGCTAACAATGCTGAGGGCTTGTATGTTGGATTTTGGAGGATCTTGGAAAGATCATCTGCATTTGGTAGAATTTTCCTACAACAACAGCTACCAGGCAAGCATATAGATGGCACCTTTCGAGGTACTATACGGCAGGAAGTACAGGTCTCCAGTATGTTGGAGTGACGTCGGAGAGCGTCAGATACTTGGTCCCGAGTTAATGACCCAAACAGTGGAGAAAGTGAAGCAGATTTAGAGCAACCTCAGAGCGGCACAGGATAGACAGAAGTATTAGGCTGATATGCACCGCCGACCTTTGGAGTTCAAGGAAGGCGATCACGTATTTTTGAGGATATCACCAATTTGGGGGACTATTAGGTTTGGGAGCAGAGGCAAGTTGAGTCTGAGGTGCATCGAGCCCTTCGTCATTTTGGAGCGAGTTGGTGAGGTGGCTTATCGTCTTGCATTACCCCCATCTCTTGAGGGTGTGCATGAAATTTTTTACGTATCACAGTTGAGGAGGTACGTGGCAGACCCCAGTCACGTGCTAGACCATTCAGAGATTACAGTTGGGCCTAGTCTGTCATATAAGGAGCAGTTAGTTGAGATTCTCGACAGCAGCGAGAAGGTATTGAGGGGGCAAACTATTCGACTTGTCCGGATTGCTTAGAAGCACCATTCTCCGACGAGTCCACTTGGGAGCGCGAGGACTCTATTCGGGAGTGCTTCCCCCATTTGTTCGGGGATCGAGGTACGAATGTACGTACTCTTTTTGTAATATCATAATATATCTTAGTTTCTCGTTCTACCCAATCGTGCCATCTTTTTAATTTCGGGAACGAAATTTTCTAAGGGGGAGAGGATATGAGCCCCCTTATTTTTTATTATTATTTTGTTTATTTATTTATGTGCTATGAAAACATTCATATACCATTACAAATGCTATGTGAGTGAATTTTCCTGCACATAAATATTTTAGTTGAAGATATATCTAATACCTTCATTATTATTATCATATCTTATTTATTCTTGTTAATTGGTAAGTAGGTTATTTATTCTTATTAATTGGTAACTAAGGGATACACAAATTGTTGAATTAATACTTAGAATTATTCATTAGAATTAGACAATTACCTTGTTTACTAATATATAGATATTTTAGACCCTTGGGCTAGCAGCTTTATGATTGTTGGTAATAATAGGCTTTTGTGAAGACTTGAATAATTTTTTGTTTCTTTTCTTAAAGCCCAGCTCTACAAGGCCTACCTCACTGTTATTATTATTATTTATTAACCCTAGCCTTGGCCCATTAGGGCAGCCAATACCCATCACAACCCCCTCTCTTTCAAAGGAAACTCTTCAACGGCTATTTCCTTTTGGATCCGGGTCAAAGGGTCACCCCAGCAGCTAAACCCGCAAACCTTGAAACCCCTTCACTCAAGCGTGGTTGGGCGGGCGACTCTCGACCCGACCTGCATCTTAAAATGTACTATTCCTCTTCCATCTCCGCATGTCTGACACTGTAGCTGCCATTTTTATAGTCGAGCGTAGGCCGCAGACCACGCCTGTATGGCTTGCCAGACCCCCTCTCATCCCTCTCTTATATAATATCGTGTTCTTTATCTCGTCCCCCGTCTTAAACCCTAGCAGAACACTCCAAGTTTCACGTCAGTTCCTTTCTTCTTTTTGTCGGACGTCGACGACCAAGGAGCTTGGTTCACCGTGGCCTAGGCCTGTGGTAGCACCATTTTCCTGGAGTCCGACTTACCGCTCGTCCTCGACGCATGTGGAGAGTCCTCGTAGCACCCCGAGTTCGACGTGTTCTGCACGGCTTTGATGTGGCGCAAAAGGTTCATGCGGGAGCCCTTGCTGCATGCCCATCATACGAGGTCTGGACACTTCGCCTAGCTCGAGCCAATTGGGAGAACATCGTTCGTCAACGTGGTAAGACTCTTCCTGACTGATACGTTCTTTCTTGGGCTGCATACAAAGGCATGTTAGTTTATGAATCATTTGCATAGATTATTATGTAGCTGTGTAAGTTGGAAATAATATAATTGTGTGATAGCTGAGGGATGTAGGGATGATCTAAATTGCTCCCTTTTTTCTGTTATCATACATAAATGATAGTAGTTTAGGGTTGCACTAGATAGTGTATGCATGTGAGATGTGTCGAGTGATGTGAAAACCATACAGAGGTGTGGGGTGTAACTCCACCTTCTCTAAATAGAAGAATTAGTAATTATTCCCTATCATTATTATTTATGTTTAATTTTGTTTAATTTGTCTATTAGATAAATTACCCGTATAGTATATTTATCTAATTGGATATAGAGATATATATATCTATTTTGTATTATTCATCTATTTTGTTTGCAACTGTTAGTTCGGGCTTGGCCCAATAACTTGATCTTCCATTTAAATCAAGTTGATTGACGCCAAGTTCTGAAAACCTATAATTCTTATTAAAGCCAAACCATTCCTATTGAGCCAGCCCAACCCTTATGAATTAGCCAACTCAATTTTAGTTGGGCCCATTGAATTAGGCCGACCAAGTTAGCCAAACCTAATTGCTAGAGCCAAAATCAATTGAACTTAAGAACCAACTCAAGGCCCACCTACTTATTAAGCAATCCCTCTATTAGTTACTAAATTCAGGCCAGGCCCCATTATCCACTCAGTAGGAGCCAACTCTTTTAAACCCCACTATCAAGTAGGTTTAGCCACAAACCTCTTATTAATAGGGGTGAGCAACGGTTCGGTTCAAATCGAACGAATATGTAAAAATCGAAATAACCGTAAATCGTATTTCTCAAAACCGAAAACCGAACCGTTTTCATAAAAATCGAACAAAACTGAACCGAATTACTTCGGTTCGGTTTTCAGTCGGTTCGATTTCATGGGTTAATGGGCCGGACTTTCACATTTTAGTAAATGAGCAAATTTAAATAACAAATCTTAAAAAGAATAATCTGACATTTATATATTTATGAAAACAAAATATTAGTATATATAAATTGAGGATAGAGAAAGTGCTCAAAGTAGCGGCGACAAGTGCCAACGGAGAATGGAAGGAGAGAGTGCACTTAGATATGGTTAACAAAAATATTAGTATATATAAATTGAGGGTAATTTGGTAAATTATTGAATCTTAATCGGTTTTCAATTCGGTTCGGTTATTCACACCAAGAACCGAAAATCGAACCGACATTTTTGTTACCTCCATTTTCCGTATACGTATTTCCAGTATACGTGTACGGATCCTGTCCAGTATTTTTACTTGTCTTGTCTTGCTAGCTAATTCTTGGTCTAATCCTGTTTAGATTCATTATGGCATGTCATGGTTTAACTTGGTTTATTTTGGATTGGCTTGGTTTATTCCATGGTTCAACATGTTAACCCCCCTACCTACCACCATCCCCATTTATAAACCCCTTTCTCTCTCCTCTTTACTCTTCATTTATTACTTCTTCTTCTTCCTCCATTACTTCTCTACCTACCAAGAAAAGCTTAGGCAAGTGCAACTTGCTTCATGGAGGAACTCTATTTTTTATTGTTCCATCTTCTTCCTCACAAGATTCTAAGACACTTTAGTACTTAGCATTTTCAATTTCTATGGTTAATTTCTTGTAGATCTAGCTTTGATGCATTTTCAAATGTCATGAGTTTTGATCTATCAAACTTGCATAATTTTAAAAACCAATGGTTCCATGTTGTAGAGAATTTCATTTTACCCTAAATTGATTTATGGAAGTCTGGATTTGGGCTCATGTTGTAGATTGGGTGGAGCATGGAAGCCATGGTATTTTTCATGAACTTCTTCTCAGTTGGAGGTGATGCAAGTGCTGACTGGCACTAATCTGGCCGCATAGGACTAATCTGGCCGCATAAGACCATTATGGCCGCATAAGACCATTTTGAGCCGCATGGGACCAATCAGCTGGCCGCATGGGACTAATCTGGCCGCATGGGACTAATATGGCCGCATAAGACCATTCTGGCCGCATGAGACCATTTTGAGCCGCATGGGACCAATTAGCTGGCCGCATGGGATTAATCTGGCCGTATGGGACTAATCTGGCCGCAAAAGACCATTCTGGCCGCATGAGACCAATTGGGCCGCATGGGACCAATCAGCTGGCCACATGGGACTAATCTGGCCGCATAAGACCATTCTGGCCGCATAAGACCATTTTGAGCCGCATGGGACCAATCAGCTGGCCGCATAGGACTAATCTGGCCGCATAAGACCATTCTGGCCGTATGAGACCATTTTGAGCCACATGAGACCAATCAGCTGGCCGCATGGGAGTAATCTGGCCGCATGGGACTAATCTGGCCGCATAAGACCATTCTGGCCGCATGAGACCATTTTGAGCCGCATGGGACCAATCAGTTGGCCACATGGGACTAATCTGGCCGCATAAGACCATTCTGGCCGCATGAGACCAATTGGGCCGCATGTGTAATCCTCTAAAATTTCTACTACGATTTTTTTATTTAAAATTTCGTATTTTATTTTATCTTCGTATCTATACGTCGCACATGAGTCGCTTTGTCGTATTTACGTAGCGTGCGAAATTCGCGTTTCGTAATTTCTCGACGAGTGCGAATATGTGTCGAGGTACATATTTTAGAAAAACGTTTTTATTATAAATTTTTATTTTAATAGGAAAGTACATTTTCAAAATAATAGGTGGTAAATATTTTTACTTCTAAAAAAAAGAGAGCTACTTGTTCGTCATTTAAAAATAAATAGTGATTTGAAAAAAATTGTGCTTTATATGAAAAGTATTCCAACTATTTTGCAAAAAATTGAAAGTTGATATTTAAAATGTTCTGTTATTTATAAAAGCTATTTTATAAAGTAATATTTAAGTATTTATAGTGATTTTCGAAATTAATTATTTCCATATTTATTTAACTATGAAATTGATATTTAGGATTTTGTTAATTAAATTACAAAGATTTTATTGGCTTTATTTAAAATATTTTAAATTAAGTATGGAATTAATTTGGATTTGGATTTGATTTGAATTGGCTTTAAATTTATTTAATTACAAGATGAATTATCTATTGGGTATTTAAATAAAACCCAATCCCTATCCAACTGGGAATTCCCACCTCCTATAAAAGGAGAGGTACTCCTCCAATTTCCACAATCACAAGTGCATCGTGTCTGTGTCTCATCTCCTCCACTATATTTTTTTCCATACAAATACAATAATCTCTGTCCGACAATCCGGACGTCCACTCTGCCGTGTCGGACATCCCGACACGGACTCGTTCTATCCAAAACCCTAACCCTAACGACCGACTACACCTCTACATCTCTCCGGCATCTCCAGTACCACCCTCGCCCCATCGCCACCACTGCCTTCTCCGACTCCCGTCGTCACCACCACACCCACCATCACCTACCAGCCTTCCCGACTCCGGCAACCTTCGCCTCCATCACAACCATCATCAACAGCACCACTGCCACTAAATTCGGCCACCCCGTCCCCTTCGGCCAAGCAACACCACCACCCTCGTCGTCGTCAGCATCCCGACACCACCACCAGTTCAACACCCTATCGCCAAAACCACCACAATAGAGAATGGAAAGAGGAGGAAGGCCTCGTACCTAAACCCGCAGCCTTGGCCGCCGTCCCTGGCCTCCGTCCGCGCGAGCACAGCTCTGCACCAACCCGCGCGAACGCCGTCCGCCGAGACTCTGATCCACCCCACGACCACTCCAGAACCGCCGAGAACCCGTACCCGGAGCCACCGCCGTTCCCTCCAGCGTCCGACTGCCGCCGCCGCCTCCTCCAGGGCAGCGCACCACCGAGCTCCCCGACAGCCGCTCCCCTGGATCCGGCCGCGCGCCTCCACAGATCTCCTCGCCGCGCCCTCACGGTCGCCCGCCGCCGTCCGTACTGGGTCGCGCGCGCCGCCCGCGCGCAGCCGACCACCGCCGCGCCCCTCCGCGCGTACCTCTGTCCTCCGCCACCGGCTTCGCGCCGCCGACGCCGGAAAGCGTCCGTCCCGCTTCCTCGGCTCCACCACCGGAGCATCTCTCCGCGGCGGATTCGCGCCGCCGTGCGCTCCACCGCGCGCAGGACCCCCGACGTGGACCGTCCCCTTCAGTACGTCGCCAGGTCGAGCGCCTGACCGCCGGAGCTCCGCCGCCTTCTTGAGCCTCCGCCGTCCCTTCCACCTGTCGATCCCGCCGCCGGCCAACCGCCGAAACTGCCGCCGATCCCCGTTCGGTAAACCCCTTCTCGCTCGCTCTTCCTCCTATCTCTCTCTCTCTCTCTCTGTAATAATTCAGGGAAAAGAAGAAGTTAAGAAGATATTTAAGAGTTATTATTATTATTATTATTATTATTATTATTAGTATTATCTATTACTATTATTATTATTGATTTTATTATTATTATTATTATTATTATTATTAGTATTATTATTATTATTATTGTTATTATTATATTATATCATTATTATTATTTCTATTGCTAACATTTTTATTCTTAATAATGATATTAATATTTTAAAAAAAATGATTAACAATGCTGTTATTATTGTATTTTCTTTTCTTAGATGATATAGTTGTACTTTATTAGGAAGGTATACTATTAGTATTTGAGATAAATATTTTACTATAAGACACTGGGCTTGACCCTAATTCCAAACCTGATTTCAAAGCTAAATTTTATTCTATTTTTGATCTAAATAGTATCGTAATACTTTTACTCGATTCAAATGATTTTTAAGGTATTATCTGTAAATATTTTGATTCATGAAACAAAATGTAGTTTCAAAAATTGTGATATATATAAATTATTTTTAAATAAAGATTTCTAAAATTATTTTATAATAAAAATATATTTTCAAGTATTATGGATATTTTTCTAAGATAGTATAAATACTTTTTCTTCGCAAATTCCCACTATCTGTCAACCTTACTCGTGACCGATTCCATAATCCTATTTTTCCCGCGACTTCAGGCCTCAACGTCTCGAACATGGCTATTGGACAATCAGGACTTGTCGGATCATCACACCACACCAGGCAAGATACCTTACCATTATACTGTTTATTTTTAGTTGCATTTTATTTACCTATCACTGTTCATTTATTTCTAGTCCTTGATTACTGCCTGCTCAGTGATATTAGTTGTACCTTGTTATTTATTCTTTGATTGCATATGGACCTAAAGTTAAGGGACTATCACTAGTTTAGTGCATTGCATAAACTTTGACACTGTTGTGCCACGAGATGTGTGAGTTAGGAGTAGCATATAGTCTACGGACTTGCGTGTTGGTTGATCACTGATGCGTGCAGGACGTGCGTTAGGTCTAACTGTCAATAGTTGTGTGTTAGAAGACTTGACGGTTAGTAGTGTTACATGGTCGTAGATGCGACATGATAGGTACATTGGGTGGGAAGAACATTTCCTTATCGTATAGGCTTCTATTGCACTTCCCTTGTAACCCGGAAGCTCCGCTGGAGATACGGGTATGAGCCTCTCAGGTTGGCCACTGTCGTTTTTGAACGTCATGCTCTCGGTCACTGGTGCCCAAGTGGGGACTATACCAGATCCCATTACAGCCAGGGCTCATGCGACGAAAGGTTTGTTCTCACTGCATGTCACTCCCCGTTCCCAGAATGCATATTTTTTTATACATGTACAACTCATGTGTATTTATTTAGTATTTATCATGTATTTATTTAATATTTATCATGTATTATCCTGTATTTAAATTTCCTTTAATTCATGTTAATTAATTTCCTGTAATTTTATTTCTGCATTTTATTTCTGCTGTTATTTTATTCTCTGCTTTAGTTAGCCTATTGTGGTTCGGCCTAGGTTGGGTTCTCGGGTTGGCTCCCGGCCCATTAGCTCCCACCTACCACCCCTTCCATATTTAAAGCCACCCTCTCAATTCTCTCTCCTCATTACTCATTCTCACAATTACTCCTCTTCTTCTTCTTCATTACTCTCTCCACCTACCAACCGTAGGCAAGTACAACTTGCTTTCCATGAGAACCCATGTTTTTATAGTTCATTTGCCTTCCTCTCGTGATCCTAAGAGAGTTTAGAACTTGGCATTTTTCATTTCGAAGTCTTAATTTTTGTAGATCTAGAAATTAGTTATTTTCGGATTTTGGTGGTTTTGATCTATCAAACTTCTTTGTTTGCAAGTTTTGATGGTTCCATGTTGTAGAGAGTTTTATTCTACCCAATTTTGACCTTTGGAAAGTAGGATTTGGACTTGTTTTGACCAAGTTATGGACTTTGAAGCTTTGGGGTACAACCATGGAGTTCTTGCTGTTCTGGAGAAGACAGTGAGCAGTGTACGCTAGCTTTTTAGCTTACGTCTCTGAGCTGTACGCGCTCTTTAGCGCAGCGCAGTATGGAGTCCATACGCTGCCTTTTTAGGAAGCGTGTGTCTTGCATACGCTACTTTTTGGAAGCGTATGTCGTATGGAGTTCATACGCTGCCTTTTGGGAGCGTATAACTTGCATACGCTGACTTGGATGGTCAGGAGTCGTATGGAGTCCATACGCTGCCTTTTGGGAGCGTATGACTTGCATACGCTGACTTGGATGTCAGGAGTCGTATGGAGTCCATACGCTGCCTTTTAGGAGCGTATGACTTGCATACGCTAACTTGGATGGTCAGGAGTCGTATGGAGTCCATACGCTGTCTTTTGGGAGCGTATGACTTGCATACGCTGACTTGGATGGTCAGGAGTCGTATGGAGTTCATACGCTGTCTTTTGGAGGCGTATACTTGCGTACGCTGGCTTGGATAGTAAGGAGTCGTATGGAGTACATACGCTGCCTTGAAAAGGAGTCGTATGGACTTGCATACGCTAGACTTGAGCGTAGCTAGACTTGAGCGTACGCTGACCCTACTTACCCTGGATCTTCTATAGCCCTGTATATTGATATTTTATTAGATATTTAACGTCTATTTTATATCCTTACGCCTTTTGGCATAAACTTGATATAATCATGATATGTTAATGTTTTTGTTAAATATGGATTGTTACGTGGGATGTACCATGTGTTGTGAATTGAGTATAGATACCCCGATTGACTGGAATTAAACCCTGAGAGTTGTAGACTCGACCCCACTGAATATTAGTTGACTTTCATGCCTTGTCACCATTGATAATGATTGTGACTTTGACTAATAATTGATCATGCGTTCCTAGTTGGAACTAAGAGACTGGCTAGTCGTCTTATTGAAATGAATGAATGAGACACGTTCATGTTATGAACTATTGTAATCGACTGGCTGATCCCGAATATTGACATACATGCACATGCAGGCTTCAATCTATTTATTTATTTATTTACTTATTTATTTTTTTCTCAAAAGAAGCATGTGTACTTTATGGTTAAGGTATGATTACCGTGGTTAGATTTGATTGTTGCATTACGCTATGTAAGACCTGCAACCTAACCGCACTGGTATCGTTGTAGAGTTGTGCATATCGTACCCCGTACGAAAGTACTCATTTGAATGACCATGATCCACGGCATGGGATTTCACTCAACGTAGGGACTATTAAGTTAAATAAAATAATGATTGCATGGAGAGAATGGATTCCCGAGTTCTTACATGGCAGCCCCCCTGGGACGAGTAGTATCCGACGGGGCGGCTGGTTCCCACAGATACTGTAAACCTGCCACACGGGCATGGAGCAGTATCTGGTTATATTATTTATTGTATATTATATATTGATGACGGGCGTCCTGCTAGGACTCGTCTAATTCATGCATGGCGCACATGGTTGACTGGATAGACTAGCCTTGCTTGCACATAGTAAGAACTGAGGAATCCCTATTGCATAAATTCCAGGATAACTTGGGACTCAAAATAGCAATCCGTAGGATTTGATTGGCCGTTCAAGATGATTTGTTTGTGCACTGTACCTACTCTGTTACTTAACTGGGATGATCAGAATGTCAGGACATGACGGGCCAACTTCTGTCCTTGTTTGGTTGGGAGGTTGGTTCGAAGTGTCGTGATGTTATGTGAATCCTAGTAGCAAGCAGAGATCTATTTATCATATTTCACATTACTGGTTTTAGTTCTAATGTCGTGCTTCCTTGTGGTACTTGCTATTAGAGGTCTAACCTCTCTGGTTTTGCATGGCCAGATTTAGAGCCAGTCCCCGAGGATCCAGCTTACTTCTACCTCCAAGATGGTCAACACTAGAAGGATGATCGCAGGAGGACTCGAGTGGGTTTCTTACTTCCCCGCTCGTTTTGTTATCTACTTTATACCTTGCCATTTGGCACCGACATGTTAGTCGGATTGTCTTGTACTTACTTTTTACATAATTGTAATTAAAGTCAGACTGCAGCTGATAACAATTGTGTATACTTTTGCTACATCAATCTGGCTATGTTTCGTAAAGCCAGATATCAAGAACATTTTGACAGAGCGTTTGGGATGCCTTACTGCTTTATCTTACATGTTCTCTATTACTGTTTCTTGTTCGAATGATTGAGACAATAGATGTGAAGTGACCATAGTGAGACTTTTATGTAGTATGCACCCCCTCGTCTTTAGACAGCATTGATCGTATTATACGGTATTCATCTACCCGTAATACGTAGCTGGCTGAGTCATTCCTCCGCTCTCCAGTATTCTGGTTCTGGGGCGTGACAAGGTTTTAGTGGTGGCCCATGCAGGTCTGATTTCAGACTTGTGGGATGTTTTGATTTATAGGATGTCTCAATCACACATGTTCTCCCTTGATCTCATGATTTGTTGATTCTCAACTCCAGCTTGACATTCCAGTATCCCTTGACTTCATTGATCCTTCATGTCCGGTCATTTGATTGTTCTCTTGTCCCTTTTCTTAGGGGCACCTCGTCCGCATCTGTCAGAGCTGGACAGCAACAACATGGACAGCAGCATGGACAACCTGACCAGGTTGGTCAGCAACAAGGGTCAGAACCACTTCGTGAGACTATTCAAGAAGAGGTGATAGTAGAACCAGCAGTTGGACCGCAGTATCCGGAGGTTCCAACACCACCAATAGTTCCACCTACCCCTGTGGAATTGGACACACCAGCCCTTCTGGAGATCATGAGAGGGATGATGGCTACTCAGCAACACCAGATGTTAGCCCAGCAGCGCATGCACGCTCAGTTGCAAGAGCAGAACGTACTACTCAACCAAGGGTTGCAGACGGCATTGGAAAGAGGGGCGATGACAGATTCAGGAGCGTCAGCCCGGTTTTGCAAGTACAACCCCCGTCGTTTCGAGGGCACGGAGGATGCCATCTCAGCAGATGCATGGCTTAAGGATATTGAGGCTATTCTGACAGCCGCTAAGGTGCCGGCAGAAGAACGTGTGGACCTAGTGAAGTTGTTACTTCAGGATCTCGCACGTGATTGGTGGGAATCAGAGAAAGTAGGCATCAGACGTCCTGTTGCTTGGGACGATTTTACTGCAAGGTTCAAGACGAAGTACTATGGAGTTGTGGCGCAGTTTGAGCTACAACAGAAGTTTATTAACCTCAAGCAGGCCGGCAAGACTGTAGATGCGTACGCAGCGGAGTTCTGCAGATTGAGTAGATTTGCCCCAGAGATGGTAGCAACGGAGCGCCAGAGGGCGATGAGGTTCCATCAAGGGTTTCATCTTGAGCTCTTGTAATTGATAGAGGGGCACAACTACCAGACTTTTGACGAAATATTGACGGCAATCCGCAGGCATGAAATCACCATTCAGAGGCTTACGGTAAGGACTGGAGGTCAGAAGAGATCCCACAGTCAGATTGAAGGAGGAGGGGGAGCAGCGTCCCGAACAACAGCACCATCCACTGGCATTCGTATCCACGATGTAGCAATACGAGGGCCAGTACCACCCAGGCAGCAACAGCAACAGAAGAAGAACTAGCAACCCCCAGCGGGCTGTACTTATTGTGGAAAGATGGGGCACACTAGAGATGTGTGTCGGACATTGAATGGACTATGTCTGATATGTGGAAATCCAGATCATCGGGTTACCATATGTCCCATGAATTCGAGGTCAGGAGGACCAGTGCAGCAGTTTTCTGCTCTGCCAGCACCAGGAGCAGGACAGTATCGAGGACCAGCGGTGGCAGTTAGGCCATTGGCGCAGCGTCCGTTAGTACCGCAGGCTCAGATGTTTCGGCAGCAGGGACCGCCGATGCAGCAACACCAGCATAGACCACCCCATTATCATCAGGGAAGGGGCCAGCAGCAGCACCAGGCTAGGCCGCAACATGGGAACCAGCAAGGAGGTCGAGGGCAGGCATTCACACTGTCCTTGGAGGAGGCATTAGCATCGGAAGATGTTGTGGCAGATAACATTCTCGTCGCCTCATATCCCGCAGTAGCATTGTTTGATTCGGGAGCATCACACTCATTTATATCTGCACAATTTGCGATACGGCTAGGAATGGAGTTCGAGGCATTGCCAGGGAGGTTGAATATACTCACTGGTAATGGGCTCGTAGGAGTTAGTAAAGTTATTCTAGCGTGTAGTGTTGTAGTTTGCGGGCATTCTTTACCCGCCCAGTTGATAGAATTTCCTGTTAGAAATTTCGACGTTATCTTAGGCATGGACTGGCTGAAAGACAGTCATGCGACAATAGATTGTCGTAGTGGGAGTGTATCTTTTGATATTCCAGGCATGAAGAGATTCACCTTAGTCAGATCAGAGGCAACTCAACAAGAGCAGGGAGTAGTAACGGCAATGGAAGAAGTTCAGGTTTCGAAGGTAGTTGAAGAATTTCTAGACGTGTTTCCCGAAGAACTTCCAGGTCTACCATCGGTTAGAGATATTGAGTTCAGTATAGAATTGGCACCTGGGACTAAACCGATATCAGATCGGGTTTACAGAATGGCGGATTCGAAACAGGCCAAGGTATATCAGCATATAGAGGAATTAAAGGAGAAAAAGTTTATCCAAGCTAGCATATCGCCATGGGCAGCACCAGTGGTACTTGTGGGAAAGAAGGATGGATCATCCAGATTGTGTATCGACTACAGGAAGCTTAACGCGGCAACAGTAAAGAACAAGTACCCATTACCAAGGATCGACGACTTATTTGATCAGTTGAGCAGGGCTAGAGTTTTCTCCAAGATAGATCTTCGTTCAGGGTACAATCAAGTGAGGGTTCGGAAGGAAGACATTCCCAAGACAGCATTCAGGTCAAAGTATGGGCATTATGAATTCTTAGTAATGCCGTTTGGTTTGACCAATGCTCCAGCAATATTCATGGATTTGATAAACCGCATCTTTATGCCATATTTAGATCAGTTTGTCGTGGTGTTTCTCGACGACATTCTCGTATACTCTACTAGTGAAGAGGAGCATGAAGACCACCTCAGGAAAGTGTTGCAGGTTCTGAGAGAGAACCAATTGTATGCCAAGCTCAGCAAGTGTGAGTTCTGGATGGACCACATTTCATTTTTGGGTCATATTGTATCAGGAGCTGGAGTAGCAGTGGATCCCAAGAAGGTAGAAGCAGTAGAGAGTTGGCCAGTACCCAAGACCGTAGCTGATGTACGGAGTTTTTTGGGATTGGCAGGATATTACAGAAGATTTGTGTCAGATTTTGCAAGACTTTCAGCACCCATGACCCGCTTGACACGGAAGGATGTGCCATTTGTCTGGTCGGCAGAATGCCAGGCATCGTTTGAGAATTTGAAGCAGAAGTTGATATCAGCGCCTATTCTTACATTGCCAGTTGAGCCCGGAGGTTTTACTGTATATTGTGATGCGTCAGGTAAAGGACTTGGATGTGTCCTCATGCAGCACGGAAAGGTGATAGCATATGCATCTAGGCAGCTTCGGGACCACGAGATGAAATATCCAACTCATGATTTAGAGTTGGCGGCAGTAGTATTTGCTTTGAAGCTATGGAGGCATTACTTATATGGTGACCGAGTGGACATGTACACAGACCACAAAAGTCTGAAGTACATCTTTACTCAAAAGAAGCTGAACATGAGGCAGAGAAGATGGCTAGAGTTGATCAAGGATTATGACGTGGAGCTTCAGTATCATCCAGGCAAGGCTAATGTGGTAGCAGACGCTCTCAGCAGAAGGGGCGGCACATTTATGTTGACAACACAGAAGCATATCTTAGAAGACCTTCAGGAGATGGGCATAGAAGTTATACTTCCTAACGATGTAGGAGTTCTGGCAAGTCTACAAGTCCAATCTGACTTGGTAGACAGGATCAAGGCAGCTCAGGCACAGGACCCAAGGATTCAGAAGCTTAGGACAGAATGTGAGTCAGGGCTCAGGAAGGAGATGCAAATCCACGAAGACGGTACTATTAGGTTTGGATCACGTCTATGTGTGCCTAGTGGAGATATCAGACAGGAAGTTATGGCAGAAGCTCACAGTTCCCAGTATTCTGTACATCCTGGAGGGACCAAGATGTACCAAGATATCAAGCAGCACTTCTGGTGGAACGGGATGAAGAGGGAGATAGCTAGATTTGTCTTCCATTGCTTGGTATGTCAGCAAGTGAAGGCAGAACAGCAGAGGCCAGCTGGATTACTACAATCGCTTCCTATCCCAGAATGGAAGTGGAAACACATCACAATGGACTTTGTGACCGGTTTACCGAGATCACCAAGTGGTAAAGATGCTATTTGGGTGATAGTGGACCGACTTATAAAGGTAGCACATTTTCTTCCTTTCAGAGTAGGGCAATCTACAAAAAAGTTGGCAGAGTTATATATGCAACAGATAGTCAGGCAGCATGGAGTCCCTGTTAGTATTGTGTCAGACCGAGATACCCGCTTTACATCATATTTCTGGAAGAGCTTGCATCGTAGTTTGGGCACCAAGTTAAGATTTAGCACGGCTTACCATCCGCAGACGGATGGGCAATCAGAAAGAACAATTCAGACTTTGGAAGATATGTTGCGAGCTTGTACTCTGGATTTTAGAAGATCTTGGGAAAGCCACCTGCACTTAGTTGAGTTCTCATACAACAACAGTTATCAAGCCAGTATCCAGATGGCGCCATTTGAGGCACTATATGGTAAGAAGTGTAGATAGCCACTAGCATAGGATGATATCGGGGAAAGGAAGATGCTAGGCCCAGAAATGATTATCCAGACGGTTAAAGTGATTAAGAAAATTAGAGAGCGACTTCGTGTTGCGCAGGATCGTCATCATCATTGGGCGGACCAGCATCGTAGGCCGCTAGAGTTTTCTGTTGTGGACCACGTGTTCTTGCGGATCTCACCTACCCGTGGGGTCATTAGATTTGACGTTCGCGGGAAGTTGAGTCCGCGATACGTAGGGCCATTCGTTATCTTTGATAGGATAGGCGATGTTGCTTATCGTTTGTCCCTTCTACCTTCGTTACGAGAGATGCATGACGTGTTTCATGTATCTCAATTGTGAAGGTATGTATCGGACCCCAGCCATATTCTCGATCATTCAGAACTGGTTGTTGGTACCAACCTGTCTTACGAGGAGCAGCCTGTGTCCATCTTGGACCGAAGAGAGAAGATACTCAAGAACCGAATAATTAACCTTGTCCGGGTTGCTTGGGGTCATCACTCTTTGGGAGAGTCAACGTGGAAACGTGAGGATGATATCCGATCACGGTATCCACATCTATTTTACTCACAAGGTATATCTTTTTCTGTGTACCTGATTGTCTTGATTCCTCATGCTTATCACCTTATGGGTAGAATTGCTTGATATCGTAGATTGTTAAGTATAGATATGTTACTTGCTATGGACATTGTAAAATGATTGCTTTATTGAATTGCTTGTACTTAGATTAGTTTAGCCCCGATATTTCTATCCTGCTTGGATTTGAAATTCCGAGGACGGAATTTTTCTAAGGAGGGTAGAGATGTCACTCCCCGTTCCCAGAATGCATATTTTTTATACATATACAACTCATGTGTATTTATTTAGTATTTATCATGTATTTATTTAATATTTATCATGTATTATCCTGTATTTAAATTTCCTTTAATTCATGTTAATTAATTTCCTGCAATTTTATTTCTGCATTTTATTTCTGCTGTTATTTTATTCTCTGCTTTAGTTAGCCTATTGTGGTTCGGCCTAGGTTGGGTTCTCGGGTTGGCTTTGTTGGATCCCCCTGCAACCCGGCCCATTAGCTCCCACCTACCACCCCTTCCATATTTAATGCCACCCTCTCCATTCTCTCTCCTCATTACTCATTCTCACCATTACTCCTCTTTTTCTTCTTTATTACTCTCTCCACCTACCAACCGTAGGCAAGTACAACTTGCTTTCCATGAGAACCCATGTTTTTATAGTTCATTTGCCTTCCTCTCGTGATCCTAAGAGAGTTTAGAACTTGGCATTTTTTATTTCGAAGTCTTAATTTTTGTAGATCTAGAAATTAGTTATTTTCGGATTTTGGTGGTTTTGATCTATCAAACTTCTTTGTTTGCAAGTTTTGATGGTTCCATGTTGTAGAGAGTTTTATTCTACCCAATTTTGACCTTTGGAAAGTGGGATTTGGACTTGTTTTGACCAAGTTATGGACTTTGAAGCTTTGGGGTGCAACCATGGAGTTTTTGCTGTTCTGGAGAAGACAGTGAGCAGTGTACGCTAGCTTTTTAGCTTGCGTCACTGAGCTGTGCGCGCTCTTTAGCGCAACGCAGTATGGAGTCCATATGCTGCCTTTTTAGGAAGCGTGTGTCTTGCATACGTTACCTTTTGGAAGCGTATGTCGTATGGAGTTCATACGCTGCCTTTTGGGAGCGTATGACTTGCATACGCTGACTTGGATGGTCAGGAGTCGTATGGAGTCCATACGCTGCCTTTTAGGAGCGTATGACTTGCATACGCTGACTTGGATGGTCAGGAGTCGTATGGAGTCCATACGCTGCCTTTTGGGAGCGTATGACTTGCATACGCTGACTTGGATGGTCAGGAGTCGTATGGAGTTCATACGCTGCCTTTTGGAGGCGTATGACTTGCGTACGCTGGCTTGGATAGTAAGGAGTCGTATGGAGTACATACGCTGCCTTGAAAAGGAGTCGTATGGACTTGCATACGCTAGACTTGAGCGTAGCTAGACTTGAGCGTACGCTGACCCTACTTACTCTGGATCTTCTATAGCCATGTATATTGATATTTTATTATATATTTAACGTCCATTTTATATCCTTACGCCTTTTGGCATAAACTTGATATAATCATGATATGTTAATATTTCTGTTAAATATGGATTGTTACGTGGGATGTACCATGTGTTGTGAATTGAGTATAGATACCCCGATTGACTGGAATTAAACCCTGAGAGTTGTAGACTCGACCCCACTGAATATTAGTTGACTTTCATGCCTTGTCACCATTGATAATGATTGTGACTTTGACTAATAATTGATCATGCGTTCCTAGTTGGAACTAAGAGACTGGCTAGTCGTCTTATTGAAATGAATGAATGAGACACGTTCATGTTATGAACTATTGTAATCGACTGGCTGATCCCGAATATTGACATACATGCACATACAGGCTTCAATTTATTTATATTTATTTACTTATTTATTTTTTTCTCAAAAGAAGCATGTGTACTTTATGGTCAAGGCATGATTACCGTGGTTAGATTTGATTGTTGCATTACGCTATGTAAGACCTGCAACCTAACCGCACTGGTATCGTTGTAGAGTTGTGCATATCGTACCCCGTACGAAAGTACTCATTTGAATGACCATGATCCACGGCATGGGATTTCACTCAACGTAGGGACTATTAAGTTAAATAAAATAATGATTGCATGGAGAGAATGGATTCCCGAGTTCTTACATGGCAGCCCCCTTGGGACGAGTAGTATCCGACGGGCCGGCTGGTTCCCACAGATACTGTAAACCTGCCACACGGGCATGGAGCAGTATCTGGTTATATTATTTATTGTATATTATATATTGATGACGGGCGTCCTGCTAGGACTCGTCTAATTCATGCATGGCGCACATGGTTGACTGGATAGACTAGCCTTGCTTGCACATAGTAAGAACTGAGGAATCCCTATTGCATAAATTCTAGGATAACTTGGGACTCAAAATAGCAAGCCGTAGGATTTGATTAGCCGTTCAAGATGATTTGTTTGTGCACTGTACCTACTCTGTTACTTAACTGGGATGATCAGAATGTCAGGACATGACGGACCAACTTCTGTCCTTGTTTGGTTGGGAGGTTGGTTCGAAGTGTCGTGATGTTATGTGAATCCTAGTAGCAAGCAGAGATCTATTTATCATATTTCACATTACTGGTTTTAGTTCTCATGTCGTGCTTTCTTGTGGTACTTGCTATTAGAGGTCTAACCTCTCTGGTTTTGCATGGCCAGATTTAGAGCCGGTCCCCGATGATCCAGCTTACTTCTACCTCCAAGATGGTCAACACTAGAAGGATGATCGCAGGAGGACTCGAGTGGGTTTCTTACTTCCCCGCTCGTTTTGTTATCTACTTTATACCTTGCCGTTTGGCACCGACATGTTAGTCGGATTGTCTTGTACTTACTTTTTACATAATTGTAATTAAAGTCAGACTGCAGCTGATAACAATTGTGTATACTTTTGCTACATCAATCTGGCTATGTTTTGTAAAGCCAGATATCAAGAACATTTTGACAGAGCGTTTGGGACGCCTTACTGCTTTATCTTACATGTTCTCTATTACTGTTTCTTGTTCGAATGATTGAGACAATAGATGTGAAGTGACCATAGTGAGACTTTCATGTAGTATGCACCCCCTCGTCTTTAGACAGCATTGATCGTATTATACGGTATTCATCTACCCGTAATACGTAGCTGGCTGAGTCATTCCCCCGCTCTCCAGTATTCTGGTTCTGGGGTGTGACACTGCATGTTCACTTTAGTTTGGTTAGATTACCTTATAGTGTCTTGTCACTTTCTTTGATTATGGCATATTTATATTCAGTATTATATGGCATGTTGATGTATCTTGTTACGTCCCTCTGAGGACCTGGTTATCTCGCCAGGTGTGTGTTCTTGTCTTTTGCAGGTGTTCTAGCCGTGGCAATGATTGTCACTAATTCTTCGAGGATGATTGCGCTTGATCGTCTTCGCTTCGCCTGCCAAACTTATTTTATTCTCCATGTATTTTTCCTTACTTGTTGGTAGTGGATTTATCTCCGCCCAACGATTGTATACATGACAAAATTTAAAGTTGCTTTTATATCATTATTTATCTTTGTGGATGAGATTTAGTAGCTTGGTTACTGCATTTTACAGCTTATGTATATATACGAGGGTCCATATACTTCGTATGTATACAGCTGGCATGGTTATGTCCTAGTCCTATGTATTTTGGGACTGGAGCGTTACATGTTTTTGTGGTGGCCCATGCAGGTCAAGTTTGCCGTTTTGGTTACATGACTGTACCGAACGGACCTGCAATATAGGATTAGAGTTAGAATCTCATCCACTTACTTGACATCCTTTATTGACTTCAAATTCGAACTCTCGTTCGACCTCCTTGAAATTGCATCTTGCTTGACTCCTTCTACCGTAAATTCTTAGTTCGTGTTTAGTAAGATGACTAAACTAGTATATGCCCATATGTCAAACACATGGCTAGATAGATTGCATTGGCAAATAATATGCATTGGAATTTTATTGGAGTTATAAAGGAGTTTTATTTTTTAGAAAGTATGATTTTAAGGATTAGTTGATTTCAAGTTGGGTAGTAGCATATTACCGCCTTCAATGGATAGTTGGAATTTTATTTTGCTATTACAAGGTGGTATACACAAGTGGACAGCTAGATCGCGAAAACAAGTTTATAATTTATGATTGCAAAATAGTTTATGATTTATTGGTACATGAAATCGATTTGAGAAACACCTTTAAATTGTGACACAAGATTTACGATTAAGTTCAAGTTTGGATTGAATATGTTAAGGTTTATCTCGAATTTATTAAAGTGCTTTAAATTATAAGTTATGTAACGACTAGAGAATATGAAAGGTTTATGATTTACGGTTTATTAGAGAGCTTGAGGTTTTAAATTGATTCTACGATTTACGAATTATAAGTATTTAATTTTGAGCTTGAAGAGATAATGGTAAAAATTTTGTTTGAAATATTTTTGGAAGATATGAAATCGACTTTGAAGGAAAATTTTAAATATTTAAATTTGTTCATATGATCTATGATATATAAAGTTATTTAGATTTCAAGTTTAAAGCCTTGATTATGAATATTTAGATTTTGGTGAAAAAATAAATAAATAAATCTTGGAGAGTAGTTGTGACTTATGGGAAGCTAGATATACACAGTTGAAGGACATAGAGTTAAATTCGGGAGTTATTTAAATGTTTCATGAATTTCGGCTAATAAAAGTATTTAAATGTTGAGTTTAAGATTTTTGAAAAAAAAAATTCGATTTGTGATATACAAGGGTTATTTTGAGATTGATTAGAAATTTAAATTTGGATTAAACTTGACAGCCTAAGGTGATTAGGAAATTTGGGGGAATATCTTGGAAAATTTTATTGAGAAACTTCCGAGGAACTTGAAATTTTAGATTAGATCATATATTGGTGAAGGACCAAGAAGCAAGTAAGGTCACCCTAGTGAGATAGAAGTATTCCACATTAGATTGCCATGCCACCTATGATTATGATATTGCATATACACAAGTGTAATTAGTCATCGACCAAACCGATGAACATATCTTTGACTTACTCGACCTTCCCTCAAATCTAGATCATCATTCATGACCATCTAATTGTTTAAAACTAGAAGTGATTAGAACCATCCCCTTGACCATACCCTCATCTAGGAGACTAATTTCTCTCTAGAAACTGTGTCTCTAACTTATCTTAACTTGATCGACGAGATTTTCTAATTATCTTATTTCGTGCTTTAACCTTTTATTTTTTGCATTAATTAGTATCTTATGAAAACCCACTTTCTATTTTTGATCATTCGGCGTTCCCTATCGTGACTTTGATATTTGGAGCACAACACTAGACCTTTTCTTCCAACAAATTTCACATGCAAGACCTAGACGAGCTCACCTTCATGTAGGTATATCATGTCCCACTAAAATACGTCCCCTTGTACCCTATTTTTATGGTACGACTTTCGGGCCAAAAAGACTCAACTATAACCTATACCAAGGTACCGATATACTTTTGACTATACATATGGACTCAATCTCGACTCAAATCTTCGGCCGATTGCGATCTATTAAATCCGTCAAATGCTTAACCTTGTGTTTTTATCTTGACTGCTTAACCCTTGTCATTTTATTTTTGTATTATCTTGATTTACTTAGACCCATACCACCTTTTACTCTTCATGCAATATTATCCACATTTACTTTTCTCCCTTCCAATTAAGCTGCTTTACTATTATTCCACTATGATTCCTCGATAGCTTATGCAACCTTGTTCCTTGTTTGATTCCCTTATGCGAAATGAAATTTGATCATGACAATCTTGGGCTAGTAGAGGTTAGATTGGAGAACCCCACAACATGGATGAATAATAAAGTGGTTAAGATAATTACGAGATTATGAGCTATAGGTGGGACATAAATGAAAATGTGCGATAAATCCGAATCAATGAAGTAAGGAATGATATATTATGTTTTGATGAAACACTCAAGGATAAATAGACTTCGCGAATTTCAAATTTGTTTCGAGGTAACAAAATATCGAGTGAAGAATCGTCTAAAGTGTTGTTGGTTTAAGAACCAAATTTATATATAAAATTTAGGGATGCAAATTTTTGGATAAAGACAAATTTTTGACGGTGCCTTTGATAACACCTAGTGATATGATGATATTAGTTTTCAAGTATAACCAATTGTTGAAGAAAGAAACATTTACATTTCTTATTAAGATGATTATGCATATGCAGTTAAGATGAGTTTCACTTCTACCATCAAAAAGAGGAGATTGTTGGAGTCAAATTTTCGAGAGAGACTAATGAATAATTTAGAAAAAATTTCAATTATGATTTAGTTATGAAAGTATACTGTTAGTTTTCGAGATTTATCAAACATTAAAGACGAACTTTTATTTTGTCATCTATGGATGCATGGTATATTGACCAATAGATACGAATTTGCAGTAAAGAGAATTTCCAATTCTACTTGAGCCAAATTGGTTGAAGGTTTGAAATTTTTTAGAGGAAAATTATAACTTGGGAAGATATATATATATATGTGAGCTAGTATAAGGAAGATTTATGGATTCAAAATTTGAGACTATCGAAAATTCTATGACGAAATAGAGAAAATTAGAGTACATTTAGAATCATATTGGTTTTGTTTAAGGGGACGTGGAACGGAATTTTTTTTTTTGAAAGAACGATTTATGCTAAGAGAGATTTCATGAATATTGACGATATCAAGGATTAAGGAGTTTATTACCTACTTATGAGGTTGCTTTTTGGTTAATGTTAAGGATGATCGAACTTAGTCATTGAATGATTGTCATGATCGAAATCTAAAACCATCGAAATTTTAGTCGATCAAATGACGTATTTCCATTGAAATGTCGTTTCATTCTCGTCAAACAATTGATTGCCTTTTTGTTCAATATGAATCAAATTCTTATCGATTATACTGCTTCTATCTCCTTCATCCTACCTATCCTAAGTTTTCCTAAATTTCGAGGACGAAATTCTTTTAAGTTGGGTAGGATGTAATCCCCCTAAATTTCTACTACGATTTTTTTTATTTAAAATTTCGTATTTTATTTTATCTTCGTATCTATACGTCGCACATGAGTCGCTTTGTCGTATTTACGTAGCGTACGAAATGCGCGTTTCGTAATTTCTCGACGAGTGCGAATATGTGTCGAGGTACATATTTTAGAAAAACGTTTTTATTATAAATTTTTATTTTAATAGGAAAGTACATTTTCAAAATAATAGGTGGTAAATATTTTTACTTCTAAAAAAAAGAGCTTCTTGTTCGTCATTTAAAAATAAATAGTGATTTGAAAAAAATTGTGCTTTATATGAAAAGTATTCCAACTATTTTGCAAAAAATTGAAAGTTGATATTTAAAATGTTCTGTTATTTATAAAAGCTATTTTATAAAGTAATATTTAAGTATTTATAGTGATTTTCGAAATTAATTATTTCCATATTTATTTAACTATGAAATTGATATTTAGGATTTTGTTAATTAAATTGCAAAAGATTTTATTGGCTTTATTTAAAATATTTTAAATTAAGTATAGAATTAATTTGGATTTGGATTTGATTTGAATTGGCTTTAAATTTATTTAATTACATGATGAATTATCTATTGGGTATTTAAATAAAACCCAATCCCTATCCAACTGAGAATTCCCACCTCCTATAAAAGGAGAGGTACTCCTCCAATTTCTACAATCACAAGTGCATCGTGTCTGTGTCTCATCTCCTCCACTATATTTTTTTTTCCATACAAATACAATAATCTCTGTCCGACAATCCGGACGTCCACTCTGCCGTGTCGGACATCCCGACACGGACTCGTTCTATCCCAAACCCTAACCCTAACGACCGACTACACCTCTGCATCTCTCCGGCATCTCCAGTACCACCCTCGCCCCGTCGCCACCACTGCCTTCTCCGACTCCCGTCGTCACCGCCACACCTACCATCACCTACCAGCCTTCCCGACTCCGGCAACCTTCGCCTCCATCACAACCATCATCAACAGCACCACCGCCACTAAATCCGGCCACCCCGTCCCCCTCGGCCAAGCAACACCACCACCCTCGTCGTCGTCAGCATCCCGACACCACCACCAGTTCAACACCCCATCGCCAAAACCACCACAATAGAGAATGTAAAAAGGAGGAAGGCCTCGTACCTAAACCCGCAGCCTTGGCCGCCGTCCCTGGCCGCCGTCCGTGCGAGCACAGCTCTGCCCCAACCCGCGCGAACGCCGTTCGCCGAGACTCTGATCCACCCCACGACCACTCCAAAACCGCCGAGAACCCGCACCCGGAGCCACCGCCGTTCCCTCCAGCGTCCGACTGTCGCCGCCTCTTCTAGGGCAGCGCGCCACCGCGCTCCCCGACAGCCGCTCCCCTGGATCCGGCCGCACGCCTCCACAGATCTCCTCGCCGTGCCCTCACGGCCGCCCGCCGCCGTCCGCACTGGGCCGCGCGCGCCGCCCGCGCACAGTCGACCACCGTCGCGCCCCTCCGTGCGTACCTCTGTCCTCCACCACCGGCTTCGTGCCGCCGATGCCGAAAAATCGTCCGTCCCGCTTCCTCGGCTCCACCACCGGAGCAGCTCTCCGCGGTGGATCCGCGCCACCGTGCGCTCCACCGCGCGCAGGACCACCGGCGTGGACCGTCCCCTTCAGTGCGCCGCCAGCCCGAGCGCCTGACCGCCGGAGCTCCGCCGC
Source organism: Iris pallida (assembly GCA_029216955.1). Lineage (NCBI taxonomy): Eukaryota > Viridiplantae > Streptophyta > Magnoliopsida > Asparagales > Iridaceae > Iris > Iris pallida. The sequence continues at coordinate 33,470,161 of JANAVB010042618.1, forward strand.
CTTCTTGAGCCTCCGCCGTCCCTTCCACCTGTCGATCCCGCCGTCGGCCAACCGTCGAAACCGCCGCCGATCCCCGTTCGGTAAACCCCTTCTCGCTCGCTCTTCCTCCTATCTCTCTCTCTCTCTGTGTAATGATTCAGGGAAAAGAAGAAGTTAAGAAGATATTTAAGAGTTGTTATTATTATTATTATTATTATTAGTATTATCTAATACTGTTATTATTATTAATTTTATTATTATTATTATTATTATTATTATTGTTATTATTATATTATATCATTATTATTATTTCTATTGCTAACATTTTTATTCTTAATAATGATATTAATATTTAAAAAAAAATGATTAACAATGCTGTTATTATTGTATTTTCTTTTCTTAGATGATATAGTTGTACTTTATTAGGAAGGTATACTATTAGTATTTGAGATAAATATTTTACTATAAGACACTGGGCTTGACCCTAATTCTAAACCTGATTTCAAAGCAAAATTTTATTCTATTTTTGATCTAAATAGTATCGTAATACTTTTACTCGATTCAAATGATTTTTAAGGTATTATCTGTAAATGTTTTGATTCATGAAACAAAATATAGTTTCAAAAATTGCGATATATATAAATTATTTTTAAATAAAGATTTCTAAAATTATTTTATAATAAAAATATATTTTCAAGTATTATGGATATTTTTCTAAGATAGTATAAATACTTTTTCTTCGCAAATTCCCACTATCTGTCAACCTTACTCGTGACCGATTCCATAATCCTATTTTTCCCGCGACTTCAGGCCTCAACGTCTTGAACATGGCTATTGGACAATCAGGACTTGTCGGATCATCACACCATACCAGGCAAGATACCTTGCCATTATACTGTTTATTTTTAGTTGTATTTTATTTACCTATCACTGTTCATTTATTTCTAGTCCTTGATTACTGCCTGCTCATTGATATTAGTTGTACCTTGTTATTTATCCTTTGATTGCATATGGACCTAGAGTTAAGGGACTATCACTAGTTTAGTGCATTGCATAAACTTTGACGCTGTTGTGCCACGAGATGTGTGAGTTAGGAGTAACATATAGTCTACGGACTTGCGTGTTGGCTGATCACTGATGCGTGCAGGACGTGCGTTAGGTCTAACTGTCAATAGTTGTGTGTTAGAAGACTTGACGGTTAGTAGTGTTACATGGTCGTGGATGCGACATGGTAGGTACATTGGGTGGGGAGAACATTTCCTTATCGTATGGGCTTCTATTGCACTTCCCTTGTAACCTGGAAGCTCCGCTGGAGATACGGGTATGAGCCTCTCAGGTTGGCCACTGTCGTTTTTGAACGTCATGCTCTCGGTCACTGGTACCTAAGTGGGGACTATACCAGATCCCATTACAGCCAGGGCTCATGCGACGAAAGGTTTGTTCTCACTGCATGTTCACTTTAGTTTGGTTAGATTACCTTATAGTGTCTTGTCACTTTCTTTGATTATGGCATATTTATATTCAGTATTATATGGCATGTTGATGTATCTTGTTACGTCCCTCTGAGGATCTGGTTATCTCGCCAGGTGTGTGTTTTTGTCTTTCGCAGGTGTTCTAGCCGTGGCAATGATTGTCACTAATTCTTCGAGGATGATTGCGCTTGATCGTCTTCGCTTCGCCTGCCAAACTTATTTTATTCTCATGTATTTTTCCTTACTTGTTGGTAGTGGATTTGTCTCCGCCCAACGATTGTATACATGACAAAATTTAAAGTTGCTTTTATATCATTATTTATCTTTGTGGATGAGATTTAGTACCTTGGTTACTGCATTTTACAGCTTATGTATATATACGAGGGTCCATATACTTCGTATGTATACTGCTGGCATGGTTATGTCCTAGTCCTATGTATTTTGGGACTGCGGCGTTACAGCATGGGACCAATCAGCTGGCCGTATAGGACTAATATGGCCGCATGAGACCATTTTGGGCCGCATAAGACCAATTGGGCCACATGGGACCACTCTGGGTCGCATGACAATTCATGCGCCCTGGCCGCATAGCCTTCCATCAGCCCCTTGCATTCTTTGCCATGTTAGTTGCCTTATTTTAATAGCCCTTGTGTAACTTGGAATTCTTTTGATTATAATGCTAGTACCATGTTAATTTTGAACTTCTCTATGAACATGACAAGATATGTTATATGGCTTAGCATGATACTACTCGATAGTGGCCTGTTAAGGCGCACTCCTAACAAGTAACATGACATGATTGTGGCCCATTGTGGCGCACTCTTGACAAGTAAGTTTGATATGCAATCTTGAATGCTGTTGTGACGGCTATCTCGACTTGCTAGTAAATTCTCATCATGACACCGTGGGTGATTGTATTGAATGTGCTTGTATAAGCTACCAGTCTTGTCTCACATCATGTCTAGGACATGTATCCCTGGTTACCACGGTTATGGATTCATACCGAATCTGACTAGGTTAATGACTAGATTGATCAAGTAGAGCATATAGAGAGGTATTCCGGCTACAAGCAATCTCGTTATCTGGGCACCTTCCTTAATGGACTTGTAGCCTGCCGACGAGTAGGACACATTTCCAGCTCACTGTCATGTGGGGCACTTATGAAACGATTATTATGCACACTGTCATGTGTTGCACCCAAGTCACCTAACAAGACATGATAACTCTAAGCTTGAACCTTGCGTCTGGATAACCTGGATAGTCTGCAGGACTTGTGGACGTAGGAATATCTTATTGCATCTTACTAGTAACTAAGCTTGTGATAACCCTAGCCAGTTAATTATCAAGCCGTACTCTTGCGTGGTCGTGAATGATTGAATGGAGTCCCATCATGTCTAGTCTTGTCTAGACCCAGTACATGGCTATCTCTGGAAATGCTTGTGTATACCTTACTTTATCGATAATTGGTTAGAGGCTAAGTTCTGTTCAGGTGAAGGGTTACAACTCCGGTCCTTATTTGGTTTACAGGTTGTAACTTGGTTACCAGAATAGTCCTTTAGTTATCTTATCATTTATCATCCTATTCACTTTAACTCATGTCTGTTATTATTTCATCTGTAACTTATGTGCTGATATGCTGGTTTTAGTTCTTAAGTGAAGCCTCCTTTGTGGTACTTGCTCTTCCTGGGGTCTGACCCAGCTGGTTTTGTATGGCCAGATTTCAGAGCAGCTTCCGAGGATCTCCCATCCTTCCCGCCAGATGGTGACAACTAGAAGAAACCCTGGCAACGAGTGGATTTTATTTTGCTCTCCCACTCTATTGTAAAAATATTCTTTTGAGGCGTTTAGCCACCGAACAAGTGTTAGCTCGAGTTGAATTTACATTCCTGTCTGCCTACGGGCTGTAACATGATTGGCAAATCCTAGGGTTGATCATGTATGACTTAAACTCTTGCTAGTCTTCGCATTTTATATGACTAGCTTCATGATCATCTGAATATATAATGTTTGGGATGCCTTACTTTGTATGTCTGATGATCTACCATCTTGTTACATTTACTTGTTTGCTTGAGATTGAGACACTAGGCTTGTCCTTGACCCTAAAAGACTAATGGCTTGTAGTAAACCCTCATGCATCTAGACAGCCATGACCGTATTGCGAAGTAGGATTCACTTCAATGTACGTAGCTGGCTGTGTCTGTTCCCCGCTCTCCAGTATTCTGGTTCTGGGGCATGACACGATTTAAGTGGTGGCCTATGCAGGTCTCGAGAATCAAGACGTGTGAGGGTTCTACCGGATAGATGTCTCAATCAGCACTTGCCCTTGATCTCTACTCGTGTCTTCTAATCTCTCTGAAATCTTGATCTGATCACATGCTTATATCCTTGATCTATCATGGTCCTTCATTATTGTTTTCTATGTCGTTTCTTCAGCGGCATTGTTCCTGGTCCTACCGATCGGCAAGGCGGAGCACCTCCCGTGGACCAGCAGCAACCTGGAGATCAAGCCCAGCATTCAGGAGTAGCCTCCAGGGTCATGCCTACTGGGGGTCAAGAGCCACCAGTCCAGCCTGCAGAGCCTGACGATGGCACCTTGGTGGGTCTCATCAGGACATTGCTAGCATCTTAAGATCGTCGGGGCGATGCCCTGCACCAGGCAGTACTTTGATGCTGTAGCTCGACACGACCTACAGACGAGATTCACCAATCTCAGGCAAATGAGCAGGACGATCGATGGATATGCGGCCGAGTTTTCAAGACTGAGTCGGTTTGCTCCCACTTTGGTGGCAACCGAGTTCGATCGAGCACAGCGGTTCCAGCAGGGACTCCACCTAGAGATCATTCTAGCAGTGGTGCAGTTTGAGCATCGGACATTTGATGCCATCTTGCGAGCAGCGAAGAGGCATGAGTATACTTCACAGAGGATTGTAGACAGAACTGGCGGACGAAAGCGGTCCCACGGTCAGATGAACCAGTCTTCAGCCCCAGCCCCGGCAGCTAGGGCCTTGACCATTGGAGCTCCGAGGAGGGCAGCATCAGTTACGTCGGTTCAGTACTCGACTCCGACGTACCCTCAGCAGCAGAAGCGGAGGCAGTCTTCCACAATGGGCTGCACTCATTGTGGAAAGCCGGGCACGTAGTATCAGCATGTCGCCGAGCACAAGGATTGTGCTTGACTTGTGGGGCATCGGATCACATGATAGGGTCCTGTCCACAGAGAGCCGGTTCATCCTCATCGGCCCAGACTAGTCCCTCGGTGAGGGGACCAGCACTAATGCAGCAGCAGCAGTACCAGCCTTCGAGGACATTGCCGCCTCAGGCTCAAGCATTCCAGCAGCAGCGATCGCAGCAGTATGCCCTGGTCCAAGCTCAGATTTAGAACTGCCAGAGAGGTTTCCAGCAGAGGGGACTAGCACCCAGAGGGCAAGGTCAAGTGATGGCTTTGACCGTAGAGGAGGAGTTGGCATCAGGTGAGGTGGTGGAAGGTATCATTCTCGTCAACTCTTTTCATGCATCAGTATTATTTGATTCGGGTGCATCGCATTCATTTATGTCTGCACGATTCACAATACGGATAAGACTGGAGCCTGAGTCATAATCAGTAAGGCTCAATATACTTACTGGTAACGGTCTTGTGGGAGTAGATAGAGTGTTTTCCTCGTGTCGAATCGTAGTTAGCGGTAGAGAGTTTCTTGCTAGGTTGATAGAGTTTCCGATGGCCGACTATGATGTGGTCCTAGGAATGGATTGGTTGAGGGACCAGTTTGCTAGAATAGATTGCCATATCGGCAAGATTATTTTTAATATTCCTGTTGAGCCAGTGTTTTTATTTTTTCGAGGCAGAGTAGAACCTTCTCCCCCAGTGTTGTGGATGGCAGTAGCAGTGGCAGTTCAGTTTCCCAGAGTAGTAGAAGAGTTTCCTGATGTATTTCTCGAAGAGCTTTCAGGCATGCCCCCAGAGAAAGAGATAGATTTCACCATTGATTTGATTCCCGGATCATCACCAGTGTCAGAGAGAGTCTACAGGATGGCACCTTCAGAGTTGGAGATCTTGTACAAGATGATTTAAGAACTCAGAACCAAGGGATTCATTCGTGCTAGTGGATCACCTTGGAGAGCCCCGATGCTTCTTGTGAAGAAGAAGGATGGTACGTCAAGATTATATGTTGATTATCGTACCTTGAACTCTGTAACAATCAAGAACAGATATCTTCTACCAAGGATAGATGACTTATTTGATCAGCTCAAGGGAGCGGCAGTATTTTTGAAGATTGACTTACGGTCAGGGTACCATCAGATCAGAGTCAGAGAGCAGGACATCCCGAAGACAGCATTCAGATCGAGGTATGGACATTGGGAGTTCCTTGTTATGCCATTTGGAGCGACCAATACGCCAGCCGTATTCATGGACCTCATGAATCGTATCTTCATGCCCTATTTGGACTAGTTCGTGATAGTATTTATAGACGATATCTTAGTCTATAGCAAGAGTGTGGTAGAGCATGAGCAGCATCTTCATGTAGTTCTTCAGATACTCAGGGTACACCAGTTGTACGAGAAGTTCAGTAAGTGCGAGTTTTGGTTGGATCGTATCACGTACTTAGGTCACATCATCACCAGAGGTGGAGTGGAAGTGGACCCCCAGAAGATAGTGGCCATAGAGACATAGCCAGTACCTAGCACTGTCGCAGAAGTTTGAAGTTTCCTTGGATTGGCCGGCTATTATCGACGGTTTGTATCAGACTTTGCTAAGATTTTAGCGCCATTGACTCAGTTGACCCGCAAGGATGTACAGTTTGCTTGGGCAGCAGAGTGTCAGAGTTCATTCGAGAAGTTGAACCTGAGATTGATGACGGCCCCCATTCTCACTCTTCCAGATGTGACTGGAGGATTTTCAGTTTATTGTGATGCTTCTGGCAGAGGATTGGGATGTGTCTTGATGCTGCATGGTAAGGTAGTAGCTTATGCGTTATGTCAGGTTCGTGATCATGAGAGAAATTATCCAACCCATGACTTGGAATGAACAGCGGTGGTTTTCGCACTTAAGTTGTGGAGGTATTATTTGTATGGAGATCGGGTGGAGATTTTCACCGACCACAAGAGTCTTAAGTATGTGTTTACCTAGAAGGACCTCAATATGCGTCAGAGAAGATGGCTAGAGCTACTTGTGGATTATGACATCAACTTGCAGTATCATCCTGGGAAGGCCAACGTTGTTGCAGATGCATTGAGCAGAAGGGCCGGAGTTTATTTTCTAATAGCGCAGCCAGAGTTATTAGCAGATCTTCAGAAGATGGGTATTGAAGTTGTTCTTCCTTCTAGTGTGGCATTAATGGCCAGTATGCAAGTTCAGTCCAGTATAGTAGAGAGGATCAAGTTAGCTCAGTCGGTGGATTCTAAGCTTTAGCGACTTAGGGCAGAATGTGTAGCAGGGCGGAGACCAGAGCTATGTATTCATGAGGATGGTACACTCCGACATGGGAGGCATCTTTGTATACCCGGTGGAGATATCAGACAGGAGATCATGGCAGAAGCTCACAGTTCTCAGTATTCGATTCACCCTGGTGGTACGAAGATGTACCGAGATATCCATCAGCATTTTTGGTGGAATGGCATGAAGAGGGAGATAGCCCGGTTTGTCTCTCATTGCTTGGTTTGTCAACAAGTTAAAGCCGAACATCAGAGACCAGCTGGACTTCTTCAACCTTTACCGATCCCAGAATGGAAATGGGAGCACATTACCATGGATTTTGTGACTGGATTACCTAGATCCCCAGCTGGGAGAGATGCTATCTGGGTTATAGTTGACAGACTCACGAAGGTAGCTCATTTTATCCCTTTCAGAATTGGCCAGTCAACGGATCAGCTTGCAGAGATGTACCTCATGCAGATAGTCAGATTGTATGAAGTACCAGTTAGTATCATATCAGACAGAGATTCAAGATTCATATCGCACTTTTGGTGGAGTCTTCAAGAGAGTTTGGGGACACGTCTCAAGTTCAGTTCAGCCTACCATCCGCAGACAAATGGTCAGTCAGAACGTGCGATCCAGACTCTTGAAAATATGCTGCAGTCATGTATACTCGACTTCGATGGTTCGTGGGAAGATCACCTGCATCTCGTGGAGTTCTCCTACAACAACAGCTTCCAGGCCAGCATCCAGATGGCACCCTTTGAAGCCTTGTACGACAGGAAATGTAGATCTCCTTTAGCTTGGGATAATATCGGTGAGCGACAAATGCTTAGACCAGAGATGGTGACACGGACTATTGAGGTGGTCAGACAAGTCAGAGATCATCTTCGAGTTGCCCAAGATCGCCAGCGCCATTGGGCCGATTCTTATCGGCGTCCCCTTGAGTTTTCTGTCGGCGACCACGTGTTCCTTAGGATCTCGCCTACCCGTGGCGTCATTCGTTTCGGCATACGGGGAAAGCTTAGTCCTAGGTATATAGGGCCTTTCGACATCCTGGAGCGAGAGGTGATGTGTCCTATCGTCTCGCTCTTCTGCCGTCGCTATGTGAGGTGCATGATGTCTTCCATGTATCCCAATTACGACGGTATATCCTGGATCCGAGTCATATCCTTGATCATTCGGAATTGGTTGTTGGTACCAACCTTTCGTATGAGGAAAGGCCCGTATCCATATTGGACCGAAGAGAGAAGATACTCAAGAACAAGACTATCAAGTTAGTCCGTGTTGCTTGGGGTCATCACTCATTGGGTGAGTCAACATGGGAGCGTGTGGGTGATATCCGATCGCGATATCCCGACCTGTTTGACTCGTAAGGTATAATATCTTCTTATGCCTTACGCCTTCAACTTCATTGCGTGCATGAATGATTGCTTGATTGATTGCTTAGTTATAACTTGCCTGTGATTAGTATAGCTTGTTCGACATCTCTAGCCTCTTGATTAAATTCCAAGGACAAAATTCTTTTAAGGTGGGTAGAGTTGTCACCTCCGTTTTCCGTATACGTATTTCCAGTATACGTGTACGGATCATGTCCACTATTTTTACTTGTCTTGTCTTGCTAGCTAATTCTTGGTTTAATCATATTTAGATTCATCATGGCATGTCATGGTTTAACTTGGTTTATTTTGGGTTGTCATGGTTCAACATGTTAACCCCCTACCTACCACCATCCCTATTTATAAACCCCTTTCTCTCTCCTCTTTACTCTTTATTTATTACTTCTTTTTCTTCCTCCATTACTTCTCTACCTACCAAGAGAAGCTTAGGCAAGTGCAACTTGCTTCATGGAGGAACTCCATTTTTTATTGTTCCATCTTCTTTCTCACAAGATTCTAAGACACTTTAGTACTTAGAATTTTCAATTTCCATGGTTAATTTCTTGTAGATCTAGCTTTGATGCATTTTCAAATGTCATGAGTTTTGATCTATCAAACTTGCATATTTTTGAAAACCAATGGTTCCATGTTGTAGAGAATTTCATTTTACCCTAAATTAATTTATGGAAGTCTGGATTTGGGCTCATGTTGTAGATTGGGTGGAGCATGGAAGCCATGGTATTTTTTATAAACTTCTCCTCGGTTGGAGGTGATACAAGTGCTGACTTGCACTCATCTGGCCGCATGGGACTAATCTGGCCGTATAAGACCATTCTGGCTGCATAAGACCATTTTGAGCCGCATGGGACCAATCAGCTGGCCGCATGGGACTAATCTGGCCGCATAAGACTATTCTGGCCGTATGAGACCATTTTGAGCCGCATGGGACCAATCAGCTGGCCGCATGGGACTAATCTGGCCGCATAGGACTAATCTGGCCGCATAAGACCATTCTGGCCGCATGAGACCAATTGGGCCGCATGGGACCAATCAGCTGGCCGCATGGGACTAATCTGGCCGCATAAGACCATTCTGGCCGCATGAGACTATTTTGAGCCACAAGGGACCAATCAGCTGGCCGCATGGGACTAATCTGGCCGCATGGGACTAATCTGGCCGCATAAGACCATTCTGGCCGCATGAGACCATTTTGAGCCACATGGGACCAATCAGCTAGCCGCATGGGACTAATCTGGCCGCATAAGACCATTCTGGCCGCATGAGACCACTTGGGCCGCATGGGACCAATCAGCTGGCTGCATGGGACTAATATGGCCGCATGAGACCATTTTAGGCCGCATGAGACCAATCGGGCCGCATGGGACCACTCTGGGCCGCATGACAATTCATGTGCCCCGGCCGCATAGCCTTCCATCAGCCCCTTGCATTCTTTGCCATGTTAGTTGCCTTATTTTAATAGCCCTTGTGTAACTTGGAATTCTTTTGATTATAATGCTAGTACCATGTTAATTTTGAACTTCTCTATGAACATGACAAGATATGTTATATGGCTTAGCATGATACTACTCGATAGTGGCCTGTTAAGGCGCACTCCTGACAAGTAACAAGTAACAAGTAACATGACATGATTGTGGTCCGTCGTGGCGTACTCTTGACAAGTAAGTTTGACATGTAATCTTGAATGCTGTTGCGACGGCTATCTCGACTTGCTAGTAAATTCTCATCATGACACCGTGGGTGATTGTATTGAATGTGCTTGTATAAGCTACCAGTCTTGTCTCGCATCATGTCTAGGACATGTATCCCTGGTTACCACGGTCAGGGATTCATATCGAATCTGACTAGGTTAATGACTAGATTGATCAAGTAGAGCATATAGAGAGGTATTCCGGCTACAAGCAATCCCGTTATCTGGGCGCCTTCCTTGATGGACTTGTAGCCTGTCGACGAGTTGGGCACATTTCCAGCTCACTGTCATGTGGGGCACTTATGAAACAATTACTATGCACACTGTCATGTGTTGCACCCAAGTCACCTAACAAGACATGATAACTCTAAGCTTGAACCTTGCGTCTGGATAACCTGGATAGTCTGCAGGGCTTGTGGCCGTAGGAATATCTTATTGTATCTTGCTAGGAACTAAGCTTGTGATAACCCTAGCCAGTTAATTATTAAGACGTACTCTTGCTTGGCCGTGAATGATTGAATAGAGTCCCATCATGTCTAGTCTTGTCTAGACCCAGTACATGGCTATCTCTGGACATGCTTGTGTATACCTAACTTTATCGATAATTGGTTAGAGGCTAAGTTCTGTTCAGGTGAAGGGTTACAACCCCGGTCCTTGTTTGGTTTACAGGTTGTAACTTGGTTACCAGAATAGTCCTTTAGTTATCTTATCGTTTATCATCCTGTTCTCATTAACTCATGTCTGTTATTATTTCATCTGTAACTTATGTGCTGATATGCTGGTTTTAGTTCTTAAGTGAAGCCTCCTTTGTGGCACTTGCTCTTCCTGGGGTCTGACCCAGCTGGTTTTGTATGGCCAGATTTTGGAGCAGCTTCCGAGGATCTCCCAGCCTTCCTGTCAGATGGTGACAACTAGAAGAAACCCTGGCAACGAGTGAGTTTTATTTTGCTCTCTCACTCTATTGTAAAAAATATTCTTTTGAGGCATTTAGCCACCGAGCAAGTGTTAGCTCGAGTTGAATTTACATTCCTGTCTGCCTACGGGCTGTAACATGATTGGCAAATCCTAGGGTTGATCATGTATGACTTAAACTCTTGCTAGTCTTCGCATTTTGTATGACTAGCTTCATGATCATCTGAATATGTAATGTTTGGGATGCCTTACTTTGTATGTCTGATGATCTACCATCTTGTTACATTTACTTGTTTGCTTGAGATTGAGACACTAGGCTTGTCCTTGACCCTAAGAGACTAATAGCTTGTAGTAAATCCTCATGCATCTAGACAGCCGTGACCGTATTGCGAAGTGGAATTCACTTCAGTGTACGTAGCTGGCTGTGTCTGTCTCCCGCTCTCCAGTATTCTGGTTCTGGGGCGTGACAATTTTAAAATTTCAAATGTCCAAACTGAAAAACCGAACCGATTGTCATATTTCGGTTCGGTTATACTCACCCCTACTTATTAATACCAATCCAGCAATGCTGGTCGGCCCAACTGCATTACTCACTTTTAATCCCAAAACCCACAACCTATTTTTGAGTCCGAAGCTAGCTTGCATGGTTAAGCCCAGCCCACCACTGGCAGCCCAAGTTCCTAAAGGAAACCTAACCTACAACCCGTTACAGGCCAACCCGTAAAGCCTAGCCCAACTCTTTTGAACCTAACTGCTGATACTCAAACGCAGTCCGTAGCCAGAGCCAACCCCAGCCTTCCTTTCTCCTTCTCCTTCGAAAGATCGATGACGGCGAGCGTCGACTTCCCCGCGCATCTTGGCCCATCTTCTGGGAGCTTCTAGGGAGATCTCCACCACCGACCTACGCCCAACGATCCTCGCCGTCCCCTCCCCCCGACATACCGCTGGCGGATGCTCGCCGTTCGTGGGCGACCAACACCGCACCTATAAAAGCGACCCCCACCTCCTTCGTTTCTTCATTCCACTTCTCTCGGCAAAGCCCTAGCAAAATTGTACTCTGCCTCCCCGTTCTCCTCCTTCTTCTCCCACCTTGACGCTCGAGCTCGCAGCTACGGCCATGGCGTCGAACGAAGTCTTCCAGTGAAATCCAGGGTTCGGCTTTGAGCAGCGACGTACAGATCAGGGGGTGTCTCTCGACAGCGTTCGTGATCGACGAGCAATGGTGAGTTTGTCTCATTCTTCTCTCTGTAAATTCTTGATCAGATCATTTATTTCCTTCAAATCTATTGTTGAACCATAAGCATGATGGCCATGGCGAAGTCAGAAGTGGTGGACTCGATGTCGAGCTAGGCGACGGTCGTTCCCAGACTATTCATCGACAGGGCTCCATCCTCTCCCAATGCTGATCAGTGACGTTGCTCTCGAAACCAATCGATCGGGTGAGTGTTCGAATCGAATTTCTTTTGTTCTTCTTGGTTCAGAATCGAGTGATTCGATTCTATTCTTTTGCTTCTTGGCTTCCAATTGAGTAATCGAGCAAAGAATATTCATTCACAAGTCTCATTTCTTCTACACATCAGGTGTTCAATCTAATGCTTGAACAAGTCTTTCCAATTGTTTTTGACACAAGGGTGAGTGTGTCCGGGGCGGTTCTGACACAGAACCTATGCTTGCTCAATTCAGGTTGATCTCCTATTGCTTTGTGTCTTTGATTATATTCTTGTTGGAGTAGGATTTGGGGAAGCCAGGTGTAAAGGCGGTGTCGAACTGACACATGGTCGTTGTCATACTAAGAGCATCTCCAACCCTATTGTGACTTTGGAAAAAAGTTAATGCCACATAGGAATGACAAAATTTTATTCAAAAGTTCTTCTCCAATACAATTGTCAAGTCAATTGTGAAGCTTATGTGGCAAAAATTAAAGAAGACATTGTGAAGTTGATTGTCTTGTTCTAGACAATGCACTTGACAATGTCTTCTCTTCCATGTCATCAATTATGAATAAAAAATATTAGAAAAAAAGAAGATAAGTAGTTGCCTTAAAAGTTGCCTTGGAAGTTGGAAAAAATACTTTTTATTGTCTTCTCAATACTTTTGCATTAGAGAGAGTTTTTTTATCTCATTGTCTTTTGAGATATAATTTTGCCACATAAACAAGACATTGTCTTGTGGCTCATGCCACATAGGAGCCACCTAAGACTCACAACACTTAACAAGACAATAGGGTTGGAGATGCTCTAAGGGATCGGTTGATTTGTTGGCTATGTATTGTCTACTGGCCGTTAAGTTTGAAATTGTTACAGGATAGGGACTAAACTTTGGGCTGGTTTGCTATTGCTATTGTGTGTGTTGGGTTCACAGGGGTGAGCTGAGGGAATACAAATATGAGAAATTTTGACTTACCCCCCACTCGAATTATCCATATTAAGGGTACACCCCACAGTTTTACATTAATGAAGAACGTCCCCACTTCTAACAGTTTTCGTTCCTGACTAACAGAAACCCCCCTTCGTGGACAATTTAGGTCGTAAATACCCTTTCTTTGAACTGTTGACTTCCAGCCCTTATAAATTATTTTTGGATTTCCTAAACGACCCCCCTTTAATAAACTCTTAACCGCCCCTCTCTCTCCCCCAAATCTCTTTTCACTCGAAGACCAAATTCTCCCCAAATTCCCTTCCGTAACCTAATACCCAAATTCCATTCTCGATTTTGACCTAATCCCCAAATTCCATTCTCGATTTCGACTCTTGTCTAACCCCCTTCCATTCAATCTCGTCGTGTGTTACAGAAAGATCGTCCAGCTCCCATGACAAAGTCTGCAAGTCAAGTAATATTCAATTTTTTTGTAATTTTTTCCTTTAATATAAGAAAGATTGATTATGTATTTCTTCCCTTTGAGCACCTTCGACATTTTTCTCTTTTTTCAGATCTTAGTTATGACCTAAATACGTGGCATACGTGGCATACGAGAAGACATTCTTCGACTGTCGTGCTGTCAGTCATAATTACACTCTGACAAATGATGAGCTGTTTCCCAGCGTGACTTTTGAATATTGTCCTGATCAACTCAGCGTGACTTTTTAGACATTGTCCTGATCAACTCAGCGTGACTTTCATTTTTGAGGCCTACAAAACCTCCTTCAAAGTTTACGAAAGTTGAAAAGACTTCAAAATTTTGAAATACTTTGAAATCGAGATGTTTAAAATGAATTTAGTCACGCTGAGATGACTTTAAAGAGATATTTATCCCTAAATGATTGGACTGTTGGGATTCTGTGCAGTTAGGATCCCGTATCAAGCTCCTAAATCTAGGCAAATCATGATGGGCCGTTTGGAATTCTTCATGAGCCTATAAATAAGCCATAGATTACTTCTTTCCTTCTTTACTTGCATTTGAAAGAGAGAACCCACAGAAGAGAACTTCATCTTCCCCGACAAACTCCTTCTTCCCCCGACTTCTTCTTCTCCTTTCTTAGCCGAAATGGCTCCCAAGAAAGCTGATGCTCAGGCCAAGGGGAAAGCCCCTGCAACTTCTTCGCGTGCCACTACTGACAGACTTCCTCGACAGGAAGTCCCGCAAGCTCCTATGCATCGTAAGTGATGGAAAAACATGAACTGTTGAAGACGAGTTTGATAAAGATGAACTCCACATAGAATTTTTTAGGATCTTAAGATAATAAACTTCAGAAATATATCCCCCTTCTTAGGGCAAAGGATATTAATAAAGTATGCCCCCCTCTTTAGGGTCGGCCATACTTCACATCTTCGTGTTTACGAAGCTCTGTGTTCCACGCAAAGGAGCATGACTCTCATGATTCTGCGTGACTTTTCACGTTGGCAGAAATGTCCATGTTGAAATAGTCACGCAGCTTTCAGGATGACGCTGCATGATTTTTCACATGTTGACAGAGATATCAATGTTGAATTATTCACACAGACTTCTGAGAGTCATCTTCTGGATAGATTAGTCTTGATCTGTCAGCGTGTTTTTGTCATTTTCACTTAAATGTGATTCTGGCAATGATGCATGACTTTCATCTTAATCTGTCTGGACTTTGCGTGAATTAATCATCCGCGTGAATAAATCACTCAGCATGTTATGGTAGTATATCCATATAGAGTCTGCGTGACTTTTGAAATTTCTTTCAAATACTGTAATACTCGCATAGACATAGATATATCTGACTTTGTCTTCTGTCATTTTCTGTAGTGAACATCCGAAGCGAAGAAGCAGAATATGAAGGGTGTTTGAGTTTTTCATTTAAGCATGACCTATCTCATGTACAATTCCCTCAATTTGATCTTCCTGAAGCAAGACTATCATTGTTGGCCAATCAAGATCATACCACTTTACTCTGCTTAATGAATGGACAACCCTTTCAGAGTCTAGATCTGGTATCCCACAAGAAACCAGCATTCTTGTTCGGAGATGCCATAGCACAGAAATCTCAGCCGAAGGGTATAAGAGAGAAAGTGTGCTTCTACTTCGAAGGGGATGTGAAACAACCCATGTATTGGCTAAAGGTTTCCAGAGGCTTATCAATCATGAGGCTTATGCATGCCAGCTATCCAAGAAAGATGTCCTGGTATTTGACGGAATATCAGCAGGCGAAGGCAAGCCGTATTATTTACAGGAAGGAGGGATTTTTCAGTGCCCCGGAGGATCATGTATCAGTGTTTCGGGGTTTGAAGCCTGGATGCATACCACCTGAAGATTCATCCATATTGATGCCGTTCAGGATGCCCATTTTCATAAACGAATTCATGTCAAACAAGAATGCATTCTATCCAACCGATTCGACGTCGAGGATGAACGGCCTAATGAATCAGGAGAATGTGAGATGGAAGACTTTGGTCAACTGGGCTTTGGAGAATTTCGCGACTGAGCTGAAGAAGATTAATCTTTATGATGCCGTCGTCAATTCATCCTACGGCTTCAAGCCCAACCCCTTCCTATTCCTGGCTTTGGTTGAAAGATACAACCACAGGACGGGGACCTTTATGACTCCGGAAGGAGAGATGGGCTTCGCCCTTCATGAGATGGAATACATCTCACACCTGCCTTCAGGCTCGCTGCCGTATGAGGAATATGTTCCTACGACAGAAGAGCTGAACTTTCTGTCAGAGAAGAACCCAGAGATGGTCCATCTATTTGAAGAGATGATATGCCATTTTGGCACATGTACTCTATATTACAAGGGTTCCAAGGATGAAGCTGGCAACCACATTCAGAAGTGGATGTCCTACCTTTTCATGAACCGTGAAAAGGATGATAAAAAAATAAGCGAGAAGAGATGGTACCAGATCAACAATTTCAAACCTCTCTCTGAAGGTGAAATTATTTATCTGCTGGAGAAATATGATTGCAAGGATTTCACTATTACTGAAGACTGGTACGAGTTCAAAGCTGGAACCACTTTCAGCTCTTATGTTAGACAGAGCGGAAAGAGTCTGTCAAGGAACGGTCATCTGACCGGATTTCTATCCCTGTGGTTAAGAAGATTCATCGTTCCTGGCTCCAGCTCCTTGGACAGGATACACAGAGGTGTTATCTTTGCAGCGGTGCGCCTTGTGTATGGTTACAAGCTGGATTTATTATCGGCGATGACCTGTAGACTGAATGCGGGTCTTCGGAATTTTGTCACTAACATGCTGTCTGCTCAGAGGATGATGACTGAAGAATTCCCAAGGATAGAGATGCCCTTCACGTATCTTTATGGTTGGCTTCTCCTTCATCATGATGGTCTGATACCTCCAGGGGCAGGAGGAAGTAGCAGTCTTTTTCTGGAAAGGTACTCTGGAGAGACGTTCTGGAAGGTTCACACGCTCCCAGAATGCAGAAATGTCTTGAATCGGGCATCACATTGGTCTATCCAATGTGTTCCTCCACCACAGGGCTATGAGAGCATGTCCTTAAATATGATGGACGGAGATATGGGGAACAGGTTAGACGATGTAGCCTTTCAGTGGTTGCAGAGGATACGGCCTTCCCATCTAGTGTATCGTCATGAAGAAATGGCGTATCTGGAGCAATATTTACCAAGCCGATTTGCCAGGCAATTCAGTTATGATCAACTTCACGTTGGGAACGCCACCTCTTGCTTTTCTGCTCGTGGAGGACTTGTCGACGAAGCTCGAGCTTGGAGATATTTTGCGGCTAGGGATACAAAAGTTGTATTCTCTATGCCTAATCCTTTATCTAGCTCGGGGCCAAAGATGCTTTATACATATGCTCGCTTTTATGTGTCGTCGAGCACTTTTAGGCCGAGTTTCAATCTGAAGACCTTTGTTGCGGAGGATGAATCGAAGAGGTCAAAGAAGAGGATTGTTATTCAACATTTCCCTCCGGAACCCGAAGATGAGACAACGGAGGTTGAACCTCTGTATGAATTGTTTCAGGAGGGAAATTTTTCTGATGAAGTTCTCCCCCCTATATTCGTATCTCTTTCTAAGAGGAAGAGAAGCGATGAATCTGAGACCATCTCCAAGAGGAGTACTAGGTCTCCAACATCTAAGAAAAAGAAGAAAGGAGTCTCAGTGACTGCTACGTCATCTTTAGGCGGTATCTCAGTTGATGAGGACGATGCCGCTGATAAAGACGAAGAGACTGATGAAGACGATGCTCCTTTGATAAGGAGGTCGAGAGGCAAATATGTCAAGAAGTCTGTCAGCAAAATTAAGGGCAACAAACTCCTAGAAACAATCATGAGTGGAGGAGTTTTGCCAGAAATCAACGAAGCAGTTTCTACTGAGAAGACCGAGTCCGATGATGAACAGACTGAAGTAGAGTCTGCTCAAGCTCAGGAAATAACTGCTCCGACCACAAGTGGAGTAGCTATTGAACCCTCGAAGATGAGGATGATCCCATTTGAGCATGGGACTGAAGGCGTCATTCAGGCACTGGATGACCAGATTGATTACTCTGAAGAAGAACCAACTCCAGAAAAAGTGACAAAACAGTCGGAAGTTCCTGAAACTCAAGCTGAAGAAAATATTTCTTCGGCCAGAGGCGATGAAGACGTACCGGCGTCTGAGCTATCAGTTGCTGATGATTTGTTGAAGAATGTTTGTCAAGACATCATTCTTCGAACCGATATTCCAGAGAGGACTGAACCGGTGGCAGTCAACACTGAGCTTGCTATCGTCGTTGTCCCTGAGACTCATAAAGATGTGAATATCATTGACTCCGAATCAGAAGCTCGTCCTGAAGATGAAGAAGAAGAAGAAGCCGAAGGAGGAGAAGACTGGCATGCTGGCACTTCTACTCCTTATGATGAAGACAAAGTCAAGGGGAACAGAATGGAACTTAGCCCTGAACCTGCTCAATCACCGAACAACGCTCTAGCACCCAGTAATTCTGGAGCTGGAAGCAGCCATATAAAGCAGGTATCAGATACAATCATGGACCGGCTGCGAGAAGAAGCAAAACTCCCTCCACATACCGAATATGAACCTCAGCCAGGTAGAACTTTATTTCAAATTCTGTTTCCGCTATTTCTTTTTTTCTTTAAATGCTGATTACATTTTTCTTTAACTATAGGAACTGCTGCAGCAATGAGTTTGACTCATGCTCCGCTTATCCAGGCTGATGCTGATGAAGGAAGTTCACACTTAACTTCTCCGGTCGCACATACTTCTGTTCCAAGGATAGAGAATATTCAAGCTTCTTCTTCCATGATGACAGCGACTCCTGGATTTGAGACTGGGCTAGCAAGAACCCTGGGAATGTATCCGGAGATCATTTACTCATATTTAGATACATATTCCAGATGTTTCTTGAAGGATGAAGCTATGCCCTTTTCTGATCTTCGAACTATGGTTAAGTTCCCGCTCATGGCGCTGCGACATGCTGGTTGTGAATCTTAGTACATATTCTTCGAACATCTCTTGGATGAATTGGAAGTAACTATCCGAAAATACTGGGAGACTAAGAAGGAAGATCTTCAATCTTTAACTGCAACTGAAATTAATCAACTAGAGCATGAAGCACAGTCCCAACAAGCAGCTCTTGAAGCATTTCTTGCCTCTTCTATCGAGAAATTAGTAAAAAAGGGCGAAGAAATATTAGCTACTCGTCAAAGAGTAGAGCTTCTGGAGAAGGATAAAGCGTCCAGGACTGAAGAGCTGAAGGAATTGAAAGAGGAATTAGCTCGACTTCAAGAGCGCATTGCTGTCATGTAAACAGAACAAGCTGAGGTTGCTGCTGCTTATATCTCTGAAGCTGAACGCTGTGAAATTCTTCAGAAGGAACGAGAACAGATGCAGGCGGAACAGATTGAAGAAGTCAACTGTCGCCAGTCTGCTATCATTATTTTTGATGAAAAGAATGTTACAATTGAAGCAGCGAAAAGAGTTCGAAAAACTCATGAAGAGAAACTGAATGCTGTTCTAGATCGTATCAGGGAGCTGATAACTCCAAATAAATGAATCTTTTTCATTTTCACTTTCACTTGTATTCCATGTTTTGATTATGAAATGAAAGCAAATGAAAATTCTTGATCTGATTTTTGGTTTTGATGTTTTGGTAATGATAGATTCATAGAAAATATGTTCAGAGGTAAATAATACATGACACATTTCAATAGAATAGAATATACAAATGAACTTTGTAATTCTATCAGATGATATTAAACCAGAGATGATCTTAGTTTAATACTGATTAGAAAAAAAAATAGAATTCAGACATAAAAATATCTTTGAACTCAATTTTTTATGATCTTTGGACTCGAGAATTAAAAGACTAGATATCATTTTCATAAATATGATACTGAGATAGAAAATTCAGAGGTAATATGGACATGATTTTCTAAATATCAATTTTGCTAAGAAAATGATACAATATAGAATATCTATTTCTGCAGGGGATAACAGATATCGAAATGATCGGATGACGATGAATGAACGGATAAACCGTCAGGTGATAATGAACAGGTGAACTGTCGGGTGGTAATAAATGAACGGATGAACCGTCGGGCATTTAATGAACGGACGAACCGTCTGATGAATGTGACGCTTCATTATTTGAGAGACTTTCACTAATAAATATTAGCTTAGGGGATGCCTCTTCACCAACATCTATTTGAACAAGTTTGTCTTCAGTCGGAGGTTCTTTTTGCTCAAAATAGAACTCCCATTGATTATCTAACCTTTGGGCCCATTGTTCTGATTCAGGTGAGATTTCAAACTCATCTTCGTCTTCATCACTTTCTTCAGAACGGTCAATGGAGACCATGTTGGAAGACAGAATGTTGCAGTAGAAATCACCGATACTCGTATCGGAATCCCAAGAGGTAGTACTAGAAGAATCAGATCTCTTATCTTCGTCAGATTCGGGATCTTCATGAACAATATTGATAAAAGGAGTAGGAGCAGTATAGCCCAATCCGCATTTCGTCCTCCCGTATTTCAGAGGAGGAATCCGGACAGGCATTTTTCTTCCTTTTCCACTGTTGAGGTCCATTCTGAAGTCATAGCCCATATTTTTAATGATGTCTTTAGATTGCTGACTATAACGACGTAGTTGTAATCTTCCAGTATCATCGTTTTTGTCCTCATCTTCGAAATCAGAAGGATTTTAGGGCCCTTTGTAGAAGAATATTGGGATGTCTCCTAGCTTTCTGCTGGGAACTAGAAAGTACGAAGATTGTACTGGTTCTAGGGATACATCTGTATGAGCAGTCTGTACAACTCCTATGGTTATTGTGTTCAAGTCATCTAACAAATGTAAATAACTATGAACATAATTACATACATCAACATACTGCAAAGATGGAGACTTTTCATTAAATGTAAAAGCAGCAGTATTTATATTGGGAGAAGGCTGAGCCATAAAGATCTTAGCCAAGTCAATGACTAAAGGGGGAGAAGATGAACGAAAAGAAGCATTGTTTCGATTAAGATCGATAACAAATGGCTCAGAAGAGGTGAGCTCCCTTGAAGCTTGAGATGGAAGAGTAATCCGCCCTCCAACTAGAATTAGCAGAGTATCTTGTTTCACATGTGAAGATGTAGGAATTGCAGTACGCCCACTGACAGGAATGATCAGTGTATCTTGAGCAGACGACTGAGGTAACGGAGAGATCCGTCCAGTCACCGGAATGATGAAAGAACCTTCTCCAGAGGGTTTGGGAGGTTGTTGCTGAGTAGTTCGACTTTTAACAGGAATTATTAAAGTCTCACTTTGTGAATCCTCTTTCTCCATAGCTTGTATCACCCTTGTATACTCTTCTTTGTACATCCGGGAATCATTGAAATAGGCTTCAACCCCATGGAAGGGATTTATATCAGCAACTTCTTTTTGTACTCTTCCATTGCTATCAATGTATTTAAAACACTGATGAAGAGTAGAAGGCACCACATTATTTTCATGAAGAAAGGGCCTCCCCAAAAGAAGATTATAGGATCCCACGATCTCAATCACATAGAAAGTGACTTTGGATCTGAAATCGCCTATTTGAAGCTTCAGATGAATCTTTCCCAAAGGCTCGCTCCTGCTTTGATTGAATCCCAGGATAGTAGTAATTGTCTTGGAAAGCTTGTGAAGAAGGATTTTTAGTTCATCCAACAGACTCTTTGGCATTATGCTTATAGCAGACCCTGGATCAATGAGGATACGATCTATCTTCATCGTGTCGATATAACCGGTATAATAGAGAGGCCGATCATGTCGATTATCCTCCAGTAGCATGTCGTCTTGTGTAAAGGTGATATTTGGGATAATCTCCAGTACACTGTTGCAATGTAAGCAAGTGGCAGGTTCTGTATCTGGCTTCTTTAACTGTGCAAGACAAGAGTCAGCTTGTAGAAGTGCTTCACTTAACGTCTCCCGAGTCTCTTTGGAGAGACGAAGAAGTTCAAAGAGGGACATTCTAGCTAGAGTATTAGCAAGTTGAGCTAGAATGTCAAAATTATAAGGCTTCTGAAGTCCAAGAGGAGAGGACTTCTTGATTGGTTTATCAAACCGAGCCTGTTGTTTGCCTTTCTCAAGAGCTGTAGGCTTGGAAGAAACGGGTTCAACTGGGATAGTTGAAGGAACAGGTACGGTGGATGATTCTTCTTCAGGAGGAATATTAGGAGCGTCTTTATCAGCAGGAGGGGTATCAGGAGTATCCTCAGGATCTTTGGAATAATCCTTTAGATAAGGTTTACCTGTTCTAGTAGCACCAGCAAGTGCTTCTTCTTTGTCTTTTGGCTCTGTGTTAGAGATAGATCCAAGAGAAGTCATATGACATGACTTAATCTTTCCAGCCTTCTTGGACTTTCGAGAAGTAGTCTTTTGAGGAGAAGGCGATTCAAAATCTGCCACTAGATCAGGATGGATCCACATGATTTCTCCTGTTTCCAAAGTGATTGGCACTAATTCTTCAGACTGTGGAGGAGAAATATTCACTATTTCAAGAGTTGCCTTGGGAATAGGAACGATCCCACTTTCAAGGAGTTGAGGAGGAAAATCTTTGAATTGCATAGAGACGACGTTGGAGGTGACGGTCTTCTCTTTTGGAGTAAGAGAGATAGCTCCAGATTTAATCATTTCTTGGATCTTTCCTTTCAGTACATAACATGTACGAATTGTGTGACCCAACATTCAGTGGTATGGACAGTATTTGGGATGATCTGTCTTACCAGCTTCATCAGGTTTCTTGATTTCAGGTAATTGTATTTTATTACCTTTCAGCAGACATTCAAAGATACCAAGGACATCGTCATCATCGAAAGAGTATTCTTCCTTGGGGCGAGGTGCTCTTGTTTGTTGGGTTGTAGAAGTAGAAGAAATTTACATAGTTGATGCATCTTTGCTCTGAAGATTAACTTCAAGAGTTTCTTTTCCCTTGCGAGCATTGTTTTTAGCATTATTGTTAGCACCTTGACATGTTTCTTTGGGAGTCATCTGCACTCCTAAACCTTTGAAAGTTTCAGCACTAATTTCTGCGGCCTTAGCACTAACTATGAAAGAAGGCCAGTCTTGAAATTGGATGGATCCTGTCTACATGCTGATGATTGGTAACAAGTTTGATTTGCATGTGTCGATGGTGACGGCATCAGGAGTTCCAAGAGGCATCTTCAGAGCTTCTCTTCGAAATCGTTCAATGAAATCCTCTGTAGTTTTATTATTTTTCTGTTTGATTCTAATAAGAGCAGACATAGTCATGTCATTGAGCCCTTCATAGAACCTTTCAAGAAACATCTATTTGAAACCGGCAAATGAGGTAATGCACCCATCTGGAAGACTTCTATACCATTCATAAGCTGTTCCTTTGAGACATCCAACAAACACCCGAGTAAGGAGGGCATCGCTTGGTTGTAATTGATCAGTCATCACTTCAAAGTGATTAATAAACTGACTTGGAGAAGTGGTTCCATCATAGAATGAGATAGTAGGAGGCTTGTATTTAGGAGGATACGATACTTGCTTCCATTCTATCGGATAAGGTTGCTTGATGCCTAATCTTTGTAAACCATCCTTCTGTTTGAATGCCTCGAATTGAGTTTTGAGATTCCTCAATTCTTCATTAACAACTCCGGAAGATTGTGGAGTTGTAGCTTGTAGAGAATAGTTGGGAGGAGGAACAGCATTATAAGCACTACCCCCAGCTCCAGAGAGACTAGGATTTGGTAGAGCTGGTCCAGGAGTATTGGATTGTATTGCTGGAGGAACTTGTACTGGACTTATAACAGTGTCAATTGGTATGGCATCTGGTACAGTCTGTCGATTTTGCATCTGAGTTGCCATGAGTTCATACATCGACTTTATAGTATCAGCCATAGACTTTATTTGTTGTTCCAAAGAAGCAATCCTTTGTTCTTGAGGAATCACCGAAGAGGAAGGTTTATTGTTCAATTCATTATTCCCATCCACCATATAAGTCGTGACTGTACGAGGGATTATTGATGAATTAGTGGATGTTGTATGCTCTGAATCACTGCTTCGTGCATCAAAGTCATTTATAGGAGAACTACCCCCAGTAGGAAGAGGCGGGAAGTTAGATTCTCCAAGAAATTCAGAATCATCTTCAGAGATCAAATTTCTTTGACTAGAAGCTAAGACTCTTGATCTGGTGTTTCTGTATACTCCATCTGGACTATCAGCTCTACCCCCAGTATCCCGAGAGGTCATGTTGACAGAAGCAAACAAAGGCTCATCTTCATCAGGCATAGGTTCACACTGAATCCGATTAAAGACAGATTGTCGTTTTGTTTGACATCTGCATTGCATTGTGACTCTCGGCTGGAAATCACATTCATGATCAACATAGTCCTGAACCATTGATTGACATCTGCATTGAATTATGACTCTTGGCTGGAAGTCACATTCAGCATGGTCATTGTCACAGAATTACTCCTTCTCTTCTGTTGAAGGTGTTCTCGTAAATCTGTTTGTGAAGATTGAGGTGCATCAGAGAACACTCTTTGTGTATTGCTAGGAGTATATTTCCTGTTCTTGGGTCTTGATGGCTCTTGATTATACAGAGAGTGATTAATATGAGCCACATAGTTTCTAGCATACTCTGCATCTGGATCTCTTAACCTTGTTTCCGATTGATGTGGTTTCTTAACACCAGAAGTATTTTCCAAACGGATTTGATTAATTTTTGCTCTTAGATCAATTGGAGGTGACACATTGGTTTTTAACACATGGAGTTTTCCTTCCATTGATCTGGATATTTGCAGAGAAGGAAAAATAGAACCATTCCCCTGATTAGGAGTTGGTAACAAACCCTCTCTAATGGACAAATTCTGTGCCCAATTTGAAGAAGTCATAGAAGAAGACATTAAGGAATGTTTCTTCTTAGACTCATTCAAGTTTTGAGACATAGAATGTCCAGAAGGAAGAGTAGTCAAAAGACCATCTCCTTTTCTTTGACTAACAAAAGTGTCAGTCAAAGCTGTTCCTGAAGTAAAAACTATAGGAGCAGAAGAAACAACTAAAGAGTTATTCCTTTTCGAAGGGATTTTGTGTGGAAGACCACCCCCAGTTCTAGTAGAGCTTGGCAAAGAAGAAGAGATAGCTAAAGAGCTATTCTTCTTAGATAAAATACACGCTGAAACAGACTTGGTTAAATAACCAGTACTGTTAGCGTGATTATTGATTTTAGATTTACACACTGGAACAGATTTGGTTAAAGAACCAGTACCGTCAGCGTGATTTTTGATTTTGGAAATACACGCTGGAACAGATTTGGTTAAAGAACCAGTACCGTCAGCGTAATTTTTGATTTTGGAAATACATGCTGGAATAGATTTGGCTAAGGAGCCAGTACTGTCAGCGTGATTTTTGAATGAGAGATTGCACGGTGGAACAGATTTGGCTAAGGAGCCAGTACTGTCAGCATGACTTTTAGGATTGAATTTGCACGCTGGAACAAATTTGGCTAAGGAGCCAGTACTGTCAGCGTGACCTTTGATTGCTATCATCTTCGAGCGCACAAGAGTGTGCGTGCTTGCAGTAGAATCTTTGCCAGTGTCAGGAGTAGACACTGTGGCAGAGACTTCACCATTGGCTGCCAACTGATTCTTAGGGACATAGACAGAGTGTCCCTTCGGCTTGGCAGTGGTGATGGAGGCTGAAGTGGGTTTGCCACTCTTAGCCCGCTGTATTTCTTCATAGGCGAGTTGATCGAATTGGATCGTCATCACCTTCTTCGTTGAGCCGATTGACGAAGTATCGTATTGAGTTGTTGCCATCTCAGAAGAGGAGATGGATTTCCCCAGCAGAGTCGCCAATTTGTTTTCTATAAATAAATTCACTTTATTTATTGTGTATCTGGGAAAATTACAACTGTAGGAATCCGATCTAGAAGACGATCGCTTTATCCCTTGGACTATGCGAAGAAGAAAAGCTCTCAAAATTTTGACAGTAAGTTAGATAACTATGTATCTGTACAATGAATGAGAAAAAGAACTCTATTTATAGAGTCAAAAATAACTGAAAGGATAACTGTCTTCACAGCCTGTGCCTAGTTGAAAATCATGCAGGATTTAACATACGCAAGGTTGTGAGCAGTTACTGGACGTGGCCTGTAACTGTTGGACACATGGCAATCATGCATGAGTCGTGTGCAAGTTACAGGACACGCAAGCGAGAGATCAGTGGCATGGCTGCCACGTACTCCAATTTGATAAAATCCATGCAGACTTGTTGAAGACAAAATCTACGCAGACTCGGGGCAGAAAGCTTCAAAATCTACGTAAATTTGGGGCAAGAAGCTTCAGGATCCACGCAGACTTAGGGCGAAAAGCTTCAAAATCCACGCAGACTTGAGGGAAGAAACTTCAGAATCCACGTAAACTTGAGACAGAAAGCTCAAAATATACGCAGACTTTTGAAAAGAACATAATCCACGCTTGATTGAAACAGGACTGCCAGCTGTCTTGATTCGACGTGCTTCGACTGACACAAAATCTCTGACCGTAATTACTTTTGTCAGTCGCATTAAATGACAAGAAGCTCTTTTGGTACGCCAACTTGGTAAAGGCTGAGTCTTACTGAAGAAGATTTCAAAAGTCATGCAATAGGCGGCTGTGATCTCTCGAGTTCTGTGCATACGTGGCATACGAGAAGACATTCTTCGACTGTCGTGCTGTCAGTCATAATTACACTCTGACAAATGATGAGCTGTTTCCCAGCGTGACTTTTGAATATTGTCCTGATCAACTCAGCGTAACTTTTTAGACATTGTCCTGATCAACTCAGCGTGACTTTCATTTTTGAGGCCTACACTCAGGTTGCACAGCAGGTCATGAAATCCAATCCTGGGAGTGTAGCATTCCTTGGGAATATAGCACGGACCACTGAATTTGGCTACTTATGCGTAGGGTACAATACAAGCTTCATATGGTTCATAAAAGGTTGCAGACCATTAGTTGGGTTAGATGGATGTCATTTGAAAGGAAAGCATGGGGTGTGTGTTTGTCAGCAACTACTTTAGATGGTAACAATGGGTTGTTCCCCCTTGCCATCTATCTTTGCACATCTGAGTGTGAAGCTACATGGGGCCATTTCCTTTCAATTATTAAAGACAAGTTATTGCAACATCCAGGGAAGATAATATTTATATCTGACATACAGAAAGGCCTAGGGAGTGCAGTTGACACTGAATTCTTTGGACACCCCCACAGATTTTGTTTCAGGCATTTCTATAAGAACTTCAAGTCTCGTATTAGTAGTAGCCTACAGTTGAAGCATCTTACCTGGGGTACAGCTAGGGCCTACAGAGAGGTTGACACTGCTAAATGGATCAAAGCACTTTCTGAACAATGTCCAGAGGGTCTTCAGTATCTGATGGAAGAGGACACGAGAAGATGGTGTGGAGCATTCCTTGATAAGACATCCAAGTGTGAGCACATAACCAATAACTTCTCTGAGAGCTTTAACAGTTGGATAAGGGACATCAGAGGGAGGCCCATCACTATGACTGTGGAGATGTATCATATGATGGTTATGTAATTGATCTATGATAGGAAGATGATTTCTAAAGCCTGGGATGAGAATGACTTGACTCCAAAAGCAAAGAAGATCATTGAGCACAGGTCAACGCAAGTCAACCAGTTTCAGGTCAATGGTGCTGTTGAGGGGTTATTTTGTGTCACAAGTATGTTCTTCATTGAAAACAGATGGGTAGTTGATATTAAAGCCAAAATATGTGACTGTCATCTATGGGATTTAACAGGGATACCATGTGTACATGTTGTAGCTGCACTATTACCTATCAGGCCCATATGGACAATGTAAGTATAGATACATTATAGCAGTTTAGATACGTTATAGATACACTATAGATACATAGCAGTATAGGTAGCAGTTTAGATACATATAGCAGTATAGATACATATAACAATATAGAAAGGCTATAACAGTATAGATACATTATAGATACATAGCAGTATAGATACATATAGCAGTTTAGATACATTATAGATACATATAGCAGTTTATATACTTTTGCTCATAAAATACTTGTCTTGGTATAGGTTCACAAGTCACTACTATCATGCTAATACCTACAAGGAGGCTTATGCTGGAAAGATTGTTCCATTGCCTCAGCAAAACTTATGGGATCAAGTAAGTTAACATTGTTTTCTTAACATCTATTTTGTTCTATATTTGTTCCATTATACTACTATCACTACTATCTATTTGGTATAAGTTAACAACTACTTTTGTTCTATATATTACAGCCACCATATAAAGTTGGTCCACTTGCTACAAGAAGGCAACCTGGAAGACCAAAGGGTGTTAGGAGGAGAGAGGCTGATGAGTTACCAAGGTCTGGCAAGAAGCAGAGGATTTATGGGAGGTGCAAGTTACCAGCCGATCATAATGCTAGAGGTTATCAAGGAGGACCAATTTGAGGGAACCAGAGAACACTAAGGCCACCAAGACCACCCAAAGAACCAAAACAAAGGGTACCACGAAAGACTGACACTGCTTACAAAAGGCCAAAGACTTCAAGGGGTAAGAAGAAAGATGCTATGGCCACAGGAGGACCACAAATACCTTTATCACCACAACAACAATCAGTTCCTTCCAATTCAACTCTCCAGGTTCTTCCAATTTAATGCATTCCTCAACCTCCTCACTCAACTACCATTCCCTTCTAGTCTTGGAGTGAATGGATACATCAAAACCTGGGAGTGTCTGTCAGGGCTAATAACATTGCATCAATTTTACCACCAAGGAGGCCAATGAATTCTGTGCTTAGACCTCCATGGAATACTAGTGTCAGAGTAAATTTGGGAACAAGCATCAACAATAGCAACAATCCTTCAAGAATCCTTCAACAACAGCAGCAAGAGCAAGCAGCAGCAATAGGAATTTTTGAAGCAGTTTGAAGCAGCACACCTTCAATGTTCTCTGGTTTAAAGCAATAGGAATTTTTTTTGAAGCATTTTTAAGTGTAATGAATGTATGCTTGCTTGTCTTTTTGAAGCAGCACTAACTGTATGAAGCACTAACTTGTGTAATCCATAAACTCTATTAAGGCATTTTGAAGCATTTTGAAGCATGCTTGCTTGTATGTTCAGCATTTTGAAGCTTTTTGAAGCATACTTCTTTTCTATGTTCACTTTTTTGAAGCATGCTTCATTTTGAAGAAGCAAAATGTATGTTTGAAGCATGCTTGCTTGCTTGTGTGTCGCATTTTGAAGCAACAAATTGTATGTTTGAACATGAATGTAACTTCATACTTCTTTGTTTGTTCAGTATCCAATGAATTCTTTGTTTGAAGTATCCAATGAATTCTTTGTGTGTTCAGGAATGTAACTGCATATTTTGAAGTATCCAATGAATTCTTTGTTTGTTCAGGAATGTAACTGCATATTTTGAAGTATCCAATGAATTCTTTGTTTGTTCAGCTTTCACTTGAATGTAATGAATGTACACTTGTCTATGTCATTTTGAATGCCCATGTTTGATGCAGCAGCAATTGCTGCATATTTTGAAGTTGTTGCATACTTTTTTGTTTGTTCACCCTACTTGAATGTTAGAAATACCATACTTGAATGTTTTGAAGGCCTATGTACACAATTTCAAGCAACATCATCATACTTCTTTGCTTGTTCAGTATACTTGAATGTTTGAAATTCCTATCTAATATGTTCAGCATACCTGAATGTTTGAAATGAAACTACATATTAACTGTATGCTTGCTTGTAATGTAAACTTGAATGTTTGAAAGTTGTATGAATATATTCATGCTCAACATTCATAAAAGAGAGGCATGAGGCTGTTCACAAAGTAACAAAAGCACACAAATTCGACATCAATTCTTTATATAGAGGAAAACTTTCACTTAACTACATCATTTCAACTTTACATTCCCAATTCTTTTCCAAATTTTTGGCACAACTGATCTAAAGTTGTGTTCACTACAATTTGAACAGAAATTTCACATTTTTTTCTCGTCTATAACAACAGCCTCATTCAACCATTGGAATGCATTGTTGCATCTCATGCATTGCAAGAATCTCCTTCCCTTGTTGTGACTCCTCTTTGACATCAAGATAGCTCTCTTCCTCCATAGTATCGATTTGGGCAAGTATTTTCTTCCCAAGGGCATTGTTTCTTTCAATGCCCTAAGTCACCACAAGTGAAACATCCTTCCATTTGAATTGTTGAAAAAGAACTTCCAGAGCTTGAATCCAAAATAGCAGCATCCAACCATTAAAAATCTGAGCAGACAGGGCACTTCAAAAATTTTCTCCCAGGATTTAACTTAGTATTTGACTTCAACAAGTGCATAATCCCCTTACAGTTCTTGATCTTGCAAGGCGAGCTCAAGAACGTACATTCATCAGCAAGGTGGTTGTTCTTGGAGCAAATTTAACATTTCTCCTACAAGAAAGACCAAATGACTGAGAATTGAGAGGAGCAAACCGCAAACCACAAAATAAAAAGTTCAAGAAAAAAAATTTCGAAAGCAATTTCATTGTACCCGACTTGCAGAGGTCGCTATGGAAGGTTGTCGCTTTTTCTCGTGAACCCTAATAGTGACACGAGAACAAATGGAGGAGATATTTTGGGGGTTAGGTTAAAGCCCTTCGACTCTGCTTATTAGATTGAGAGAGTGGTAGAGATTTAAAAAAGAGAGGGGTACTTTAGGAATTAGGAAAGAAATTACACTTAAGAGACTTAAGAGAACAAACAGAGGGTATTTATGTCCTAAATTGTCCACGAAGGGGGGTTTCTGTTAGTCAGGAACAGAAACTGTTAGAAGTGGGGGGCGTTCTTCATTAATGCAAAACTGTGGGGTGTACCCTTAATATGGGTAATCCAAGTGGGAGATAAGTCAAAATTTCTTTACAAATATTACTTAATAGGTATTTGCTGCATTGATACTTAGGGTTACTGTGTAGTAACCATTAATTTTGAATCTTATTAAAAGCTGGGGCAGGACTGAGCTCTGGGTTTGAATTTGATAGCTTGTTGGGCTTACAGTTGGGCTGAGAGAAATTAGAGTATGATTTGGTTGATAAATTACTATTTGAGTGATGGGCTCTGTTGAGGTGATGGGCTCGGTTTATTTAAAAAGTTCATGTTCCATTTAGTATCATACTAGATCAGGAACATATGGGGTATTTTATACATGGTTAGAGTTTTAGTTAGCTGGCCTTTGAGCTGGATAAGAGAATTGGGATTAGCTTTCTGGGCCATTTCTATTGGGCTAGGAAATGTGTGTAGAAACATTATTATGTGAATTGATTGGTTATGGGCCAGCTTAAGACATGTCCTGCTATTGGGTTATTGGTTGATACTTAGTTAATGACAAGAAGTATTTTGTTAAGATTAGTTAGTGTAGTAATAATCATTTAATCTAGAGATGATGAGAGTATTGGTTAGAGATTAGGAATTTACTTTAGAAATATTTCTAATTATATTTTCCTATTCCTAGGTGACCTAGAGACATTAACAAATTCTGGGAAGAGGCAAGTACATGTATCTCAATTTTACTGCCACTTGCATGCATGAGTACACACACACACTTGTCGTCATGATACTTGCTTACTTGCTTTACTTGATTCACTTTTTTGCATGATTTTCGTGTCGGATGGGGGACATTCGAAAACATATGATAGACTAATATTGGACAACTCATACCTGATAGCATATTCTATATGCCTGATGTCCATTACATGTGTGACTGATAGCATTGTCGTCAGACATGTCTGATTATTGTGTGACTGATAGCATTGTCATTAGACATGCCTGATTCTTACATGACTGATAGCATATTATTCATTTAATATGCCTGATATATATTAGTCCCCACATGTTGATGATGTCCAAATACACATGTCACATAGCTAGTGCATACTCTGTTTATTTCTCATATTTATCTGTCTTTCATTTACTCATGCCTTACCTATTTTCTGGATATCCTATTGGTAAGTATTATTGAGTTACATTGTGCTTTGCTCATTTTCTGACTAGATTGTTGATTACAGGTGAGACTGATCACTTAGAGTGCTATGGCTAGCAGAGAGGCCTAACAGCGGAGCTCACTTCGGACGTTCCTGAGATTTAAATTTATGTATAGGATTGATATGATGTGATGTATTAAGATTTAGAAGATGTTTTAGCCTTTATATTCATTACCGGCTTTGTACCCAAATATTCATGTATAAGACTGTAATAACTGCATAGTGATCTGTGATGGTTTTTGTATTAGTAGTTATATCGAGATAGACGCTGTGATGAGTATACACTGTTATCGATAATGACTAGACTAGATTAGACGGCTGACTACCGCTGTCAACGACAGTGTAGGCCGGACATGACTTGATTCGTAACCGGTTATTCAGAAGCAGGTCATGACATAGGGGAAACAGTTGTTGTAATAGGAAGTAATAGTATGGGGTTTCATGTTCTTTCCATTACTAGAGATTTTGCAATGCCAAGGAATACGAGTGTAGGGGAGCTTAGGCCATGCTTGTAGGTTACACATGAACTGTGAAGTTTTTTTTTGTTTTTGTTTACTGAACTTTATGGGATGGCTATGTGTTGGTTATAAGTTGGTTTAACAAATAAAATGGAAGAGAATAGTGTCTGTAGCAACTGGTTCTTACAGGGTTGTGAACCTATGATAGTAGAGTTTGATATTTAGAAATTTGAGTGTTAGAGGCAGTTTTTTTTTTAATGCTGTTTTAATTTCCATTCATTTTCTTACTTGTTGGTCAGTGAAGCCATAGGGAGGGAGGGAGGGACAAATGAACTATGTAGTAGGGGTGTGATGTTATGGCTATATTTGGTTTAAGCTTGAGAAGCAAGTGTGGGAGCTTCATTTGAAGCAACTGTGCATATGGGAAGTGAAGAATGCTTAGCTAGATTCATATCTATATTTTGGTTGTGTTGAGAGTTTAATGATAGGGTTGACACAATTCCTCCTTCTAGCTGTGGTGTACATAGGAGAATAATATATGTGTTTGATGTTGAGGAAATAAGTGGCTTGATGTTGGAGAAATGAAATGAGAGCTAAGATGCTGTGGGAAGAACATATATATATATATATATATATATATATATATATATATATATATATATATATATATATATATATATATATATATATATATATATATATAGTGTTATGAGATATGATTGTGTAAAAAGGAATGTATAAAAATATAGCATAGATGGAGTCATTATTATATATATATATATATATATATATATATATATATATATATATATATATATATATATATATATATATATATATATATATATATATATAGTAAAAAAAAAAAATATATATATATATATATATATATATATATATATATATATATATATATATAGTGTTATGAGATATGATTGTGTAAAAAGGAATGTATAAAAATATAGCATAGATGGAGTCATTATTACCTACAAGTTAGATAATAGGAATGGTAGGCAATCATAATTAACTAGCATATTTGTATACTTTTAACCAAGTGTCACCCTTACTTTTCCAAGTTAGGAGTAAAATGGTAATTTTCTATTTTATAATATTTTTGGGAATTTTATTTCATGAATAATAATATTTAATGATTATAGGAGTCGGGTTCGAATTTTATCGCATTCCGAGTTAATTCGGGACTCCGGGAAATTTCGACTTGAGTTGTATTTAACATGTTAATTAGCCATGGCCCACCAAACTAAACTTTTATGTTTAGGAGTTTGGACTAGTCCCCCATGAGTATTTAAGCTTAATTATGAATTTTATTTAGTTTTAGATAACCTCCAAACCCAAAATTGGACTTAACTTAGCATGTAAGTAAGGGAGGGGCAAACTTGTAAATTGCAAGTTGCCCCAAACCCTTCCAAAGGGCCGGCCACATCCCCCCACCCCATTCCTTCTTCTTCACTTCAAAGTTCACCATTTTCTTCTTCTTCAAGTTCTTCCCAAGTAAGAATAGGAAATCCTTGGTTTTGATCTCCAAATAATTCTCCTCTTCCCAATATTCTTCCATACAAGTCTTCCTCTACCCCAAGTGAAGCTTCTCCAAGCTTTTGGGAGCAAGAAGTGAAGTGGGTATGTCCTAAACAATTCGTTGTGTCGGAGCCGTGTCGGAGGACTTTCGAATCGGGAATCCATCTCCCGATAGGTATAACCTATTCTATAACTCATTCTTTTCATCATGATAAATAGATTGGACCCCGTAGGATTGATCCCCGTATTCGTGTCCCTATTCGTGTCAAGTTTGAGTCCGTTTGGAGTGTCCTAGGAGAAGTTAGAGTTTGTGACCGTGTCCTTGAGTTCCCCCCAAATTTGGACACTTCTAGAATAATTTAGATTTGTGTCTAAGTGGTTAGGCACTCTTAAATTCATATTTATATATGTGTGTGTGTGTGTGTCCATGTGTGGAAGTGTGTGTGTCCATATGTGTGTGTGTGAGTGTCCATATATATATAGATACATATATATGTGTGTGTGTATATATATATATATATATATATATATATATATATATATATATATATATATAAAATATATATATATATATAAGTATGTGTGTATGTAGATATGTATGTGTGAGCGTGTGTATTTACATATATAGAGAGGGGGGATGAATGAGGGAATTTGTTTGAGTGTTTTTATATATATATATAGAATGAGATTTATATGTGTGATATATATATATATATATATATTTTAGAGATTGAGAGGGAGTTTAGAGAGGGATTAGAGAAGGAAAATGAGGGAGAAGAAGTGTGAGAAGTGAAGGGGGAAATGGAGAGCACACAGCAGCAGCAAGGGGGGGGGGCAAGGGGCTGCTGCCCCCCCCAGAAACAGCAGCAGCAGTAGTAGAAACTACAGCAGCAGTAGCAACATTAGCAGCAACAGCAAGCAGCAGTTTTTTCCCCCTTTAGGCCCCCATTTGATCCCCTAACACCCCGTATATGCACCTATATGTATACCTATATATATACATATATATACCCTATATATTAGCTATATATATACCTATTTAGCCCTCTAAATAACTGTAATGCCTGTGTTCGTATTACGTATTTTGGGATACGTATACGTATTTTATTCTGTATTGCCTGATTCCTTGTTTAGCTCTCAGCCTGGTTTAACTCTCGGTTTGGGTTGGCTTGGTTCGGCCGGCCCAATGCTTGGTTCATCATGGGCCAAGGGTGGAACACCTTAGCCTATGCTTCTCCTTCATTTCCACTACAACCCCCCTCTTTATTATCCCCACCAACCTTCTCTCTCCTCCATAATTCTTATTTACTTCTCCTTCCCCCACCATTACTCTTCTCCACCAACCAAGAACACCATAGGCAAGTGCAACTTGCTTCCACAAGAGAACCCCTTTTGATGGTTTCATTAGCTTCTCCTCATGATTCTAAACGACATTAGAACTTGTCATTTTCCATTTTGAGGCTTTAATTCTTGTAGATCTAGAGTCTTATTATTTTCGGATTTTTGGTGGTTTTGATCTATCAAACTTTCTTGTTTTTAAGTTTTGATGGTTCCATGTTGTAGAGAATTTCATTCTACCCAATTTTGACCTTTGGAAAGTTGGATTCAGACTTGTTTTGACCAAGATATGGACTGTTGAAGCTTAGATTCAACTTTAGAGTTCTTGCTGTTCTTGCCATTTGGAGAAGACAGTGAACAGTGAGCTAGCTTTTTAGCTTACGCCACTGAGCTGTACGCTCCTCTTTAGCGAGCGTACGCTAGCCTTGGTACGCTGCTCTTTAGCGAGCGTACGCTAGCCTTGGTACGCTGCTATTTAGCGAGCGTACGCTAGCCTTGGTACACTACTCTTTAGCGAGCGTATGCTAGCCTTGGTATGCTGCACTTTAGCGAGCGTACGCTAGCCTTGGTACGCTGCTCTTTAGCGAGCGTACGCTAGCCTTGATACGCTGCCTGTTGGCAGCGTGTCTTTTCCGTACGCTAGCGTGAGCGTGCCCTAGACCCTTTCGTACGCTAGCTCAAGCGTACGCAGTCTTGAGCGTACGCTGACCTGTAGCTTGATCGTGCCCTTGTGTACGCTGACCCTTGCGTACGCTTCCCATTGGAAGTGTATGGACCCTTTGGTACGCTAGCTTGAGCGTACGCTGACCTGTAGCTTGAGCGTACGCGTGCCTTGGTACGCTAGCTTAAGCGAGCAAGGTGTACGCTGGCCTGAGCATAGTTTGACCTGAGCGTATGGCCTTTGGCTGACTTGGTCTCATGTCAGCGTGTCAGATTTGGTTTTATTTTCCTTAAGCTTGGCTCTTTTATAGCCCTGTATATTGATATTTTATTAGATATTTTACGCCTATTTTATATCCTTACGCCTTTTGTCCTGAACTTGATAATTGCGAATTTACTTGATATGTTTGGAATTGACAATTGAGCATGACCTGATAGTGACCCGTAGTGGTGCACTCCTGACATGAGTAACCTGACATGACCTGATAGTGGCCCGTCGTGGCGCACTCCTGACAAGTACACTTGACCTGGTAACCTGACATGTTATACCTTGATAAGCTGTTGCGACGGCTACCTGACATGACATGACCTGTATAATAACCTGGACACCGTGGGCGATTGTGCTTGTATAAATAATCCAGTCTTGTCTTGCATCATGTCTAGGAGGGGACTCCTGAGTACCACGGTCAGGAGTACCTATTGAAATAAACTAAGGGCTAATAACTAGATTAATACATTAGTCATGAAGAGATTTCCCAGCTACAGGCAATCCCGTTACCTGGGCACGCCTTGGGATCTGTAGCCTGCCGTCGAGTAGGGCACATTTCTAGCACACTGTCATGTGTTGCACCCTTCAAGCTACCTAAGAGTACATTCGTTTTCTGGACGATGTACCCACCTGAATTCAACTCTAATCTTTTAACCCGGGGAACCTGGATGGTCTGCAGGGCTTGTGGCTGTGGAACAATCTCACTGCATTTTGTTAGTAATTAGGCTTGTGACAACCTTAGCTAGTTAAAGTATCAAGCCGTAATTCTTGCTTGGACGTGAAGTGATTGGATGGAGTCTAACCAGTCTAGTCTTGCCCTGATCCTGTTCCAGATTATTGAATGACCAGAATGCTTGTATTTATTTTACCGATAAATGGTGAGAATTCCAAGTTCTGTTCAGACGAAGGGTTACAACCCCGGTCCTTGTTTGGTTTACGGGTTGTAACCTGGTTATCTGAATAGTTCCATGGTTATCTCGTCGTATATCATCCTGGTGTATTTTCTTTATTTCCAGTTCTTACTTTTATTTATATCTTGTGCTGATTGCTGGTTTTAGTTCTTAAGTGAAGCCTCCTTTGTGGCACTTGCTCTTTCTGGGGTCTGACCCAGCTGGTTTTGTGTGGCCAGATTTCGGAGCGGCTCCAGAGGATCTACCGACCTTCCTGCCAGATGGTGAACACTAGAAGGAATCCTGGCAACGAGTGGGTTATTTTTGGCTCTCCCACTCTATTGTAAAAATATTCTTTTGAGGCGTTTAGTCGACGAGCACTTGTTTAGCTCGATTGCATTTACTTACTGTCTGCCTACGGGCTGTAACATGATTAACAGATCCTAGGGTTGATCATGTATGACTAAACTCTTGCTAGTCCTGACATTTTGTACGACTAGCTTCATGATCAGCTGAATATGTAATATTTGGGACGCCTTATTATTGTATATTTAATGATCATACATCTTATAACTTTTACTTATTTGCTCGTGATTGAGACACTAGGCTTGTTCATGACCTTAAGAGACTGTTGGCTTATAGATAAACCCTCATGTATCCTAGACAGCCGTGACCGTATAGCGAGGTGGGTTGCACTTCAATATACGTAGCTGGCTATGTCTGCCCCCGCTCTCCAGTATTCTGGTTCTGGGGCGTGGCATAGTTTAAGTGGTGGCCCATGCAGGTCTTGTAAATCAAGATATGTGAGGGTTTACCGAATAGATGTCTCAATCAGTATTCGTCCTTGATCTCTGCTCATATCTTCTGAATCCCTGGATTCTTGTCCTGATCATATGCTTGTATCGTTGATCTGTCCTGGTCCTTCCTTATTGTTCCCTATGTCGTCTTCTTCAGCGGCATTGTTCGTGGTCCTACCGACCAGCAAGGCGGAGCACCTCCCGCGGACCAGCAGCAACCTGGAGATCAAGCCCAGCATTCCAGAGTAGCCTCCAGAGTCGTGCCTTCTG
Source organism: Iris pallida (assembly GCA_029216955.1). Taxonomy (NCBI): domain Eukaryota; kingdom Viridiplantae; phylum Streptophyta; class Magnoliopsida; order Asparagales; family Iridaceae; genus Iris; species Iris pallida. The sequence goes on from JANAVB010042618.1 coordinate 33,508,154, forward strand.
ACGGAGAACCACCAGTCCAGCCAGTTCAGCCTATCGAGCCTGATGATGGCACTTTGGTAGGTCTCGTCAGGACCTTGATAGCTTCTCAAGATCGTCGTGGAGATGCATTGCAACAGGCAGTGGCGGATGCTTTGACCAGAGGCAGTCATCCAGGGAACAGCACGGCCAACAGCTTCAAGCGCTTGAACCCTCCATTCTTTGACGGTAGTGAAGATGCTACCGCAGCAGATGCATGGCTTCAGGACACAGAGGTGGTTCTAGAAGCAGCCAAGACTCCAGAGAATGAGAAGGTAGCCGTGGTGCGCCTGCAGTTGTTAGATCTTGCCCGCAGCTGGTGGGCAGCGCAGGTCGTTGGATTTGCAGCACCTATTGCTTGGGCAGTGTTCAGGGAGAGATTCCAGACCAAGTATTTCAATGTCGTGGCTCGGTATGATCTGCAGACGAGGTTTACCAATCTGAAGCAAGGAGACAGGACGGTCGACGGATATGCGGCCGAGTTTTCTAGACTCAGTCGGTTTGCTCCCACCCTGGTGGCAACCGAGTATGATAGAGCCCAGCGGTTCCAGCAGGGACTTCACCTGGAGATATTGTTGGCAGTTGAGCAGTTTGAGCATCAGACTTTTGATGCAGTCTTGAGAGCAGCTAGGAGGCATGAGTATACCTCCCAGAGGATTGTGGGTAGGACCGGAGGTTGGAAGAGATCTCACGGCCAGATGAATCAGTCTTCAGCACCAGCCCCGGCAGCCAGGGCTTTGACTATTGGAGCTCCGAGGCGAGCGGCCTCAGTAACGTCGGTTCAGCATTCCACTCTGACGTACCCTCAGCAGCAGAAGCAGAAGCAGTCTTCCGCAGTGGGATGTTCTCATTGTGGGAAGCCAGGCCATGTGGTGGCAGATTGTCGCAGGGCACAGGGATTGTGTCTGGCTTGTGGAGCACCAGACCATAGGGTTGGATCCTGCCCGAATAGGGGTGGTTCATCATCGTCCAACCTTTCTAGCTCTTCGGTGAGAGGGCCAGCACCGGTCCAGCAACAGCAGCAGTACCCATTGTCGAGGCCCTTGCCACCTCAGACCCAAGTGTTCCAGCAGCAGAACCCCCAGCAGTATATTCAAGCCCAAGCCCAGAGTCAGAGCAGACATCGAGGATTTCAGCAGAGGGGACCAGCACCCCGAGGGCACGGTCAGGCTATGGTAATGACCGTGGAGGAAGGATTGGCACCAGGAGAGGTAGTGGCAGGTACTATTCTCGTCAACTCCTTTCCAGCTTCAGCTTTATTTGATTCTGGTGCATCGCATTCATTTATGTTTGCACGATTCGTGACACGGATAGGATTGGAGCCCGAGTCATTATCAGTAAGGCTTAATATACTTACTGGTAACGGACTTGTAGGAGTAGATAGGGTGTTTTCCTCGTGTCGGATCGTAGTTAGCGGAAGAGAATTCTCTGCTAGATTGATAGAATTCCCGATGGCCGATTATGATGTGGTCTTAGGGATGGATTGGTTGAGGAACCAGTATGCTAGGATAGACTGCCACATTGGCAGGGTTGTTTTTAGCATTCCAGGCGAGCCGGAGTTTTCTTTCTCCCGAGGCGAAGTTAAGTCATCTCCTCCAGTATTGCGGATGGCAGTAGCAGCAGTTCAGTTGCCCAGGATAGTAGATGAGTTTCCAGATGTTTTCCCAGAAGAACTTCCAGGTATGCCTCCAGAGCGGGAGATCGAGTTCACTATAGACTTGATTCCCGCGACAGCCCCAGTATCAGAGAGAGTCTACAGGATGGCGCCGTCAGAATTGGAGATATTGTACAAGATGATTGAAGAGCTTAGAACCAAGGGATTCATTCGTGCTAGTGGATCGCCTTGGGGAGCCCCGATGCTTCTTGTGAAAAAGAAGGATGGTACGTCCAGGTTATGTGTTGATTATCGTACCTTGAACTCAGTGACAATCAAGAACAGATACCCTCTTCCGAGGATAGATGACTTGTTTGATCAACTCAAAGGGGCATCAGTATTCTCGAAGATTGATTTGCGCTCAGGTTATCATCAGATCAGAGTCAGAGAGCAGGACATCCCGAAGACAGCTTTTAGATCGAGATATGGGCATTGGGAGTTCCTTGTTATGCCTTTTGGAGCAACCAATGCGCCGACAGTATTCATGGACCTCATGAATCGCATCTTCATGCCTTATTTGGATCAGTTTGTGATCGTATTCCTAGACGACATCCTGGTCTACAGCAAGAGTGAGGCGGAGCATGAGCAGCATCTCCGTATAGTTCTTCAGATCCTTAGAGAGCACCAGTTATATGCCAAGTTCAGTAAATACGAGTTCTGGCTCGATCGTATTTCGTACTTGGGTCATATCATCACTCGAGGAGGAGTAGAAGTGGATCCCCAGAAGATTGTGGCTATTGAGTCATGGCCAGTGCCCAGCACTATTACAGAGGTTCGTAGTTTTCTTGGATTGGCCGGCTACTACCGGCGATTTGTTTCAGATTTTGCTCGGATTTCAGCCCCATTGACCCAGTTGACCCGCAAGGATGTGCAGTTTGCTTGGACAGCAGAGTGTCATAGTTCTTTTGAGCAGTTGAAGCGAGGCCTGATAACAGCTCCTATTCTCACACTTCCAGATGGAACTGGAGGATTCTCAGTATATTGTGATGCTTCGGGCAGAGGCCTAGGATGTGTTCTGATGCAACATGGGAAGGTGATAGCTTATGCATCACGACAACTTCGTGATCATAAGAGGAATTACCCAACCCATGACTTGGAGCTGGCAGCAGTAGTGTTTGCACTTAAGTTATGGAGGCACTATTTGTATGGAGATAGGGTGGAGATTTTCACCGATCACAAGACCCTGAAGTATGTTTTCACCCAGAAGGATCTTAACATGCGTCAGAGAAGGTGGCTGGAGCTTCTTGTGGATTATGATGTCAACCTGCAGTATCATCCTGGGAAGGCCAATGTCGTAGCAGATGCATTGAGCAGGAGAGCCGGAGCTTATTTCCTAACAGCGCAGCCAGAATTGTTAGCAGATCTTCAGAAGATGGGTATAGAAGTTATTCTCCCTTCCAGTGTGGCATTGATGACTAGTATGCAAGTTCAGTCCACTATAGTCGAGAGGATCCGGAAGGCGCAGTCGGCAGATTCCAAGCATCAGCGACTCAGAGCTGAGTGTGAGGCAGGACGAAGACCAGAGTTATGTATTCATGAGGATGGTACACTTCGACATGGTAAGAGTCTTTGTGTATCCAGCGGAGATATCCGGCAGGAGATCATGTCAGAAGCGCACAGTTCGCAGTATTCCATCCATCCCGGTAGTACGAAGATGTACCGTGATATCCGGCAGCATTTCTGGTGGAATGGCATGAAGCGGGAGATAGCTCAGTTTGTCTCTCGGTATTTGGTTTGCCAATAAGTTAAAGCCGAACATCAGAGACCGGCTGGACTTCTTCAGCCCTTGCCGATTCCAGAATGGAAGTGGGAGCATGTGACCATGGATTTTGTGACTGGACTACCTAGGTCCCCAGCTGGTAGAGAAGCTATCTGGGTTATAGTTGATCGGCTCACGAAAATGGCTCACTTTCTTCCATTCAGAGTTGGTCAGTCGACAGCTCAGTTAGCAGAGATGTACCTCAGGCAGATTATCAGATTGCACGGTGTGCCAGTCAGTATCATCTCGGACCGAGATTCAATATTTACGTCATACTTTTGGCGTAGCTTACAAGAGAGTTTGGGAACTCATCTCCAGTTCAGTTCAGCATATCACCCGCAGACAGATGGCCAGTCGGAGTGCACGATCCATACTCTTGAAGACATGTTGCGGTCTTGCACACTTGACTTCGGTGGTTCATGGGAAGATCACTTGCACCTGGTGGAAGTCTCGTACAACAACAGTTTTCAGGCCAGTATCCAGATGGCACCGTTCGAGGCACTGTATGGTAGGAAGTGCAGGTCCCCGCTAGCCTGGGATAATGTTGGAGAGAGACAGAAGCTTGGTCCAAAAATGATTGCCCAGACAGTTGAGGTGGTCAGGAGAGTCCGAGATCATCTTCGAGTTGCCCAAGATCGCCAGCGCCATTGGGCCGATTCTCATCGGCGCCCTCTCGAGTTTTCGGTCGGCGATCATGTATTCCTGAGGATTTCGCCTAACCGTGGCGTCATTCGTTTCGGCGTGCGGGGCAAGCTTAGTCCTAGGTATATAGGACCGTTTGACATTCTGGAGCGAGTAGGAGATGTATCCTATCGTCTCGCTCTTCTACCGTCGCTAAGCGAGGTGCATGACGTGTTCCATGTATCCCAATTACGACGGTATATCACGGACCCGAACCACATCCTGGATCATTCGGAATTGGTTGTTGGTACCAACCTTTCGTATGAGGAGAGGCCCGTGTCTATATTGGACCGGAGAGAGAAGATCCTCAAGAACAAGACTATCAAGTTAGTCCGAGTTGCTTGGGGTCATCACTCTTTGGGTGAGTCAACGTGGGAGCGTGAGGATGATATTCGATCGCGATATCCCGACTTGTTTGACTCGTGAGGTATAATGTCTTTCTTATGCCTTCTGCCTTCGATTCCTTGCTTGCATGATTGATTGATTGCCTAGTATAGCTTGTTTGTTATTAGTGTAGCTTGTCATTGCTCCTCTAGCCTCTTGATTAAATTCCGAGGACGAAATTCTTTTAAGGTGGGTAGAGTTATAATGCCTGTGTTCTTAATACGTATTTTGGGATACGTATACGTATTTTATTCTGTATTGTCTGATTCCTTGTTTAGCTCTCGGCCTGGTTTAACTCTCGGTTTGGGTTGGCTTGGTTCGGCCGGCCCAATGCTTGGTTTATCATGGGCCAAGGGTGGAACACCTTAGCCTATGCTTCTCCTTCATTTCCACTACAACCCCTCTCTTTATTATCCCCACCAACCTTCTCTCTCCTCCATAATTCTCATTTACTTCTCCTTTCCCCACCATTACTCTTCTCCACCAACCAAGAACACCATAGGCAAGTACAACTTGCTTCCACAAGAGAACCCCTTTTGATGGTTTCATTAGCTTCTCCTCATGATTCTAAACCACATTAGAACTTGTCATTTTCCATTTTGAGGCTTTAATTCTTGTAGATCTAGAGTCTTGCTATTTTCAGATTTTTGGTGGTTTTGATCTATCAAATTTCCTTGTTTTCAACTTTTGATGGTTCCATGTTGTAGAGAATTTCATTCTACCCAATTTTGACCTTTGGAAAGTTGGATTCGGACTTGTTTTGACCAAGATATGGACTGTTGAAGCTTAGATTCAACTTTAGAGTTCTTGCTGTTCTTGCCATTTGGAGAAGACAGTGAACAGTGAGCTAGCTTTTTAGCTTACGCCACTGAGCTGTACGCTGCTCTTTAGCGAGCGTACGCTAGCCTTGGTACGCTGCTATTTAGCGAGCGTACGCTAGCCTTGGTACGCTGCTCTTTAGCGAGCATACGCTAGCCTTGGTACGCTGCTCTTTAGCGAGCGTACGCTAGCCTTAGTACGCTGCTCTTTAGCGAGCGTACGCTAGCCTTGGTACGCTGCTCTTTAGCGAGCGTACGCTAGCCTTGATACGCTGCCTGTTGGCAGCGTGTCTTTTCCGTACGCTAGCGTGAGCGTGCCCTAGACCCTTTCGTACGCTAGCTCAAGCGTACGCAGTCTTGAGCGTACGCTAGCTTGAGCGTACGCTGACCTGTAGCTTGAGCGTGCCCTTGTGTACGCTGACCCTTGCGTACGCTTCCCATTGGAAGTGTATGGACCCTTTGGTACGCTAGCTTGAGCGTACGCTGACCTGTAGCTTGAGCGTACGCGTGCCTTGGTACGCTAGCTTAAGCGAGCAAGGTGTACGCTGGCCTGAGCATAGTTTGACCTGAGCGTATGGCCTTTGGCTGACTTGGTCTCATGTCAGCGTGTCAGATTTGGTTTTATTTTCCTTAAGCTTGGCTCTTTTATAGCCCTGTATATTGATATTTTATTAGATATTTTACGCCTATTTTATATCCTTACGCCTTTTGTCCTGAACTTGATAATTGCGAATTTACTTGATATGTTTGGAATTGACAATTGAGCATGACCTGATAGTGACCCGTAGTGGTGCACTCCTGACATGAGTAACCTGACATGACCTGATAGTGGCCCGTCGTGGCGCACTCCTGACAAGTACACTTGACCTGGTAACCTGACATGTTATACCTTGATAAGCTGTTGCGACGGCTACCTGACATGACATGACCTGTATAATAACCTAGACACCGTGGGCGATTGTGCTTGTATAAATAATCCAGTCTTGTCTTGCATCATGTCTAGAAGGGGACTCCTGAGTACCACGGTCAGGAGTACCTATTGAAATAAACTAAGGGCTAATAACTAGATTAATACATTAGTCATGAAGAGATTTCCCAGCTACAGGCAATCCCGTTACCTGGGCACGCCTTGGGATCTGTAGCCTGCCGTCGAGTAGGGCACATTTCTAGCACACTGTCATGTGTTGCACCCTTCAAGCTACCTAAGAGTACATTCATTTTCTGGACGATGTACCCACCTGAATTCAACTCTAATCTTTTAACCCGGGGAACCTGGATGGTCTGCAGGGCTTGTGGCTGTGGAACAATCTCACTGCATTTTGTTAGTAATTAGGCTTGTGACAACCTTAGCTAGTTAAAGTATCAAGCCGTAATTTTTGCTTGGACGTGAAGTGATTGGATGGAGTCTAACCAGTCTAGTCTTGCCCTGATCCTGTTCCAGATTATTGAATGACCAGAATGCTTGTATTTATTTTACCGATAAATGGTGAGAATTCCAAGTTCTGTTCAGACGAAGGGTTACAACCCCGGTCCTTGTTTGGTTTACGGGTTGTAACCTGGTTATCTGAATAGTTCCATGGTTATCTCGTCGTATATCATCCTGGTGTATTTTCTTTATTTCCAGTTCTTACTTTTATTTATATCTTGTGCTGATTGCTGGTTTTAGTTCTTAAGTGAAGCCTCCTTTGTGGCACTTGCTCTTTCTGGGGTCTGACCCAGCTGGTTTTGTGTGGCCAGATTTCGGAGCGGCTCCAGAGGATCTACCGACCTTCCTGCCAGATGGTGAACACTAGAAGGAATCCTGGCAACGAGTGGGTTATTTTTGGCTCTCCCACTCTATTGTAAAAATATTCTTTTGAGGCGTTTAGCCGACGAGCACTAGTTTAGCTCGATTGCATTTACTTACTGTCTGCCTACGGGCTGTAACATGATTAACAGATCATAGGGTTGATCATGTATGACTAAACTCTTGCTAGTCCTGACATTTTGTATGACTAGCTTCATGATCAGCTGAATATGTAATATTTGGGATGCCTTATTATTGTATATTTAATGATCATACATCTTGTAACTTTTACTTACTTGCTCGTGATTGAGACACTAGGCTTGTTCATGACCTTAAGAGACTGTTGGCTTGTAGATAAACCCTCATGTATCCTAGACAGCCGTGACCGTATAGCGAGGTGGGTTGCACTTCAATATACGTAGCTGGCTATGTCTGCCCCCGCTCTCCAGTATTCTGGTTCTGGGGCGTGACAATAACCCCCTAAAGTTAGTCCTAAGAGAGTGTGAAAAGAGAGTTTGAATGAGTGAGTGAAATGTTTAAGTTAGGATTTTGGTAAAGGGGTGATTTTGAGTTCCGTATTTCGGAACACGTCCAAACTTGAAGGTGACCTAGCAAATGTGAATTAGATTTTGTGGGTTGGCTCCTAGGTGGAAATCAGGGTTGCGTGTGGGATTAGGAGAGTGGTATCGCACCGTACCATTGTGTATCTTGAAATATTCAAGATAACGGGTAAACGGGCGATACGGACTGTAAGATGGACTGGATGTCCACTTACCCTAGAGAACTTGGTAGGTAATGGTTGTATAGGTTAGTACCCTACTACCCTAGGAAGCTCGGAGTGAAATTCCTAAGGGAAGGCCACTTGGCGTTAAGTTAGAATGGTTAAGGGTAAATGTTTTAAGGGGTAATCGGGTAAATTCAAAATACGGGGTTCGGGTATTCGGATTGACTTGAAACTTTGGTGACTTGTTGGGTACACCCTACAAATGTCATATTTGAACCGATTTTGGCTCGGTTGACCCAGAGTTGACTTTTTACCCAAAAGTCAACCGTGAGTCAACACTTTGTCTAGATTTGACCAAATCCAAACTAGAGTTGACCAGTTGACCAAAAGTCAACTGTTGGTCAACATTTGACCAGTTTGACCTAAGGTTGACCTAGAGTTGACCAGAGTTGACCAGTTGACCAAAAGTCAACTGTAGGCCAACTCTTGACCCCGTTTGATTCGCTTTGACTTGTTTTGACTTGCGATGACTGGTATGACCTAGAGTCGACTTAGTCTGACTTAGATTGACTTGATATAACTTGATTTGACCTAGATTGACTTGACAGGACTTAGTATGACTCAGTGAGACCTAGTTTGACCTAGATTTCATATCATTCATTGTGAATCATTCTTAAACTTGTTTAAACCTAAATTAACATACAATATCTCATCTTTAGGTTTCTGATTACCACACTAAGCATTGATATACCCTACCGCTTAGGACAACAGGCAAGTACATTCTCTGATAGCAGTTACTTGTTTTGATATCTTCTCTACCAGTTCAGTTATAGTGTTTACTTGATTCTCGACACATTGGTGCACGGACTAGTATTGTCGAATTTCTGTCATAAGATGTCATTTCTGGATTTCTTGGGATACGGATACTTGCTTGGTCTTGATTCTTGTACTTGTATTGACGCCTATTCCTGAAGAGGACTTGCTCCCCTCTTAGGAAATCCCGCGTCATGACGTGTTATGTCCGGATTCGTGTACTATTCGGGGATGGGGAATTTTATAGATAGTGTGATCAATGTCCACCTTGAGTTACTACTTGTATCCTAGCTATACCCTCACCTCACGACGGGTATAGCCTGACCTGTGCTACTACTTGCTCCATAGCTTGCCATCCCGACCGGGCCGAGTCCACGTACTTGTAGACGGTCGGCTAGAAGCCTGATTCTTGACCCATACCGATCACATTATGCTATAATATTCGAGGCACTTTTATATTTATTACATCAGTTACATGATTTACAGTTCAGCTTACTTTTCCTGCATGATTCATCCTGACATGATTTCCAGTTTACATATCCTGTTATACTTACATCTTGATATGTTCATCTTGTACTCTATTATGATTGACTGTTAGAGCATTTGTCATTACTATGGAATTTGTTGCCAGCGTTGTACTCGTTCATTTTTCTGACAGGATAACGTTATAATATATCAAGATGACATAGATGCGGATTGCTCTACCTATTATGGGTATGGTCAGGACGTAGACTGCGACCAGTTGACACCCTTGGAGCCAGTAGATGATAGTACTTCTGTCTAGATCTTTTTAGCTAGGTTTGACTGGACTGCGATCCAGCTAGCTTTCAAACTGTAGTTTTCTATGTTATATTTTGAGACCCTGAGATGTTATGTATATATCTGGGCTTGTGTCGGACACTGGACTTATTCTAATTTCATCTATCATATGTCTTTCCTTCTGAGCTATCTACCTTAGTTTTATTCTGTGATTGAGACTGTATTGTTATGTCACCTCCACTCAGAGTGTATATACTGTATAGGTATCTTTATTTTGTTAGTCGTAGTATTTACAGACGTTATATACAGTGTTCTACCGCCGATACTGCGGCGTAGGCTGGACGTACCCACGTGCTCGTGCCCCTCATAAGGGTGCGGGTCGTGACACATTTTTGTGGTGGCCCATGCAGGTCTGTGTCGTAATTAGTACGATCTCATAATGGTGCTCGACTTAGAGTACTAATTACGAGCCTGCAACTAGGACGTAGGACCTAGGACATGATAGGAGTTTCTCAATCACACCTAGGAAAATTTTTGATCTTTTGATTATCATGATTACTTCCCTTGTATTAAATTAACTGTCCTTCTTTGATAAATCTACTCATGTGCCATATTGATCTCTTTGTTTCAATTTGTCTCCAGGATGACGAAGATGCACCCGCAGGCTACTGGATCGAGTAGCTTACCCGAGAGATCTGACCAGGCTGAGGAGGAGGTTCACAAGACTGCCCCCAGTGATTCCACTATCCCGGAGACCCCGGCAGTTGCACAGGAAAGTCCACTACCTCCACCCCAGAGGGTTTCGATCGTTGTTCCAGAGATACTGCCGCCACCACCACCGATACCGACGGATACACATCATATGTTCCTTCTCCTTCAGCAGATGATGGAGACTCAGCGGGCCCAGGCAGAGGCATCGCAGCGCCAGTCGGAGGCGTCACACCGTCAGATTGAGATGCTGAGGCAGAGCATGGAAAACTCACATCAGCTTGTACTGGCAGCAGTGGAGAGAGTGGCACCGGGTACGGTGCAGGGCCCTACAGGCCAGCAGCCGTACCAGCAGCAGTCCAGGCCGGGGATAGTATTAGACTTTAGGAAGATGAACTCCAGGGACTTCACGGGCACGGAGCGCATCCTTTATGCAGACGAATGGCTAGAGGATGTGCAGCGGAGCATGGAGCTGGCAGAGCTTCCTAGAGGACTTTGGGTTTCGGCTGCAGCCTCTGTTACAGATTCAGCAGGCATCGGTGCGTGCCCAGCAGCATCAGGGTCAGGGCCAGAGGCAGACCCAGCAGTGTGCTTTCTGCGAAAAGACGGGGCACAGCAGAGATGTATGTCGGAGGAGGTTAGGCGCTTACCTATTCTGCGGAGTGATCGACCACCAGTTGAAGGGCTGCCCTGTTCGGGCAGCCAAGGGAGGCCAGGACAGGGTGCTGCCGGCTAGAGGACCAGCAGTGCAGTAGAGAGGTCCTCCACTTCAGACCCAGCAGCAGCGCTTTGTTCAGCACCAGAGGGGAGCACCCGCGGGCAGGGTGTTCGCTTTGGCAGCAGAGGAGGAGGTAGAGCCCGTGGAAGATTTTGTAGCAGGTCATGTTCTCCTTGATTCTTTCCCTGCTTTCATCTTGTTTGATTCTGGGGCCACTCATAGTTTTGTGTCTGTTTTCTTTGCTCTGAGACACAATATTATTGCTGAATATATGGGTAGGACTTGCAAGATTATGACCGGATAGGCATTATCCTCGTTAATAATATTTGCAAGGGACAGAGAGTCACCCTGAGATGCCGGGACTTGAGTGCGTGTTTGCTCGTAATGCCCCTACCGAGGTATGATATGGTACTCGGTAAGGATTGGTTGAGCATGTACCACGCTAGTATTGATTGTAGAGGAGACAGAGTTCTTTTTAGGATGCCAGGAGAGCCAGAGATCGAGTTTGCTCGAGGAGCAGCGGAGCCGGAGGCTAGATTCTGTGGAGCTTTGTTGGCGGGGCAGGATTTGCCACATCCGTTGATAGCTGAGTTCTCGGATGTCTTTCCCGAGGAGTTACCGGGGATGCCGCCAGACAGGGACATTGCGTTCTCTATAGACTTGGTGCCGGGCGCCGAGCCCATTTTACAGCATGTCTATAGGGTGAACAACAGCGAGTTGATAGAGCTGAAGAAGCAAGTCGACGAGCTGCAGGACAAGGGGTTCATCAGATCCAGTTCTTCGTCCTGGGGAGCGCCAGTCCTGTTTGTGCCAAAGAAGAACGGTACGTCCCGTATGTGCATTGATTACCGGGCGCTCAACAACCTCACTATCAAGAATAGGTACCCTTTGCCGAGGATCGACGACTTGTTCGATCAGCTGAGTGGGACGAAGGTATTTTTGAAGATAGACTTGAGGTCCGGGTATCACCAGCTGAAGGTGAGGCGGGATGACATTCCCAACACGGTATTTCGGACTCGGTACGGCCAGTACGAGTTTACAGTGATGCCATTTGGGTTGACGAATGCTCCCACGGTGTTCATGAACTTGATGAACAAGGTATTCCATCAGTACCTTGACAAGTTCGTGGTAGTCTTCATAGACGATATCTTGATCTATTCGAAGACACAAGAGAAGCAAGAGGAGCACTTGAGAGTTGTGTTAGAGACTCTGAGGAGGGAGCAACTCTACGGGAAGCTTTCGAAGTGTGAGTTCTTCTTGGACCAGGTGGAGTTCTTAGGTCATATTATGACCAAGCACGGGATCTCAGTGGACCAGAGGAAGATTTCAGCAGTGGAGTCTTGGTCTACGCCCAGTTCAGTTGCCGAGGTTCAGAGCTTTCTGGGTTTGGCTGGCTATTACCGAAAGTTCGTCCAGGACTTCTTACGGATTGCAGAGCCGATGACTAGACTCACCAGGAAGGACGTGGAGTTCGTCTGGACTGTTGAGTGTCAGGCTGTATTCGATGAGCTGAAGAGGAGGTTGACTTCAGCTCCGATCTTGACTTTGCCATCTGGGTCAGGAGGGTTCTCGATCTACAGCGATGCTTCAGGGAAGGGCTTAGGTTGTGTTCTTCAGTGGCACGGGAAGGTGATTGCCTATGCATCCAGGCAGTTACGTCCTCATGAGAAGAACTATCCTACTCATGATCTGGAGTTGGCCGCGATTATTTTTGCTTTGAAGTTATGGAAGCATTACCTGTACGGAGAGCGAGTTGAGATCTTTACAGATCACAAGAGCTTGAAGTACGTGTTCACTCAGAAGGAGCTGAACATGCGACAGAGACGGTGGTTAGAGCTGATGAAGGAATTCGATATATCACTGTAGTACCATTCGGGGAAGGCCAACGTAGTTGCAGATGCCTTGAGCAGGTATCCAGTTGCTATATTCTTGACGACAGATCGTCATCTGTTGGCCGACCTGGATAGTTTGGGTATCGAGGTCATCATTCCGGGCGTGGAGATCCAGATGTGGGGTTTACAGATTCAGTCTGAGCTGATGGATAGAGTCAGGTCAGCGCAGTATGATAATGTTGCCCTGAGGAGCATCAGGGAGCAGGTACGGACGGGCTTGCTTGACGATTTCTCTGTAGCCGAAGACGGGTCGTTGCGGTACGGTACTAGGCTGTGCGTTCCGTGTGGAGAGCTTCGGAAGGAGGTTCTTCAGGAGGCGCATCGCTCTCAGTATTCTATGCATCCTGGAGCCAACAAGATGTATAGGGACCTGAGAGAGTACGTGTGGTGGTATGGCATGAAGTGCCAGGTAGCTCAGTTTGTATCTCGTTGCCTTGTGTGCTAGCAGGTGAAGGCCGAGAGACAGAGATCAGGTGGATTGCTACAGCCGCTACCCATTCCCGAGTGGAAGTGGGAGCACATCACCATGGACTTTGTATCTGGACTTCCACGATCGCCAGGAGGGAAAGACGCGGTTTGGGTCATCGTTGATAGATTGACCAAATCGGCCCACTTTTTGCCTTTCAAAGTGGGTTTGTCTACGGAGAGGCTGGCTGAGCTGTATGTTCGTCAGATCGTGAGATTGCACGGAGTTCCGGTGAGCATAGTTTCAGACCGGGATAGTCGATTCACTTCCCACTTCTGGAGGTGTTTGTAGGCTAGCTTGGGCACCTCGCTCAAGTTTAGTACCGCTTATCATCTTCAGACAGACGGACAGTCGAAAAGGACTATCTAGACTTTGGAGGATATGCTTCGCACATGTGTGCTTGATCTCGGGGGTTCTTGGGAGGACCATCTTCACCTGGTAGAGTTTGCTTACAACAACAACTACCAGGCCAGTATAGAGATGTCACCATTTGAGGCTCTATATGGACGGAGATGCCGTACTCCTTTGTCTTGGGATGATATCGGCGAGAGGGCGCTTCTTGGGCCGGAGATGGTTGTGGATGCGGCCGAGAAGGTCAGGTTGATTAGCGACAGACTTCGGGTGGCTCAGGATAGGCAGCGACATTGGGCCGATAGTCACCGGAGACCGTTAGAGTTCGAGGTTAGTTTCAGTTCTTGTCGTGTTTGTTTGTGATTGTTGTTAGTTATGTGCTGAGTTTTGTCTTATGTCTAGGTTGGTGACATGGTATTTTTGAGGATATCTCCGACACGTGGCACGATTCGCTTTGGCGACGGTGGGAAGCTCAGTCCGCGCAACATCGGACCTTTCACCATCATAGAGAGGATCGGTGCAGTAGCCTACCGACTGGACTTGCCTACTAGGCTTGAGGGAGTGTACAACGTGTTTCATGTATCTCAGCTGAGGCGGTACGTGGCAGATCCTAGCCATGTATTGGACCATTCAGCGATACAGGTGGGACCTACTCTCAGCTATCCAGAACAGCCGGTGGAGATTCTGGATCGCAGGAAGAAGGTGCTCCAGAACCAGGTCATACCCTTGGTACGGGTTGCATGTAGACATCACTCTCCAGGTGAGTCTACCTGGGAGAGGGAGGACGACATGCGGGAGCATTTTCCTTATTTTTCGTGCCCTGGGGTATAAATCCATTTCCTTTATTTCTGTTTGTGATTTCCTGTGCTTGTTGTCTTCAATTTCGAGGATGAAATTTTTTAAGGTGGATAGACTTGTCACCCTCACTTTTCCAAGTTAGGGGTAAAATGGTAATTTTCCATTTTATAATATTTTTGGGAATTTTATTTCATGAATAATAATATTTAATGATTATAGGAGTCGGGTTCGAATTTTATCGCATTCCGAGTTAATTCGGGACTCCGGGGAATTTCGACTTGAGTTGTATTTAACATGTTAATTAGCCATGGCCCACCAAACTAAACTTTTAGGTTTAGGAGTTTGGACTAGTCTCCCATGAGGATTTAAGCTTAATTATGAATTTTATTTAGTTTTAGATAACCCCCAAACCCAAAATTGGACTTAACTTAGCATGTAAGTAAGGGAGGGGCAAACTTGTAAATTGTAAGTTGCCCCAAACCCTTCCAATAGGGCCGGCCACATCCCCCTACCCCATTCCTTCTTTTTCACTTCAAAGTTCACCATTTTCTTCTTCTTCAAGTTCTTCCCAAGTAAGAATAGGAAATCCTTGGTTTTGATCTCCAAATAATTCTCCTCTTCCCAATATTCTTCCATACAAGTCTTCCTCTATCCCAAGTGAAGCTTCTCCAAGCTTTTGGGAGCAAGAAGTGAAGTGGGTGTGTCCTAAACAATTCGTTGTGTCGGAGCCGTGTCGGAGGACTTTCGAATCGGGAATCCATCTCCCGATAGGTATAACCTATTCTCTAACTCATTCTTTTCATCATGATAAATAGATTGGACCCCGTAGGATTGATCCCCGTGTTCATGTCCCTATTCGTGTCAAGTTTGAGTCCGTTTGGAGTGTCCTAGGAGAAGTTAGAGTTTGTGACCGCGTCCTTGAGTTTTTCCCAAATTTGGACACTTCTAGAATAATTTAGATTTGTGTCTAAGTGGTTAGGCACTCTTAAATTCATATTTATATATATATATATGTGTGTGTGTGTGTCCATGTGTGGGAGTGTGTGTGTCCATATGTGTGTGTGTGAGTGTCCATATATATATAGATACATATATATGTGTGTGTGTATATATATATATATATATATATATATATATATATATATATATATTTTATATATATATATATATATATATATATATATATATATATATTTATATATGTATGTGTGTGTGTATGTAGAAAAAAATATATTTATATATGTATGTGTGTATGTAGATATGTATGTGTGAGCGTGTGTATTTACATATATATAAAGGGGGGATGAATGAGGGAATTTGTTTGAGTGTTTTTATATATATATAGAATGAGATTTATATATGTGATATATATATATATTTTAGAGAGATTGAGAGGGAGTTTAGAGAGGGATTAGAGAAGGGAAATGAGGGAGAAAAAGTGTGAGAAGTGAAGGGGGAAAGGGAGAGGACACAGCAGCAGCAAGGGGGGGCCAAGGGGCTGCTGCCCCCCCCCCAGAAACAGCAGCAGCAGTAGTAGAAACTGCAGCAGCATTAGCAACATTAGCAGCAGCAGCAAGCAGCAGTTTTCCCCCCTTTTAGGCTCCCATTTGACCCCCGTAACCCCCCGTATATACACCTATATGTATACCTATATATATACATATATATACCCTATATATTAGCTATATATATACCTATTTAGCCCTCTAAATAACCCCCTAAAGTTAGTCCTAAGAGAGTGTGAAAGAGAGTTTGAATGAGTGAATGAGTGAGTGAAATGTTTAAGTTAGGATTTTGGTAAAGGGGTGATTTTGAGTTCCGTATTTCGGAACGCGTCCAAACTTGGAGGGGACCTAGCAAATGTGCATTAGATTTTGTGGGTTGGCTCCTAGGTGGAAATCGGGGTTGCTTGTGGGATTAGGAGAGTGGTATCGCACCGTACCATTGTGTATCTTGAGATATTCAAGATAACGGGTAAACGGACGATACTGACCGTAAGATGGACTGGATTTCCACTTACCCTAGAGAACTTGGTAGGTAATGGTTGTATAGGCTAGTACCCTACTACCCTAGGATGCTCGAAGTGAAATTCCTAAGGGAAGGCCACTTGGCGTCAACTTAGAATGGTTAAGGGTAAATGTTTTAAGGGGTAATCGGGTAAATTCAAAATACGGGGTTCGGGTATTCGGATTGACTTAAAACTTTGGTGACTTGTTGGGTATACCCTACAAATGTCATATTTGAACCGATTTTGGCTCGGTTGACCTAGAGTTGACTTTTTACCTAAAAGTTAACCGTGAGTCAATACTTTGTCTAGATTTGACCAAATCCAAACTAGAGTTGACCAGTTGACCAAAAGTCAACTGTTGGTCAACATTTGACCAGTTTGACCTAGGGTTGACCTAGAGTTGACCATAGTTGACCAGGGTTGACCAGTTGACCAAAAGTCAACTATAGGCCAATTCTTGACCCCGTTTGATTCGCTTTGACTTGTTTTGACTTGCGATGACTGGTATGACCTAGAGTCGACTTAGTCTGACTTAGATTGACTTGATATAACTTGATTTGACCTAGATTAACTTGACAGGACTTAGTGTGACTCAGTGAGACCTAGTTTGACCTAAATTTTATATTATTCATTGTGAATCATTCTTAAACTTGTTTAAACCTAAATTAACATACAATATCTCATCTTTAGGTTTCTGATTACCACACTGAGCATTGATATATCCTACCGCTCAGGACAACAGGCGAGTACATTCTCTGATAGCAGTTACTTGTTTTGATATCTTCTCTACCAGTTCAGTTATAGTGTTTACTTGATTCTCGACACATTGGTGCACGGACTAGTATTGTCGGATTCCTGTCATGAGATGTCATTCCTGGATTTCTTGGGATACGGGTACTTGCTTGGTCTTGATTCTTGTACTTGTATTGACGCCGATTCCTGAAGAGGACTTGCTCCCCTCTTAGGGAATCCCGCGTCATGACGTGTTATGTCCGGATTCGTGTACTATTCGGGGATGGGGAATTTTATAGATAGTGTGATCAATGTCCACCTTGAGTTACTACTTGTATCATAGCTATACCCTCACCTCACGACGGGTATAGCCTGACCTGTGCTACTACTTGCTCCATAGCTTGCCATCCCGGCCGGGCCGAGTCCACGTACTTGTAGCCGGTCAGCTAGAAGCCTGATTCTTGACCCATACCGATCACATTATGCTATAATATTCGAGGCACTTTTATATTTATTACATCAGTTACATGATTTACAGTTCAGCTTACTTTTCCTGCATGATTCATCCTGACATGATTTCCAGTTTACGTATCCTGTTATACTTACATCTTGATATGTTCATCTTGTACTCTATTATGATTGACTGTTAGAGCATTTATCATTACTATGGAATTTGTTGCCAGCATTGTACTCGTTTATTTTTCTGACAGGATAACGTTATGATATATCCAGATGACATATATGCGGATTGCTCTACCTACTATGGGTATGGTCAGGACGTAGACTGCGACCAGTTGACACCCTTGGAGCCAGTGGATGATAGTACTTCTGTCTAGATCTTTTTAGCTAGGTTTGACTAGACTGCGATCCAGCTAGCTTTCAGACTGTAGTTTTCTATGTTATATTTTGAGACCCTGAGCTGTTCTGTATATATCTGGGCTTGTGTCGGACACTGGACTTATTTCTATTTTTATCTATCTTATGTCTTTTCTTCTGAGCTATCTACCTTAGTTTTATTCTGTGATTGAGACTGTATTGTTATGTCACCTCCACTCGGAGTGTGTATACTGTACAGGTATCTTTATACTGTTAGTCGTAGTATTTACAGACGTTATATACAGCGTTCTACCGCCGATACTGCGGCGTAGGCTGGACGTACCCACGTGCTCGTGCCCCTCATAAGGGTGCGGGTCGTGACACCAAGTTAATAAAATAGTCCTATAAGACGATCTTAGTAAAAAAATTAATTAAGTTTTAATGTAATCTATAGGTATTCAGGACTCTTCTGACGTGGGCGCTGGATCAACTTTTCCTTCTCAGCATCAGGAGCCAGGCAAGGGTACCTTGTCATAATTGTACTTCAGTTTCCATATTTAAATTTAAATATTTATTCTGTTTATGCTAATGCATCACCTAGGGCCATGTTCGGTATCTAGCGTCTGAATCACATTCGGGTGCCGATGGTCGTTAGCACCATCGGGTATCGATATTAGATACTTATATTGTGTTTCGCGACGAAATGTTGTGGGTACATTAGACCCTAGGACATCTTCATATGGCACTTACATTACTGACGGATCATGTACTTGATTACATCTTGGTATACGGAAGTCCATGTTTGATTCTAGGGCGATGCCGTGATATTCCTACACTGTATTACTATTATGACTCGATGTCCTAGTTAAAGGGTCTGGCCGAGCGTCTCGTGGATACGATTTATAAAGTCACATGGGCGGGAAGAACACATAACGTGTGCTTGGGCTACTTTCCCACATTGTTATCGATGCCTCTTTCCCAGAGCTCGGAGATTCACAGTTCCTTATCGGGACTGCGGGTTCATCATAGTTATCGGAATTCTGTACCAGATTTTTGGAGTACACTGTGACAACCCGCGTGTTCGAGTGATGTTCTCAAATTGCATTGTCATTAGTTGGTTATGTTAAATTTTCCACTTTTTCAGTCATATTTACTTTACCTATATATATTTCACTGTTGTACTCCTGGCTTGCATATTATGTACCTTGTTGCGTCCCACTGAGGACCGGGTTTTCTTCCAGTTTAGCCGTATGGTCTACAGAGATCTCTACTGGATTGTTGATGAGCTTCCATTGTATTTTCATGTATGTACTCTTTGCAGGTATTCACTCTTTCGTAGTTTATATGTTTCATTTACTGTTGTTTGTATCTGCTTAGTGGTCTAGCATTTATAGACTCATATTATTCTTTTCGTGTCTATTCGGCAAATATGATTATTAGACTGCAGAATGGTTCTCATATTTTCCCGTTCTTTATGTACTTATTCCGTGGATTAAGCTATAAACATATTATAGTGGTAGCTACACAAATCTAGGACATCTGTGCGTATTCAGTTTTGGACTGGAGTCTACTTGGATATGTAGCTGGCCATTGCTACGTGGCCTAGTTCCATTAATTTTGGGACTGGGGCCTGACAATGTATCATCAAGTCATCATATTGATTACTCTATCACAGCTTCTAAGGGACGTGCCCTGTCACAAGATCACCACATCACCACTATTTGTAGTTATTACATGCCTTTTATAATAGATCTCTGGAGACAGATCCGGTAAAGAATAAAGGCAACTTATACATCTGCAATACAACATCATATCACTCAATAGTCCTATACAATCATCTAAAGTCTCTCAGGATAAGTCTCTTGGTCCTGGACAGCCTCTGGAGTGGTCTCCAACAACGGGTCTCCCTGTGGTCTATGGTAATCAGGATATGCTACCTCAGTCTCACCTGTAATATCAACGATCCAGTTAGGAAAGAAGCAACGTACGGTGTAACACAATAATACTTACCAACGCGATACAAAGGAAGCAAGCAAAGCAAGAGCAAGTAAATGACAAATAGACATGAGAATAAGCAGAAATATGCACTAGCTACGTGGATATGTGTAATTAGACACCATTAAGCATGTAGAGGCTAAGTATGTATTAGGCATATCAAAAAATGATATGCTATCAGTCACGCATGAATCAGGCACATCTATTGACAATGCTATCAGTCATGTATGAAATGGACATCAGGCATATTAAAATAATATGTTATCAGACACAAGGATTTGTCCAGGCTAGGTATACTACATGCTTTAAGAGTGTCTTTCCTCCCGGCACAAGATACAAGAAACATGCATGCAAACGAATTAAATGAATTACGTAACATAACAACAGGTGAGTGTGAATATGCATACAAGTAGTTAAATAATATTGAGATACATGTACTTGCCTTTTTACTGAAAAATGGTCGATGTCTCCAAATTACCTAAAATAGGAAAATAAGATTAGACTCTACTCAATTAACTAATAGATTTTATAATCTATTAAGGACTAACTATACTCTAAAAATTATTAAAACTTTAATCATGAATCCCTACCCACAACTAAGCCCAACTCCAGCCCATTGGACTGAGAGCCCACAAGTTTAGTTACGAATCCACCCAACCCACACTCAAGGGTTCACTTATATTAACTGAATTCTCCATCAATTCAAATATAACCTATACATAACAACCTAACGGCTAGTGTACAGTAACCACATTCAAACTTCAAGATCTGTGTCCTATCATACAATCTCTAAAGCAAGATACATGACCAGTATCGATCAACACACAGAATAAAACTTATCTCCCTCCTGTGTCACAATACCCATGTCCCGACCCCAAGAATATAAATACTTGTGTTAGCTGATCAAGAACTCATGAGTTCGATGAATTAGTATACCTGAGTCAAATGAATACAAGTATCAGTATCTCTGATGTCTAACACACTTTCGTTCTTGTGTCAAATACTGAGAAAAATTGATCGAGGTATTTCATCAAACAGAGCACATGCAAAATGAAGAACGACTTTAAATAGGTTTCCTTTGATTGCTCGGATCAGAAAACTTTTAAAAGAGACATCCAGGGAACGTATTCATAGAATAGGAATCAAAATTCTCACCAATACCTAGTTCGACTTGCTTCTCCCAGGATTAGCTCTAACCTCAACCTCTGCTTGTGATGACCGATCTAGAGCTTGATATCAGTTCCTATCGTCAAATGTTAGTGATTAGAACACAGAGATGTTGATCTGATCATGAGCAAAAATGAATTAACAATTTGATGATTACAGCTTACATATCTGTTCGAGGTCATTGATGACTGACAGCCTTCTACGTCATCGGAGAAGACGACTAGATCCCAATCTTATCGTTGAACTAAACCAAAGATTCAATCGGGAGTAATCGATTTAAAGAATTACACAAGAAAAGGAGGTATGATGATGAACTCACAGATCAATTAGTCAAAGAAATTCAGAATTGATCATGCCACTGATCTTGTTCGATCTGCTAATTCCAGATCAACGACTGTAATGCCCTACTCAGTACGGTGCATTATGCTGAGTTGTTGACTCGAAAAGTCGCGTTGACCCGAAGAAGTATCGATGCGAATCGATACAAGAGTTATGTTGACCCGAGGAATGCATCAAGTTGGATCGATGCAAAGAGTTATGTTGGATCGAACAAAAAAGCATTGAGTCAGTTCGAAGACCCAATAAGTCAAATCGATGCAAAGCATAAGTCTAGTTCGGACAAGTAATAATTTTAGTTGGTTTCTTGTGCAGGCTAAGCTTTTACGCTGAATTATAAAAGGTTGACATTTTGCCTTGTTTGCAACGGACTCCCCAAAACCAAAGCACCACCTCGCAACGGATTGAGGTATGGACATGGTAGGCCGAATCAATCGAGTAATTCAATGGAGCACGAAGTGCTCGAATTGCTAAGTCAGAAGAGTTAACCGTGCAATAAAGTTATGAAATTGAGCCGCATCGTCTCGGCAAAACGACAAGGCGTATCAGCTTAAGGTGGGAGGACTTGGACCCTTCTTTTCTACTCCGTCATGCTTAAGTAAAATGTATCGTTATATGCTAAGTTGACCTATGGAGTCCACAGACATGGCTCGAAGGAGAGAAATGGTAGTGCGTGTCGAACACTAAGATAGAACAATTGAATTTAAATGTACATCAAATGTATGAATCGTCAATAATTATCGAAATATCGCAACAGCGAGCGCCTCGCTGCGTAAGCCACATGAACATAAGATAACTGTATCTGTGAGTGCCTCAGTGCACGAGTCGCTTGTGCCTTCGTGCATGAATTAGAGGGCTAGAACATTGAAAGACTATATATATCGACGCGAGTGCCTTAGCGCACGAGCAGTAGAACATTGAATACTCTCTCGAGGCGTGCCTCAGTGCACGGGTCAGAGGGAAGGAACATAAGTCTAGCACATTAAAAGATCATGTCGAGGCGTGCATCAAATGCACGAGTAGGAGAACATTGAACACTAAGACATAGAACATGGAAATACAGTATCGAGCGTGTATCGAATGCACAACTCGAAGAATAGCGAATAACTGTATCAAAGTATGCGTATGTGCACGAGACTTACAAAAGATGGCTTCATTGTGAAGAGAACAGTTGTGGCACGAATGTGACAGTACTGTTGAATGTGGCATGGTGTTTCGGAATGTTTGGGACCTTCGGGTCGTTCGTTTGACGAACATTGAGTTGGGACATGATGCCATTGAATATTGAAACGAAGTATGGAATGAGAAATGGAAGAATGATAAAGTGAGATGATGCAAAGCCTGAGTTTTGGACTCAAGAATATGTTTGGTTGTATGAATTTGACATACGTTGCATGGTCAAATGGACTTGAGGTATTGCCCGTGCACGGGTGTGGTGATTTCCCTCAAACTAGTTATTAGACGGGACACCGGGACCGTTCGACCTAGGAGGGATGTATAATCATTGTTGGTGCACATATTTTGGGTATGAATTGTGATATGCTACTAATATGATAAGCCACAATTGATGGTAAGTTCGACATCATTCGGATACTGTGCTAGCAACCCGTACGGGGAGGACGTCGAGTTACCCAATTTGAGAAGAAAAATAAGTAAGTCCCAACGACCTTCATATAGTTAAAGAACGATGTGCTGAATAGTGCAGATACAAAAAGATCCTGCATAAAGATTACTTATAACATGATAGGAAAAGATGGTAGGCGTATTCACCTTACGTCGGTGCAAGGATAAGTGCGTCGAGTCGGTAAGAAGTTGCCACAAAGAATCACGAGATATATATGTTGCATGCTTGTTTGTTTACATGAATCAAACATAACATGCTTTCCACGAAATACCTGCTTTACTGCTTTCGAATATGCCATGGAACAGATCCTAAGGCAAATATAGAAAGATCACAACTTAAGCTGTAAAATTCATATATTTACTTAAATGTCGGTTTAGTAAAGTGGGTCTGATCAGTACGCGAGAGGATTAGTACTGATCCCCTACCATATTGCTTATAGGGTGCAGGTAATGGATTACTCGCGACGGAGCTTCGCTTGAACGCGCTAAGGCATGAAATGTCGTAGCATTTTGAGGCGTGCGACCGTATTGACGCTTAAACTTGCAACAGAATGATGCGACCGAGATATAGAAGACATGATATATGGAACGGTGAAATCCTTTGTGGGCAAGAGAGAACTTGAGTGTTGTAAGCCAATCTGGCATGATTCATTTAGGCTATTAAAAGCCTTTGTAATTTTGCTGCTTATTGAATAAAGATAATTGTTTCGTATACAATATTTCTTCCGCTGCTAAATAATGAATCAAAAATAAGCATTTAAGAACTTGTCATCTTATCTTGTACGAGTGTAACTTCTGACTCGTACGACATCACGTCCCTGCGAGGACGAAGGATTCAGTAAAATCGATGCGAGGACGAACAATTTTTTGGGTTGAGGCGTGACAACGACAGTCACCGATCGATCAAGGTTTAGAAGAACAGTAAATCAAGAACATGAGATTCGAGACTACTGGCGAACTCACCGATCTCGACGATCTAGCCGATGCCACCGCCGAGGAATAGTTCACCGGAGCACTTGCTTCTTGTACCGATCATGGCTGGAGAAGAACAATAGATAACTCTCGAGGAAGGTGACGTTGAGTCCCTACTCGACGTCGAAGAGCACTACGACGTACACTGGTGATGCTTATGGAAGACGAACTAAGGTACGGTGAAGCAACGTCGCACGCCACCGCCATTCGCCGTCAAAGCAGTGGAGATCGCCATGACTACGAGCTTTAGTACGTGCTAGGGAGAGAAAAGATTGGTGGAGGAGTTGAGGATTTGATAGGGCTTCACCGAGGAAGGAGATAGGATGTGGAAGCAGAGCTTTACCCTCGTTTGAATAGAGTTTGGTGAAGGAAATTGGGAAATTGCAAACTGAATCCCTAATTTGCAGAATAAATCAAAAAATTGTAGAATTAATCAAAAACTGTTATAACTAACTAAAGTAAGTTAGAGTTTGTTACAACTATCTAGTGGATTAGTGGAAGGTTGTTAGGGGTGGTTACAACTAACTAGTGGACTAGTAGGGTTAGTTAGGAGTTGGTTGTAACTAACTAGGGTTGTTAAGAAACTAATTAATGGAAGGTGGTTAGTTACAACTAACTAGTCCCTCTTTAAAATAAGAATTTAGGAATTTTCCTAACTCTCATGACATGGCACATGCTCGTATACTAATATGCCCCCTCTTTATCTTATTTACAAAAATTGCCACTCTTATTCTTAATATTTACTATTAGCCAAAATACTAAACAAATAAATAGGAGGGAAACATATGGGCTTTATTGGATAAGTGGGGTTACAAATCTACCCTCCTTGAAAAATTTCGTCCTCGAAATTTTAGAAGAGGTAGTGGGTACATTACATCTCAAACAGGTAGGGGTATCACTCTCTTATCTCATCCTCTCTCTCCCATGTAGACTCCGCATGGGAGTGGTACCTTAAGCACCCTAAACTAGTAGAATCGTCTGATTGTGAAGCCTCTTCACTCTGTGGTCAAGCATCTCTACTGGCTGCTCTAAGTAAGTGAGACTGAGGCCCACCTCAAGCTCTGAATGGTCCAACACATGATTGGGGTCAGTTATGTACCTCTGAAGCTGGGAGACATGGAATACATTGTGTACTCCCTCCAGGTTAGGCAACAAAGCTAATCTGTAAGCGACAGTCCCTACCTTGCTCAATATCTCAAAGGGTAAATAAACCTTGGATTGAGTTTCCCTCCTCTGCCGAATCTGATTACGCCCAGAGTCGGTAAAATCCTCAGGAATACAAAATTCTCAACTGCGAACTCTAAGGGTCCTCGACTGTTATCTGCCTAATGCTTCTGTCTGTCATGTGCCACTCTCAAGTGATCTCAAATCTGTCTGACTTTGTCTGCAGTATCCATAACCATCTCTGGTTCAAGCAATGTTCTCTCACCAACATCATCCCAAGACAACGGTGTACGACATCGACGACCATACAATGCCTCGAAAGGAGTCATGCTAATGCTAGCATGGTAGCTGTTGTTATAAGCAAACTCCACCAAATGTAATTGGTCCTCCCATGATCCTCCAAAGTCTAGAGCACGAGTCCTCAGCATGTCTTCCATTGTCTGAATAGTTCTCTCGGACTGCCCATCAGTCTCGGGGTGGTAAGCAGAACTGAATTTAAGCTGCGTCCCCAGACTCTTCTATAAGCTCCTCCAAAAATAAGAGTAAATCTGCTATCTCGATCTGAGACAATGCTGACTAGCACGCCATAAATTCTCACAATCTGCCTCATATATAGCTCTGTTAGCTTCTCTGTAGATAGCCTCACTTTGAAAGGAATGAAGTGTGCTGACTTTGTTAGCCTTTCCACTATCACCCATATGGCATCCTTCCCTCCTCAATCGTGTCAATCCTGAGACAAAATCTATGATAATATGTTCCCATTTCCACTCAGAAATAGGCAATAGTTGTAGTAGTCCTCCTGGTCTCTGGCGCTCTGCCTTCATCTACTGATAAACCAGGCATTAGGAGACGAATCTCGCTACCTTCATTTTATCCCTTACCACCAAACGTACTACCTGAGATCCTTGTACATCTTTGTAGCTCCTGGGTGCATCGAATACTATGATTGGTGGGCTTCCTACATGATTTCTTCTTTTAAGCTCCCTTTAGGCACACACGACCTAGTACCGTGCCTTAGAGTACCATCATCTGCTATGACAAATTTATCCAACAACCCTACTCGTACTTGTTCTTTGATACATCAGACACCCTCATCAAGAAACTGGGTCTCTTTGATCTTCTCTATCAGCCCATACTAGATATGCATACTCATCAGTTGTCCCTCGATCCCTGGGATGATGATCTCTATCCCCAAACTCTTCAAATCTTCGAGAAGATGTCGGTCCATGGTTAGAAACATCGCCATATGATACAGACTGAGTGCATCTGCTACAACATTGGCTTTCTCTGGATAATACTGAAGATTGATGTCAAAATCCTTCATCAGCTCTAACCACCTCCTCTGTCTCATGTTCAACTCTTTTTTGTGTGAAAACATACTTCAAATATTTATGGTTTGTGAATATCTCCACTCTTTCACCATAGAGGTAATGCTTCCAAAGTTTCAAAGTAAAAATGACCACTGCAAGTTCCAGGTCATGGGTGGGATAGTTCTTCTCATGGGGCCTTAACTGCCGTGAAGCATATGCTATCATCCTCTTGTTCTGCTCTAACACACATCCCAAGCCTTTCCCTGAGACATCACTGTAAATGGCAAACCCTCCTGATCTCGATGGAAAAGCTATAATAGGGGCCGAAGTCGACCTCTTCTTCAATTCATCGAAAGTTGTCCGACATGCCTTTGTTCAAACAAATTCCTCATCCTTCCTTGTGTGTCTAGTCAACGGCTCCGCGATCTTGGCAAAGTCCTACACAAACTTTCTGTAGTATCCTGCCAAGCCCAAGAAGCTTGTAAACCTCCTATTTTTATAAATTTTTATTATATTTTTATTTAATATTTTATGGTATTTTTATATTTATTAAATAGTTAGTAAATAATTATATGATTTCTTTATAAATCAAAGTCTAGCAGTAAGTATGATTCTTGGTATTCTTCTTGCAAAATATTTTCCTAAAATACTTTATAAGGTGTTTATTGAGTTTTAAAAATTTTAGGATGTTTATTATATTTTTTGTAGCATATATGTATGTGTGTGTGTGTGTGTGTGTGTGTGTGTGTGTGTATAATATGTGTGTGTGTATGTGTGTGTGGTAATAAGAGGGAAAAAACCTATATCTTACGAGATATTAGTATCTCGCGAGTCAGCCAGGGCAGTTATAGCCCGACTGTGGGTTAGGGATTTTTACTGATTGAAGGGAAAAAAATAAATATTTAGCAATCAGATTTAAATCTTCTCCTCGCATAACCAAACCCTTTTCTCCCTATGATTAGATCAAATCAGTGTTTAAATGGTTATCCAAAATCGATTTGAAATTGAAATTTCGGATGTAAGTATATATAAACCCATCGGTGTTATATTTTGGAAAACGATCCAAAAAAATTAAACTAAACTAGGAAGAAAAACTGCTTAAATAAGCAGTTTATAAGCATCCACAATCCCAACTTGGCAGTATGATTTATGCTAGGTTATTTTGAATTTTCAAAAACTAATTAAAGACAGACCTAAACAACATATAGGGCTTCGAAACCCTTTTTATAGAAGTCGATTTCATCGACTGTGCACCAAGAAATCGGTTTCCTAAAATTGACGAAAACTGTTTTCAAAACTGTAGAAATTTTAGAAAATTGTTCGATACGACGTACGTCCCGACAAACCGGACGACATGGTCATGAACCGAAGTCATCGAAAGGTGCATATCGACTCTGCAGACGTGTGGGATTCGACAAAACTCAATTTCGTTGCGTGTGTACGACAAAATCGAGGCATATCGGTCGAGATATCTCGTATCGGTCCCTTTGCAAACTAGTCCACAACTTCGTGCATGTTCGTCATCTCGAGGCAAAACTTATGCCACTGGATTCGTCTCATTTTTCTGGTCATGTAAACCAAATTTGGTCTTACTCTGAGAAAGTCGACCGGAACGTTATTTTGGCGGGCCCGTAACCCAATCCATCGGACAAATTTTTGTACGGTTCACCGGAATCCAACTTTGGACATATAATTTAATGACTTTAGAGACCGTAGATATTAGTACGCTTTTCAGTACAAAGAGGGTCCTAGTACGGACACCAATTTGGTACGAAATTATAATTTTGTCCTTGTGTCCAGAATTGGACTTTTGGGTAGGCAATTTTAGACATTTTTTATACCAAAAACATTCGTAAAGTTTTTTCAGCATCCGAGAACATTTACAGGAGTTGACTTACGTTGCTCTTGATCTGAGTTGCTGGATATTGTCATTTGTACACCACCTCCAGGCAAGATACCTTGCCAATATATTCTGTTTACTTATTATTATTTTATTCTGTTATTTTATTCAATTTATTTATATACTGCTTGTTTCTATCATACTGTGCGTCCAAGTCATACTTTGGTGTGAGCGAATTAGTCGTTTTATGGCTTTTCTTTATTTTTATGCATAATGACTTAGTACTAGATGACCACTCATTGATGTGAGGTATTAGTATATCTCATTTGGCCTTGACACTTGCTTTATCACGAGTTGTGAGTCACATGTTGGACACGGACTCGCGTAGTCGGCTGGCCACCGACACATATGAGACGTTCGACGGTTAGGAAATAACTGCCAATATAATTGCATGATTAGTGGACTTGGCAGTTATTAGAGGTTCATGTATGTTATGGAGATGACATATATATGCATTGGATAGGGAGAACAGTTCCTTAGCGTATGGACAAGTATGCACTTTCCTTTATTACCGGAAGCTCCATTGGAGATACGGTCTTGATACCCCCTATTTTTCTGATCATGCTGGCTTCTGATGTTCGAGGAATGTCATGCTTTGAGGTCCCTTGTACCCAAAGAGGGGCCATACCCAATTCTACTGTAGCCAGAGTGCTCATGCGTTGAAGGTTTATTCGTAACTGCATAATCACAGTAGAATGGTTAGGCACCCTATTGCATGTATCTTTATTTTATTTCACAGTTATTATGGCATGTTATTTTCTTGTATCTTGTTACGTCCCTCTGAGGACCTAGTGACTCTCCAGGCTTAGACGATCAGGACTTTCCCCAGGAGTACGGCTCTGCACTGGATCCATCTTTCTCAGTCGATGAGGTCTCGCCTTCCGAGATCTAGTTCATTAGTCATGACTTGTTACTTGTAGTGGACATCTTTTATTTTATTTTTATTTTATTTTAGGAGGTCGACTCCAGTTATCTCAGACTATTTTTTCTAGCTGTCTGGTAGTAGATTTGTTTCCACCCGGCTATAGATATCTTTGACTCTTTTATTTTATTATTCTGGACAATTGTTTATCTCTCGTGTTCTGTGGATGAGTTGTAGTTTATCTGTGATTGGACTGTGATTTATTATTTACAACTTATGTATGTGTATGAGGATTCTATATATTGGAGTATTCTTCGTATGCATGCATCTGGCTTGTTTCGTATGCCTAGTCCTACGTATATTGGGACTGGGGCGTTAAAATCCTTCTGATTTCTGCAACTGAACTAGGAGTCGCCCATGAATTCACTGCCTCGATCTTTTTGGATCCTCTGCTATGCCCCTCCCGGTCACTACATGCCCCAAAAAATCCACTCTGTCCAGGAAGAACTCACATTTCGAGAGTTTTCTATATAACTTTTCTTTCCTCAAAGTCTCCAAAATTATCCTCAAATACCGCTCATGCTCCTCTAGTGTCTTGGAATAGATCAAAATATCATCTATGAAAACCACCACGAACTTATCTAAGTACTAGTAAAAAAACCTTGTTCATAAGGTTCATAAAGACAGCTGGGGCGTTGGTGAGTCCAAAAGGCATAACCAAGAACTCATATTGTCCATACCGGGTGTTGAAAGCAGTCTCAGGAATATCTTGTTCCCTGACTTTCACTTAATGGTACCCGGATCACAGATCTATCTTAGAAAAGACCTTCGCTCCACTCAACTGGTCGAAGAGCTCATCAATCCGAGGCAAATAATATTTATTCTTGATTGTGATGTTTTTGAGGGCTCGGTTGTCGATGCACATCTTGACGGTCCCATCTTTCTTGGGCACAAATAGAATTGGTGCTCCCCAGGGTGAAGTACTAGATCGAATGAAGCCCTTTCCTTCCAACTTATCAATTTGTGCCTCATCTCCTTTGCCTCTTTAGGGTTAACTCTATAACAATTCTGGGAAATTATTGTTGCTCCTGGAACTAAATCGATAGTGAACTCGATGTCTCGATCTGGTGGTAACCCTGCCAAATCTTCAGGAAAAACATCTAATAATTTTGCAATGATAGGGTATGGTAGTTTCATCTCTTCTACGTCTGCTCCTAAGCTGACTCCTTCTGATCTCTCTGCAGCACTTCTCATGACCTCAAATGGTAGCTCTCCTGGTGGTCTGAATATTACCTTTCCCCGATGGCAATCTATAAAGGCAAAATGCTCACTCAACTAATCCATCCCGGGGACTGCATCGAATCCCGAAAGTGGCGTTACGAGGAGCTGGGTTCTATATTCCCTCTCGACTATGCTAATGGAGCAGTCACAAACATCTCTGACCTGCACTATACGTCTACCAGTTAAGATTCTACAATTCTTCCTAGCAGATGCGGGTAGTATATGGTGTCTATGCATGAACCCAAAGGATATAAAGCTATATGAAGCCCCAGAATCAAACAGTGCAATGGCAGAAAAGGAAAAAAGTAATATACTAACTGTGATCACATCTACTACTGGCTCTGCCTCCTCTGTAGTCATAGCAAAGGCTTAACTATGTGGTTGTCCATCCCTCTACTGCTGATGTTGGGCAAATTGTTGCTGCTGAGTAGGCAGGGGTGGTCCTCTCGGTGGTGGTCCTGGAGGTACAGCTACTAAACCCTTCTGTGGTGGTCCTGCTACTGTACGAGAGGAAGTTATAGCGCACTCTTTCACCTGATGATCAGCTGCTCCTCTAATGAGGTAATGTCCCAAACGCTTTCGACACACCTGCAATGTGTTCTCCATCTTCTGACAGTACCCACAAGGTTGCTGAACTGGTCGCTTTTGTGCTGAAGCCCTCGGAGGAAACTGAATAAGGGGCGCAAAAGTCTTAATCTGAACATTAGGATGCTTGGATGGTGTAGAGCCATGTCCTTACATCGGGCCCCATTTTTCGTCCATAGGGTGCGCGAGAAAGGAACAGTATCGCTATCGATTTAGTCGGGATTGATTGGATCTATGGAACGGGACCGATTGAATTAGGATCATTTTCTTGCTATGGAATGGCTTCTTCGGAATCATGTCCCATATTCAGCGGGTTGTGCCTCGAGGATGGACTCTGCGGCTGAGTCGGGAGGGACCTCCCGTTGCTCTGTTTTTTATGCCCGCATTTATTTCTTTTGCTTTGGTTTTCTGAATGTGTTTTCATGAATGTTTTTGATGGTTTTCATGACTTATGTTTTCGAACTCTGCATTCGTATCAAACTCATTGAATGAGACAGTATTCTAATCAGTTGCTTATGCAATTTTAGGTGATCGCGTAGGCCCCGTCTAGCGCAGCCAATGGGTCTCTCACCTCAATCAAACAATCAAGGTGAGTGGCTGACCCTTCTTTACCTTCGACCCTCTTATTCTTCAATCAATCTACGACACCAAAAATATGCTATGCTAGATGTAAATGCAATGACACAAATGCTTATTCCAATAAACTGTTACACGACATCTTACGTATATGGGCTATAGAACTGCTTGTCATATAACTGTTACGTGCTTGCTAAATACTATGCTATATAGAACTATGCTAAGCAAAGATCGAATCGATTAAATGATTACTGCAACGATACTATGAAACGTGCCTTGAATAACTTGTTAGCTTAGCGCAGTCACGGACAACTTGTGTACGAGGGCGATTGTTTCTTCGGACGGTATCCCGAGGCACAGGACCGATCCGGCCTAGGAAGAAACATAGATAGCTATGCTGGATGCATGCTACATTAGGCAATAGCTTTCAACGGGGCTTGCTACCTGCCCTGAAGGACCTCTGTCTTACCAAGCTATATGTCCAGGATGGCTTGTCATGCTAGTGACCTTCACGATTATACTCTATTTTGTTTCATAATTATCAATATGACATGAAAGAATATGGTAAGCTTATAGTACAACGGCACACTCTGCTGTGGGTAAGATCAATCATCGTTATGCTATTTGTGCCTTTCAAATGTTTTCATGAATTGATTAGGATGGCTAGAAAGTTCACAAAATACATGTATGCATGTTCACATAATTTCTTGAACCAAATAAGAGCACGGATATAATTAGCCACCCACCAGTACACGTGTAATATACTGACCCTCGCTCTCCGTAGGTGCTCCAAACCAGGATAGTATGCCAAGAAACTGAAGGTGACACTAAGAATATTTTGAAGCCTTGCTAGCTTGCTAAGCCAAATCTGCAATATTTTGATGACTCTGATCAAGATCGTGCCATATCGCATCAACTATCGCCGATCCCAGGTCTAAGAGAGTGATTTTGTTGCTTTGTATAAAGAGATGTAAATGTATGGAATGACTATCTCATCTGAGTCAGTTTATAAGCCCACGCGGCCTCTTTTATAATCGAGTCTTGTAAACAACTATATTATCAATGAAAGACAAAGTTTCCTTCTATATAAATGAATTTAATTTCTTTGCATATTGGATTTGAATGTTGTATCTCGGGTAACCTTATGAAATTGTCTTGTGCGGGTGCAATTTAGGCTCGCACGACATCACGTCCGAGGGACGACTATCGATTCTACCAAATCAGGACGTGCCCTAATGGTATAAGAGCACAACTTTACGTCTTTTGGCCTTCCGTTTTGAGACTCTAACTTTTGATTCGATGTCGATGAGATAAGTTGTTCCATACAAATGAGTCTATAATCTGAGACTAATATGAGTTACTTTCAAAATCCTATAGGGTACGACAGTGAATGAAGAGAGCACTTCGAGCAGCTCGAGGGCCGGACCATCTAACGGTGCTATGGAATGGATGTTGCGCATGCTGGAAGCAGGCCGAGGCCAATCAGTGCTAGAATGAACAACACCGACGGTAAGTTGAAAACCAACAAAGAGAAGCTGCGGTACGATAAACTCAGTTTGAGGCCCGATTTGATGCGCAATTCAAGTTGCAGCAGAAGCAGCTTGACAATCTCCAGTAGATCGTTCAGACGGTTATGGCAAATAGTAACTCTGTAAGAACCCATGATGTCACCGAGCCTACGGCCCAAGCTAGTAAAGCCGGTCCGAGGAGCACATGCCCCAACCTGCACCTGCAACACCGAGAAGTTACAACTTCGAAGTGTTGGAATTCAAGAAAGCATGTCATACTTTCTTTAGCGGCACCGAAGGCCCTTCGATTGGGATCAACTGGTTGGAAGAGCTAGAAGACCATTTTGAGCTCCTTGACATTGAAGAATCAAAGCAAGTCGCTTGCGCTCAACTTCAACTCCGGTTGAACGTGCACGACTGGTGGGCTATGCACAAATGAGCGATCCGATGCGACAACCAAATATTGCCGATCTCTTGGGCCACGTTCCGCAAATCCTTTGAAGTCGAGTATCTTCCTTCAGTCGTTCGTCAGGAAAAGGAATAAAAATTTATGCAGTTGAAGTAAGGGAACATGACAATACAACAATATGCGACGGACTTCAATAAGTTGTCCAAATTCGTCGGTTCGCTTCTGCTTACTGAGGAGAGTCGCGCTCGACGGTTTGAAGTGGGTCTGCGGCCCTTAATCTCAACCCACGTGTCAGTTCCGGAGTTTAAAACCATGGGCGAGTCCCTCAATCACGCCATCCGTCTTGAACGTAATACCCTCCAGTTACTGCCGACAATGTGCATGCCTACAATCATAAACGTCCTAGCCATGTGGGAGGTAACAACATGAACAAGCATTCAAATAACGGCTACCAAGGCGGATATCAAGAATGGAACCCGGGACCTCACTGTACCAAATGCAATCGGAACGAACATCTTGCCGTCGACTGTGAAGTTCTTGATGGTGGATGTTTCGTCTGCGAGAAAAGGGGTCACTTTCGTGGAGATTGCCCGAACCGAAGAAGAAACTTGAACGTGCTTCAGCATCAATATCACTGTCCAGGGAATCAAATTACAGTGCCCCGAGCACATTAGCCTGCACCATAAAATGTCCAAGGCCGTCGTCCAATGCCTAGGGCCGCGTCTACGCCATGACTCGAGATGAGACGTTCTTCTTAGACACAGTTGTGACATGTATATTACTTTTCAATAATGTGTCTGCTCGTGTACTATTTGATTCTGATGCTACATATAGTTTCATATCGACAAAATTTGCTGCCATGATAAATTTTTCGTGACACCTCTAGGCCTTAACCTTAGTGTTAACATATCGTCGGGCATGCAACTACTTACACACACAGGCTATAGAGATGAAATCATCTGTATTAGAGGTAAACATGTGTACCTTGATGTGATAGTTCTAGATATTAAGGACTACGACATCATACTGGGAATGGATTGGCTCGGCACTTGTAATGCCACGATCAACTACGCAGGAAAGAAGGTTGCCGTTCGCATACCTAGAGTGGCCAAATTTTGCTACTCATATAGTGAAGCATCGTCGACCTGCATGGTAATCTCGACGATTTTTGCTTGGAGGATGCTGCATTTCGGATGTTAAGGCTACTTGGCGTCCGTTCGAGACATGCGATAGGATCGTACAAATACGGGTCACACCGACGTTGTGGCAGAATTCTCCGACGTGTTTTCAGATGAGCTATCCGACATGCCACCCGACCGAGAAATTAAGTTCAGTATCGACACATTCCTCGATACCTGACCAATTTCCAAAGTCCCGTACAGAATGGCCCCTCCAGAGCTAAAGGAGCTCAAGGTCCAGTTGCAAGACTTGCTCGACAAGGGATTCATCCGACCTAGTATTTCGCCATGGGAAGTTGTTTGCGAAAAACAGAAGAGGTTTGATTTCTATAAACTGAAAAAGAGTACAAAAAGGGTACAATTGATTTCTGGGAAAGTACAACTATAGAAATCTGATCAGAAGACGATCACTTTATTCCTTGGACGATATAATATTGAAGACCCGAGCCTCTGGAGGATGCAACAGCACTTTAGCAGAAGATTATGATCATTCGTGATGCTTTGAGACTGATTTGAAACTCCATTTATAGAGTTTTAGAAATAACTGTTTAGCAGTTATTCTGGGTTACGCAAGCTTTAGGTTGCGCGCCTGTTCACTTATGCGAACGGTTAAACCAACTACTGTAGATGTGTGGCATCGTTTGATTGAGATGCGCGTGGTCGTAGGCAGTATAGTGGGCACGTTCTACGAAGTTAGTGGCTTACGCGCCACATCACCCTGTTCTAGATACTGTTTGATCACCTTGTGCGAGCTTTATCAGGTTGTACGGTGGTGCAATGTAGCAACTTGCACGAGCGGTTGCACCAACTGATGTGGATATGTGGCATCATTTGAGTGAGGTCGTGAGCAATATAGTGGACACGTTCTATGAAGTTAGTGGCTTGCGCACCACGCCACCCTGCTCTGGATGATCATATTGGACGAGCTTCATCAGGTTATGCGGGGGCACAACATAGTAACTTGTGCCTGGGTTCAACCTCAAGCAACCTGACACGTTGCGCAAACAGCTAGCTGTCATAAAATCTGCCCAAATCTCATCGAGTGCCGTATTGTGCAAGATTTGAATGAATTTTCCTTGATATATATGATGTCAGTTGTCAGGCAATGATGATGTCATTACCGCTTCTCGAAGAGATGCACAACATGGCTTTCGTGCAACCTGAGGTTGGCGCAACCTGAGATGGGCGCAACCTGATGTAACACAACTTGATATAGGCGCAACCTGATATGGCGAAACCTATTGATATGATGTATCTTGATGAGATGACTTCTGGGTGAGTAGCATAGCTTAATTTTTAGACTCTACAAGACCCCCTTCAAATTTTTGTAATTTGAAAAGAATTCAAAGTTTTTGAAATTTGAAAAGACTTCAAAGTTTTGAAATACTTTGAATTAGAGATTACTACGTCTAGGTTGCGCCAGTCAACTCGAGCCCAGTTCTTCAGCACAAGTTGCGCGGTTCAGCCTCACTTGCAAAGCTATAAATAATCGTACTCTTTAGATTTTTCACTCTTCACCATCGTTTAAGATTTCTCGAGAACCCTATTTCCTCTCCTTCTTTCCGATCTTTGAGAGCTTCGACCGGCACCAATGGCGCCCAAGCGTTCTGCTACCGAGAAGGGCAAGACTGTGGCCGAGTCCTCTACGCGTGCTCCGCCTTCGTCACGCCGAGAGACGGCCAACCCGACCATGGAGGGTAAGTATCTGACTATAGACCCGATTGTCGACCACCCTATTTAGGGTTTGGCCCGATTCTAACAACGCATGCCCATTTTTTTAGAGTTGGGCACACTCCATAACTTGCGCCTCCCTTTTTAGGGTTTGGTTGCTGTCGACCCGCGTTGTACAGCGCTTCGAAAAGTTGTGTTGTCTTTTGGGCGCAACTTTGACATGTTGCGCGGCAAGATAGAGCGCAACCTGATTACTGTGCATAGTCACGCAACCTAATGGTCGCGCAACGCAAAAGTCATGCACTCCTAATCAAAAGATTATTAAGTGCTCCGTTCATTCCCAATAATGAACCTATTTATGGGACACTTTTTTTCGAAACGTCTTTTTTCCTTTCTTCCTCGTTAAATGTTACCCGTCATTTATGGGGAAAATGAAGAGTTGGCGGGGGCCGACCTTCACTGTATATATAAAAGGGCATGAGGTTCAAAATCCTTCTTCATTCACTCTCATGACATCCAAAGAGAACATGAAGAAGGAGGTGAACGTCGATAGCAAAGCTTCTGAGGAGAAGTCTAACTTTGCGCATGCGGCGTATTTGCTAGAAGCTGATCCGTCCCTGAGGGCGGAGAACTTCCTAGACTGTTTTGACCTGAATCCAACATTCTTTATTCGTTCCAGTGGTGGGCCATCGTCTTCCGAAAGCGTGGCGCATTGGAACAGAGGGAAGGGTTCCTCTGTTTGATGCACCGCTCGGGGATCCACAACATAGAGGATTTAAGTACTGCTTTGCGTCAGACTGATGACGGAAAGAAGGAGTGACATGATATGAGGGCATCATTTTCCATAATGGACATAGCGCCTATGTCTGTAGTTTCTGTCTTAAAATGAAATTTTTTTGGCTTTATTAAATCCTGACGAGTTTAAGTTTTGTTGTGTAATTGTTTTGACACACCCTGCGCTTTAGATTTTTCTCGGTTTTGACAATGCCAACTTCTGAACAACACGTGGTTCCTCACATGTGATTTCAAATCTTTTGCGATCTATTCTTCTCGAAATATATGCCTAGGGACGCACATGACGTTCGAGCCTCAATTGTACCAAAAATAGAAAGGGAGCATTCACTGTATTCTCATCTTTTTTCTAATGCTTGCAGGGGACCGACTGACAAAACTCCCCAGAACTGGTATCGGTGACCTTAGATGCTATGGAGCTGAACCACCTTGACACACACATCAGACAGCTCAGAACTCTTTATGTTTAAAAGGGCTTCCTCGAGATGGTAGGAAGGGCCTTTATACATGAGAGTTGAATGTGTTAGCCCAATGATTGTATCATATTTTTGAATATGGTTAATATGTTAAGTTTAGCATTTCATTATCACTAATCTTCATACTATCGCTATAGCATTTCCACTTATACTTATACTATTGGTGATATGTGCCTATTGGTTTACATATTAGTGATATGAGCTTATCTATCTTAAATTTAATCGGGTTGCCAAAATCAAAACTATGTTTTTGATTGTGGTCATTCAATTAAGTTTAATCATTATGTTTTCACTAACATTTATGCTATCACTTTAGCAATTAAACTTAAACTCAGCATTGTCCTGATGTGCATTAAACTTATCATACTTGCTACTATGTATATTGCTTTGTTCGTCTAACATGTACATGCAGAAAAGCAATAAGCAAGATCAATGTGGACATATGCAATGAAGAAATCATGGTAGGCCAAAGACGACGAATCCCACAAGATTTCTCTGAACCACCCGACGACATCTCCGGAGCCACGCACCCGGGGGTTCCGCTGAACAAGCCTCTGAAGAAGCCTGCACCTGCCTAAGTTTATCTGGAGTCTGTAATGAGTCTTAGAAATTATTGTAAACACAAGAAATGGATGGCAAAATCGAAAGCTATGGCAGAAATAAGCCCAGGATCATTTTTGGTAGAAAACGGCATACCGACGATATACCGGTGTATATCGACGGTATACCGGTTTTTGTTCACAGAAAGTTTCTGTTTCCAAAACCGGCATACCGACGGCATACCAGTCCATACCGACGTTATACCGCTTACGAAACGTTGAAAGTCCAACGGTCGGATTTCCAGCCGATCCCAACGGCTATATTTCTAGCCGTTGCAATCCCAGACCGGTATACCGTCGGTATGCCGGATCATACCGGCGGTATACCGGTTCGCGGACTGAAATGTTGCCTTGAGCTCTTTTCAATGCTTTGGTTATAAATAGCCTTGAACCCCTTCATTCAAGATTGATGCTTTGAGCCTAAAAATTTCTAAACCACCAAAGCCTATCCACAAACAACTCTACAAAGCTTTTATTTGCCATCCACAAATTGTGTTAGAGTTATTGAGTTGAAAAGTGAGATCTTCATCTTATTGTATAAGGAGATCAAAACCTATTGTGAAAGGTTGAAGTTGGAGAGTCTTCGTATCCAAACTCTCGGTTGAAGTTGGGGAGTATTCGTATCCAAACTCTCGGTTGAAGTCGGAGAGGCCTTCGGATTAAAGCTCTCGTGTAAGAAGTTGGCGAGTTCTTCGGATCCAAACTCGTGTGTAACTATTTGCTCAAATAGTGGATTAAATCCGGAGAGAGTTCCGGGACTGGATTGCCTCTAGGGAGGATACCAGGATACATCGGGTGTCGGTATTGTTATTGCTTCTTCTCTTGCACTTATATTTTTAAATTGCCAATTAGCTTGTGCTAAGTGCTTGATTAGTTAGCTTGACCCTATTCACCCCCCCTCTAGGGTTCCTACAGAATGGTGGAGACACAGAACTAAGAATCGTATCAAAAGGGTGATCTCATTCCTACTTCTCACGAAGGGTCGTCATTTCTCCACCAGTTGTATTGACAGCAACTTGTCTTCGAGCTACTATACTCTGTCGTTCTCTTGTCGTCTTTCTGAGAGAGAAGACCAGAGTTAATTCTGTTGCCTTGCTCGCTGCTTCAGGTCGAGTCGACAAGGAACTAGCACCAACAAGAAGATCCAAAGATGTAATAGACCTCCATTTGTTGTATCAAAAAGAAAACCCGAGATATAATAGGTTTCAATTAAGATGTAACCATGTTTTTAAAGAAGAAATAAAGAATAATTTTTCTCTCCTTTATGATTTGATTTGATGTGATGATATAGAAAATAGAATTCAAAGGTAATGTGAATGTGAACTCATTTTTCTATTGATGACCTTCAAGTCAGCTGGGATTCAAAGACAAGATATCATGTCTAAAAAGATGATATCTGTGATAATACGGATATATCATAAAGATAAAGTATCATTTAAAATAGCTGGGTTTCAAAAGACACAATTGATGATTTGGATGGACTCTACTGGAGATTTTGAGTATTTATTATCCGTGGCTTTATTTGCGAGAAAGTAAATAAATGATAATAAATGTAGGCCTATTCGCGAAATGAATACAGACAAAAAGATTTGATAAAATGAGTAAGCATGCCTTTTCGAGAAAAGGTCGCTTCGGTTCTCGAGACAGACAATAAATGAAGACCACTTCATGAGATGAAAGGAGATGAATGAACGGACATGCCTTTTCGAGGAAAGGTCGCTTCAGTTCCCGCGATGGACTGTTTTGGCCTTTCAGTCTATAAATAGTATGCAACTTTTTTGAGAATGTTATCCACACCTATTCCTTCATTGCAAATGTCTTTCGAAGATGTACCTAAGGAGGCTAAGATCATCCCGAAGATCGAAACCGCTATCGATTCCAACAAGCCTCCATTGCCTGTTCAGAGAGAGACGGGCCTGAGCCACAACAAGACATCCTTGCCAGACTGGTGGAGACTAGAAGTACTGCCGAAGATGAAGCTCTGAGGAAGGCTACATGTGAACTACTGGTGTCGTTGGATAATAATGTCTTCAAGATTCTTGCAAAATTTATCTTCGATCAAGAGGGCTCTGGTTCTCGCTAATTTTATGTATTTTTTGTTTGAGTTACGCAATAAAAGAAATTTTATTTACATTCTGATTCTCTGTGTTGATATCTCTTTGTCTTCAAAAATGATATTTCTTGAAAAATTTGCCATTGATAGGCATCATGGCGACTCGACCATCCATACCAGTCAATTGATAAGCTCCGTTTGATAAAAATTTGCTTACAATATAGGGTTCTTTCTACTTCGCTTCGAATTTGCCTTTGCTCATGTGCTTCATAGTCATAGGACGTCTGACGGTTAGAACTAGTTCTCCTTTTTGAAATGTTCGCACTTTGACTTTACGGTTGAAAGCTTTTGATAGACGGGCTTGGTATAGCTCAGTATGATGTTGAGCTAAGAGCCGTTTCTCGTCAAGTGCTTCAAGCTCCTGAAGTCGAAGACGATCTTTATTTTCTGTTGTGAGTTCATTGGCAATTGCAATCCTTAAGGAGGGGATTTGAATTTCCAATAGTAGGACAGCTTCGCAGCCATACACCAAGGAGAAAGGTGTGCAACCAGTTGGAGTACGTATAGTATGGTGATAAGCCCATAGACATTCTCCAAGCTTTTCACTCCAATTTTTTTATTGGTAGAAACGAATTTCTTGAGAAGCTTGATGATAGTTTTGTTAAATGCTTCAGCCAAACCGTTCGCTGCAGGATTGTAGGTCGTGGAAGCAACATTATAGATTCTGTTATCATCGCAAAACCTAGTAAATTTTTGACTGATGAATTGTGGTTCATTATCATGAATGATTCGTCGAGGATGCCAAATCTGTATATCACATGATGTTTGATGAAGTTGATGACGCTGCTAGTCTTGACTTCGGATAAAGGTATGGCTTCCGCCCATTTCGAGAAGTAATCGGTTATAGCTAGTATAAATCGATGTCCTCTAGATGATGGTGGATTGATAGGACCAATGACATCCATACCCCAAGCTTCAAAGGGCCATGATGCAGAAGTCGGATGAAGGAACTCCGACGGTTGATGGATGAAATCTGCATGAATTTGACAAGCTCAACATTTCCTTGCATATTCAATGGCGTCTGATACCATAGTGGGCCAATAATAGCCCATACGTCGGATACGATCTTTTAATTTAGGACCAGGCAGATGTGCACCACATACCCTATCGTGGGCTTCACGTAGTATTTATTTCGCTTCATCTTCCGCAAGACAGCGTAAGAGTAGACCATCAAATGTTCTTCGATAAAGGGTTTTAGAAGTATGATTATAATAAAATCGGAGTGATCGCCTACGGATTGTTGTAGCTTCTTTAAAATCTTCAGGTAAAATGTCATGTACCACGAAGTTAATGAAAGGAGCTCTCCAATCTTCACTAACGACATTGATTTCAGTTGAATTGCTGAACTCAAAATTTGAGTTATTCTCAATGCAAAATAACTCTCTATTAGTGACGATA
This sequence comes from Iris pallida, assembly GCA_029216955.1. Lineage (NCBI taxonomy): Eukaryota > Viridiplantae > Streptophyta > Magnoliopsida > Asparagales > Iridaceae > Iris > Iris pallida. The sequence goes on from JANAVB010042618.1 coordinate 33,549,951, forward strand.
ATCATTTGTTGCCTTTTCACTGGGATTGCTAATACGGCTGCCAGATTAGCCAATGCATCAGCCTCCGTATTGCATGCTCGACGTACATGTGTTCAATGAAGAAACCCTTGAACGATGTAGCCAGCCTAATTGTTGCTTCATGATATGGGACAAGATCTTGGTGCCGAACTTTATATGTGCCTCTAACTTGGTCGACAATCAGTTTAGAATCTTCATATACTTTAAGATATTCAATATCTAATTGTTTAGCCAATTGGAGACCAATGAGCAGAGCGTTGTATTCAGCCACATTATTGAAACACGACTCATCTAAAGAATAAGCACTTTGAATAGCTAACCCTTCTGGCGAGACGAGGATGATTCCAACTCCAGCGACAATAGCACCTTTTGGTCCGATTCTGGAAGCACCATCAAAGAATAAACGCAAGGTAAGAATTTCTTTTGAAATTATGTTGGATTCCAAAGTTTTATCTAGAATCTCGTCGTAGAGTTTAGATGTTTCGGGAATTGGATGAGCTGCCAGAAAGTCAGCAAGAGCTTGACCTTTAACAGACTTTTGAGGAACATAAACCATATCATATTGTGCTAACAATATGGCCCATGTTGCAAGCCTAGAATTGAGTGTACTGGACTTCTTCATCAAAACCCGGAGAGGGTTAACTCTAGAAATAACATGAATAGTTTGGCCAGTGATATAATGTCTCGTCTTTTGAACAGAAAATATCAAAGCTAGACATTCTTTTTCCACTGGGGTGTATCGATGTTCAGCTCCAATCATTATACGGCTAAGATAATAGATAGCCTGTTCATGACCTTCTTTATTCTTCTTAGCTAATAAAGCACCTAATGAATGGTCCATTGCTCGAATATACATCAGGAAGGGTATTTCTGTCATGACCCGCACCCACCGTGAGGGTACGAGTACGTAACAACGTCCAGCCTACGCCGCAGTGTCGGCGGTAGAACGTTGTTCTAGGTCATGAACTATAACTACATAATATGAAATACTCTCCAAAGGAGGCCAATCACAAAAGGTACAACTCAATCACAATCTAAAGGTAGAATATAGCACGATGGAATAGATAGAGAAATCCTCAACTGAGGTACAACAGAAATGAAACAACATAAGTCTCAACATCTCCATAATAATACAACTCTGAATCCAGACATCTACTAACATAAAAATAAGGAACAATCTAGACTATCTACACTATACATGGGTATCATTCTCAGCAGCTGCCTGAACCTCCCCAGGGGTCCAGGTCGCGAGTGTCATCTAGGCAAGCACCATAGTAAGGGGTGCAGGGTTCCTCATCATCCTCTATAAAATTTTCAACAGGTCCAGTCAGGACGGGAGCGAGCACAATACATCTCACGCAGATCATAACAGGTTAGAAAATATAAACATGCAAGAGAGTACGATACATGAAACTGAAAGAAAGTACATGATGTAAGTAGAAAGAGAACTGTAATGGAAATATCTACTATAAGTAGAGAGCTACCAGTGACTAGTGATTTAGAGTACAAAGTCGACATGTGAACAGCTGGATTTACACATGAATATACTAAAAAGGCGCACATGGTTATACTACTTTGGAATTGTTCACATGACTATTTATACTCCCCCATACCCCAATCAATATACAAGGATCCAGACAAGTTACGTTACGTACATGATTTTCACATGAAAGCCCATAGATGGGTGTACATGAAGTATATATGAGGGCTCAGAACTGAGTGCACATGAATTCCACATGATGGCCCATGAAGGGTACACATAAAGTATAGGTTATACATGAAATACACGAGAAACATGACCGAACATGAGAGCACATGAGAAACATGAATAACATGAGAGCAAGGAATACATGATTTACATGAAACACACGACATGATGTATCCGATACTCCCGAGGGGGATAACATCTCAATGTAGGGATCCATATAGTACCAATCCGTGATAATATCGTGACAGCATCAAATAAGGTAAACTAGAGCAGAAATATAATCCTAAGCAAGTTATGAAATGATCAGAGAATGTACTCGCCTGGTATCTGAATATCTGAAGTAAATGTACTGTCCGAGATGAGGTACCTGACTCCTAGTTAGGGCAACACAAGTCAAGACATATACAGAGGATGATAAATGAAATGTACAATACATCTGCATGCTGTCTAGGTCAAACTAGACTAAAGTCAACACTTGGTCAACTCTAGTCAACTACACTAGTCAAACTAGGTCAACTAGGTCAAGCATAACCCAAACAAGTCTCACTAAGCCTAACCAGCCTATTCTAGCAAGCACACATCAAAACTAGGCTATACAAGCCAACAACACACATTCACTGGGCATTCATGCCAAATACACAGGCTATATCACATAGGGGTACACCCATAGGCTATGTGCCATGTATATAGGCTATAGGCCATATAGGCTATATCACACATTCACACATATTGCATATTCTCACATATTTCATACATTAAATATATCACATTATTATTATCAATCATATAGATAAGGTATACATAGATTTACATATACATAGAGTGAGATAGAGAGGGGGATACATGGCATGTGTGTCTACTAACTTGTGCGTGTGTGTACATGTGAGGGTTTAGATTAAGGTGTAATAGGAAATAAATTAAGGAAATGTGTGTTCCGGAATTCAGTGTGTCAATGATAATACATGTAATCATGTGTGTGTGTAGTGTCATGTGTGCATGGTGTTGAGTGTGTCAAGTGACAGGAACAGTAGTGAATAACAGTGAGTGTATAAGTGTCAATAGGACATTTTGGTTTAGGTTGAATAGGAACAATGGATAGTTTTCAGGAAATTCAAGTTCCCATGACAGTTAGCTAATAGGATTTTCAGATTTATGGCCCACAGTGATTAGGAAACCTGTGCACAAATCTCAGGAAAACAATTTCAATGACAGTGTTTACATGAAACATGAGCAATGTGACAATGTGTGTGTGTGTATATGTGATATATCATAGGGGTTACATGGCTAGGTGTAGTGTCAACTGGTAGCAGAAATTCAGACAGTGCAATGTGTTGCAAAACTCAGTTTTCAACAGTATATACATGGGGGAACATTCCAGCTTTCTCAGGTTTTCAAAAGGTTTCTCAGGAACAGTTTTAACATAAGGGGAAAGTCTCAGGTTAATCAGTTTGTGTGTGAAATCATTCTCAGGTTTTTTAGTTTAACCCCATGTCATAACTTAATCCAGTTATTCAAACCTTAGAACTCAGTTAACAATGAACTAAACATAGGACTAAACTCAGTTACACAGTTTTCACAAATGAAATTTCAAATAACTCAGTTAAACAATGAACTTTCAATAAATCTAGTTTACATACTGAACTCTCAGGTATTTACATTCAAAATCAACTCAACTCATAAATGAACTTCAATAAAACTCAGTTTTCTCCAAATCAACCAAAAATCAAGTGTCAACTAAATCAAAACCAATTTCTCAGTTTTATCAATAGTTCTCAGGTTTATCTCAGTTAACAGTCTCATGCATAATCGAAACCCAAAATCCTCAGGCCATCATGAATCCTAACATGTAGGTTAACCTTCAGATGTGTAGAAGAGAACAACATCACAAATTAAATCACACAAAAACAGTTAAAAACATTCAATTTCTCAAAAAATTATTTTGACAGTTTTGTATCAGAAAAATCGGGGATTCCCTAAATTCAAATAAAAAACAACTTAATAATTGTATTAAAAGGTTGGTAATACATTAGTGTATGTGTGTACATTCATTTCTGTGTGTGTCGTGTCCCCAAAGTGGGACACGACGTGTCCAAGCATCGAAAATACACAAACACAAGTCTGTGCACAGGACTGCCTCGTGCACGTGTGCACACGTGTCTAGCACACGACACAGGCCACGTGGAGACACGTGGCCGTGCACACGTGTTCGCCTAGGATAGGGGTACGTGTCCATGAGCCTGCAACGTGTCCACGTGGTGTCGTGTCGTGTGTGTGAGTGCGTATCGGTGAGTAATTTTCGCGCGTGTGCACACAGTGCATGTCCAGTGCGGGCGTAATTTCTCCTCGTGTGGTGAACCATATGCTCCCAAATTTTGGGAGCATAGTGTCAGTGATTGCCCCATCATCTCCACAAATTTTTGTGTCACCACGTGTCCTGAGTGAGGAGAACCAAGGGTCGGGCAGCAGGACAGTGTTGTACGGCATGTTCGTGTCCCTGTGTGGACACGACACGACCCCAAAAACATAAAACAAAGACACAAATCTAAGGACAAACCCTAGATCTAGGAATTTAATAAAAAACATTAGCAAAAATAGCAAACATAAATGGTTGGGGCATTTCATCAAACACTCTAACCTAGCAATAGATATGTGTCTGATACGGACACCAAATGGACACAAAATTAACCTGAATTTCAGAGACAGCTAGGGGACTCCTAGATCTAGCCCTAAATGCAAAGAAAACTGAATATTAAGACAATTTGTAGAGTTTTACCTATAGGTGCAAATAACAAGAAAAGGCTCCAAATGAAGTGTTCCTCCTTGCTAGCTCAAATCCCCAAATTGATCCCAAACTAAAATTCCTCTCCACCAACAGTCCATAAACATCATTTAGAACCCAATACAAAAGACTAGGATGAAAAAGGAGGATAAATGAATAAAATAGGAATTTTGAAGAAGGGAACAAACCTTGGTTTTTGTCAAATGGAGAAATGATATAAAAGAGGCAAGAACAATAGGAAGAGAGATTTTATAGGGTTGGTAATGACCTAATGGATGGTCATAAAGTGAAAGTTAGGGTTAGGGTTTAGTCTAATGGGCTATGGGCCTAGTTGCACTAGTCATGGAACCAATTTCTAAGGCTCAAGCCTATGGACCAAATCACAAATCCTCCTATTTAAAACTTGATCCTAAGTGACCTAACTTGAGTTGACTTAAGTTAGACTAGGGTCTCACCATGCTAATCAAGTCACCTTAACTAGAGTCAACATCTAGGTTAGTCTTTTAAGTCACAACTAGAAAAGTCAAAATCAACAACCGTCAATCCAATAAATAAATCAATAATTCTAATAAGTCAAAATAACCAAATTATCCCTAGGCTAAAATAATAAATAAAAATTCCAATCACATGGTTAGGCTCTAGGGCAGACAGTCTCTAGGGTTTCACTACCTGCACATCAAAATCACAAGTCATAATTTTTAAATAGTTTTAAAATGATTAAAAATTACCAAAAATCATATTATTATTTAAATATCATAATTAAATAATTAAAATCACAAAATTTTAAAATTACACTCATTTAGAAAACTGGGTGTTACAAGTCTACCTACCTTAGAAAAATTTTGTCCTCGAAATTTAAGATGGTAGTACTCCTTCTAGGTCAAACACCCCTACAATCAGTCTCAAAATCACACAGTTGATAATCATATGCGTCTGTCCAAAATTATGATACTCAGAATCTTCGTCATGCTAGTGAGCAAGGCTACGATAATCATAGAGTCCTTGACTAAGGCACATACCTCTAGAATCATGGTATTTAAAATTTTTGCATTGCCGCATGCTTGGCAGCAAAAACCTTAAATTCTCATATCCGAGAAATACGTCCTAAATCTGACTACATGTCCTCACTATGCCAGCTAAAATGACTATCGAAGATTCTAGATCCCATAATTGAGGTGACCTAGCCCATATGATTCATCTCAGAAAAAAATCAAACATAACATAAGAATAACAGGACAAAATTGATCAATCAACAAGGAACAGAAGGAATCGTATTTTCAAGACAGTTTGTAAGAGGCAATTGCGAAATAGAATCGAGAAGAACGGAACCTGCAGCAACATCTCCAATGGCCTGTGCAACCTCGACTGTCCTGGCGAAAGCTCGCCCCTGCTGGCCTCCCCTAGCCTGCTGTTGATGCTGCATGTACCTCTGCTGCTGAGTTGGTAAGGGTAATCCCTTCTGCTGGCCTACCGGAGCCCTGGCTCCTGTTCCCTGAACTATCTGTCCAAATGACTCAAGACACTCTCTCAGCCGATGATCGGATCCTCCGTAAAGTAAATAACTGCCCAGCCTCTTCCGACATTTGCCCCAATCGTGCCCTGGTCTCTTACAGAAGGGACAAATAATGACAAGCTGCTGTCCCGGGGCCTGCTGCTGCCTCTGTGGCTGCTGCGTCTGCTGAAAGGGTACAGGCCCTAAAACTGCTGCTGCTGAAAGTAGACCCTCGGCTGCTGATACTGGTGCTGAACCTGTAGCGGTGGCATCTGCTGCGAATACTGGTGCTGAATCTGCAAGCGGGGCATCTGCTGCGGATACTGCAGCTGAATCGATAAGTGGGACCTCTGCTACGGATACTGTTACTGAATCTGTAAGTGGGGCCTCTAGACACTTAGAAATATTTTCTATAATTTTTTAGAATTTTTCTGGATTTTTCTGCAATTTATTTTGATTTATTTGGACTTAAAATAATTTTTAAATGATTTTTTGAATTAAATAAATAATTACCCAGTCATCCACCCAGGGGGACCCACCTGTCGGTGCCCGCTACAGTAGCCGCCTCTCTCTCTCCTATATATATTATGATGTCCCAAATTCGTGATACGTATCTAGTGTACGTATACGTGTTTTGGACCCATATTTTATTTAGTCATGATTAATTATCTTGGTTTATTTTGCATTGGCTTGTTTTATTGGCATTGATAGTTCAAATGGTTTTATGGTTTACTGGTTTATTTCTGGGTTAGTGAGGCTTGGTTTAGTTCATGGTTCATTTGGTTTAGATTGCTAGAAAGAGGGTTTATTGGCCTTGACTTGGTTCACCTTGGTTTATTTTGGGCTTGGTCTATTTTGGTTTGTCATGGAGAACCAACCCCACCCCCACTATATATATCAACTTCCCTCTCTTTCTCCTCATTATTTTTCTTCATCTTCTTCCTCAAGCTTCTTCCTCTCCTCCACCACCACCAACCTAGGCAAGTTGCACCTTGCTATCACTTGAGGGCTATATTTTATTTGTCCAATAGTTTTATTAGCTCATCTTGAGCAACATTAGAACTTGGGTTTTCTCCATTTGGAGCTTGGAATTTTGTAGATCTAAGTTGGAAGTATTTTCGGATTTTGGTAGATTTGATCTATAAAACTTGTTCCTTTTCATGTTTTAATTGTTCCATGTTGAAGAGAATTGAATTTTACCCAAGTTAGAGCCTTGAAAGTCCGGATTTGGAGCTTGGATGGCCGACTTATGGTGTTCCAAAGTTTTAGAACCCATGGGTTCTTCTCCTCGGCTTGAGGAGGAAGACGACCCCCAGGCGCGCCTACTTTTCTGGCTAGGCGCTGTTTAGCGCACTGTGCCTACTTTTCTGGCTAGGCGCGGACTGTGCCTACTTTTCTGGCTAGGCGCTGTTTAGCGCACTGTGCCTACTTTTCTGGCTAGGCGCGGACTGTGCCTACTTTTCTGGCTAGGCGCGGACTGTGCCTACTTTTCTGGCTAGGCGCGGACTGTGCCTACTTTTCTGGCTAGGCGCTGTTTAGCGCACTGCGCCTACTTTTCTGGCTAGGCGCGGACTGTGCCTACTTTTCTGGCTAGGCACGGACTGTGCCTACTTTTCTGGCTAGGCGCTGTTTAGCGCACTGCGCCTACTTTTCTGGCTAGGCACGGACTGTGCCTACTTTTCTGGCTAGGCGCGGACTGTGCCTACTTTTCTGGCTAGGCGCGGACTGTGCCTACTTTTCTGGCTAGGCGCTGTTTAGCGCACTGCGCCTACTTTTCTGGCTAGGCGCTGTTTAGCGCACTGCGCCTACTTTTCTGGCTAGGCGCGCACTGCGCCTACTTTTCTGGCTAGGCGCGGACTGTGCCTACTTTTCTGGCTAGGCGCATTTTAGCGCGTAGTTACCTAGGCGCACTTGGACCTAGGCACACTTTGACCCTTGTACCCTCAACTAGGCGCACTTTGTTGGTTCCGGCTTAGGCGCACTCCAGTGCACTTGGATCCTAGGCGCACTCTAGTGTGCTGCCACCAGGCGCACTCTAGCGTGCCTATTCCCTGGCACACCCTAGTTCACCTACACCCCTAGTGCCTTGGTGCCTGCTTTTAACTTGGTTTTCTTTTGATATGATTGGAGCTTTTGAGATTTTGATTGCTCACATGCACAACTTGACCAGGCCCAACACGTCTTGGCACGGACCTTCGGATTTTGTTTCTTGTTATCCTTCTTAGTTTGGCAGTAAATTGAAATAGAATCTTGTAACTTGTGACTGAACATGATTAACTTGTAACCTGATCACTTGATAGTGGCCCGTGGTGGTGCACTCCCGACTTGACATGACTTGATAACTTGACTTGACTTGGCATGACTCGACTTCACTTGATAGTGGCCCGTGGCGGCGCACTCTTGACTTGACTTGTCTTGACACCGTGGGTGGTTCTTCTTGCTTGCTTGATTAATCTACTTGTCCAGTCTTGCATCATGTCTAGGATGGGACTCCTGAGTACCACGGTCAGGAGTTCCTATTAAAAAGGCGGATTCAGGTTAACTACTAGAATAACACATTAGTCATGACGAGATTGACACGGCTACAGGCGATCCCGTTATCCCGGCCGCAATTGTTTGGACTTGTAGCCTGCCGACGAGTAGGGCACATTTCCAGCCCACCGTCGCGTGGGGCACATAATTCTTGATAACGGCTTAATGAATCTAAAAATGCCTGGATAACCTGGATTAGCTGCAGGGCTTGTGGCTGTGGGATAATCTCACTTGCATCTTGTTAGTAACTAGGATTGTGATAACCCTAGTTAGTTAATGTAGAAAGCCGTAGGCAATGATTGGCCGTGATTGATTGGATGAAGTCTAGTCCAGTATAGCATCGTCTAGAAGTGACTGATTGCCAGATTGTACCAACATGACTGAACGATTGTCACTATAGTGCTTGTACACGATTGTCACCATTGCGTATTATACTTTTCATTGTCACTTTTATCATGATATCTTTCCCCTGCATGATTGTCACCTTTAGCAATAAATGATCAGAGACTAAGTTCTGTTCAGGTGAAGGGTTACAATCTCGGTCCTTGTTTGGTTTAAGGATTGTAACCTGGCTCCCGGAATAGCACCTTCGTCTTCTCTTCACTTATTGCCCAGTTTTATTTATTTAGCATGTTCTCCAATTTACCTTATGTCAATGATGATTTACTTACTGTCTTCCTATGATCGGGACGAGTGCATTGGTACTGCACAACTTCCGATCCTCCTTTACTTACTTGCTTGTTGATTGCTAATGATTTGCTGGTTTTAGTCCTTAAGTGAAGCCTCCTTTGTGGCACTTGCTCTTTCTGGGGTCTGACCCAGCTGGTTTTGTATGGCCAGATACCGGAGCAGTACCGAAGGATCTCCCTGCTTTCCAGCCCGATGGTGACCACCAGGCGTAACCAGGGCATCGAGTGGGTTTCTTTTTGTTCTCCCACTGTATATTGTGAATTATTCTTTTGAGGCGTTTAGCCGACGAGCAAGTGTTAGCTCGTATTGCACTTTACTTATTGTCTGCCTACGGGCTGTAACATGATTGACAAGCCCTGGGGGTTGATCATGTATGACTGAACTCTTGCTAGTCCTTACATTTTGTATGACTAGCTTCATGATCATCCGATATGTAATATTTGGGACGCCTTATATTTATGTATTTGATGCTCTGACATCTTGTGAACTATTTCTAGTTGGTTGAGATTGAGACAACAGGCTATTTTATGACCTTAGGAGACTGTTGGATTGTAGATAACCCTCACATGTCTAGACAGCCGTGACCGTATAGCGGAATGGTTGCCATTTCATTATACGTAGCTGGCTGTGTCCGCCCCCGTTCTCCAGGATTCTGGTTCTGGGGCGTGACATGGTTTAAGTGGTGACCCATGCAGGTCTTGTCAATCAAGAAATGTGAGGGTTTATCGAATGGATGTCTCAATCAATACTCGTCCTTGATCTCCACTTGTATCCTCTTGATTCCTGAAATCCTTGTCCTGATCACATGCTTGTACTCGTTGATCTGTCCTGGTCCCTCCTTATTGTTCCCATGTCGTCTTCTTCAGTGGCATTGTTCCTGGTCCTACCGATCAGCAAGGCGGAGCGCCTCCCGTGGACCAGCAGCAACCAGAAGATCAGGTTCAGCACTCAGGAGCAGCCTTCCGAGTCATCCCTACCGGGGATCCAGTTCAGCCAGTTCAGTCTGCAGGGCCGGATGATGGTACCTTGGTAGGTCTCATCAGGACATTGTTAGCTTCCCAAGATCGTCGAGGTGATGCATTGCACCAGGCAGTAGAAGATGCTCTGAATAGAGACGGTCATCCAGGAAACCGTGCAGCGAACAGTTTCAAGCGTCTGAACCCTCCATTCTTCGACGGTAGTGGAGATGCAATCGTTGCAGATGCATGGCTCCAGGATATTGAAGTCATTCTAGAGGCAGCCAAGACCCCGGAAGATGAGAAGGTGGCCGTTGTGCGCCTACAGTTATTGGATCTTGCCCGCAGCTGGTGGGCAGCACAGGCCGTGGGACTAGTGGCCCCTATTTCATGGGCCGTATTCAGAGAGAGATTCCAGACTAAGTATTTTGATGCTGTGGCTCGGTACGATCTACAGACGAGGTTCGCCAACTTGAAGCAAGGAGGCAGAACAGTTGACAGTTATGCATCAGAGTTTTCTAGACTTAGTCGGTTTGCTCCCACCTTGGTGGCAACCGAGTACGATAGGGCCCAGCGGTTCCAGCAGGGGCTGCATTTGGAGATCTTGTTGGCAGTCGAGCAGTTTGAGCATGAGACTTTTGATGCGGTATTGAGAGCAGCAAGGAGGCATGAGTATACCTCCCAGAGAATAGTGGACAGGACCGGAGGACGGAAGCGGTCTCATGGCCGGGTGACCCAGTCTTCGGCACCAGTCCCGGCAGCTAGGGCTTTGACTATTGGAGCTCCGAGGCGAGCAGATTCAGTTACGACGGACCAGCACTCAACCCCGACGTACCCTCAGCAGAAACAGAAGCAAGCGCAGTCTTCCGCCGTGGGCTGTACTTATTGTGGAAAGCCTGGACACGTGGTAGCAGAGTGTCGCAAGGCGTTGGGATTATGTTTATTGTGTGGAGCACCAGACCATAGGGTGGGGTCCTGCCCATTCAGAGTTGATTCAGCATCGACAGTATCTAGTCCCTCGGTTAGGGGACCAGCACCAGTACCAGCTCCAGTTCACCAGCAACAGCAGTTCCCATACCCGAGGCCATTGCCGACTCAGGCTCAGACTTTCCAGCAACAGAACCCGCAGCAGTTTGCCCTAGCCCAGGCTCAGGTCCAGAATCGTCCGAGAGGTATATGTGTCCTCTCATCTTGCTTTTCTACCGTCATTATGTGGGATACATGACGTATTTCTTGTATCCCAATTGCGACGGAACATCCCGGGCTCGGGCCATGTCCTAGATCATTCGAAAAGGTTGGTACCAATAACCGTGACTATTCGTATGAGGAGAGGCCCGTGTTCATGTTTGACCAAAGAGAGAGACCTCAAGCGCAAGACTATCAGTTCAGTCCGTGTTGCTTAGAGCCATCCCTCTTTGGGAGAGTCAAACTTGGGAGCATGAGGATGATATCTGATCAGGTCATCCCGGCTGGTTTGACTCGTAAGGTGTAATATCTTCCTTATGCCTTACGCTTCGAATCCTTACTTGCATGAATGATTGTATGATTGATTGGTAGTGGTAGATTGCCTGTGATAGAATAGCTTCCCGTACATCTCTAGCCTCTTGATTAAATTCCGAGGACGGAATTCTTTTAAGGTGGGTAGGATGTGATGTCCCAAATTCGTGATACGTATCTAGTGTACGTATACGTGTTTTGGACCCATATTTTATTTAGTCATGATTAATTATCTTGGTTTATTTTGCATTGGCTTGTTTTATTGGCATTGATAGTTCAAATAGTTTTATGGTTTACTGGTTTATTTCTGGGTTAGTGAGGCTTGGTTTAGTTCATGGTTCATTTGGTTTAGATTGCTAGAGAGAGGGTTTATTGGCCTTGACTTGGTTCACCTTGGTTTATTTTGGGCTTGGTCTATTTTGGTTTGTCATGGAGAACCAACCCCACCCCCACTATATATATCAACTTCCCTCTCTCTCTCCTCATTATTTTTCTTCATCTTCTTCCTCAAGCTTCTTCCTCTCCTCCACCACCACCAACCTAGGCAAGTTGCACCTTGCTATCACTTGAGGGCTATATTTTATTTGTCCAATAGTTTTATTAGCTCATCTTGAGCAACATTAGAACTTGGGTTTTCTCCATTTGGAGCTTGGAATTTTGTAGATCTAAGTTGGAAGTATTTTCGGATTTTGGTAGATTTGATCTATAAAACTTGTTCCTTTTCATGTTTTAATTGTTCCATGTTGAAGAGAATTGAATTTTACCCAAGTTAGAGCCTTGGAAGTCCGGATTTGGAGCTTGGATGGCCGACTTATGGTGTTCCAAAGTTTTGGAACCCATGGGTTCTTTTCCTCGGCTTGAGGAGGAAGACGACCCCCAGGCGCGCCTACTTTTCTGGCTAGGCGCTGTTTAGCGCACTGTGCCTACTTTTCTGGCTAGGCGCGGACTGTGCCTACTTTTCTGGCTAGGCGCTGTTTAGCGCACTGTGCCTACTTTTCTGGCTAGGCGCGGACTGTGCCTACTTTTCTGGCTAGGCGCGGACTGTGCCTACTTTTTTGGCTAGGCGCGGACTGTGCCTACTTTTCTGGCTAGGCGCTGTTTAGCGCACTGCGCCTACTTTTCTGGCTAGGCGCGGACTGTGCCTACTTTTCTGGCTAGGCGCGGACTGTGCCTACTTTTCTGGCTAGGCGCTGTTTAGCGCACTGCGCCTACTTTTCTGGCTAGGCGCGGACTGTGCCTACTTTTCTGGCTAGGCGCGGACTGTGCCTACTTTTCTGGCTAGGCGCGGACTGTGCCTACTTTTCTGGCTAGGCGCTGTTTAGCGCACTGCGCCTACTTTTCTGGCTAGGCGCTGTTTAGCGCACTGCGCCTACTTTTCTGGCTAGGCGCGCACTGTGCCTACTTTTCTGGCTAGGCGCGGACTGTGCCTACTTTTCTGGCTAGGCGCATTTTAGCGCGTAGTTACCTAGGCGCACTTGGACCCTTGGACCTAGGCACACTTTGACCCTTGCACCCTCAACTAGGCGCACTTTGTTGGTTCCGGCTTAGGCGCACTCCAGTGCACTTGGATCCTAGGCGCACTCTAGTGTGCTGCCACCAGGCGCACTCTAGCGTGCCTATTCCCTGGCACACCCTAGTTCACCTACACCCCTAGTGCCTTGGTGCCTGCTTTTAACTTGGTTTTCTTTTGATATGATTGGAGCTTTTGAGATTTTGATTGCTCACATGCACAACTTGACCAGGCCCAACACGTCTTGGCACGGACCTTCGGATTTTGTTTCTTGTTATCCTTCTTAGTTTGGCAGTAAATTGAAATAGAATCTTGTAACTTGTGACTGAACATGATTAACTTATAACCTGATCACTTGATAGTGGCCCGTGGTGGTGCACTCCCGACTTGACATGACTTGATAACTTGACTTGACTTGGCATGACTCGACTTCACTTGATAGTGGCCCGTGGCGGCGCACTCTTGACTTGACTTGTCTTGACACCGTGGGTGGTTCTTCTTGCTTGCTTGATTAATCTACTTGTCCAGTCTTGCATCATGTCTAGGATGGGACTCCTGAGTACCACGGTCAGGAGTTCCTATTAAAAAGGCGGATTCAGGTTAACTACTAGAATAACACATTAGTCATGACGAGATTGACACGGCTACAGGCGATCCCGTTATCCCGGCCGCAATTGTTTGGACTTGTAGCCTGCCGACGAGTAGGGCACATTTCCAGCCCACCGTTGCGTGGGGCACATAATTCTTGATAACGGCTTAATGAATCTAAAAATGCCTGGATAACCTGGATTAGCTGCAGGGCTTGTGGCTGTGGGATAATCTCACTTGCATCTTGTTAGTAACTAGGATTGTGATAACCCTAGTTAGTTAATGTAGAAAGCCGTAGACAATGATTGGCCGTGATTGATTGGATGAAGTCTAGTCCAGTATAGCATCGTCTAGAAGTGACTGATTGCCAGATTGTACCAACATGACTGAACGATTGTCACTATAGTGCTTGTACACGATTGTCACCATTGCGTATTGTACTTTTCATTGTCACTTTTATCATGATATCTTTCCCCTGCATGATTGTCACCTTTAGCAATAAATGATCAGAGACTAAGTTCTGTTCAGGCGAAGGGTTACAATCTCGGTCCTTGTTTGGTTTAAGGATTGTAACCTGGCTCCCGGAATAGCACCTTCGTCTTCTCTTCACTTATTGCCCAGTTTTATTTATTTAGCATGTTCTCCAATTTACCTTATGTCAATGATGATTTACTTACTGTCTTCCTATGATCGGGACGAGTGCATTGGTACTGCACAACTCCCGATCCTCCTTTACTTACTTGCTTGTTGATTGCTAATGATTTGCTGGTTTTAGTCCTTAAGTGAAGCCTCCTTTGTGGCACTTGCTCTTTCTGGGGTCTGACCCAGCTGGTTTTGTATGGCCAGATACCGGAGCAGTACCGAAGGATCTCCCTGCTTTCCAGCCCGATGGTGACCACCAGGCGTAACCAGGGCATCGAGTGGGTTTCTTTTTGTTCTCCCACTGTATATTGTGAATTATTCTTTTGAGGCGTTTAGCCGACGAGCAAGTGTTAGCTCGTATTGTACTTTACTTATTGTCTGCCTACGGGCTGTAACATGATTGACAAGCCCTGGGGGTTGATCATGTATGACTGAACTCTTGCTAGTCCTTACATTTTGTATGACTAGCTTCATGATCATCCGATATGTAATATTTGGGACGCCTTATATTTATGTATTTGATGCTCTGACATCTTGTGAACTATTTCTAGTTGGTTGAGATTGAGACAACAGGCTATTTTATGACCTTAGGAGACTGTTGGATTGTAGATAACCCTCACATGTCTAGACAGCCGTGACCGTATAGCGGAATGGTTGCCATTTTATTATACGTAGCTGGCTGTGTCCGCCCCCGTTCTCCAGGATTCTGGTTCTGGGGCGTGACATATATGCATGTATATTCACAAACCCTAATTAATTATAGCATCCTCCTTTGTGGTTTGATCTTGGTGATTCCCGACTTTCCGAAGCGATTGCCGTCAACTCCGAAGTGCTTTTTGTGCGCCATTTTTTTGTTGGATTTGTATCGAGGTAATCTTTCCGAATATGTAATTTATTTTCATATATTTTATTCCTAAATTTCTGGAGAATTCGTAGAGTGTCGGTTGTTCGAAACTTGACACGTTTTGGTGTTTTCGAGATTCCAGGAGGACCGAAAATCGAAATCATGAACCGTTTGAAGTTTCGGAAAGAAAACACAGAGATATATGACATATATTTTTTCCAGAAATTATTTCGTTCATCTATTATTTTAGTTATTATGTTAACTCAGAATTGATCGGTTGATCACCGTTTTGGTCACGATTAGCCATAACGGCGATATCTTTTGACCAAAGCATAATTTTGCGGCACGGTTGATTCCATCGCACTCATGGAGCTGAAATCTACCAAGGTGCACTTTCAAAATCTAGAGTTCACAGTATTTGACTAGATAGTCAACGGTACGCCTCGATTTGCGTGCCATGGTTTCCAAAAATTAGAAACATGACTTTTGATGGCCAAACTTGCATGTTTAGATTATATTTAGATTATTATTAGGCTAAATGATTTTTTTAAGTAATTTATTCCAGAATTAATTATTATTAGATTAGTAACCCAACTAGCCACTGTTCCATGAATTTAGAATTAGAACATTAGAATTGATTTGTGGTTTTCGTGCACGGTTCGTGGTGCGATATGTGTTATAGGTTGACAGTTTCTAGATCGGCATTTCCCTCATCCTCTACTTGTGGCTATAGTTTGTGCGAGGATTCAGGCAAGTACAGTGTTGCATTTATGTTTTAGTTCATTATAACGTTTACTCTATAGTTTTCTTGTTTGATATTCCGTTGAGTCATTGCTTGATATTCCATTGAGACACGATTGTGACATCGTAGTTATCGTATCCTTCTTAGTGTATCATTGACCGTTATTGATTGTTAGAGAGTCCGGAGGGAAAATACTCAGTAAGTACGTGAACAAACCCAACTATTTTGATTGTGGATAGCTAAGTCATACACCCCACGTATGAGTTAGCCATACCCTATTATTGTGGATAGCCATCGTATGATTTATCGTATTAGCCCAGCCGTTCACGTATTAAAAGGTATTTCACACACACATAGTTATTCTTATTTTTCTTTTATCTAGTTCTAGTTCATATCTTGTTAGTACATACCTTGCTAGTTACATTCTGCTAGTTCATATCTTGATAGTTCATATCTTGATAGTTCATATCCTGTTAGTTCATCTCTTGCTAGATCTTTATATACCCTTTTTATCATTGTTTCTCGTTGTTCTAACTTATTTTGGACTAACAACATTAATTGCAATATGGTTGTACTCTGCTCCTTTTCTGACTGGATCGTTGTTATAGGTGAGGATGACGTGTCTACTTTTGCGCTATGGACCATACGAGGGGGAGGTAGAGACTCGAAGGCCAAACCATAGAAGACTACATAGATGTGTGGTAGTTTTCTATAATTATAAAAGCTTACATTCGGCTTAAAATGTAAAACTTCTAGATTTTGTAAAGTTGATTTAGTTGTTGTGAATGAGCAGTTAGTATTTATGAGCACTTTGTTTATTGCGGACTAGACAGCGTACTACCGTCGATACCGCGGCATAAGCTGGGCTTGGAAACGCACTCGTATCCCGAAAAGCGGGTGCGGACCGTGACAAGTTTTTATGGTGGCCCATGCAGGTCTATTTTCGCAAAAGATTACAAACTTTTGGTAGTACTTAAGTTAGTCGTACTACTGCAAGCCTGTGACTAGGATGCTCATTCACAATTAGGTTTGATTTGATTTTATGAGAATGAATAGGACTAGGAGTCCCTTATTCAATTTGACCCTTGGATAGTTAAGATTGTTAAATATGCCCTATGATTTAGCCAATAATTTATTGAAGTCTAGGCATGGATAAATCGAAGAATTTTTCTAAGAGAATATGTTATTTTGTTTTGACATGTTGGTAGGATCCAAGGTGGGTAGAATATACGTTTGGTAATTTAAGCCTTCAAAGAATTTAATTTCTAATTTTGATCATTTGTGCCATTTTATCTTCTGCCTTCTCTAAACCTCGTTTTATTTTCAAAACTATTTTGTGATCGTTTTATTTTCAATTCCTAATCTTGGTTCAATTACCTATATATTAATTCAAGTCATTTTCGTTCATTTTGTGATCGTTTTGTTTTCAAAACTGATACTTTTACTCAAGGACAGATACTTATACTTTCTTATCATGATCGACTTATTTGAATTTATTGAAGTTCCTTTGAAATTCTTATGGATATAGTTAAAATAATTTTCGGTGACATGTGCAGACTGCAGGTTCACTGCAGTCAGCAGCGTACTGGCGTGGCATAACCCCTAAGTTGAAATAATTTTAAGTATGCGTAGGTTGTCGAATATTACTAAAACTATATCCTAGTGTATTATTGATCTTTTGATTTATTATGTCAATATTAGGTAGAGTTGATAAAGTGTTTGATAACATATTATACTTGAGTCATGAAACCAAGGGTTCACGGCAGCCAGATGTACACTGGCGAGGCATGAATTCTCGGTTAAATGACTTCGGATATACTTATGATTTTCGAATATCATAGCGACTATATCTTTTATTGGCATACGACTATTAAATTCTTTTTTTCTTTCAAATTTACTTGATGTCTTATTTCTTGTTACCACCTTCTTTACAACTAATAGTTCTTTATTTTTCTCATATTTTTCTATTTTTGAATCGTCATCTTTTAGACCTATTTTGATTTTCTCCCACTATATTTCTAAAACGTATTTAGATTTCGATTCTATACGCCTGATCAATTTCGATCATTCATCACATTATTTTCTTGATTATATTCTTTGTCATGCTTATTCATATCGATTGCTCATGTCATATTTTGATGATATGTAACACCCAATTTTCCAGATGAGGGTAATTTTAAAATTTTGTAATTATAATTATTATTTATTGATATTTATTTCATATTATGATTTTTGGTGATTTTTAATAATTTTTAAACTATTTAAAAACTGCCTTAAGTCATGACTTGTGATTTTGACGTGCTGCTAGTGAAATCCTAATGACTGCATGACCTAGAGCCTAACCATGTCATTAGGATATTTAATTATCATTTTTAGCCTAGGGGTAATTTGGTCATTTTGGCTTATTTGAAATTTTAATTAATTTAATGAATTGGTGAATTCTAGTTGACTTTGACTTGTTGAGACCTAGTGGACTAGCCTAGAACCTAACCCTAGCCATGGTAACCCTAGTCTAATTGAGTTATCCCATTTTAGTCATTAGAGATTAGTTTTAGAATGAGGGGATTTGGTTTAGTGAATTTAAGTCGTGGCTTATGACTTCATGACTTAATTAATCATAACTTAAGCCTATGGGCCAATTTAGGAAACCCTAACCCTAATTTTTGCAACTTATGACCAGCCACTAGGGCTCCCCTCCCTATAAATAATCTCCTCTTTGAGTTATTGCCTCTTTTATTCATTCCAACACTTGGAGAAAGAAAAGGTATTTTTCTCCTTCAAAAAATTCCTATTTTATTCATTTGATCTCCTTTTTCATCCTAGTCTTTTGCATTTGGTTCTAATTGAAGTTTATGGACTGTTGGTGGAGAGCTATTTCAGTTTGGGAACAATTTGGAGCATTTGGCCATCAAGAAGAACACCCCCCATTTGAAGCCTTTTCTTGCAAATTGCACCTATAGGTAAAACCCTTTAAATTGTATTATTATTTTGATTTCTTTGCATATTAGGCTAGGTTTAGGTGTCCCCTAGCTGTACCTCAAATTTGGGTAAATTTCGTGTCCGTTTGGTGTCCGTATCGGACACGTGTCATAGGGTATGTTAGGTGTTCGACGAAATGCCTCTAAGGATTTTATTTTCTATTTTTGCTAAACTAATTACATGATTTTGAAGCTCTTGATGTGTACATTAATTATGTTGAGGACTGACTTGGGTTTTGTGCACATTTTGTGTCCAAATCGGACACGCACCGCACGCACGGGACACAGCACAGGCCTCGTGCAGCCCCCTGCTGTTCGAGTGTCCTAACGGATACGACACGACACGAGACACCACGAAAATTTGTGGGGACATGCGGGCACCCACTGACGTCACCCCCATAAAATTTCATGGGTTCTCGATCAGTGTGCGCGGAGAAATCAACCGCGCACCGATCTTGCACTGCTCGTGCACGCTGTGCACGTCCCCTGCATTTCGGGGCTGACACAGGACACAAAACTTCACTAGGACACATGAAATTTGATGAGGTGATGGGTCCCATGTCTGACTAGACCCTCACCAAGTTTCGTGGCACTTGGTTGCGAGTCGAGGAAGTTCTCGAGCTCGCATCGAAATTCCCTGACACGCACACACGCGATACCAGTACATGGTGGTACCATCCACTCTCCATCAATATATGAAGTACGTATCCACCAAAGGAGTCGTCCGAACGGAGTTCGCTGATGTCAATCCCTTCAGAGGGATTGAAGCCTTCTTCACTGACTCGGACCTATACAAGTCAATTCATCTCGAAGATGAAGCTAATGACGTCGATGATGAAGCTGAAGACGAAGCCGACTTGGAGGCAGAAATAATAATCAATGCTCCCTTGAAAGTATAACTCAAGGGGAAGCCACCTCAAACACCGGCTCCTATGGTGGCTAAACTTCACGAAAAGGCACCAGCTTCTCTGGGCGGAGCATCCACTGAAGCTCCCTTGAAGATACGACTTAAGGGAAAACCTCCTCAAGTGGTGGCTCCCCTCAAAGCCAAACTACGGGGAAAGGCACCAGCCGTCGGGACAACAACTGAGGCACCCCTCAAGGTATGGCTTAAAGGTAGACCTCCTCTTTATCGGCACCTCTCACCGCCAGGCCACAGGAGAAGGCCCCAACATCTTTCTCAGCACAGACCCAAGAGCCAGCACGGGTCAAGCTCCTGATGGACTCTTCTGAACTGCCCAAAGCTACTCCAGTGCTCACTGATGAAGAGCTGGAGGAGTACATATCAGCCAATATTGACGCTCCATCCCTTGATGATGTAATCACTCGGGACAGATGGGTTACAACCTGAAGATCGGCCAGGGTCTGAACTATGGCAAAGGTCGATGTCTTCCCCTATGACTTCCCGTGCCGAAAAGAAAGTCGCATGACTATTATCACCGTACTCGACGGGGGGGCTACGTCACGCCTCCGACAACCCTGGAGAGTTCAGAAGCATAGGATGTCACACATTCTCACTCGTCTGAAGCTTCTACTTGGCACTCTGACACTAGCATCGGCCCAATCTTCAGGAAAGTGCTGTCAGCCAACATAACATCCGTACATCCTTCAGAAGATGAAGATGACGACCAAACAACAGAGTTTTTCGAAGAAGAACCCTGGGCTTAACGCCTAGGTGCACAATGGGAATCTCACTTTGAACTACGGAAACCCCTTACTAAAGACTAAGTTGAGCAAATTGACCTCGGGGATGGATCTTCCTCCAAACCTATCTTCATCAGCAAGAGCTTGGCTGGGGAGGACCAAAAATCCTTGGTCCAGCTGGTCAAAGAATATATCAACGTCTTCTTCTGGATCTACGAAGACATGCCAGGCCTCGATCCACAAGTCATGATGCATAGGCTTAATATCTTACCTGACGCTAAGCCTATTAAGCGGCAACAACGATGTTTTTGTCCTAACATCATGGATGCTATCGATAAAGAAGTGGATAAACTCCTGGGCAGCGGGTTTATTCGCGAAGAACAACACCCGGACTGGGTAGCCAACGTTGTTTCCGTCACTAAAAAGAACAGAAAGATCCGGGTCTGCATCGACTTCTGGGACCGTAACTCAGCTTGCCCGAAGGACGAGTTTCCGCTCCCGATCACTGACATAATGATCGGCAACACATGTGGTTTCAAGCACATGTCTTTCATGAACGGCTACTTGGGATACAACCAGATCAAGATATTCCCAGACGATGAAAGACACACGTCGTTTAGGACTCTGAAGGGGGTTTACTGCTACACAGTAATGCCCTTTGGCTTGAAGAATACAGGTGCAACGTACCAACGAGCAATGAGCACCATCTTCCGTCAGCATCTCCGCAAAACAGTCGAGTGCTACATTGACGATATCGCCGTCAAAAGCTGTCTTCGGGGTGATCACCTACAAGACCAGAAGACAGTCTTCAATCTCATACGGGCGCATCAGCTTAAGATGAACCCTGCTAGATCCTTCCAAGGGGTTTCTAGTAGAAAATTCTTAGGCTTCATTATCACTGCAAAGGGCATTCACGTCGATCCCGAGAAGACCAAAGACATCCTTGACATGGATCCTCCGAAGAACCTTAGAGAACTTCGAGGCCTACAAGGACGTCTCGCATACATCCGAAGGTTTATTGCAAACCTTTCCGGGAAATGCCAACCCTTCACCAAGCTCATGAAGAAGGGAGTCTCCTATGTCTGGACGGAAGAATGTTAGAAAGCTTATCTAACGAGTCCCCCAGTTCTGGTGGCACCCGTCGCAGGCAAACCATTCCTGCTCTATGTCCGTGCAATGGACCATTCCCTTGGCGCTTTGTTGGCCTAGAACAACGAAGCAGGCCATGAGCAGGCTATCTACTACCTAAGTAAGACAATGGTCGGGGCCGAACACCGGTACAACCCCGTCGAAAAAGAATGTCTAGCTCTGGTGTTTGCCATCCAGAAGACTCGCCATTATATCTCGGAACAGACAATTCATGTCATCTTCCGAGTCAATCCACTCAGAGTCCTCATCACAAAGTCGAGGGCAATAAACTCCCGATTGGCTACTTGGGCTACACTATTGACACCATATGACATGGTATTCGTCTCGTAAAAGGCAATCAAAGGCCAGGCTCTGGCTGATTTCCTAGTAGCGCACCTAATTCCGAAATCGTCCAGACTCTATGAAGACATTCCCGATGAAGTGCAAGAATCGAAAATCATCGAAGGGAACCCCGTTTGGCGGATGTTCTTCGATGGTGCCTCTAAAACTGGCTCCAAAGGCCATATCATTGCAGGAGGGGGGTAGTCCTGATCTCCCTCGATAAGCTGGTCATCCAGCACGCCTACTCTCTTTCAGAGTCGTGCTCCAACAATGTTGCAGAGTACAATGCCCTCATCATGGGACTCCAATTGGCGAAGCAGTTGGAGGTAGATTACCTCGAATCTTACGGCGACTCAAAACTCGTCGTCAATCAAGTCCGAGGACAGTACAAGGTCCGCCATGAAGACCTCATCCCCTATCACAAAGCAGCGTTGGATATTATCTCAACCTTCGCTAAGTTCTTTATAAAATACGTGCCTCGGCTGCAAAACTTAGAAGCTGATGCACTGGTTGGCCTCGCAGCCTCATTGGCTGTACCAGTCGGGACTCAATACTTCATTACAGTGGTGGGTCAGGATTTAGCTTGTCCTAGAAATAATCTGTGCATGCGGACAACTCATGCGATGGCTACAGATACCAGCATTAACGTCAGAGACTGGAGATTTCCATTCATCGACTTTGCCGTCTATAAAATCCTCCCAGAAGACCCGAAGGAGACAGTCTCAGTCAGAAGGCATTCCCTCCGATTCTATTATGATATGGCTACTAAAATGCTGCACTGACGATCCTACGATGGACTTCTCCTCTGATGTCTATTAAACGAAGAAGCTGCTGAAGCCCTTCGAGAAGCTCATGATGGAACATGCGGAGCTCATCAACCAGGTCCTGAGCTACAGGACTGACTCCGACGTATAGACTATTACTGGCCTACCATAATGGCTGATGCTGTTGAGTATGCAAAGAAATATCGTGCTTGCCAGCTACACGCCGACTTCATTTACAGACCATCTGAGCCTCTACATTCGACGGTCGCCTCCTAGCCATTCGAAACCTGGGGCATAGATATAGTGGGACCTATCACCCCTCCCTCATCTAGGAGACACCGCTTTATCCTAGCAATCACTGACTACTTCTCTAAGGGGGCATAAGCAGTGCCACTGACAAAAGTGAAAAGTTTAAAGGTGATCGGCTTCACCAAGCATCACGTCATCTACCGTTTTGGGTTGCCCCGAAGGATTATCTACGACAACGGGCCACAATTCATCAGCCATGCATTCAGTAGATTCTGTGACAAAAGTCGTATTCAGAATGTAGCATCAACTGCCTATAATGCGGCAGCAAACGGATTGGCAGAAGTTTTTAATAAAACCATCGTCAAGCTACTCAAAAAAGTCGTGTCATCCAATAAGCACGACTGGGATGAGGATCTCGGTGAATGTCTTTGGGCCTATCGCACAATGGTACAGACTCCGACAGGTAACACACTGTTCTCCCTGGTCTATGGGAGCGAAGCAGTATTGCCGCTGGAAATCCAGATACTCTCACTCCGAGTGGCGATCACAAATCAGCTGACGGAAGAAGACAATCAACGTCACCATCTACAAGAGTTGGAAGCGTTTGACGTAAAATGCCTCTTAGCTCAACAGCGCATCGAACTTCACCAAGCCCGCATCTCATAGGCTTTCAACAAAAGGGTCAAACAGAGGACTTTCCAAGTAGGTGACTTGGTTCTGGCAGTCAGAAGACCGATGGTAACGACTCACAAGACACCGGGAAAGTTCGAACCCAAGTGGGAAGGACCCTTCGTCATAGAGACGGTATACACAAACGGTGCTTATCGTCTCGCTCAACCTAATGGGGACTTGTTCATGATACCCATCAACGATAAGTTCCTGAAGAAGTACTATTCTTGACACCCATCAAAAATGTACTACCCTCTCCTCCAGAAGAGAGAACTTCGTGAACTTGACAAAACCAGGTTCATACCCCTTTCTTTGACAATCATGTGCTTCTGGAACCCAGCAGTTCTGTTGCATTCCCAGTAGAAGAACAACCATGTCCATATCACCTCTGAGTTGCTTCACTACACCCTATTAAATAGGATTTTATACTGCATAAGATCATGCTCGTTACTATGTTTACCATGTCCACATTACCTCTGAGTAAACATCCCGTACAACAATCTTCGAGTTGTTGCACATCAACCATAGAACATCCATGTCCATATCACCTCTGAGTTGTTCTATAAATCCCCACAGAGTTCACTCTTACCACGTCCATATCACCTCTTGAGTAGGAAAACTCCACCATTTAGCCCCATATTTACCATGTCCACATTACCTCTGAGTAAATATGTCGGTCCTCTCTCTCAACATATTATCCGTACCTAACACCAAGGTATGCCAAGAATGATAAGTCTACATAACATCCTCAATGGAATTACCCCTATATTCACCACGTCCGTATTACCTCTAAATGAATGTGTCGTTGTCCCCCATGAGTAACTTATTATTTGTACCTAGAAATCAAGGTGTGCAAAAGATAATGGGTCCACCAAAAACATCACAGAAAGTGCACAAAGCAAAAGTCCTTTATTTCTTCGAAACAAGAAGTGAAAGGACTATATTTGCAAAAGAAACAAAATAAGGAAAAGAAAAGAGAGAACAACTGCGTCTCTAAACCAAAAACAACAAAAAGGATGGAGGAACTAAGGATCAACAAACAACTCGTCAATCCGACGCTTCAATTCCTGAGCTTTGGTCTCCACGGTCGCCAAGACGTGACGCTCGGCTTCATGGCGTATTGCTTGCCTAGCCTCAGGACCAAGGTCAGCAGCAAGCTTGTCGTCCGGCTCCTTCTTCTGACGGATCAAGAAGGCCACATGGTGAGTGAACCTCGTCATCTCTTATATAAGATGGACGTGCTCAGCCTGCGCTCGTTCAAAATCGGCCAGAAGCTGAGCCCGCTGCTCTTGAAGAAGATAAATCTTCTCGTCAACTTCCATTATGCTGACCTTCAGGGAGTCTCGCAGTTTACCCTTCTCCTCCATCGACGATGACAACCTCTGCTCCTTGGCTTTAGCGTCGGCCATCTCTTGAGCCCAGATAGCCATCGTGTCGGAGTAAGCTGACTCAACTGCCGCCTCTAGCTTGCTTTGCTCCTCCTCTATGAAAGCAAAAAAATTATTTTGTTGAATGTTCCGGAGTTCTGTAAGACGAAGATTAAGTTCAGCGATAGAGGCTTCCAAGATCTCAGCCATATGGTCATGGCCTCGATGACTACGGATCTGCTAGATAACTGGAAGCGCCATGTACTTCGCAGTCGCAAAGCTTTCACCTTCGTCCAACATAGCCGACACTCCCCTTCGCAGCATCTTGTATGCGGCCTCAACCATGAACCTCACATATTCATCCGCGTCGGCCAATACTTGAGGCATCATCACTGGAGTTACCGGAGCCACTATATGAACTGGACGGCAGTTAAATCGGCAGAAGCCCCCACACCTGAAGCTGACGGCGCAGCCACTGCTTGGCTCGTAGGAGCCTCAACCACCGTACCTTCAGGGTCGGAGACCGGAGCCTCGGCAGTCACGACCTCTGAATCTCCCATTATCGAAGTCGAACCTCCAGGAGGACCCGACCCCTTTCCCCAAGGAGAAGGAATAGAGGGTGTGTCGTCTACCAAGGGGCCCTTGCCCTTGTCTGAGCCAGCTCCAGACAACCTCATGACAATCGGGTCTGCCACGTAGACCCCGCAGCAACATCTGCAACAAAAGGGATCCTCCTACCATCGACGGAGGGTTTTCAGCATCGGGGCAGAGAACAGACCCTCCCACCTCTTCTTTATTGGAAGCCCGAGTAGGACTCGGCAGACGAGTCACTTCCTCTTCACCAACCTCAATCCCCGAGGCAGGAGTCAGACTCGGCAAACGAGTCATATCTTCCACCGGGACAGAAATAGGACCTGGCAATGGAGCGTCCTTTGAAACTGGGTCCTCTAAATCCCTTCCAAGAGAGGGCTCAGTTGCCGACTCTTCGGCACGTTCTTCCCTACCTGTTGTGGGATGTCCTCCAATATTTTCTTCAGGGACGTCATCCGGGGAAGACAAGCCCCATTCTTCCTCCTTATCAGGAGGGACTTATCTAGCTACTTCTTTCAATACCCCCGTACCAGTTTTGAGGGGGGGGCACGGTAGTTTGCTTCACTCCCTGTGAAGATCCTGCTTTGCCTCTCCGATGGGTTAACGGAGGGGATTAACATCCTCAGGAGCTGCTATATCTGCGACGTCATCTCCATCATGGTCCAAATGGGCTGGAACTTCCACGGGGACATCATCCAAAGTCTCCTCTACCGGAGACAGCACAATCGGAGGGACATGCTTATCAGGCGAGCCCGCTACCTCCTTCGGTTTACTCGAACCCAGTTTCGAAGGCCGGGGCTTCTTCCTCGTCACTTTCTGCAAAAGAGAAGACATATGAGCATAAGAGAAAAAATCGAACCAAACTAACGCCAATTCACATACCACTACAGGGGCTAGTTCTGTTGGTACTACCGAAGGTTGTATCGTATCTCCTGCCTTGGTGGCCAACGCCTTCTTAGGCTTCTTCGGAGCTAACAAATCTGCCTTCGTCGAGGCACGCCTCTTCAGGTGACTTGCCAAAGGCTACTCTTGATAACCTCCCGCCGGTACCGCAGGGGCAGCCCTGTAAGTTGGCACATCAGAAGGACGATACGCCCGAGCCTTCGCCAGCTTGCTCTTTGTAGCTTCGAGTTGTGTCCCGACAATAAAACTGGTCTCCCAGTCATACCCAGGAGGAACAGTATTCATCACACAATAGATCTTCGTCACAGAATACAAGATATGCAACCGAGGATTGTGAACTGGCAAGGTGAAACGCACTCCCGTGCACCCGGCATTATAATATTGCCATCCCTGGGTGTAGGAGCGTAAAAAGTGCTTCATAGACTGAGTCAAAGAGATAGAGCTTTACACTCAAAATCAACTACTTTACGCCAGGGACAGATCAGCTACTTTACGCCAGGGACAGATCAGCTACTTTACGCCAGGGATAGGTCAGCTACTTTACGCCAGGGACATGCCAACCACTTTACGCCAAGGACAGGATGTTAAATCATGCATTTAATGAAAGTGATGATGGGTCTGACATAAAGATCTACTGACAGCGTATAACACAGAATTCGAAGGGATTTGTTTTACACAGAAACCAATATTATCGTTTAATATGTGGACTGAGCTATTTTACGCTCACATGATGGCTTCTTTTACGCATGAATACTATATGAGCTTTTTACGCTCAAAGTTGACGTGTGCATAAAGTTTATTTGGGCTACTTTTACGCTCAAGGTTGTTTTATCAACCACTTTACGCGAGAAGTCCATTTTAGGGTTATTTTACGCCTAGTCTACTACTTTACGCTCAGAGTATATTTGGGTTGTTTTTACGCCCGATCCTTCCTGACTACTTTGGAACGTGGTTTGCCTACGTGACTTTTATGCCACATATCTCGAAGAACGTGTGTATGTGCAATACTTCCCAGATCAATTTGTACTTTTTTGTACTCTTTTAAGTTTTATTTTCAAAAGCCGATTTTCAGGCATTTTGTTAAGTGAAACAAAATGACGACTCTGCTGGGGACGACCTTCTCCTCTGACGAGGAGGCAATTGCTCAATACGATGATGTGTCGATTGGATCGACAAAGAAGACTCTGGTTGTGCACTTCGACCAGACTGCCTACGAAAAAATGCTACGGACTGGGGGTAGCACTCGCTGCTCCAATGTTCAAAAATTGCGGAAGGCACGAAAAGTTTGGGTTCCCAAATCCAAAGCATCCTCGGATCTCCCTACTACATCTGCAGGCAAAGGAATCCTTCCTACTCCTGTTGTAGAGGCTCCCATCTGTGATGAGGCAGTCTCTACTCCGGTGATACGCCATGCGCGTAAAAACAAGTCTTCCGTTTGTAACGTGGCAGACTCTCCAGTGTTACGCTCTGGGCGTAAAAATCAGGTTTTACGCCCTGGGCGTAAAAATCAGGTTTTATGTCCTGGGCGTAAAAACATGCCTCCCGTCTGTGACGTGGCAGACTCCAATGCCTTACGTTCTTAAAGTAACAATAAGTCTCCCGTCTGTGATGTGGTAGACGCACAAAATTTACGTTCTATACGTAAAGGAAAATCTCCCGTTTATGACGTGGCAGATACTCATGTTTTGCGCTCTATGCGTAAAGGTAAATCTCCTGTCTGTGACAGTGTAGATAAAGTTCACAAGAATGCTTCTGCATCTAAAGTGAATGTACCTACACGCATGAAGCATAAAAACATAGTTGGTAAAACTTCTGTTTTCAACCAACAACCTTCTTATACTGCTGTACGCAAGGTACCAAACTTATAAATTACACGCAATGAAGATGGAGTTCTTCGTGCTCAAAAATCTCAGGATTTACGTACGCAACTCCAAGCACGTAAAAATGTACAGTTTGGTTCTGCGAATGCAGCCAGTAATCTTCTTTATACACAAGGTTTTTCTACCCCAAATGTAATAAAGAAGACTACTCCATCTACTCCTTCTGATTTACGTGAATTGCTAATGCAAAAGCGTAAAAATAGATAATCTCCCGTGACACTCCCCCAAGAAAATCACCATTGTGAGTGTCACCAGATTGTAATTAAATATTGTTGTTCGGCTTCTAAATGATCAGTTTTTGACCGGTTAAGTTTTAATGCACCTCAACAACAAGATGATGACCAAGAACATGAGTTGTCATATGCATCAGTCAACATGGCATCTCATACCAACAGAGGACGACGTCCTAGACGGAATACGTCCCAAACTCCAGGTCAACAACAATTCAACAGACTTCTTGATTCCTTTGAAGGAGTATATCATAATACTCGATCAAGAAGACAAAGACAGTTGCAGACTTCTGATTCAGAAGCTGGGGGTACTCAATCTTTTGAGTCCGAAACTGATAGTGTCGATTCATACCTCTATACTAATCCCTCTGTATCTTCAAGAGAGATTGAATCCTACGCTATTGGAGATGAACCAGAGGCATCATCTGCTAATACAGAACAACGTCTCACTGCTGTTAAGCAATCACTGAAAGACATGCTTAACATGATGCAAAGCATGCACCAGATAATAACGGCTCAACAAACTGCTCAACCGGCAATAGTAACACCGGTGTAGGTAGCAGCACAAACTTAAGATAGTCAAGGGGCTGATATACCTTTGAATATTCAAGAGCCTGCTGTTAACTAAAATTCTGTATCTCCAGATCCCATCATTCCAGAAGATGTACCATCTCCGGTGGGGGTTACGGTACATCCAACAACCATTCAATCAAATGAGTTTCCTCAAACCAGTGAAGCCATTCAAGCAGTACGTGAGCTCAAAGCACAGTTTGAAGTTTTGAAGCACAAGGATCAGCTCCAGAGGTTAGGGATTAAGTAACCTTATCCTCCTCATTGGAATGATGTACTCTTTCCATCGAAATTTAAGCCACAATCAATGGTATTGTTTGATGGAAAGGCTTCTCCTAGTCAGTATATCAATTACTTTGATATTATGACTGTTGATGCTCTTCTCACTCGAGTATTCATTGGGTGCTTGACGGGTTCAACTTACGATTGGTATCGTAGTTTACCCGACAATTGCATTTCATCTTTTGACGAATTTAAGGCAATGTTTCTCTCCCGCTTCTATGAAGGAGGTATGGACATGAACATGTCCTCCTTAATAGAAATCAAACAAAAGAAGAAAGAAGATACTCGGACGTTCATTGAACGTTTCCGACAGGTGACTCTAAAGATGCCTCCTGGTATACCAGATTCAGCGTTAATTGATACATGCAAGATGAATCTGCGACCATCCATTGCTGTCTTTACGGGTTCCCAATTCACAGATTGGGCTTCGTTTATTATAGCAGCAGTTTCTGCCAAGACCAATGGTAGGTTGGCTCGTGAACATGGGATGATTTTTGCCTCAGAGGATAAAGGAAAGAAAGGTAATCCTGGTAATAATTCTGGCAATCGTAATACAAAAGGAAAGGACACCCTTATGGTTAATCTTTCCAAAAATAAAATGATGCCGAATAATCAGGAGTCTTCTAAGCCAAAAGAAGAATATTCTTTTGACGAGAGTGATATCCCAGGAATATTCCAATATCTGGTAAAGAGTGGCAAACTCCAGATCCCGGAGCCAAAGAGGCCTAATGAGGTGAATCTGACTGACAACCCCAAATATTGTATCTATCACAGATACATCAATCATCCCACCAGGGCTTGTTATGTCCTAAAGAAGAAAATCCAAGAGCCGATTAATACCAATGCCATCTCTTTAACTAACGATGAGCATACGGTCACAACCAATATGGTTTCTCTTCAATTCGGAGATTTTCCTTCTCAGCAAATACCAGATGGGATTGTCCCAATTCCGAAGGCGACGATGAAGATTATGAATATCCTGCCTGCCAGGGAAGAAAATAAAGGATTGTTGCCTCTTACATTAAAGAATGGTGAAATTATGTGGGTACATCCTGACTTAGTACCTGAAATGGAAGATGAAGGTAAAACTTCAAAATCCAAGAAAGGTAAGAAAGTCAAAACCTGCAACATGATTTCTTATGTTATTCCAGATCCTGATGATTTGGATCATCTATGGGATGGCATTCCTTTGGAAGATAGACTGAGAGGATTGAACATATGTCCTCCAAGTCTGGCTTCTCCTACAAAGCTCAAGCTTACTCATCAGCAGTGGCTAGCCATGAATAGTGTTCCTTTATACAGGGCACAACAAGTCTTCGCTGCTTATGAAAAAGCTCCTGTAGGGATTTTTCCTCGTGTCCCGAATCCTTCTCCTCCCGTAGCTACAGAGACTTCTATTCCTCATTCTCCTATAGTTACAGAGATCTCTTCTTCTTCCTCTGTTGAACCACCTGTTAAAAGTTCGCTGCCCACTCACTTGTACAGTCAGCAATCTGTCCTTCTCATGAAGAAGATGGGTTATGACTTTCAAAAGACAGAAGGTTTAAATTATGATAAAGGAATACGACTTCGTTTACAAATTCAAAGTCAAAAATCTACTGTTGGATTGGGTTCTGAGGTTCCTCATAACAATCCTCGTAAGAAGAAGGCTAAGGGAAGGAAGACTAAATCCTGCAATATGATACTTCCTTCTTCTGAGTCTGAAGAAGAAACCTTTACTGGTACAAGATCTGGAAAAGAGTACCACAAAGATTATGAGGGATCCTCCAAAGAAACAGAGAATGTTGAAACACCACCAACTCAACCGTCTCCAGTTCATGCTAAACCATCTGTGGTTGAAAAGGGAAAACAGAGAGCAGTACGCTTTGACGTCCCGTTGAACTCTACTTCCAGTCAAGGGGTGGTGATGAAACCCTATAAATTTGATATTCTAGTCCAGTTAGCCAATACTCTGGCTAGACTATCTATCTTCGAGTTGCTTCGTCTTTCTAAAGAAAGTCGCAAAACCTTGAGTAAAGCTTTGCTGTAAGCTGACTCCTGCTTAGCTCAACTCAAGACTCCTGATAATATACAAGTGTCATGCCCACAATGTCATAGTGTGATGGAGGTAATTCCTAATATTACTTTTACACAAGAAGATATGCTGTTGAAGCATAACAAGCATGACAGGCCTTTATGCTATACTGGGTATATTGAATCCACTGAAGTTGACAGGATTTATATTGATCCTGAGTGTTCCATTAGCATAATTCTTCAAAGTATGCTAAGACCGTTGAGGATTTCTACTAGTGATTTGACTTACACTAGTACCACAATCGTTGGTTTCAACTCTGGAAAGAGTAAACCACTGGAGAAGATTCGTCTGAAAATCCAGATTGGTAATCTTCGAACGATGGCAACATTCTATGTTATTAATTCAGACGTATCCTACAACATCCTTCTTGGAAGACCGTGGTTACATGAGCATAATATCGTGCCTTCAACTCTCCACCAATGCTTCAAATACGTGGATTCCCAAGGGATTGTGAAGACTGAGTTTGCTGATATCAATCCTTTTAAGGGTGTCGAAGCCTATTTTTCTGATTCAATGCTCTACAAACAAGAGCATGTGAAAGAGATATCAGACATAGCTAAAGATCGATCATCTGCCGAAGATCAGTCTATTAATGAAGATCCGCCAGAAGAGCAACCTTTGAAGATCAAAGTCAAAGGGCAAATCCAACCCCAACCTGTCAACAATCAACCTCTGATGATCAAGGTCAAAGGAAGAACTCAAGCTTTATCTGAGGAATCAGTGAATGTTCCTGCTAAAAGCCAAGTTCAACCTCTTGTGATCAAGGTCAAAGGGCGTACTTCTCGTATGAATGATCCAGAACCACCATTGATCGTCAATCTTGGCAAGTCTACGCAGAAGACGGATGATGGTCCATTAGTGATTAATCCGAAGCGTAGCAGTCAAATTGTAAATAATGTAAATATTGATCATTCTGTACTTTCTAATATCAATAAAGATTTCTTTTTTGAGTATATGGCTGTCAAATTTGTTGAAAGAATGACTTTATCTTCTGATAATCAAAGTTATCAGCATAAAGACGGCATAGACACAGAGGAAACCTTATACATTGACCATAAGGAAAATTCCTTTCCTCCTCATGTCGATGTTGGACCTTATGCTCAAAAGTTCCTAACATCTTCTCTCTATCTTCTTCCTGTAGTCGCTTCATCGCAAGCTTGTGTAACTTATAGACATCACGAAGAATCTTATTTCGTGATTCCGTCTGATAAAAAAATAAGCACCAAATTGTGTTTGGCCTGGCTAAAAATATCCCTGTTGCTCAGACAGATGATCTAAGAGATAAAGATAAAGGAAGAATCCGAATTGACAAATATAGTCAACAATCTCTCAAGATTATCCAGAATATGGGATATGATTTGAAGACTATGCAATGTCTCAATCAAGGTAAGGGTAGACGATTACCATTAAGTGGTGATCCATTTTATCAGAAAACTCGTCATGGGTTGGGATATGATCCGTCCCATATGTTTAATGACGATATACAAGAAGAATTCTCTTCTAGATCTTCACAATCATCAGATTCGGAAGAAATCCAATTCATCGAATCTGATACGTCTCACTCCTCATATGTTAGAGGAGGTTATTATGATGAATCTGAACAAATATTCTCAGTAAACATGGTTCAAACTGATGGTGAATCTGAACTATTTGAGAATGATCCTTGGGATCAATAGATGGACACTCAATGGAAACTTCATTTTGAACAGCGACAGCCACCTACAGAGGATGAGATTGTCCAGATTGATGTTGGAGATGGAACTACGTCCAAACCAATATTCATCAGTAAAACCCTTTCTGAAGATGAAAAGGAAGAGTTGATAAAACTGATCAAAGAATATATTGATATTTTTGCATAGAATTATGAGGATATGCCAGGTCTAGATCCTAAAGTTGCTACTCATAAATTCAATATTCTTCCTAATGCCAAGCCTGTAAAACAACAGCAACGGCATTTTCGACCAGATATGATGGATGCAATTGAGGCGGAAGTCAAAAAGCTGATCACATGTAGCTTTGTTCGTGAAGAACAACACCCAGATTGGGTTGCCAACATTGTTCCTGTTACGAAGAAGAACGAAAAAGTCCGAGTTTGCATAGATTTTCGAGATCTTAATGCAGCTTATCCAAAGGATGAATTTCTACTTCCGATTACCGATGTCATGATAGACAATACATGCGGTTTTGAACGCATGTCTTTCATGGATGGATTCTCAGGATATAATCAAATTAAGATGCATCCAGAAGATGAGAAGCATACTGCTTTTCGTACACCCCTTGGGGTTTACTGCTATACAGTTATGCCGTTTGGTCTTAAAAACGCCGGTGCCACGTATCAACGGGCTATGAGCAACATCTTTCAAGAATATCTACGGAAGACAGTTGAATGTTACGTAGATGACATTGCTGTTAAGAGTCGATCAAAGGATGATCATATTCAAGACTTGAAGACAGTATTTGAATTGATGCGTCAACATCAATTGAAAATGAACCCTACTAAGTCTTTCTTAGGGGTTTCCAGTGGCAAATTTTTAGAATTTGTCATTACTTCTCAGGGTATCCATGTTGATCCTGATAAAGTTAAAGCAATTCTTGAAATACGTCCTCCTCGTAACCTGAAAGAACTCTGTGGCTTTCAGGGTCGCATTGCTTATATCAGGAAATTTATATTTAATCTCTCTGGAAGATGTCAACCTTTCTCCCGTCTATTAAAGAAGGGTGTATCATTTGTTTGGGATGAAGCGTGTCAGAAAGCCTTCAATGACATCAAGCAATACCTTACAAATCCACCTGTTCTAGTACCTCCAGTGGTAGGAAGACCATTTTTGTTGTATGTTCGAGCTTTGGATCATTCACTTGGTGCTCTTCTTGCACAAAAAGTGATATGGGACATGAACAAGCAATTTATTATCTTAGCCGAATGATGGTCGGAGCTGAACATAGGCATACTCCTTTAGAAAAGGAATATCTGGCCTTGGTTTTTGCAGTCCAAAAGACAAGACATTATGTGACAGGACAGACTATTCATGTTATCTCCAGAATAAATCCCATTCGGGTATTAATGAGAAAATCGAGCATTCTTAACTCTAGGTTAGCTACCTGGGCGATGTTGCTCACTCCTTATGACATGGTTTATGTACCTCAAAAATCAGTAAAGGGTCAAGCATTAGCTGATTTCTTAGCTGTTCATCCTATACCTGAAACATCGAAGCTATATGAGGACATTCCAGATGAAGTCGTGGATTGCAACATGACTTTGAATGATGACATCTGGCAATTATATTTTGATGGAGCATCACGGGTTGGACCTAAAGGTAATATTATCTCTGGAGTAGGAATCGTCTTGGTTTCTTCTGATAAAATGGTCATATACCGTGCCTACTCTCTCAATGAGCCATGCTCTAACAATGTAGCAGAATATAATGCTTTATTGATTGGTCTCCAAGTAGCAAAACAATTGGATATTGAGTTCCTAGAAGCTTATGGAGATTCTCAACTAATTGTTAATCAAGTTAGAGGAACTTATGAAGTCAAAAATCCTGATCTCATCCCTTATCATCAAGTGGTAATCGAGTTGATCCTTTCATTCAAAGGATTCTTCATCGAATTCGTGCCACGTTCTCAGAATGTGGAAGCTGATGCTCTTGCTAGCTTAGCTGCAGACTTGGCTATTTTAATTCGAAGACAAAATACAATTACTTTGTTGGACCGAGACTTATTCTGTGTCAAGAATAATCTGTATATTGAACAGAGTTATACTACAGAGTCAAGTTCCTAGCAGAAGGATTGGAGAAGTCCATTCATTGATTATGCAGTTCATAGGATTTTACCTGATGATCCAAAAGAAGCTGCATCAATTAAGAGACGATCATTTCGATTTTACTATGATTCGTCTTTACATATGTTATATCGTCGTTCATACGACGGACTCTTACTGCGTTGTCTCTCAGAAAGTGAAGCTAAACAGACACTCCGTGAGGCTCATGATGGTGTCTGTGGTGCTCATCAACCAGGTCCGAAATTACAAGATCGTATTCGAAGAATGGGGTATTATTGGCCTTCCATGATAGCAGATGCTGTGGATTAAGCCAGATGGTGCAAAGCATGTCAGATTCTGTCACGACCCGTACCCGTTTTTTTTTAAATAGATACGAGACGTGTCCAAGCCAGCCTACGCCGTAGTGTCGGCGGTAGAACGCTGTCACGGCCATGAAGATCAAATCACAAATAATATTCATTTACAAAATTAATTTAATTTACAAGAGCACAAGTTTTACTTTTGCAGAAAACATAAACTTGTACATATATTGGAATGACTACAACTCATCTAACTAGATAGTCTCTAGGCTTTTGTCTGCAAGTATTCCCGTCACTTCCCAAGCTAAGTGAATTCACGGCTAACCTGAAAAATGTTGGTTTCCAGTCAAGAATGGAACGAGCACAATTTACTGAATGCAATTTCAAATAAAGAAAATAACTATAAAATAAAGGTTAGACATCAATCATGAGTTTTGAAAATAAACAGTAAATACGGAAAACCAATAACAATAAATAGACACAAAATACTTTCCCCAACTGTTAGAAGTACCTTTGATATGTGATCGGTCTCGGAACAATTATGCGACACGGTCTACACGGTCTAAAGTCAGATCACACATCCTTGGTACTTCTTATTCCCGAATCAACAATTTATAATAGAAAATAATCACATAACCAATGGTCAATCAATAAAATATAGTGAAAATCAATATCGAAATGCAGACAATAAACTGTACTCGTCTGTGGTCCTCTGCTGGTGAAACCGACAATCTGAACTACTCAATGTGCCACAATAGTCAAAACCCATACAACAGTCCCCGGATGCTTAAATAGACAATACCAATGATCTCAGAATAGTCAAATTAGCTAGGATTGCCTATCCTTAAGTCCAATTCTGGACACAGGGGAAAAACGGTAATTTTGGACCAAAACGATGTCCGCCATTGAACCCGCTTTGTACCGAAAAGCGTGCCAGAGTTAATGGTCTCTAAAGTCGTCAAACTACATGTCTACGGATCCAGTTTTTCAATACGAATCCAACCGTATGTCCAGAGTTGGATTCCGATGGGCCGTGCACAAAATCGCCCGTTGAGTGGGACCGTGGGGCCCGCAAAACGACGTACGATTCAACTGTCTCAGAATTTGACCAAACTTGGCATACAGGACCAGAAAAACGATACGGTTCTATTAACGCAAGTTTTGTCTCGATTTGACGAGCGTGCACAAAGTAATTGAGAAATTTGCAAAGTGCACGATACGGGGAATTTTGACGGAAACGCATCAAATTCGTCGCGCACACGCAACCAATTCGAATTCCGTCAAAGCCCACACGACCACGAAGCCATTACGCACCTTTCGATGCTTTCGGTTGGCGACCACGTCGCCCAAAATGGCGGGACGGATGTGGTATCGGAGGATTTTTTACATTTCCTAAAACAGAATTACATAGTTTTTCTTGATGTTTGCAGATAGATAACTTTGCGTCTGTTCGATGAAAACAGAAACCGTGAAATAGGTTGCGAAGTCCTATATGTTGTCAACAATTGCCTTCAATTAGATTTTCAAAATTGTGCATGGTTTGGGATAAAACTGGCCGCAAACTAGGGTATTTGGACTGGTACATGTCCTATTTTTGGACGGGTTTTCACTCGACTTTGAGTCGATTTCCAACTCGATTATGGTTCGATTTAAACCTGACCTAATACATGAACAGGAAGGAGTATAGGTTAGCTTCATACCCGACGAATCTGTCCGTGAAACGGACGAGTGGGGAGGGAGAATTCCGGCCACGAAGTTGGCTCTGCGGTTGACTGTCGCTGCATCTTTGCGCGCTCGCGCGCGCGCGCGTCGTATCCGTGCGGCCTCGCCGCGCGTGGAGGCACCCAGGATGGACGCACGATGGCGCCAGGGTCTGGTGGGTTGGCGTGGCGGTTTGGTTTTTAGGGTTCTTCGAAACCTCTTCGTGCTCCTTAATGCATGTGCGGTTATATACCAACAGAGCAGAAGGGAAAAGCTCGGGCTGTTGAGCCCGAGCTGGGTTCTAGGCCGTAGGGAATTAAAGGGGTTGGGCCTGAGGACTTTTGTGCTTACTGCTCGTTTGGCTGGGTATTGCTGGTCTGATGTGAGCTGGGATTGATTTAGAGCTTAGTAGCTCTCGGGTTGGGAGGAATCTCGCGTGGGCCTGGGGGCTCAGGCCCGCCCACTGCTTTTTCTTTTTTCTTTTTCTTTTTCTTTTGTTTATATACATATATACACACAATACATTTATCTATAATATATATATATATCTATATATATATATATATATACACATATTCTCACGTATATATATTCTTATATATATATATTTATATATATATATACACCATATACATTTATATATTTATACACATTTATGTATACAATCACATATGTTTTTATATATATACACTTACACACATATCTTTATATATTTATGCATATATACACAGGTACACCTATATATATATATTCATAACATAGTGTCTTATTCCTAAAAATATGTATACACATATATATATACATGTCATATATATAATAATAATAATAATAAAATACAATAAACTAATAATAATAATAAAATACAATAAACTAATAATAATAAATAATAATAAATAATGATCCTAATGACAATCAATATTAGGCTGATTGTCATTCTTGATGGATACAACGCGCACACTACTTATCTAGTTTTAGAAGATCATACAAAATTTGTAAAACATTATTTAATAATAATAATACATATAATGTACATATAACAAATATTTAGAAAATAATTGACAATTCCTAAATATATATATACAAAATATTTGCATTAACCAAACATGTCTACAAGGCCGTACTTGGTCCCACTACATGCCTACCTGGGCTTGGATTTGACTTGGGTCCAATCTGGACAGGCTTGGTACAACAGGGTTCCCGAAAAATCAATAATATATTTAAATAATAAATACAAACCTTCGGCACGGGTTAAGTCGCAACTTGGCCTGGTTTTCTCAGTTAGGACGTCACTATGGCTCGGCCTTCCCCTACCAGGGCTAATACACTAGTCAAAGTACGCCACTGCACTAACCGTGCCATGATTCCTAGTCGTCTTGTATTCCAAATCTCAACCATGGTTAAAATCATCTACCGTAATAATTAACTAAATAAATATTTGTAAAATTCTGAAATCACCGTTTCAATAAAATAAATAATGATAATAAAATATTCTAAATTTTTTGGGAAGGGCAGCTACAAATCTACCCACCTTAAAATAATTTCGTCCTCGAAATTCTAATTCGTAACTATTCTTTATTATTCAAAAAGGAATTCCATCATTACTTTAATCTCCTCGAAATTCTATTCCTCCAAAAATAGTTCATATCCTCCTCCTAGCCATTTTGTTACTACGGAACTCCGAGGACTTCTACCCACCTTTGGTCGCACTACTCCCTCAAAGGTGTGCCCCTACAACTATATAATCATCCGACTAATTGCTCTAATTGCTATCAATAAATATCTACTGTATATGGCACCTATAAACCTCTCTTATCTATCAAGCAAACCAAAACTTTTTACAAACAAAAACTTAAACAGGTAGTTAAGAAATATTGGTAAATTCCAATAAACATGACCATTCGTCGCTCCGAAATAGGAAGGACAGGTAAAACAAGGAAGAACAATCGAGAGAAAAATAAAATTTTTAGAGCGGTAGAGAGTATCTAATGCTGCAGATGAAATGAAAGTTTATAAACCAATGACTTATTTGCTAGATTGGGCTATTCTAGTCTAGTCACTTGCTAGATCAAAGAACCCTTCGTTTCCTAGAGGGGCTTGCATTCCATATAATACAGAAACCTCATTCCCGAAATTAATCTAAACAAGATTCCATAATAGAACGGAATTTGAGAGATCAAGATCGTGATCTTTTTCGTGGTTATTTAAACACACAAGCAAGGGTTATAAATGCAATACAAGATCGTATCGCGACTTCCAAGTAGATGGA
Source organism: Iris pallida (assembly GCA_029216955.1). Taxonomy (NCBI): domain Eukaryota; kingdom Viridiplantae; phylum Streptophyta; class Magnoliopsida; order Asparagales; family Iridaceae; genus Iris; species Iris pallida. The sequence goes on from JANAVB010042618.1 coordinate 33,589,664, forward strand.
GTAATGGTCACGAATGTCATCACATTCTAAAGATGAAGACTACATAACAGGTATAGGGATCTATTTCAAATCGTTCAGTTTATAGTCCAACTATGGGAGTTTGCATGGATGGGTTCTACTGGTCTTAATGGGTTCCCTATCTGGACATCACTCGTTGGTTTAATGAATCTTGGATCTTAATCTATATTGACTGGACAAGGTTCCAATAATAAAACTATTTCTACTAGGTTAGGGTAACATAGGCTAGGTTTCAACCCAAGTGGTTGAGCTAGTTGTCAGTCAAGTTGGTTAGCTAAATCATAAAGTCCAAAATGCGCCTTCGGTGACTTTTGTGTTTAAGTAGCACATGAGGCCTCAATTGGGTGGCACACTAGTGATATGTGCGTAGTGGGTTTTGAGTCGATCACAACCACATATTGGGTCGAAGGAATTGGGTCAAGGTTGAGGCTCTAGTGGATGTCGGAAGGTATACCGATATTATGGTAAGGGTTATAGCTTGTCCTTTTTACTTGAAAGTCGTACCATAAAAATTGAGTACAAGGGGACGTGTTTGACTGGGACATGATATACCTAGGTGAAGGTGAACTCGTCTAGATCTTGCATATGAAATTTGTTGGAAGGTAACGAATGGTCTCGTGCTCCGAATACTAATGACACAGCCGGGAACACAAAATAATCTAAATGGAAAGTGGGAGTCTATGGGGCACTAATTATCATCCTATTGAAAATTATTCTAATCACTCGATAATCCTAGTATATTCTAAAATTTTAGAAGGCTTACAGTCTACCCACCTTAGAAGCTAGGTCATGGTCTTAGGAAGGATGAGGTCAAAAGAATTTCCAAGGTTCGGTTATTGTACCTCAACTCTTGTTAACAAAGAATCAGGCACGGCGTAACGAAATACGTTAGATATAAGTCAAGTCAATGATCGCTCCTCAATAAATGGAAAAACGAGTGTGTACAATGACACATGGTCGGTAAAATAGAATGATCTACTCGTCCACAGTATATAAGGGTTATCGACAGGGTAACCAACTCTAAGGCACATCTTACGAAAGATTTCCTAGCAACTGAGTCGCAAATTTCTATTGACGCTCAGTCTGTCGGACTATTGTCACAAGAGTTGTGGTGCTCATGTATTGCTGTTGACCACTGGTAGATCATAGTGTGATAGGGTATTTAAGCTATGGTATTGGCTAAGCTAGTGATTATGGGCTTTGGTCGAGGGACGGTTGAGTCAAGGCATAAGGGTTGAAAGTAAAGACAATATTCAAGAAAATATTTAGAGACACAATGAATTGTTTCTTAAAAAAATTGATAGTCTCCTGGGTTGGCATTATGACTAAGGGTAAAACCCTAATCATTCTCAAATTCAGATGGCTCGAAAGTCTTATTAGTAGTTTGAGGGTCGATGGGAGAACGAGTAACTCAATCACATGGCTGGCCGATGGTAGCGACACTTGTGCCTACCATTATCATAGCCATGGGAATACTCTGTATCTCCCTACCATCACGAGCTTTCGTCTTTTCAAAGCGGTGAAAGACAAAAACAATAAAGAATTCAAGGGAGATGTTACTGAATACAATTTCGTGATTCAAGGGCGAACATATAATTCAAAAGAAATTGTCAATGCAGTCACGGATGAGATCCTAGAGACATCTATATCTCAATCTACGTAGGGTAATTAAATAAAATGCGAACCAAATGCATCATGGTTGATCAGACCATAATACACTGATTCTGATTAGATAATATGTTAGTAGACGTCCCCACTAAATATATGCCTCGAATCAAGCTCGAGAACAGAGTGAGCTTGCAAAACTAGGCTGTAATAGCAGCGTTGGTTAAGATAGTCAAATATAATTATGCGAGATTTTTGAAAGAAAGCACAAGTAGTTCGAGTTTGGAGAGAATCAAAACTTACCTGGTGTTCTTGCTTCTATAGACATCCCACTATCATCTTACCCTTAAGGCCTTGGTCGACTAATGGTTTATGGACTTCTGAATTCTATATTCTAGGTATCCTATTAGTGTCAGTCAATTTCCTCATCTATAGATCACGAGGATCATACGGAGTGCTAGGTCGGGAGACATGCTACCAAACTTACAAACTTCTACTACTATTGGCTTTGTATCTTATGGGTCATACATGGCACGGTCCTATCCTCTATAGTACCCTAAACTTGTAATCACGTCTGAAATTATTTCACCGAGGATTATGCCTCGTCCGTATACTCGGGCGATGGTAAACTCTTGGTTATGTGATTCAGATGTGATATGCTATCAGATACTCTACCTTATCTCGACTCCAGGGAATCTATGATCAAGGAGGACCACTAGCCATAGGTTTAGCAATATTCTATAACCTATATTTTCTTAGACTAATTCCAACTCTAGGGGTCGTGCCATGCCAGTGCGCTGCTGGCTACAGTGAATCCAAGGTCTCCATAATTTAAATAAATGGCGACAGTACGCTGCTGTCCTGCCATTATGAGTTAATTAACATTCTTTTAACTACATCTGGAAAAATAAATCCACGAGCTCCTAGAGATTCAAACAAGTTGCCTATGAAATAAAGCGTAAGCATTTGTCCTATCAGTCACCACCCTTAAAATAGAGATTGAACAGGGAGGAAATAACTGAAGACAAAAGAAATACGAACACTCTAGTATCTATCTTATGTGTATTCAAACTATGGAGGAAAACTTTGAACGAACTAACTCGAGGTTCGTATATGGGTAACATAATCAACATTATATAAAATAATAATTCTTAGGGCAAAATAGGAACTAATTAGACAATTTGGACTAAGATATGAGGATGATATCTAAAGAGGTAACGAGAAGGAATTGAATAATTTATCTAGGTGAGATCATCAATTCCAGGAAGCTCTGCCGCTCCAGGTGAATAATCTATCCACATTGGACCATATCTTCCAATCAAGAGGTAGTAGTGTACCTATGGAGATTTGACAAACTATCAAAATTAATAATCCCCATCCTAAATTGCATGGCCTAGACTACCCATCGGCAAATTTGTATAAGGGACTCCTAGTCCTAGTCATTCTCTTAAATTAAATTAATTTCTAATTCGTGAATGAGTATTTCTAGTCGCAGACTCACAATAGTACGACTAACTTAAGTACTATCACGAGTTCGCATGATTTGAGAAGACTGACCTGCATGGGCCACCACAAAAACTTGTCACGACCCGCATCCATTTTTTTTTAAACGGATACGAGACGTGTCCAAGCCAGCCTACGCCGCAGTGTCGGCAGTAGAACGCTGTCACGGCCATGAAGATCAAATCACAAATAATACTCATTCACAAAATTAATTTAATTTACAAGAGCACAAGTTTTACTTTTGCAGAAAACATAAACTTGTACATATATTGGAATGACTACAACTCATCTAACTAGATAGTCTCTAGGCTTTTGTCTGCAAGTATTCCCGTCACTCCCTAAGCTAAGTGAATCCACGGCTAACCTGAAAAATGTTGGTTTCCAGTCAGGAATGGAACGAGCACAATTCACTGAATACAATTTCAAATAAAGAAAATGACTATAAAACAAAGGTTAGACATCAATCATGAGTTTTGAAAATAAACAGTAAATACAAAAAAACAATAACAATAAATAGACACAAAATACTTTCCCCAACTGTTAGAAGTACCTTTGATATATGATCGGTCTCGGGACAATTATGCGACACGGTCTACACGGTCTAAAGTCAGATCACACATCCTTGGTACTTCTCATTCCCGACTCAACAATTTATAATAGAAAATAATCACATAACCAATGGCCAATTAATAAAATATAGTGAAAATCAATATCGAAATACAGACAATAAACTGTACTCGCCTGTGGTCCTCTGCTGGTGCAACCGACAATCTGAACTACTCAATATGCCACAATAGTCAAAACCCGTACAACAGTCCCCAGATGCTGAAATAGACAATACCAATGATCTCAGAATAGTCAAATTAGCTAGGATTGCCTGTCCTTAAGTCCAATTCTGGATACAGGGGCAAAACGGTAATTTTGGGCCAAAATGATGTCCATCGTTGGACCCGCTTTGTACCGAAAAGCGTGCCAGAGTCAGTGGTCTCTATAGTCATCAAACTACATGTCTACAGATCCAGTTTTTTGATACGAACCCAACCGTATGTCCAGAGTTGGATTCCGGCGGGCCGTGCACAAAATTGCCCGTTGAGTGGGACCGTGAGGCCCGCAAAACGACGTACGATTCAACTGTCTCAGAATTGGACCAAACTTGGCATACAGGACCAAAAAAACAATACAGTTCTGTTGGCGTAAATTTTGTCTCGATCTGACGAGCGTGCACAAAGTAATTGAGAAATTTGTAAAGTGCACGATACGGGGAATTTCGACGGATACGCATCAAATTCGTCGCGCACACGCAACCAATTCGAATTCCGTCAAAGTCTACACGACCACGAAGCCGTTACGCACCTTTCGATGCTTTCGGTTGGCGATCACGTCGCCCAAAATGGCGGGACGGACGTGGTATCGGAGAATTTTTCACGTTTTCTAAAACAGAATTACATAGTTTTTCTTGATGTTTGCAGATAGATAACTTTGCGTCTGTTCGATAAAAACAGAAACCGTGAAATATGTTGCGAAGTCCTATATGTTGTCAACAATTGCCTTCAATTAGATTTTCGAAATCGTGCATGGTTTGGGATAAAACTGGCCGCAAACTAGGGTATTTGGACTGGTACATGTCCTGTTTTTGGACGGGTTTTCACTCGACTTTGAGTCGATTTCTAACTCGATTATGGTTCGATTTAAACCTAACCTAATACATGAACAGGAAGGGGTATAGGTTAGCTTCATACCCGACAAATCCATTCGTGAAACGGACGAGTGTGGAGGGAGAATTCCGGCCACGAAGTTGAATCTGCGGCTGACTGTCGCTGCATCTTTGTGCGCTCGCGCGTGCGCGTCGTATCCGCGCGGCCTCGCCGCGCGCGGCGGCGCCCAGGATGGACGTACGACGGCGCCAGGGTCTGGGGGGTTGGCATGGCGATTTGGTTTTTAGGGTTCTTCGAAACCTCTTCGCGCTCCTTAATGCATGTGAGGTTATATACCAACAGAGCAGAAGGAAAAAGCTCAGGCTATTGAGCCCGAGCTGGGTTCTAGGCCGTAGGGAATTAAAGGGGTTGGGCCTGAGGACTTTTGTGCTTACTGCTCGTTTGGCTGGGTATTGCTGGTCTGATGTGAGCTGGGATTGATTTAGAGCTTAGTAGCTCTCGGGTTGGGGGGAATCTCGCATGGGCCTGGGGGCTCAGGCCCGCCCACTGCTTTTCTTTTTTCTTTTTCTTTTTCTTTTGTTAATATACATATATACACACAATACATTTATCTATAATATATATATATATATATATATATATATATATATATATATATATATATAAGAATATATATACGTGTATATATATATATATATATATATATATATATATATATATATATATACACATATTCTCACGTATATATATTCTTATATATATATATATATATATATATATATATATATATATATATATATATATATATATGCACCATATACATTTATATATTTATACACATTTATGTATATAATCACATATGTTTTTATATATATACACGTACACACATATCTTTATATATTTATGCATATATACACAGGTACACCTATATATATATATATTCATAACATAGTGTCTTATTCCTAAAAATATGTATACACATATATATATACATGTCATATATATAATAATAATAATAAAATACAATAAACTAATAATAATAAATAATGATCCTAATGACAATCAATAATAGGCTGATTGTCATTCTTGATGGATACAACGCGCACACTACTTATCTAGTTTTAGAAGATCATACAAAATTTGTAAAATATTATTTAATAATAATAATACATATAATGTACATATAACAAATATTTAGAAAATAATTGACAATTCCTAAATATATATACAAAATATTTGCATTAACCAAACATGTCTACAAGGCCGTACTTGGTCCCACTACATGCCTACCTGGGCTTGGATTTGACTTGGGTCCAATCTGGACAGGCTTGGTACAACAGGGTTCCCGAAAACTCAATAATATATTTAAATAATAAATACAAACCTTCGGCACGGGTTAAGTCGCAACTTGGCCTGGTTTTCTCAGTTAGGACGTCACTATGGCTCGGCCTTCCCCTACCAGGGCTAATACACTAGTCAAAGCATGCCACTGCACTAACCGTGCCATAATTCCTAGTCGTCTTGTATTCCAAATCTCAACCATGGCTAAAATCATCTACCGTAATAATTAACTAAATAAATATTTGTAAAATTCTGAAATCACCATTTCAATAAAATAAATAATGATAATAAAATATTCTAAATTTTCTGGGAAGGGCAGCTACAGATTCATGCTGACTTTATCCACCAACCTTCTGAATTTCTACATCCTACAGCAGCTTCTTGGCCCTTCGAAGCTTGGGGTATGGATATCATTGGTCCGATTAACCCTCCTTCTGTTAAAGGACATCGGTTTATATTGGCTATAACCGATTACTTTTCTAAGTGGGCAGAAGCAGTTCCCCTTACTGAAGTGAAAACATCTAATGTGATCAGCTTCATCAAACACTATGTCATTTATCGTTTCGGGATTCCTCGATGGATAATTCATGACAATGGACCACAATTTGCTAGTCAGGTATTTTATCGGTTCTGTGATAAGAATCGAATTCAAAATTTGGCTTCTACAGCTTATAATCCAGCTGCTAATGGTTTAGCCGAAGCTTTCAACAAGACAATCATCAAACTTCTCAAAAAGTTTGTCTCTTCTAATAAACGTGATTGGAATGAGAAACTTGGAGAATGTTTATGGGCATATCGAACAACAGTCCGAACTCCTACTGGTTTTTCACCATTCTCACTGGTTTATGGATGTGAGGCTGTCCTTCCATTGAAAATCCAGATTCCATCTCTTCGAATAGCCATTGCTAATGAGCTAACTATAGAGAATAATGATCGCTTACGACTCCAAGAACTTGAAGGATTGGACGAGAAGCGTCTTCAAGCACAACAGCATATCGAGCTATATCAAGCCCGTATATCTCGAACTTTCAATCGTAAAGTTAAAGAGAGGATATTCAAGGTTGGCGAGCTGGTATTAGCTGTTCGAAGACCGATGGTGATGACTCACAAAAGCAAAGGAAAATTCCAAGCAAAATGGGAAGGCCCTTATGTAATCGAGACCGTGTTTTCCAATGGCGCTTATCGGTTATCCAAGCCCAATGGAGATCTACTTATGATGCCGATCAATGGCAAATTTCTTAAGAAGTACTATGTATAAAAAAATAGAATGAAAATAAAATTTCTTTTATTATTATTTTTGTTCTGAACAAAAGATTAAGGACGAGGACCACTGCCTTCCTTATTAAATACATAGTCGGCCAATGCATTGAAGGCATCATTGCCTGAGTTCACAAAAAACTTGCAGGCAGCCATCCTCAGCGCCTCTTCTTCAGGAGTTTTCCCTGGCTCTACTAAGAAAGTGAGGATGTCTTGTGCTGGCTTGGATGTAGAAGAGCTTTCGCCTGCTTCGGTCGGGCCTGACACAATTGGCTCAACGGAGCGCGTCTCGATGACGTCCTCAACCTTCATGGAGACTTCATTCTTTTGCTGCACGTCCTTAGAAGACATTTTTTAATAGAGGAATGGAAACAAAAATGAATCTTTACGAAGAGTTCTCATCTATTTATAGGAGAAAGCTATTAATGGATTGGTCTTGGAAATTGAAACAACTTGTCATTCCCGAAAAGACCTGTTCATTCATTACGGCAGATTCATTCATTTCATTGTAGAATTGAATAGACCTTTTGTTTCCTAAAAGAAACGCTGGTTCATTCATTCTTTCATTGATATTGGCATATATCCTTAATGACATCTGTTTTCTTATTCCCCAGCTACCAATGTTTGGTTAAGCTGATTATTTGTTTCTTTGGAGAAAATTTTTAATCTTCTCTCTTATCAGTTGATTAAAAAGTTGGACTCATTATTTATCATGTTCATTTGACCTCTGAATAATATTACATATGCTTGTATTTCCTATCTATCATGTTCATTTGACCTCTGAATAGATATTAATCTATATTTCTTTGAGTTATTATGATCTGTCATGTCCATATTACCTCTGATAGTATTGTATACTCTAAACAAGAAAACGAAATTTCATTATCTATCATGTCCATATTACCTCTGGATAGATACAATTTATTGAATTTTGAAAACTTATCATGTCCATATTACCTCTGATAAGTACTTTCTATCTCATGCCTATTGTTTAATTGCAAAATAAATGATAGGATCACAAAACAAATATTTTATTCATTTCTTGGATAAGATCAAAGGTTACAAAAGCTCCTTAGTTTCCTAAGGTGGAGCAGAAACATCTTGAAGTAATTTTTGCAGTTCTGCCAGTCGCCTATCACGAGAGCTCAATACTTTCTTAGTCGCTTCAGCATGTCGAGCTTCAGTAGTGCAAAGATTAGAAAGTCCAGCGAAGCTAATTATCAGATTATCCTTGGCTTCATCAAGGGTCTTGATAGTTGATTCGGCTCCGTAGGCCTGTTCTTCTAAAATAGAGCCCTGAGCAAGGTGCTGATTCCTAGCAGCGATCATCTGTTCCCTCTCTGCCTTTAACCGAGCCAATTTAGCCTCAACTTCTTGGATTTTATCATTCTGCTGTTGAATCTCCTGGTTTAAGGTGTCATAGGCTGCTCTATGACCATCCAGCTCGAGCTGTATTCCAGCTAAAAAGGCTTTCTCTTTGGCAACCTTTATACTATAATCATGGAGAGCTTCATTATATCTTGTCTTCCGATCAAGATAATCAGCCGTTAAGGCGTCATACTCTTCTTGTATGAGGCTTTCAACAGTCTCACTTGACAACTTAAGGTACTCTCGGATGGGTTGTTCAAGACCCTCCACAATTTTCTCTAATGTTGCTGCTCTCCCCATATCATTGAACATAGCAACGTTCCTGATGGTAAGAGCCATAGACGCTTTCAAGCTCTCATAACTGAGACCCTTATTCAGGACCATCTTGATTAGGGTCGCCAAAGTTTTATAAAAAGTTTCAGTATGAATCTCAACTAGAAGATTCATTTTTATGCTTGAACTTGGCGTCGTGGCAATATCTACTAAATCTCTTCTTTGGAGACTAGGAACACATGCTGTTGGTGTGACAGCAGATTGAGATGAAGCAATTCTTGTTACTGTTGTCGCAGCCATTTGATCCCTAAGAGCTTCAGGGATTGTGTCTTCAATATTTGCAGATGTAGTTTCTCTGATAGCAGGCTGAGATGAAGCCATTGTAGTTACTGCTATCATAGTCAACTGGTTCCCAGTAGCTTCGGAATCAATGTCTTCAATGTTAGTTACTCCACCCGTTTCTGGAGCTGAAACTACTAGAGTTTCAGCGGCGGTGATGGGTACAGGTGGAATGATAGTGGTGGCGGTTGACTCAAGTTCAGGCATACTCTCCTCCGGAACTTCTACAGGATCAGTAGTAATAGCAGAGGGTGCTATCACAACATTCTCAATTTCGGTTGGTAATTTGACTATGCCTCCATCGTCTCCTTTGACTTCTGGCTGTTCAGGTTCTGGAGGTACTTCAAGTTCTTCATCGAGGCCTGTTCCTCCCTCAATAGCTGCTTCATGGTCTGCAGTTGGTCTTTCTGTAGCTTATTCTTTTTCTCGGTCATCAATACGAGAAGATAATTCGGGCTGAGCCTCTGCTTCAACCTCTGTTTCAACCTCTGCTTCAAGCTCTTTCTGTACTTCTTGTTGCTCATCTTCTGGTTGGATTACTTCTACTTCGTCTGAAGAAGAAACCTCTTCATCAGATTCCTCGTTTTCCTCATGGATATCTTCTTGAGGAGGAGGAGGAGCCACAGGCTTTGGTGCAATGATGGTATCTACAAAATGAACAAAATAAGTTAATATACAAAATCATGATACATAATTCTGTATAGGTTTTACGTAGTACCTGGAATATGTGCGTTTTGTTCAAGGTATGAATCATAATCACCATCCCAGTCATCATCGTCAAAGGTGAGAGCCGGCTCGTCTGATGGGATACGGTCTCGATCAGCAATGTGTGCAGTAGTAGTATCCTCCGTAACTTGTACCTTTCGTGGCAAAGATAAATGGAGTGAGGAGCTAAGGCGTCCAGGAGATAAAAGTTTTACAACTTCTGATGCTGCTGCTGGTTGAGGTGTTGAAGACCCTTCTCCCGGATTGACTGAAGGGGAAGCAACAAATTGGTCCTCTTCGACCGAGATGTCATCTTCTGGAATAAAGGCTTTGGGTTTGGAAGGCCCTTTAGTAGTAGTCTTTTTCTTCTTCTCAGGAGACTTCATTGGAAGAGTGGTAGTTGTAGTCTACTTTCGTTTGCGGGTTTTTTCAATAACTATTGGTCCCGCGGCTATCTCCCCAGCTCCTCTAGGAATTACTGTCAGAAATTCATCTATAGCAGAAGTATTGTCTGGTATGTCATGAGTTATTCTGATGGGTTCTTCAACATTTCCCTCCTGGGCCCATCGCAGACTTCCTTGCATGCTATAACCGTCTTCGAATGAGCGAATGAATGTATAAAAACGAGCATACGTATGAATTATACGTAGCTCAGTTGTACTAGTGGCTGTAGATATGGTGAATCTAGCACCAGTACTCTCGTGTACCGTCAATCAGCTTTCCATAATGATAGAAGCTGGTGGAAGGATTGCCAATGTGAAGTTGGTCATATCCAAACTGGCGAGCGAACCTACTTGGCAAGTAAGGCTCAAACGTGCAGTAATCTTCATTCCTGTACATCAGATGGGAGGGTCTGATGTACGCCAGCCATCGAAAGACAGATCTTGGCAATAAAGCTGATTTATCTACTCTATCTTTAAATTGCACGCCAAGGCAGTCGGCTGGAACTGGTGGCCCTGTGCAGAAGAAGTTCCAGCCGTGAGAGTAATTTAATGCTGCTTGGGTGTCTGCCACCGTTGTAGCTCTCCATGTGGATTTGCTAAATTTTTGGAGGAAAATCCTCGCTTCATCCTCAGGGCCCGGTGGCAGCAAATTGCAATTGTGGTGTAGTAACCAACCCATCAGATAGGTGTAGGGTAACTCCACCCTTGGAAAATAGTCTCGATGAGGAGCATTATTAATCAGCTCTTCACCGAAAGTCCGTAGACCTGCATTTATTCGGCATACCATTGCCGACAACAGGTTGATTCTGTTTTTGAATACTAAACGTACCGCTGGCCACAATACATTGCGGTGAATCCTGTCCACGGTACTGATCCCTGGCACGACCCATCTTCGTGGCCATAAGGATAGGAAGCCTGCCAGCAAGGCCTTCATGGACATTTTCTGACTACCCTGCCTCAGTTAGCTTTGTCATGCCCCAGAACCAGAATACTGGAGAGCGGGGGCAGACATAGCCAGCTACGTATATTGAAGTGCAACCCACCTCGCTATACGGTCACGGTTGTCTAGATACATGAGGGTTTACTACAAGCCAACAGTCTCCTATGGTCATGAACAAGCCTAGTGTCTCAATCACAAGCAAGTAAGTAAATGTTACAAGATGTTAGATCACCAAATATACAATAGTAAGGCGTCCCAAACATTATATATTCAGTTGATCATGAAGCTAGTCGTTACAAAATGTTAGGACTAGCAAGAGTTTTAGTCATACATGATCAACCCTAGGATCTGTCAATCATGTTACAGCCCGTAGGCAGACAGTAAGTAAGTGCAATCGAGCTAAATAGGTGCTCGTCGGCTAAACGCCTCAAAAGAATATGTTTACAATAGAGTGGAAGAGCCAAAAATAACCCACTCGTTGCCCTGGTTACGCCTGGTGGTCACCATCGGGCTGGAAAGTCGGTAGATCCTCTGGAACTGCTTCGAAATCTGGCCATACAAAACCAGCTGGGTCAGATCCCAGAAAGAGCAAGTGCCACAAAGGAAGCTTCACTTAGGAACTAAAACCAGCAATTAGCACAGAAGATAATAATATATAGTAAAACTGGAGAAAATATAACATCATGGGGATATACGATAAGATAACCATTAGACCATTCAGATAACCAGGTTACAATCCTTAAACCAAACAAGGACCGGGATTGTAACCCTTCGTCTGAACCGAACTTGGTTTCTCCCATTTATCAGCAAGATAATATAAGAAGTCAGAGCATGTAACAATTTATACAGGATTAAGACTAGACAGATTATTCCTCATTCAATCAATCACGGCCAAGCAATGAGTACGGCTTGATACTTTAACTAACTAGGGTTATCACAGGCCTAGTTATTAGCAAGATGCAGTGAGATTATTCTACAGCCACAAGCCCTGCAGACCATCCAGGTTACCCAGGTCAAAAATTAGGGGTTGAATTTAGGTGGATACATCGTCCAGGAAACGCATGTACCCTTAGGTAGCTTGAAGGGTGCAACACATGACAGTGTGCTGGAAATGTGCCCTACTTGACGACAGGCTACAGATCCCAGGCGCGCCCAGGTAACGGGATTGCCTGTAGCTGGGAGATCTCTTTATGACTAATGTATTAATCTAGTTATTAGCCTTAGTCCATTTCAGTAGGTACTCCTGACCGTGGTACTCAGGAGTCCCCTCCTAGACATGATGCAAGACAGGACTGGATTATTTGTACAAGCACAATCGCCCACGGTGTCCGAATTAATTATACAGGTTATGTCATGTCAGGTAGCCGTCGCAACAGCTTATCAAGATATATCATGTCAGGTTATCATGTCAAGTTCACTGGTCAAGAGTGCGCCACGACGGGCCACTATCAGGTCATGCTAGTTCCTTGTCACACCATGTCATGTACACTTGTCATTTCAATCATGTCAATCAAATTGTGATTTATCAAGTTCAGGACAAAAAGGCGTAAGGATATAAAATGGGCATAAAAATATACAATAAAGGTAAAGGTGCACGCCATAGGAACTCAAGTTACACAGGAGGGTTACAAGACATGGGCAAATAATAGTAAAATAACAGTACACAGAGCTATAGGAGAACCATGCGGCTCAGGCCTATGCGGTCAGGAATGATCTCATGCGGCTGGGAGGAGAACAGCCCATGCGGCTGAATAGGGTCAGGCGCATGCAGCAGATAAAAGAAAAGCCTATGCGGCTAAGGACAGGGGCAGGAACTATGCGACTAAAGGTATCGGTCCCCATGAGGCCAGCGGGAAGAGAGGGTGCATGCGACTGAGTCAGAGCATTCATGCGGCTGGGAAGAAGGCCTAAGCGACTGGGAGGAAGCGGATCCACATGCGGCTAAATGATCACGAGCATATGCGGCTGCGCCATGCCTAAGTCTTATGCGGCTGCGCCACTAGGTATATGTGGCTGGAAAAAATATGAACGCGCATGCGGCTGATAAGGAATACGAGCCTATGCGGCTACCGGTAGACGGAGTCCATGCGGCTCGGACTATGCCGAAGCCTATGCGGCTGGAAGACTCGCCGCATGAAGGTTCATGCGGTCAAGTGCTGCCATACGGCTAAGGGGGTTCATGCGGTCAGCACTGTTCTTCTTCTCCACTTGTCCGAGAAGAAGAACCAAGGAGTTCAGGGTTCCAAGGCTCATAATTTCTTCATCCCAAGTCCAAATCCAGACTTCCATAGGTCAAAACGGGGCAGAATAAAATACTCTACAACATAGAACCATCAAAACTTAGAAAAACAAGATTAAATAGATCAAAACCCAAGAAATCCGAAAATAAAATAAACTTAGATCTACAAGAATCTAGCCATGGAAAGTGGAAATGCCAAGTATTAAAGTAAGTTAAAATGCTGTAAGGAAGAGAATGAAGCAATAAAATTGGAGTTCCTCTATGAAGCAAGTTGTACTTGCCTAGACCTCTCTCTCTCTCTCTCTCTCTCTCTGGTAGGTGAAGAAGTAATGGTGGAAAGAAGAAGAGTAATGAAGAGAGAGAAGGAAGTGGGGTTAATAAATGGTAGTGGTGGTGGTAGGTAGGGGGTTCATCCATGGTTCATAATGAACCAAAGCAAACTGAGCCAAGCCGAACCAACCCAAGAATAAACCAAGCCATGAAGAAAACTAAGCAAGGAATCATACAATACAAGATAAAATACGTACACGTATTCCAAAATACGTAATACGAACCACAGGCATTACAACTCTACCCACCTTAAAAGAATTCCGTCCTCGGAATTTAATTAAGAGGCTAGAGAGGCGAGGACAAGCTATATTAATTACAAGCAAGCTATAACTAGGCAGGCAATCACTCAATCAAGCAAGGAATCGAAGGCATGAGGCATAACGAAGACATTATACCTCACGAGTCAAATAAGTCGGGATACCGCGATCGGATATCATCCTCACGCTCCCACGTTGACTCCTCCAAAGAGTGATGGCCCCAAGCAACTCGGACTAACTTGATAGTCTTGTTCTTGAGTGCCTTCTCTCTCCGGTCCAATATAGACACGGGCCTCTCCTCATACGAAAGGTTGGTACCAACAACCAATTCCGAATGATCTAGGATGTGGCTCGGGTTCGGGATATACCGTCGTAATTAGGATACATGGAACACGCTCGCTTAGCGACGGCGGAAGAGCGAGACGATAGGATACATCTCCTACTCGCTCCAGAATGTCAAATGGCCCTATATACCTAGGACTAAGCTTTTTTCGTACGCTGAAATAAATGACGCCACGGTTAGGCAAAATCCTCAGGAATATATGGTCACCGACAGAAAACTCGAGAGGACGCCGATGAGAATCGGCCCAATGGCTCTGGCGATCTTGGGCAACTCGAAGATGATCCCTGACTTTTCTCACTACTTCAACTGTCTGGGCAATCATTTTTGGACCGAGCATTTGCCTCTCTCCGAGATCATCCCAGGCTAACGGGGATCTGCACTTTCTTCCATACAGTGCCTCGAACGGTGCCATCTGGATACTAGCTTGGAAACTGTTGTTGTACGAGAACTCCACCAGGTGCAAGTGATCTTCCCATGAACCACCGAAGTCAAGTGTGCAAGATCTCAATATGTCTTCAAGAGTCTGGATTGTGCACTCCGACTGGCCATCTGTCTGCGGATGATATGCTGAACTGAACTGGAGACGAGTTCCCAAACTCTCCTGCAGGCTACGCCAAAAGTGCGACATAAATCTTGAACCTCAGTCCGAGGTGATACTAACTGGCACTCCGTGCAACCTGACAATCTGCCTGAGGTACATCTCTGCTAATTGAGCTGTCGACTGACCAACTCTGAACGAGAGGAAGTGAGCTACCTTCGTGAGCCAATCAACTATAACCCAAATAGCATCTCGACCAGCTGGGAATCTAGGCAATCCGGTCACATGTTCCTACTTCCATTCTGGAATCGGTAAGGGCTGAAGAAGTCCAGCGGGCCTCTGATGTTCAGCCTTAACTTGTTGGCAGACCAAACAACGAGAGATAAACCGGGCTATCTTCCTCTTCATGCCATTCCACCAAAAGTGCTGACGGATATCACGGTACATCTTCGTACCACCAGGATAATTGGAATACTGAGAACTGTGGGCCTCTGCCATGATCTCTTGTCTGATATCTCCACTGGGTACACAAAGACGCTTACCATGCCTAAGTGTACCGTCTTCATGAATGCATAATTCGGGCCGTCGGCCTGCCTCACACTCTGCTCTGAGTCGCTGAAGCTTGGAATCTGCTGACTGCGCCATCCGGATCCTCTCGACTATAGTGGACTGAACTTGCATGCTGACCATCAATGCTACACTGGAAGGGAGAAGAACTTCAATACCCATCTTCTGAAGATCTGCTAACAGCTCCGGTTGCACTGTTAGGAAATAAACTCCGGCTCTCCTGCTCAATGTATCTGCAACGACGTTGGCCTTCCCAGGATGATACTGCAGGTTGACATCATAATCCACAAGAAGCTCCAGCCCCCTCCTCGACGCATGTTAAGATCCTTCTAGGTGAAAACATACTTCAGGCTCTTATGGTCGGTGAAAATCTCTACCATATCTCCGTACAAGTAGTGCCTCCACAACTTAAGTGCAAACACTACTGCTGCCAGCTCCAAGTCATGGGTTGGGTAATTACTCTCATGATCACGAAGTTGTGAAGCATAAGCTATTACCTTTCCATGCTGCATCAGAACACATCCTAGGCCTCTGCCTGAAGTATCACATATACTGAAAATCTTCCAGTCCCATCTGGAAGCACGAGAATGGGAGCCGTCATCAAGCCTCGCTTCAACTTCTCAAAAGATCCTGACACTCTGCTGTCCAAGCAAACTGCACCTCCTTGCGGGTCAATTGGGTCAATGGCGCTGAAATCTGAGCAAATCTGAAACAAACCGTCGATAGTAACCGGCCAATCCAAGAAAACTACGGACTTTTGCAACGGTGCTGGGCACTGGCCATGACTCAATAGCCACAATCTTCTGGGGATCCACTTCTACTCCTCCTCGAGTGATGATGTGACCCAAGTACGAAATGCGATCGAGCCAAAACTCACATTTACTGAACTTGGCATACAACTGGTGCTCCCTGAGAATCTGAAGAACCACACGGAGATGCTGTTCATGCTCTGCCTCGCTCCTACTGTAGACCAGGATGTCATCCAAGAACACAATCACAAACTGATCCAAGTAAGGCATAAAGATGCGATTCATGAGATCCATGAATACCGTCGACGCATTGGTTGCTCCAAAGGGCATAACAAGGAACTCTCATTGCCCATACCTCGATCTAAAAGATGTCTTCGGAATGTCCTGCTCTCTGACCCTAATCTGGTGATATCCTGAGCGCAAGTCGATCTTCGAGCATACTGTTGCCCCTTTGAGCTGATCAAACAAGTCATCTATCCTCGGAAGAGGGTATCTGTTCTTGATGGTCACTGAGTTCAAGGTACGATAGTCACACATAACCTAAACGTACCATCCTTCTTTTTCATAAGAAGCATCGGGGCTCCCCAAGGCGATCCACTAGCACGAATGAATCCCTTGGTTCTAAGTTCTTCAATCATCTTGTACAATATCTCCAACTCTGAAGGCGCCATCCTGTAGACTCTCTCTGACACTGGGCTGTTCCGGAAATCAAATCGATAGTGAACTCGATCTCCCGCTCTGGCGGCATACCTGGAAGCTCTTCTGGAAAAACATCTGGAAACTCTTCGACTATCTGGGGCAACTGTACTGCTGCTACTGCCATCCGCAATACTGGAGGAGAAGGTTCAACTTTGCCTCGGGAGAAGGAAAACTCTGGCTCGCCTGGAATGCTAAAAACAACCCTACCAATATGGTAGTCTATTCTAGCATACTAGTTCCTCAACCAATCCATCCCTAAGACCACATCATAATCGGCCATCGGGAACTCTATTAATCTAGCAAAAAATTCTTTACCGCTAACTACGATCCGACACGAGGAAAACACCCTATCGACTCCCACAAGTCCGTTACCAGTAAGTATATTGAGCCTTACTGAATGACTCGGGCTCCAATCCTATCCGTGTCGTGAATCGTGCAGACATAAAAGAATGTGATGCACCAGAATCAAATAAAGCTGAAGCTGGAAAGGAGTTGACGAGAATAGTACCTGCCACTACCTCTCCTGGTGCCAATCCTTCCTCTGCGGTCATCACCATAGCCTAACCATGCCCTCGGGGTGCTGGTCCCCTCTGCTGAAATCCTTGCTGCCTATTCTGACTCAAGGCTTGGGCCTGAGTATGCTGCTGGGGGTTCTGCTGCTGGAATACCTGGGACTGAGGCGACAAGGGCCTCGGCAATGGATACTGCTGCTGCTGGACTGGAGCTGGTCCTCTCACCGAAGAGCTAGAAAGGTTGGACGATGATGAACCTCCCCTATTCGGGCAGGATCCAACCCTATGGTCTGCTGCTCCATAAGCCAGACACAATCCCTGTGCCCTGCGACACTCTGCCACTACATGGCCTGGCTTCCCACAATGAGAACACCCACTACGGAAGCTGCTTCTGCTTCTGCTGCTGAGGGTACGTCGGGACTGAATGCTGAACCAACGTCACTGAGGTCGCCCGCCTCGGAGCTCCAATAGTCAAAGCCCTGGCTGCCGGGGCTGGGGCTGAAGACTGATTCATCTGGCCGTGGGATCTCTTCCGACCTCCGGCCCTATCTACAATCCTCTGGGAGGTATACTCATGCCTCCTAGCTGCTCTCAAGACTGCATCAAAAGTCTGATGCTCAAACTGCTCAACTGCCAACAAAATCTCCAAGTGAAGTCCCTGCTGGAACCGCTGGGCTCTATCATACTCGGTTGCCACCAAGGTGGAAGCAAACCTACTGAGTCTCGAAAACTCGGTCGTATATCCGTCGACCGTTCTGCCCATCTGCTTCAGATTGGTGAACCTCGTCTGTATATCATACCGAGCTACAGAATCAAAATACTTGGTCTGGAATCTCTCTGAATACTGCCCAAGCAATGGATGCTGCTAATCCAACAGCCTGAGCCGTCCACCAGCTGCGGGCCAAATCTAACAACAGCAGGCGCACTACGGCCACCTTCTCGTTCTCTGGGGTCCTGGCTGCTTCTAGAATCACCTCTGTGTCCTGAAGCCAAGCATCTGCAGCAATAGCATCTTCACTACCGTCAAAGAAGGGAGGGTTCAAGCGCTTGAAGCTGTTGGCCGCGTTGTTACCCTGATGACCTCCTCTGGTCAGAGCATCCGTCACTGCCTGGTGCAAGGCATCTCCTCGACGATCTTAGGAAGCTATCAAGGTCTTGACGAGTCCTACCAAAGTGTCATCATCAGGCTCGGTAGGCTGAACTGGCTGGACTGGTGGCTCTCCGTCAGAAGGCACGACTCTTGAGGCTACTCCGGAATGTTGGGCTTGATCTTCTGGTAGCTGCTGATCCGCGGGAAATGCTCCGCCTTGCTGACCGGCAGGTCCAGGAACGATGCCGCTGAAGAAGACGACATTGGGAACAATAAGGAAGGACTAGGACAGATCAATGACAAGCATATAATCATGACAAGAATCCAGGGATTCAGAAGATACGAGCAGAGATCAAGGGCGAATACTGATTGAGACATCTATTCGGTAAACCCTCACATATCTTGATTTACAAGACCTGTATGGGCCACCACTTAAACCATGTCACGCCCCAGAACCAGAATACTGGAGAGCGGGCAGACATAGCCAGCTACGTAATTGAAGTGCAACCCACCTCGCTATACTGTCACGGCTGTCTAGATACATGAGGGTTTACTACAAGCCAACAGTCTCCTATGGTCAACAAGCCTAGTGTCTCAATCACAAGCAAGTAAGTAAATGTTACAAGATGTTAGATCACCAAATATACAATAGTAAGGCGTCCCAAACATTACATATTCAGTTGATCATGAAGCTAGTCGTTACAAAATGTTAGGACTAGCAAGAGTTTAGTCATACATGATCAACCCTAGGATCTGTCAATCATGTTACAGCCCGTAGCAGACAGTAAGTAAGTACAATCGAGCTAAACAGGTGCTCGTCGGCTAAATGCCTCAAAAGAATATGTTTACAATAGAGTAGGAGAGCCAAAAATAATCTACTCGTTGCCCTGGTTATGCCTGGTGGTCACCATCGGGCTGGAAAGTCGATAGATCCTCTGGAGCTGCTCCGAAATCTGGCCATACAAAACCAGCTGGGTCAGATCCCAAAGAGCAAGTGCCACAAAGGAAGCTTCACTTAGGAACTAAAACCAACAATTAGCACAGAAGATAATATATAGTAAAACTGGAGAAAATATAACATCACAGGATATACGGTAAGATAACCATTGGACCATTCAGATAACCAGGTTACAATCCTTAAACCAAACAAGGACCGGGGTTGTAACCCTTCGTCTGAACCGAACTTGGTTTTCCCATTTATCAGTAAGATAATATAAGAAGTCAGAGCATGTAACAATTTATACAGGATCAAGACTAGACAGATTATTCCTCATTCAATCAATCACGGCCAAGCAATGAGTACGGCTTGATACTTTAACTAACTAGGGTTATCACAGGACTAGTTACTAGCAAGATGCAGTGAGATTATTCCACATCCACAAGCCCTTTAGACCATCCAGGTTACCCAGGTCAAAAATTAGGGGTTGAATTCAGGTAGGTACATCGTCCAGGAAAGCATATACCCTTAGGTAGCTTGAAGGGTGCAACACATGACAGTGTGCTGGAAATGTGCCCTACTCGACGGCAGGCTACAGATCCCAGGCGCGCCAGGTAACGGATTGTCTGTAGCTGGAAGATCTCTTTATGACTAATGTATTAATCTAGTTATTAGCCTTAGTCCATTTCAGTAGGTACTCCTGACCATGGTACTCAGGAGTCCCCTCCTAGACATGATGCAAGACAGGACTGGATTATTTGTACAAGCACAATCGCCCACGGTGTTCAGGTTAATTATACAGGTCATGTCCTGTCAGGTAGCTGTCGCAACAGCTTATCAAGATATATCATGTCAGGTTATCATGTCAAGTTCACGGTCAAGAGTGTGCCACGACGGGCCACAATCAGGTCATGCTAGTTCCTTGTCACACCATGTCATGTACACTTGTCATTTCAATATGCCAATCAAATCATGATTTATCAGTTCAGGACAAAAAGGCGTAAGGATATAAAATGGGCGTAAAAATATACAATAAAGGTAAAGGTGCACGCCATAGGAACTCAAGTTACATAGAGGGGTTACAAGACATGGGCAAATAATAGTAAAATAACAGTACATAGAGCTATAGGAGAACCATGCGGCTCAGGCCTATGCGGTCAGGAATGATCTCATGCGGCTGGGAGGAGAACAGCCCATGCGATTGAATAGGGTCAGGCGCATGCGGCAGATAAAGGAAAAGCCTATGCGGCTAAGGACAGGGACAGGAACTATACGGCTAAAGGTATTGTTGGCCCATTGGTCATGGTCAAACTGATTTTAATAATTGATCAAACTCTGTCTGGATATATGAAGCTAGTCCGAATATATCGGACTCTTGGACATGATCAAGAATGGTTATCTACTCAGTTCAAGACCGAAGCGATGTTTGCATGTTCGAGTCTGTATTTCTTTGAGCAATATATTTTTCATTTTATTGAGTCTAGGAATACATTGTATACTGAGTCGTACTGGAAAATAGACTATTCCAAAATGTTTTCAAAATGTCTTTTAAAATGTCCTTTGGTTTGAAAAACATTCTTATTAACAAAAGTTTCAAAAAAGTTTTTCAAAAAGGTATTCAAAAATCCCCAAAATCTATTTTTAAATACCTAACCTAACCCTGACAGAACTCGGCCAGAGTTCGGCCAGAGTTGGTTGGTAGCCGTTTTGATTTTTGAATTCTTGGAACTTGGTCCTCCTGCAGTTGCAGATTTGACCGAGATTTTCTCATCGAGTTCTGCCGAATTCTGCCCGAATTCTGCCAGAATTCTGTTTTTGGAATTCCTATAAATAGAGAAGGATTTGATCATTTCAACTCACTCATTCATTTTCAATCTTTCTCTATCTAAAGCTTTCAGTCTTCCAAAGAGTTTTCTTGAGCTTTAAATTTCAGATCCCAAGCCAATTACAATCCTCTAGTCGATTTGCCAGTACGGTACGGTCTAGAAGTTTCTGAGAGATTGTAATCAGAAGGCTTGATTGAAGAATACCTCTTCACAATTGAAGTTGGACGAGTTCTTCGTATCAAAGCTCGCGTTGTAGAAGTTGCAAGGACTTCGTAAGAAAACTTGTGGTTTTGCCAATAGTGGATTCAACTGGTAGCAAGAGTTCTACCGACTGGATTAGTCCTCAACAGAGGGAAACCAGTATACACGCTGTCTTTACGTTTGTTTCTTATCTCTGCCTTTACATTACTTAGTTGTGATTATTATTCTGTGATCTTGCTGCTAACATTTTTTAATTAGCATATTTACGCTGCCAACTCTATTCACCCCCCCTCTAGAGTATTGTGCTTTACGATTTCGTTCCTACAATTGGTATCAGAGCAGGTGTTACAGGTAAACAAGGTAATATTGCAATTATTTATTTATTTAATTAATTGTTATATAGATTACAGCACAATACATGGCAACTGTGAAATTCACAAGTGAAGGCCATGCCACAAACAGACCTCCACTGTTTGATGGTACGAACTATACCTATTGGAAAACACGGATGAGTTTCTTCTTGAAATCTCTTGACTTTGATTTATGGTCTATTGTTATTGATGGCTACCAAAAGCCACCTGTATAAATGTTGATGGAGTTCTAGTTGAAAAACCCCATAACAGATATACAGAGGAGGAAAAAAAAAAGGCCAGTCTTGACGCACGTGCTATTAACGCTCTATTTTGTGCTTTAGACAGAACTGAATTTAACAGGGTGTCTATCTGCACAACGGCTAATGAAGTGTGGAAGCTACTTGAAGTCACACATGAAGGCACGACTCAAGTCAAAGAATCAAAGGTCAGCAGACTTACTCAAGAGTATGAGGTGTTCAAGATGAAGCCCAACGAAACAGTTACTCAGATGTTCGAAAGATTCCTGGATATTGTAAATCCTTTGTCCTCCTAGGCAAAGAATACAGTAACCATAAAAAGATTCACAAACTCCTGCGAGCACTTACCAAGAACTGGATTCCAAAGGCTACTGCGATCATTGAAGGGAACGACCTCACAACTATGTCCCTCGAAGTACTCATGGGTAAGCTACTCACTCATGAACTGGAGCTACAAGATTTTGAAAGCCTGCACCAAAGGAAAGACGATCGCTTTCAAGGCTCAGCACAGAAAAGTTGATGAAGGTGACTCAGACAGCAGTGAATCTGATGCTGAAGATCAAGCACTCCTAGCAAGAAAATTCAAAAGATTCATGAGATATGAGAAGAGAATCAAAGAAAACAACAGCAGTAACAACTGGTATCAAGATGATGCTATCTGCTATGGCTGCAAAAGAAGGGACACATGAAGAAGGATTGTCCTACAAACTCATCATCAAGCAAGAAGAGCAACAGGTATGAAAAAGGAACCTGAAGAGATCAACATCTCGAAGATATGCCAACACCAGCATATGGCATGAAAGTGAAGCCAGCGACTCAGAAGATGAACAATCAGAAGATGCTGCAAACGTATGCTTTATGGCATCCGATCAGGTACCTACTGAACCTGTAGTTGACATATGATGACTTCACCTTTGAGCAACTAGGAGATGCCTTCAGTGAACTGATAAGTGATTACAGAAAACTGCGTAGCAAATATCAGACCTCTAAGAAGGTACTCAAAGAGTACAAAGGAGAAATAGGAAGACTTACCGACCTACTAGCTGAGGTTAGAAATAATGTTATGAGTCTGGTGAGCTTTCCTCTATTAAGCTCTTATTACACGAGACTACCAAGTCATCTGAAGAGAAAGACAAAGTTATTGACCAACTCAAGGAAGAACTTTCTAAAGAGAAGAAAAGTCTTCAAAGTGCACAAATCAGAATGGAAACACTCACTTCTGATTATACTAAGTTGTATGACACTTCCAAAAGATTGGAAATTAGGTTAGAAAAATAGCCTGAGACCGGTGCTTCCTTCCCTAACACGTGTCACTTACCGAAAAATCGGAACATTCCCAAACCAAACACTGTCAGACCTAACCTATCAAACCTTTACCCCAAAAGGTTAAGCCAAACAGGATTATAGGCATGCTTTCTTCTATACTAGAAAACCTAAACCTACCAACCATGCACACCACTCAGCTTTAACACTCGACATGCACTTGTGGCCTCATTGGTCATATTTATCTGCATGTAGAATTAGAAAGCTTGTTGATTTAAATATTTATGCTTGGATACCAAAGGCTAACATTTCAGGACCCTACAAGAAATGGGTACCAAAAGTTTCATCTGCAAATTGTTTTGTAGGTGGAACACCTTTCACATGCTAGAAGCAAATGGATCCTCGACAGCGGTTGTTCAAGGCATATGACCGGTGATGCTACACTATTTGCAACACTGTCGAAGAAAATAAGAAAGGCTATATCCTTTGGTAATAACTTGAAAGGGTATATTATTGGTATCGGTGATGTTGGTAAGTCTCCCTATCCTGTGATTAAGGATGTCTGTCTGGTTACCGAGTTGAAACATAATCTACTCAGTAAGTTATCTAGCTGATCATGGTTATGGCATCAACTTTGGCAAAGATAAATGTACTATAGTTGATAGCTCAACTGGTAGTACTATCTTTGAAGGTATCATGGAAGACAACATATATGTTTTCTATTTGTTTGAAGAAACTAACATTTCAGGTAGATGCTTAATGGCTAAAAGTGATGAGAGTCATCTGTGGCACATGAGACTCGGTCACGCAAATATGGACACAATCTCAAGATTATCCACAAAGAAGCTAGTACGCGGTTTACCGGACATAACATTCAAAAAGGATTCGGTATGCAGCAAATGTAAAAAGAACAAAGCTACCAGATCCACATTCAAGTCAGTAAATGCAGTATGTACTACTAGACCTCTACAATTGCTACATATGGACTTATTTGGTCCTAGCAGAGTTGCTAGCCTCGGAGGTAAGCTTTATGCTTTTGTAATTGTAGACGATTTCTCTAGATACACGTGGGTATACTTCTTGACACGCAAGAATGATGCATTATCGAATTTGTCGCCTTTTGCAAGAAAGTACAGAATGAAAAAGGTTACATGATCACTCGTATTAGAAGCGATCATGGTGGCAAATTCGAGAATGCAGAGTTTGAGCAATTTTGTGACACATACGGTTTTGTACACGAGTTCCTATCCTAGGACTCCACAACAAAATGGAGTTGTGGAACGTAAGAACAGAACTCTATCCGAAATGGCCAGAGTAATGTTAAACCAGTTTAGTCTACCCAAATATTTCTGGGCTGAAGCTGTCAATACAGCTTGTTTTGTTCTCAATAGAGTTCTAATTCGACCCAAATCGAAGAAGACTCCATTTGAGTTATGGTTTGATAGAATTCCATCAGTTTCATATTTTAGAATATTTGGTTGTAAATATTTTATTCTTAATACAAAAGACAATTTGGAAAGTTTGACGAAAAGGGATGAAGGTATATTTTTAGGTTATGCGGCCAAGAGCAAAGGATACAGAGTCTTCAAAAATGAACCATGATCATCGAAGAGTCAATCAACGTCACTTTTGATAAACTGAATCAAATGACTATCGTTGACAATGACGAAGATCCAACTGTACCAAGCTCAACAACAGCTGATTCTCAACCAAGCTCGGCACTAGCTGATCCTCCTAGAGAAGATCCAGGAACCAGCTACCTTCAGAGTCTGCCGAAAAGATTAAAATTTACGGCTGATCATCCAAAGGATTTGATAATTTGTGACATTACCAAAGGTGTAAGTACTCGTACATCCAGTAGAGATATTGTTTCTAGTGTTTATTATTTCACAGCTAGAACCCAAAACTATTGATGAAGCATGTAGTGATAGTTTTTGGATAGATGCTATGCAAGAGGAATTAAACCAATTTGAATGGAATCAAGTTTGGGAACTTGTTCCCAAGCCTATTGATCATCCGATCATTGGCACGTTGGGTATTCCGAAATAAACTGAATGAGAATGGTTTAGTGACTCATAATAAGGCTCGACTCGTAGCTCAAGGATACAATCAGGAAGAAGGTATCGACTACGATGAGACTTATGCCCCAGTTACGAGATTAGAATCCATTCGCATGTTATGTGCATTTGCATATTTTCATAATTTCAAATTATTTCAAATGGATGTCAAGAGTGTATTTTTAAATGGTTTTATTAAAAAAAAGTTTTTGTAGCACAACCTCCAGGTTTCACAGATTTTAAAAACCCTGATCATGTTTTCAAGTTGAAGAAAGCTTTATACGGTTTGAAACAAGCCCCTCGTGCTTGGTATGATCGTCTAAGCTCTTTTCTACTTGACAACGGTTTTTCAAAAGGCAAGGTTGACACTACACTTTTTATTAAGTCCTTTAATGGTAAGCTTCTTTTAATACAAGTCTATGTTGATGATATTATATTTGATCTACTGATGAATCTCTGTGTCAAGAATTTTCTAAGTGTATGCAGAATGAGTTGAGATGAGCATGATGGGAGAGCTGAAATTCTTTTCGGACTGCAAATCAAACAAACTGACAATGGGACATTCATAAATCAAGCCAAGTACACAAAAGATTTGCTAAAGAATTTGATCTGGACAATGTCAAACCTATTGGCACTCCAATGACAACTTCAACAAAGCTTGATATTGATGAACAAGGCAAGCTGGTCGACACACGTAAGTATCGAGGTATGATCGATAGTTTACTTTATTTAACTGCTAGTCGTCCAGATATTATGTTTAGTGTTTGCCTGTGTGCACGTTTTCAAGCTAATCCAAAGGATCACATCTGTGCGCAGCTAAGCGTATCTTTCGATACCTTAAGGGCACTTCTTCTGTTGGCTTATGGTATCCCAAAACTAAGTCCTTTGACCTTACTGGTTATTCGGATGCAGATTTTGCTGGATGCAAAGTTGATAGAAAAAGTACCAGTGGCACATGTCATTTCTTAGGTAAGGCTTTAGTCTCATGGTTTAGTAAAAAACAAAATTCTATTGCCCTATCAACAACAGAGGCTGAGTATATCGCCGCAGGACATTGTTGTGCTCAGATTTTGTGGATGAAACAAACCTTGGAGACTATTTATTTTATACACATATTCCCATTTTCTGTGATAACACGAGCACTATTAATTTGACTAAGAATCCTGTATGTCATTCTCGTACAAAATATATCGAGATTCGACATCATTTTCTTAGAGATCATCATCAAAATGGAGATATTGACCTTGTATACATAGATACTGAGAATCAATTAGCTGACATTTTCACAAAACCACTAGCAGAAGATCGTTTCAAATATTTACGTCGAGAATTAGGAATTTTGGACGTCAATAATATTAATTGATTTTATTTTATAATTTTATTTCAATATACAAAAACTGTGTTAGAGACAAGCCAATAAAGAGTCTGTCTGTCACCACAACTACGGTTGAAGCGAAGCGGTACTTAAGAGTTCCCCGGTGAACCTCGCCAGCTGGGACAGTACTCCTACAGCTAATCTGAAACAGTCGCTGTGTAAAGAAATTTAATTTATAAAAAACATTAATTATATTATTTAATGTCAAATTCTAATCTTTGAATTAAATATTTGAAATGAGCCAATGAAAAAAAAGTATTTCAAACCAACCCCAGGCGAATTCGGCCAGACTTCGGACCGAATTCGGCCGAGTTCGGTTGAAGGTATCAGGTTACATAACCAGAACCCGAGAGCCTTTCTTCTTCATTGCTTCTAAACTTCATCAAACAGCAACAGCAGCCGCGAGAGAACCCCCTAACCCTAGTTCTTCACCACCCCTTCTCTTCCAATCCAAGTGGTAAAATCAATCCAAACTTTGGATTCGTGCGGAGTTCGTCGTTCTCTACAACATACTCAAATCTCGGGAGGTATAACTCCTTATTTCCCTTCCGTTTAATTTCGGTTATTTATTTATTTTGCACAAATGGCACCTAAGGGATTTAATCCCTTTAAGAGGAAGAAGACAACCAACCCAAGTGAGAAAGGTTCATCATCGAATCCACCCACGGATTCCTCTTTTTGTCAGTCCAATCTAGCGATGGCGCATTCGACGGGTTTTACTTTCAAACCCTAGATCAAGCCCTACTGTGGTATGGAGATTTTTCTATGAGATCCATATGCACAGGCGCTCCCATCAAGTGGACTGTATTTCCAGAACACCGACCTTTCTTTGAGGCATTAGGGTTACATATTTTGTTAAACTCTGTTTCCTAGTAGCAACTAATGCCATTAGACTGTTCTACTGCAATATCATATTAAACACGTTTGATGTAAGCACTCGTATTGGAGGATTAGATATCAATTTCAATGATGTTATCTTAGCGGAAATCCTTGGTATTCCCAACGAAGGTGAACCGCTTGTTGATATCTGAATTTGATTTCTCCGACGGTACGACACTTACAAGTTTCAAAGCGGAACTCTGTGCACCTGATCGAGTTCGCTCTGGAAAGTTCAAAGCAAACAACTTGAACTTGTTTAATTATGAATTGCACCGTATCATTTACTCCACTCTCCTTCCGAAATCTACTTCGAAGGATGATGTCACGTCTCTTGAATTATCTGCTATGTATCACATTCTTAAGGGGATTCATTTTCTGCCCCTAAGACCATTATTCAGATGATGGGACGTTGTCGTACAAGAGATAGAAATCTCTCTTATGCGATGATTCTCCCACGCATCTTCCAGCGTTTCGATATTGATTTATCTACTTGTACTCAAGACCCTGAGTCAAAATTTCTCAAGTTATCTCGTCGCAGTATGACTGTGCTGCTCCTACTGCCCCTGCTACTGCTCCACCTCCTCAGCAGTATGCTATGACATTTGAGGGCATACACCAGCACCTTTCAGATTTGCACGTCTCGATGACGGACATGGCCGCGAGCGTGAGTTCTGCGACGTCACCGTTATCAGGCGATTGTAAATTCTTTAGCTGATCTTCGGTTCACCCAGACTGGACATTCTGTCGGTTCCATTCCTAGAAATCCAGCTTTCTCTGGTTACCGCTGTGAGGATGAGGCTGTTCATGCCTACTTTCAGCCCGATAACGCATATGATTGGTACCGTTCTGACCGTGCTCCTCGAGATTTGTTGGTGAGTTTTACACTGGCGCTCCTCCTCACCCTTCTGGCGCGGGTACCTCTGCAGCTGGTCCTTCTGGACATGCTGGTCATGATGATGATGATGATGAGGATATGTGATATGTTATCTGATTTTTGAGACTTAGACATTATCTACTGTATACTTGGAAATGCTCCAACATTCCAAGTTTTTCTATCTTTTTAGACTTTATTATCAGTATTTCTTTTGAGGACTTGTACTGGATTTTATTGATGTCTTCTGAACATCTTTTCATCTTTATGGATTTCGTAGTTTATGATTCACATCAGTTTATTTACTTAGCATCTTTTTCTGCTTTAATGACTGCCTGTGAAATAATTCTTTGTTTATTATAAACTGCCTGAGTACAAATATATGCATGTGATGTCATTTAAATTTTCTTTACTATTTCTATCATTTATCATAATTATTTTCTTGTGTTTCTTCACTGTCTGTTATTTATGCATTGATTGCGGGGGAGTTTTTCTCTTTTGTAATTATTTTGCTAAATGACAACGGGGGAGAAAAATAAAGATCTAACATTCTTTTGAGAAAATGCAGGACATGAACAATTTTTCATTTTATTTCAAGCTTAAATGTTATATCATTCATAGTTTGTCAATTATCAAAATGGGAGAGATTGTTGGCCCATTGGTCATGGTCAAAATTTTAATAATTGATCAAACTCTGTCTGGATATATGAAGCTAGTCAGGATATATCGGACTCTTGGACATGATCAAGAATAGTTATCTACTCAGTTCAAGACCGAAGCGATGTTTGCCTGTTCGAGTCTGTATTTCTTTAAGCAATATATTTTTATTTTATTGAGTCTAGGAATACGTTGTACACCGAGTCGTACTGGCAAATAGGCTATTCCAAAATGTTTTCAAAATGTCTTTTAAAATGTCCTTTGTTTTGAAAAACATTCTTATTAACAAAAGTTTCAAAAAGGTTTTTCAAAAAGGTATTCAAAAATCCCAAAATCTATTTTTAAATACCTAACCTAACCCTGACAGAACTCGGCCAGAGTTCGGCCAGAGTTCGGTTGGTAGTCGTTTTGATTTTTGAATTCTCTAGAACTTGGTCCTCCTACAGTTGCGGATTTGACCGAGATTTCCTCATCGAGTTCTGCCCGAATTCTGCCCGAATTCTGCCAGAATTCTGTCTTTGGAATTCCTATAAATAGAGAAGGATTTCGATCATTTCAACTCACTCATTCACTTTCAATCTTCTCTCTATCTAAAGCTTTCAGTCTTCCAAAGATTTTCTTGAGCTTTAAATTTCAGATCCCAAGCCAATTATAATCCTCTAGTCGATTTGCCAGTGCGGTACGGTCTAGAAGTTTTGAGAGATTGTAATCAGAAGGCTTGATTGAAGAATACTCTTCACAATTGAAGTTGGACGAGTTCTTCGTAACAAAGCTCGCGTTGTAGAAGTTGCAAGGACTTCGTAAGAAAACTTGCGTTTTGCCAATAGTGGATTCAACTGGTAGCAAGAGTTCTACCGACTGGATTAGTCCTCAACAGAGGGAAACTAGTATACATCGTTGTCTTTGCATTTGCTTTCTTATCTCTGCCTTTACATTACTTAGTTGTGATTATTATTCTGTGATCTTGCTGCTAACATTTTTAATTAACATATTTATACTGCCAACTCTATTCACCCCTTCTAGAGTATTGTGCTTTACGATTTCGTTCCTACAGGTATCAGTCCCCAGCGGCCAGCGGGAAGAGAGGGTGCATGCGAATGAGTCAGAGCATTCATGCGGCTGGAAGAAGGCCTAAGCGACTGGGAGGAAGCGGGTCCACATGCGACTGAATGATCACGAGCATATGCGGCTGCGCCATGCCTAAGTCTTATGCGGGCGCCACTGGGTATATACGGCTGGGAAAAATATGAACGCGTATGCGACTGATAAGGAATACGAGCCTATGCGGCTACAGGTAGACAGAGTCCATGCGGCTCGGATTATGCCGAAGCCTATGCGGCTGGAAGACTCGCCGCATGAAGGTTCATGCGGTCAAGTGCTGCCATGCGGCTAAGGGGGTTCATGCGGTCAGCACTGTTCTTCTTCTCCACTTGTCCGAGAAGAAGAACCAAGGAGTTCAGGGTTCCAAGGCTCATAATTTCTTCATCCCAAGTCCAAATCCAGACTTCCATAGGTCAAAACGGGGCAGAATGAAATGCTCTACAACATAGAACCATAAAACTTAGAAATAACAAGATTAAATAGATCAAAACCCAAGAAATCCAAAAATAAAAAATAAACTTATATCTACAAGAATCTAGCCATGGAAAGTGGAAATGCCAAGTATTAAAGTAAGTTAAAATGCTGTAAGGAAGAGAATGAAGCAATAAAATTGGAGTTCCTCCATGAAGCAAGTTGTACTTGCCTAGACCTCTCTCTCTCTGGTAGGTGAAGAAGTAATGGTGGAAAGAAGAAGAGTAATGAAGAGAGAGAAGGAAGTGGGGTTAATAAATGGTAGTGGTGGAGGTAGGTAGGGGGTTCACCCTTGGTTCATAATGAACCAAAGCAAACTGAGCCAAGCCGAACCAACCCAAGAATAAACCAAGCCATGAAGAAAACTAAGCAAGGAATTATGCAATACAACATAAAATATGTATACGTATTCCAAAAT
Organism: Iris pallida; assembly: GCA_029216955.1. Lineage (NCBI taxonomy): Eukaryota > Viridiplantae > Streptophyta > Magnoliopsida > Asparagales > Iridaceae > Iris > Iris pallida. The sequence continues at coordinate 33,621,101 of JANAVB010042618.1, forward strand.
ACGTAATACGAACCACAGGCATTACAAGCTTAAAGCTTCAGTCCCCGCAGGGATGTCTCCGTTTTGGTTGACAGATATTGGTCGCGAGCTTTCTGAGAAGCCATCAACTCTTGGATTACATTGCAGGAATTATTGAGCAAGGTTTAATGGTTTGAGTTTTGTCTTCTCGAAACCTGCTCTTCTCAATCTTGGATACTCTATTTTCATGATAAAATAGATAGGTTGTCCATTTGGTTATGTATGCCAAATATGACCCAGTTTCGTACATACTGGTACAAATCAGATAATGGCACATAAGTTCTTCATAGACTTGTACCAGTTCAGGGCTCTTCTCTCGAACTTCTGCTAATTCTCGATTGGAAGGAATGTATTCTTCATAAGGAATTCACCCAGCTTCGAAATGAATTGCATCTCATGCAATGCAAGGCCCATTTTGCCGTGGAGTTGCAAAGTTCCTGTCGAACTCATATACAATTCCAGTAAAGCTAGGAATAAGTTGTTGTTCGGTGGAATGCCATAACTGGTAGAGGCCACCGCTTCATACAGGCAATATCGTCTAATTTTGTTTTAAAATGCTTCATGACCCAATTACTGATCTGAATCCAGTTACTACTGTAAGGGGTTAGCCACCCTGTCAGCCTTGGGTTGGTCTGAGGATATAAGACTCCTTCCCTTAGAAATTTATTTATGAACATAGGAATTTGTACCGGCTGGATAAGAAGTGAGTCCTCACTCGGTGTAACCCGGGTAATAGACCAGAAAATGGAATGACACCACCACAGGGAGTGCTAATGTGATAACCCATGTCATTTGCTCTCTCTCTTCTGAAAATGATCCTACCTGGTCTACCATAGCTATTGGGCGTCAAATTCCATAGCATTTGACGGTGATGGCTAGCATGGAAGAAAGCAGATAAAGGGTAATCCCTGTCCATGTCAGGAAGATACATCACTCTTTCTCCAGATCTAAATGCCCAGGCCTCCTTTTTGGGATGAGTTTGCGATTTGAAATCTATCGCATCCCCGAATAAGAAAGCTGGCTTTAAGAATTGTTGATTGTCCAGTGACACCAGCACTTCCCCGTCGATCATGGATAATAGTATCCTATCTCCTTGGGCAGATATCAGCTGTGCTCTCACTGCAGGGTATTCGGGGTTGGATTGAGGAAATTTAACAAGATAAATCCTCCAGATAGTTCGAGCCCACCATGCCCGCTGATGAGCCAAAAACTTCTTCAAGAGGATGAGCTTGTAAATCCACTGACAAAAGAAAAAAAAGATAAAGTTAGTGAGAAATCTAATTTGAAGTTTTATGAGTAAAGACATTGACTTTTACGCTTACTAAAATTGATTAAAAATTTAAAGTGTAAAAAAGTCTTTGTTTTACAAAGTTTTTCATTTTACGCTAGCACATGCTAAAGTGACCGTATTTTAAAATTTTACGCTGGCATGAATATACATGAGCGTAATTCGAATTTTACGCTGACACGTATAATGTTGGCGTATTTTACGCTGGCATGAATAGACATGAGCGTAATTTGAATTTTACGTGACACGTATAACGTGGGTGTTTCTTTTTACGCTGACACGTACAACGTGGGCGTATTTTGTTATTTCAGTTTCTACGCTAACACGAATGACATGGGCATGAAATCTGAAAGTTTGGGTTGTCTTCTTCTTCTCCGATGAATGTTCGGCCAAAAGATAGGGTTTTACCTTTCATAGGTGGAGCTACAGCGGGATCGGGTTGTCGGAGTGGTGTCGATGACCGAATGGGAGTTTGTTCATGGTCGGCCGATGAAGAGTCAACGGGTTTCTTCCCCTTGTTGCCGGCAGTGGTTTTCTTGGGAGCCATCGAGTTCAAGTGAGGGAGATTTCAAAGAAAGGGGGGCAAAGAGATTCGGGATTACAAAGAGACAAGTAAAGTCCTTATTGAACTCGAAAAGCTCTATTTATAGATATTTTGAATCGTTCAAAATCCTATTTTTACGCCGACCGCTGGATATCCCAAATTTTACGCTCACTGGTCAAAACCCAAATTTTACGCTTCTGTTCAAAGTATTTTAAAATTTGAAAATATTTGAAAACTTTGAAGGGGGTCTTGTAGGAGCGTAAAAAGTGCTTCATAGATTGAGTCAAAGAGATAGAGCTTTACACTCAAAATCAACTACTTTACGCCAGGGACAGATCAGCTACTTTACGCCAGGGACAGATCAGCTACTTTACGCCAGGGACAGGTCAGCTACTTTACGCCAGAGACACGCCAACCACTTTACGCCAAGGACATGATGTCAAATCATGCATTTAATGAAAGTGATAATGGGTCTGACATAAAGATCTACTGACAGCGTATAACACAGAATTCGAAGGGATTTGTTTTACACAGAAACCAATATTATCGTTTAGTATGTGGACTGAGCTATTTTACACTCACAGGATGGCTTCTTTTACGCATGAATACTATATGAGCTTTTTACGCTCAAAGTTGACGTGTGCATAAAGTTTATTGGGCTACTTTATGCTCAAGGTTGTTTTATCAACCACTTTACGCGAGAAGTCCATTTTAGGGCTATTTTACGCCTAGTCTACTACTTTACGCTCAGAGTATATTTGGGTTGTTTTTACGCTCGATCCTTCATGACTACTTTGGAACGTGGTTTGCCTACGTGGCTTTCATGCCACATATCTCGAAGAACGTGTGTACGTGCATCCTATTCTTATTGAGATAATGGGTCACGTGTCAACGTATGTAGAGAATGACTTCAGTTATGGGTGGCAGTTACCAGCGTAAAGACAGGACTTTGCTGAGTTTTACGCACAAAAAGCCAAGTCTATAAATAGACTTATTTTTTTATATGACACACATAGAGAGAGACAGAGGAGAATACATAGAGATCAAAGCCCAGAAACTTTGATTTTCTAGAGCATTCTTCTTCAACCTTTCTTCCAGAACAGAGTGAAGCAAAGCAGGAAAGCATTCGACCTCGCCATCAGTGCCCAAGTGCGTCGATACCTTTCTGGTGACTTAGTTCTTCCAGTTGTTCATCTTCTAACAGTGATCTTCATCATCATCGTATGGTCCAAGGACCAAAGTGATCGCCTTCAGATTAGACTTCCATAGCAATACTTCCCAGATCAATTTGTACTTTTTTGTACTCTTTAAGTTTTATTTTCAAAAGCCGATTTTCAGGCTTTTTGTTAAGTGAAACACTGGGCTCCATCCAAAAAACTCCCAATAAACCCTAGAGAATTGCTGGGGTTTCTCAACATTAATTAGGTATAGCCGAATTAACGTACGAAGCGACTCGACAAGTACGGCTCCAGGTAGCAACGATTCCTATTCTGATACACTAGGTGGGAAGGCCGAATGCTCACCACCTACAAATACGTGGTCGCGGAGCCATAACATCAGATAGGACGTCAACACGGCCTTTGGAGACATCATATGAGCACAGTGCCAAAAGCAGCTGTAGATGTGCTTAGATGGCTCCTGGATCTCATTTTTACGAGGGTTCTTCTCGTTGAGTCTGGTCATTTCAGCGAGCACCTCAGCATGGGTAAGCCCCTGGGGAGTGACAAAGCGGACCTTCGAGGGGTCCTCCAAGTCTTGCTTGAAGCCATACTCTCTCCAAGCGGTCACATGAGGCTGTGCCCCACCTTTTTCCCTTCGCTAGGCCATGTAATGATGGCTCACAACTTCTTTGAAGACTGCCATCATGCCAGAGTTCTTCTCTTATAAGGCTAGGAGCTCCTCGTTTGTTGGGAAGTACTCCTCATAGGGTTCAGACCCCCAAGAAAGCTTCGAGACTACATATATCTCGTGTAAAGCTAAACCTAACTCCTCCACGAGAGTGAAGAAGACGGTGTGAGTGTTGTACATCTCCAAGAGAGCGAGAAACATCGGCCGGTTTATCTCTATGCCCCCCTAAGTAGCACGAAGCACGGCAGTCAGACCAATCTCTCTGAGTTCAGTCTTAAACTTCGTCAGAACCCAGAGTGTCAGTTCGTCCCACTTCTGTACATAGTGGCACCAACCCTCAACCCGAAACTCTCGTTTGGGTACGAGATCTTGGCCTCTGCCATGCGATTGACAAAGGTTGAGGCATTGAAGGAGAAAATGCCAGGAGGACATTGTTGTATATGCTCCCAAGATGCAGAGTTCGCCAAAGATAGGAAGTTCCAGCCCGCATAACGGCCAAGGGATCCTTCTGGTTAGAGGTGGTATCAATCCGTATGGTGCCGGCCACGGCCCCTCCTTGAGATGGAGTGAGCTCCCACTTCATCCTCCTATTGGAAACTAGACTACGGAAAGCCGTCAAGGGCAACTGACGTTCCAGCTTCGAGATGTACATATTCACATCCCTTGCTTTGAAGAACCAGTCTTCCTTGATCTTCAGCACTTTTGCTTAGGTGGAGGTCAGACGGTCACCGAACAGGAACTCCGATTTTAAGAAAGATATGTCAGATTCAGCAGACTTGAGTTTCCCCCTCTCCATATGTTGGAGGACAGTGAAGTGCTGGTCGCGAATCTGGGCCATTCTTTCTGGAGGTGGTCCAGTATAATGGCTGCCTTGGCTGGATTAACAACCTCTTCTTTAAAGTCCAGGCCCATCTGACAGAGCGCAGGGTCTAGCAGGACTTTATTCAGTAGAGGGATGGTCATCGACACTGTCACGCAAAACAAAACAAAGTGGTCAGTCAAGATCAAAAGCCCCTCCAAAAGATTAGCAAAAGACTTAAAAGCTCAAAACGAACATCTAAGACGCATCAACAATCTGGCACATCAATTGGGTCGAAACCTATCCGCACAGATGGAGCCTCATCAAAAATGCACAGGATCAATATCTAGGCACACTGAAGAGAAGCTTCGGCGCATCATCAGGACCTAAGTCCATGCACGTCAGCAGAAGAAGCTTCGACGCATCATCAGGACCTAAGTCCATGCGCGTCAGCAGAAGGAGCCTCAGCGCATCATCAGGACAAAGTCCATGCACATCAGCCTAGGCGTGTTATCGGGATGCAACTCGTTTACAGTCACGTCCAAGTGCCCCTAATAGTAGTGCAATGGAGCGAAGACACCAAGGCAGGAGAGCCCCTACCGTTCACTTCCGGTCGTACGTCGGTATGCGTCGCCATGACGACGGAGGTGTCCTCCATGTCGACCTCTATAGGTTCCATGCCCTTGCCCTTGACTCGGCTAGCACCGCCTCGGAGAGTCTTGGGAGCCATCTCTCTAACGAAGAAGAAGGAAGGAAACCTCTGAAGAAGAAGACAAAGACTGTTTAAAGAAGAAGAAGAAGGAAAGAAGACCCCCTCTCTCTCTCTCAGCCACCTATTTATAGGCCCGGTCACGCACGTAAACCGATGAGGCGTGACGTCAGCAAACGCTTCGGGTCTCGTGAAACTGACGGCTACTAATCTTCTAAAAAAATTTAGTAATCTTCCTAAGTTTGAGGCGTTATCTCTTCTCGAGCACCCCCACAACATGCACCCTCGCAGTTATACACAAAAAAGGGCATGCGTTCAGAGGTCATGCGCCCAGAGGAGGATATGCGCCTAAGATAGCTACTCATGCTTCTTGTTCAAAGTATTCCAAAAACTTGGCAAAAAGTTTTGGAAACTTTGAAGGGGGTCTTGTAGAAGCACGAAATTTCATGCCAGAGTCCATATGTGCCATAAATTCTCATGCGCCCCATACGGATATGCACCAGAACGGACAAGAGTACTCGGTGCAGCATAACACAAACAAAGAGTATAAAACATCAAGAAACTAGGCTTTTATTTCATATGAAAGTCTATTACATGTCTAAAACTCTTTACAAAGGAGAATTCTTTTATAAAAAAGAAAGAAAAGATCCTAAAAAGCTACAGACGCATCCTGACAGCAACTGTCAGGCGCATCACTTAAAGCTACTGTCGGGTGCATCATCCGTCAGGCGCATCACCTTGGTGTCCCACTCAGGCGCATCCACTCATCATCACATCGCAGGCGCACCCCGTGCATAGTCAGAGCCAACCACTTCCTTGCCAACGTGCAGGTACTCTAGCAGGAGGAGTAGCTCTTCTAGCCTAACAAAATCGGGGCACCATGGCCCCCGATCTGTGGCTCTTCTAGCCTAAGAAAATCGAGGCACGAACGCCCCGATCTTTGGATGCAACAGGCACTTTTACCTTGTGTCGGGACGCGAAGAGCCCGATATTTGGATGTAACAGACACTTCTTGCAAAGCTTGGACAGTGAACTAACTCGGTGCATCTTTCCTTCGGAAGGAGCTCGTCGTCAAAGCTTCTTCGAATGAAGAGTTTGACGGTTTGCTAAAGGGGGCCAGTCGAGTCCATCTCCATTTTGGGAAATACAAGTGAAGAATAGAAATAAGCTTTCCTTCATGCGGCTATTTATAGACCCGGGCAGCCCACAACCGTGCGCCAAGTGGAAGGCTCTCCGATTTTCGTGCAATAAATTTGCATTTATGGCAATGAACATGTCTCTTCATATTCTGCTAAAATTAAGGCAGTTATTAATGCCTAGAAGAACTCAACAGATGGGCCAAAGAGGATGCGACACATGGCAGATACGTCGTCGACATCATGCGCCCCTACTGATGCGCCCAGTTGGACATAGACCTATGCGTCCAGATCAAAATTAATTGATGCTCCCCTTTCAAACTTGTTATCATCAAGCATTTAATGCTGAGTGACAATGGCAGCAACACATCTTTCAAAGAGTCGTCCAATCAGCCGTCCTTTGCAGGAAACGAAGAGCCGCTGACATCAGCACCATCATTACACTTTTGGTCGGCTATATCTGTCCTTTCCATGTGGTCGATCGTTCATTCGCATACGCCTCGCAGCCATGCGCCCAGAAGACTACATGCGCCTCAAAAGCCATGTGCCACAGACTTACTCCTGATCTCAAGTAACAGAATCCGAGTCTCTGTATGCGCCTCAAAAGCTATGCGCTTGGACTTGCCTATGACTCCTCGAAGTCATAGACCAAGTCACCCCATGCGCCTGATCCTAGGCGCATCTTGATGTGAAGCCCTGTATGCGCCTCAAAAGCCATACGCCCGGACTCGCTCCTGATCCCTAAAGACAGCAGCTCAGTTCTTTTCATGTACCTGATCCTAGTCGCATCAAGACAGATCTCCCCCAAATCCGAGATCTTTGAAGCGACAGACATGCGCCATGTGTCTTTTAACTCAGTTCTGCTCAAGAATGGGTGCTAACCACCCAAGATCTCAGCAACAACCAAATTCTTGCAACTGTCATATGTCAGCTCCACCGCAACCCAACACAGCAGTTCAAAACAATTCGAGGCGTATCATGCGCCTTCGCTAGCATCAGCCACGTGGCATTCCCACATCCAGCCGCATCCTACATGCGCACAGAGGCAGCTCAACATGCTGCCTATAAATAAAAGGACCATTCTTTCAAGGAAGACACACAGAGATATATCCACAGATCATATCCAGAGATCAGGAGAGACACTTCACATCTTCTTTTCTTCAAAACGTTCTGGCATTTAGAGCAACCCAGATCTTCAGAGAATTCAAGATCGTCGTCAGATCGTCAACGGAGTCAACGCATTACCACTTGCTCCACCAACACAGTTTCCAGATAAAAATAAAAGTGTACTCAAAGGACTACATCTAAGTCCTACATTGTATATTGTTCTGTTTGTAATCGAAATACAAAGTTTCAATTAAAAACCTTTTGTCCCTTTTTCGATGGCAAACACGGAGCTGGTGGTACAGACCGTGTAAAAAGTTTGGCTTATTTGGAAGAGACTGAAGATTGCACAGAGTCGACAGAAAAGCTATGCTGACACACATCGACGACCCTATGAGTTCCTGGAAGACGACCATGTATTTCTGAAGGTAACGCCCATGCAAGGAGTCACCGGATTTGGAGCCAAAGGTAAGCTTAGTCCAAGATTTATGGGTCTCTTTAAAATTTTAAAGTGAGTTGCCCTAATGGCTTACCGGATTGTATTACCGCCAGCATTGTCGGATATAACGATGACGTCTCTCAGCTACGGAAGTACGTACATGATCTGAGCCATATGGTAGATCTTGGTCAGCTAGATCTGAAGGCAGACTTATTATTTGTAGAAGAATCGGTCAAAGTCTTGGAATGCAAGGATAAGATGCTTCGAAATCGAACGATCCCTCTTGTCCGCATACTCTGGAGGAACCATTAGGTTGAGGAGTCGACCTGGAAACTCGAATCAGAGATGAGGGAAAGGTTTCCTTCATTGTTTTCCTAGCAGTAGGTTCTCTTCTTAAGTTTCGAGGATGAAACTTTTTCTTAGTTGGTTATGGTGTAGTGTCCTGTCCCTATATTGTGTCCCATTTCCCATCCACGGGATGTATGAGAAAGGAACAATGTCACTATCGATTTAGTTGGGACCGATTAATCGGGATCGATTGAATTGATTGAACGAGACCGATTGAATTAAGATCCTTTCTTCATTACGGAATGGCTTCTTCGAAATCAAGTCCCATATTCAGCGGGTTGTGCCTCGAGGATGGACTCTGCAGCTGAGTCGGAAGAGACCTCTATTGCTCTATTTTTATGTCGTACTTGCTTCTTTAGCTTTGGCTTTGGCTTTGGTTTTCTAAATACATTTTTGTAAATATTTTTGATGGTTTTCATGGCTTGTGTTTTCGAACTCCACATTCATATCGAACTCATTAAATGAGACAATGTTCTAATCAGTTACTTCTGCGATTTCAGGTGATCGCGTAGGCGCCGTCTAGTGCAGCCAACAGGTCTTTCGCCTCAATCAAACAATCAAGGTGAGTGGCTGACACTTCTTTACCTTCAACCTTTTATTCTTCAATCAATCTACGACACCGAAATATGTTATGCTAGATGTAAATGCAATAACACAAATGCTTATTCCAATCAAATATTGCACGACATCTCATGTAAATGGGCTATAGAACTGCTTATCATATAACTATTACGTGCTTTCTAAATACCATGCTATATAGAACTGTGATAAACAAAGATCGAATCGATTAAATGAATAATACAATGATACTATAAAACGTGCCCTGGATAACTTGTTTGCTTAGCACGGTCATGGACAACTTGTGCACAAGGGCGATTGTTTCTTCGGACGGTATTCGGGGCCATGGGACCGATCCGACCTCAGAAAAAACATGGATAACTATGCTGGATGCATGCCACGATAGGTAGTGGCTTTCAAAGGGGCTCGCTACCTGCGCTGAAGGACCTTTGTCTTACCAAGCTATATATACAGGATGGCTTATCATGCCAGTGACCTTCACGATTGCATTCTATTATATTTTATCATTATCAATATGACATGAAAGAATATGGTAAGCTTATACTGCAACCGCACGCTCTGCTGTGGATAAGATCTATCATCGTTATGCTATTTGTGCCTTTCAAATATTTTCATAAATTGATTAGGATGGCTAGAAAGTTCACAAATACATGTATGCATGTTCATATAATTTTTTGAACCAAATGAGAGCACGAATATAATTAGCCACCAGTACATGTATAATGTACTGACCCTCGCTCTCCATAGGTGCTCCGAACCAGGATAGCGTGCCAAGAAACTGAAGGCGATGCTAAGAACATTTTGAAGCCTTGCTAGATTGCGAAGCCAAATCTGTAATATTTTGAAGACTCTGATCAAGACCGCGCCATGTCGCATCAACTCTTGCCGATCCTAGGTCTAAGAGAGTAATTTCGTTACTTTGTATAAAGGGATGTAAATTTTTGGAATGACTATCTCATCTGAGTCAGTTTTTAAGCCCGTACGGCCTCTTTTGTAATCGAGTCTTGTAAACAAGTATTATCAATGAAAGACAAAGTTTCCTTCTATATAAATGAGTTCAATTTCTCTACGTATTGGATTTGAATGTTGTGTTTCGGATAACCTTATAAAATTTTCTTGTGCGTGCGTAATTTAGGCTCGCACGACATCACGTCAGGGGGATGACTATCGATTCTTCCGAATTGGGACGTGACAGATGGTCCCGAATGGCCCAGAAATGTCCCGATATCTCTTCTGACGGACCTCCATGTTGGCTTCAACTCGATGTGCAATCGCAACGATCTCTCCGAAGTTCTTGGCCCCATTGGCTATAACATACATACGGATCTCGTAGGCTAAACCATGATGAAATCTCTGACCCTCTCCTCTGGGTCTCGTACCATCCCTTCAGCAAATCGGCTCAACTGACTGAACTCTGCTGCATACTCATTGACTGAGCGGGTCCCTTGCTCGAGGGTCTAAAACTCTCTCTGACATCTCTCTAGCTACGGCATGATAGAATTTCTCCTTGAATAGCTCTATAAATCTAGCCCAAGTGAGTCCTGGTGCAGCAAGGTTCGAATCATTTCAGAATCAAGTCTTGGCTAGGTCATGCATTTGAAGTTCGTCTACCTCTATCCTGAGGTCTTCTGGAAGTCTAGCTACTCGGAGTAGTCTCTCGATGTCCTCTAGCCACTTATCGGCATAAATGATGCCCTCTATACCATGGAAGTCTCGAGGAACAAGCCTCTTGAAGTCTAGGATAGTGCCTTCCTTGGGTAGTATAGGTAGTGGTTGAGGCTGGAGTGGAGGTGGTATCTGTGGTGATTCTTTGGGTAAAGTAGGTGGGGGCTGTGACAGTGGCTGTGGAGTGGTTTGTTGAGGCAGTGAGCTGATCAACGTCTCTATAGCGGCTATGGTAGCCTAACGAGAACTCTCTATACCCTTCCGCAAAATAGTGGCCTGCTTCCTCTGAGCCTCAATCATGCCTTGTACTAACTCAAAGAGCTGGGCTCCTCCTAGGAAACCGAAAGGGTGCCTAGTGGAAGTAGCTCCTCCTAGAGATCTGGTGGTGCACCTAGCGGAGGTAGCTCCTTGGTTAGGAGGCGAAGAATAGGTCCATGTCTACTCTTGACCCACTAGTGGGGAAAATGATGCTCTCTCGGACATGGGCACACTAGGGGTGCGGGCACGCGGTGGTCTTCCTTTAGCCATTTTCTGAAATGGAAAAAGAGAGTGAGTGTCCATTTATGCGATGTGTGCAACATAAAAGCACAAAGTAAGTACAATCATGAAATCCATAATCGGTTATATATTGTGATGAGTTCCTAAATACCTGCATGGGCCACCATAAAAATATGTCACGACCCGTTTCGAATAATCGGGTATGACTCGGATCACGCTCGGCCTACACTGTCGTGGACATCGGTAGTCAGCCGTCTAGACCTTTATGTATCATCAAGTCATCATATTGAGTACTCTATCACAGCTTCTAAGGTACGTGTCTTGTCACAAGATCACCACATCATCTACTATTTGCAGTTATTACAGGCCTTTTACAATAGATCACCGAAGACAGATTCGGTAAAGAATAAAGGCAACTCTATATATCTGCAATACAATGTCATATCACTCAATAGTCATATACAATCATCTAAAGTCCCTCAAGATAAGTCTCCTGGTCCTGGCCACCTCTGGAGTGGTCTCCAACAGCGGGTTTTCCTGTGGTCCATAGTAATCAGGATATGATACCTCAGTCTCACCTGTAATATCAACGATTCAGTCAGAAAATGAGCAAAGTACAATGTAAATCAATAATACTTACCAACACGATACAAAGGAAGTAAGCAAAGCAAGAGCAAGTAAATGACAAGTAGACATGAGAATAAGCATAAATATGCACTAGCTACGTAGACATGTGTAATTAGACACCATTAAACATGTAGGGGCTAAGTATGTATCAGACATATCAAGACATGATATGCTAATATGCTATCAGTCACACACGAATCAAGAATGTCTATTGACAATGCTATCAGTCATGTATGAAATAGACATCAGGCATATTAAAATAATATGCTATTAGACAGTACGAGGATTTGTCCAGGCTAGGTATACTACATACTTTAAGAGTGTCCTCCCTCCCGATACAAGATATAGGAAACATGCATGCAAACAAAATAAATGAAATACGTAACATAACAATAGGTGAGTGTGAATATGCATGCAAGTGGTTAAATAATATTGAGATACATGTACTTACCTTTTTACTGAAAAATGGTCGATGTCTCTAAATTACCTATGTCACGCCCCAGAACCAGAATATTGGAGAGCGAGGGCGTATATAGCCAGCTACGTATATTGAAGTGCAACCCACCTCGCTATACGATCACGGCTGTCTAGATACATGAGGGTTTAACTACAATCCAACAGTCTCCTATGGTCATGAACAAGCCTAGTGTCTCAATCACAAGCAAGTAAGTAAGTGTTACAAGATGTAAGATCACCAAATATACAATAGTAAGGCGTTCCAAACATTACATATTCAGCTGATCATGAAGCTAGTCGTTACAAAATGTCAGGACTAGCAAGAGTTTAGTCATACATGATCAACCCTAGGATCCGTCAATCATGTTACAGCCCGTAGGGAGATAGTAAATAAAGGTGCAATACGAGCTAACACGTGCTCGCCAGCTAAACGCCTCAAAAGAATAATTTTACAATAAAATGGAGGACAAAAAGAAACCCACTCGTTGTCAGGGTTACACCTGGTGGTCACCATCTGGCTGGAAGGTAGGTAGATCCTCTGGAGCTGCTCTGATATCTGGCCATACAAAACCAGCTGGGTCAGACCCCAGAAAGAGCAAGTGCCACAAAGGAGGCTTCACTTAGGAACTAAAACCAGCATATCACAAATAAATAGTAAAGGTAATTAAAGATACTGATAATAACTGAGATAACAATAATATATTGAGCACGAAGAAACCATTCAAGTAGCCAGACTGCAACCCTTAAACCAAACAAGGACCGGGGTTGCAATCCTTTGCCTTAATAGAAACCCGCCTCAATTACTATTGATAAGGTAACAAGACAATAAACGAAGAGAGGACACAAACTGTTCCGGGAGCCAGGTTACAACCCTTAAACCAAACAAGGACTGGGGTTGTAACCCTTCACCTGAACAGAACTGGACCCCTGATCTTTATTGTTAAGGCCAGTATAAATAATCATGATACTGAAGTGAGGTAAAACATGACGAGCAGGGCAAGGGTGTAATAAGATAATAAACGAAGAGAGAACACAGAACTGCTCCGGGAGCCAGGTTACAACCCTTAAACCAAACAAGGACCGGGATTATAACCCTTCGCCTGAACAGAACTGGACCCCCGATCGTTATTGTTAAGGCAAGTATAAATAATCATGATACGTCACAATCCTGCACAGAATCAGGATAAGACTAAGCTGGAATAACTCATCCAATCAATCACGACCAATCAAGAGTACGGCTTGATACTTTAACTAACTAGGGTT
>JANAVB010042618.1:33634434-33830418 GCA_029216955.1 Iris pallida
TGGATTTGACTTGGGTCCAATCTGGACAGGCTTGGTACAACAGGGTTCCCGAAAACTCAATAATATATTTAAATAATAAATACAAACCTTCGGCACGGGTTAAGTCGCAACTTGGCCTGGTTTTCTCAGTTAGGACGTCACTATGGCTCGGCCTTCCCCTACCAGGGCTAATACACTAGTCAAAGCATGCCACTGCACTAACCGTGCCATAATTCCTAGTCGTCTTGTATTCCAAATCTCAACCATGGCTAAAATCATCTACCGTAATAATTAACTAAATAAATATTTGTAAAATTCTGAAATCACCATTTCAATAAAATAAATAATGATAATAAAATATTCTAAATTTTCTGGGAAGGGCAGCTACAGATTCATGCTGACTTTATCCACCAACCTTCTGAATTTCTACATCCTACAGCAGCTTCTTGGCCCTTCGAAGCTTGGGGTATGGATATCATTGGTCCGATTAACCCTCCTTCTGTTAAAGGACATCGGTTTATATTGGCTATAACCGATTACTTTTCTAAGTGGGCAGAAGCAGTTCCCCTTACTGAAGTGAAAACATCTAATGTGATCAGCTTCATCAAACACTATGTCATTTATCGTTTCGGGATTCCTCGATGGATAATTCATGACAATGGACCACAATTTGCTAGTCAGGTATTTTATCGGTTCTGTGATAAGAATCGAATTCAAAATTTGGCTTCTACAGCTTATAATCCAGCTGCTAATGGTTTAGCCGAAGCTTTCAACAAGACAATCATCAAACTTCTCAAAAAGTTTGTCTCTTCTAATAAACGTGATTGGAATGAGAAACTTGGAGAATGTTTATGGGCATATCGAACAACAGTCCGAACTCCTACTGGTTTTTCACCATTCTCACTGGTTTATGGATGTGAGGCTGTCCTTCCATTGAAAATCCAGATTCCATCTCTTCGAATAGCCATTGCTAATGAGCTAACTATAGAGAATAATGATCGCTTACGACTCCAAGAACTTGAAGGATTGGACGAGAAGCGTCTTCAAGCACAACAGCATATCGAGCTATATCAAGCCCGTATATCTCGAACTTTCAATCGTAAAGTTAAAGAGAGGATATTCAAGGTTGGCGAGCTGGTATTAGCTGTTCGAAGACCGATGGTGATGACTCACAAAAGCAAAGGAAAATTCCAAGCAAAATGGGAAGGCCCTTATGTAATCGAGACCGTGTTTTCCAATGGCGCTTATCGGTTATCCAAGCCCAATGGAGATCTACTTATGATGCCGATCAATGGCAAATTTCTTAAGAAGTACTATGTATAAAAAAATAGAATGAAAATAAAATTTCTTTTATTATTATTTTTGTTCTGAACAAAAGATTAAGGACGAGGACCACTGCCTTCCTTATTAAATACATAGTCGGCCAATGCATTGAAGGCATCATTGCCTGAGTTCACAAAAAACTTGCAGGCAGCCATCCTCAGCGCCTCTTCTTCAGGAGTTTTCCCTGGCTCTACTAAGAAAGTGAGGATGTCTTGTGCTGGCTTGGATGTAGAAGAGCTTTCGCCTGCTTCGGTCGGGCCTGACACAATTGGCTCAACGGAGCGCGTCTCGATGACGTCCTCAACCTTCATGGAGACTTCATTCTTTTGCTGCACGTCCTTAGAAGACATTTTTTAATAGAGGAATGGAAACAAAAATGAATCTTTACGAAGAGTTCTCATCTATTTATAGGAGAAAGCTATTAATGGATTGGTCTTGGAAATTGAAACAACTTGTCATTCCCGAAAAGACCTGTTCATTCATTACGGCAGATTCATTCATTTCATTGTAGAATTGAATAGACCTTTTGTTTCCTAAAAGAAACGCTGGTTCATTCATTCTTTCATTGATATTGGCATATATCCTTAATGACATCTGTTTTCTTATTCCCCAGCTACCAATGTTTGGTTAAGCTGATTATTTGTTTCTTTGGAGAAAATTTTTAATCTTCTCTCTTATCAGTTGATTAAAAAGTTGGACTCATTATTTATCATGTTCATTTGACCTCTGAATAATATTACATATGCTTGTATTTCCTATCTATCATGTTCATTTGACCTCTGAATAGATATTAATCTATATTTCTTTGAGTTATTATGATCTGTCATGTCCATATTACCTCTGATAGTATTGTATACTCTAAACAAGAAAACGAAATTTCATTATCTATCATGTCCATATTACCTCTGGATAGATACAATTTATTGAATTTTGAAAACTTATCATGTCCATATTACCTCTGATAAGTACTTTCTATCTCATGCCTATTGTTTAATTGCAAAATAAATGATAGGATCACAAAACAAATATTTTATTCATTTCTTGGATAAGATCAAAGGTTACAAAAGCTCCTTAGTTTCCTAAGGTGGAGCAGAAACATCTTGAAGTAATTTTTGCAGTTCTGCCAGTCGCCTATCACGAGAGCTCAATACTTTCTTAGTCGCTTCAGCATGTCGAGCTTCAGTAGTGCAAAGATTAGAAAGTCCAGCGAAGCTAATTATCAGATTATCCTTGGCTTCATCAAGGGTCTTGATAGTTGATTCGGCTCCGTAGGCCTGTTCTTCTAAAATAGAGCCCTGAGCAAGGTGCTGATTCCTAGCAGCGATCATCTGTTCCCTCTCTGCCTTTAACCGAGCCAATTTAGCCTCAACTTCTTGGATTTTATCATTCTGCTGTTGAATCTCCTGGTTTAAGGTGTCATAGGCTGCTCTATGACCATCCAGCTCGAGCTGTATTCCAGCTAAAAAGGCTTTCTCTTTGGCAACCTTTATACTATAATCATGGAGAGCTTCATTATATCTTGTCTTCCGATCAAGATAATCAGCCGTTAAGGCGTCATACTCTTCTTGTATGAGGCTTTCAACAGTCTCACTTGACAACTTAAGGTACTCTCGGATGGGTTGTTCAAGACCCTCCACAATTTTCTCTAATGTTGCTGCTCTCCCCATATCATTGAACATAGCAACGTTCCTGATGGTAAGAGCCATAGACGCTTTCAAGCTCTCATAACTGAGACCCTTATTCAGGACCATCTTGATTAGGGTCGCCAAAGTTTTATAAAAAGTTTCAGTATGAATCTCAACTAGAAGATTCATTTTTATGCTTGAACTTGGCGTCGTGGCAATATCTACTAAATCTCTTCTTTGGAGACTAGGAACACATGCTGTTGGTGTGACAGCAGATTGAGATGAAGCAATTCTTGTTACTGTTGTCGCAGCCATTTGATCCCTAAGAGCTTCAGGGATTGTGTCTTCAATATTTGCAGATGTAGTTTCTCTGATAGCAGGCTGAGATGAAGCCATTGTAGTTACTGCTATCATAGTCAACTGGTTCCCAGTAGCTTCGGAATCAATGTCTTCAATGTTAGTTACTCCACCCGTTTCTGGAGCTGAAACTACTAGAGTTTCAGCGGCGGTGATGGGTACAGGTGGAATGATAGTGGTGGCGGTTGACTCAAGTTCAGGCATACTCTCCTCCGGAACTTCTACAGGATCAGTAGTAATAGCAGAGGGTGCTATCACAACATTCTCAATTTCGGTTGGTAATTTGACTATGCCTCCATCGTCTCCTTTGACTTCTGGCTGTTCAGGTTCTGGAGGTACTTCAAGTTCTTCATCGAGGCCTGTTCCTCCCTCAATAGCTGCTTCATGGTCTGCAGTTGGTCTTTCTGTAGCTTATTCTTTTTCTCGGTCATCAATACGAGAAGATAATTCGGGCTGAGCCTCTGCTTCAACCTCTGTTTCAACCTCTGCTTCAAGCTCTTTCTGTACTTCTTGTTGCTCATCTTCTGGTTGGATTACTTCTACTTCGTCTGAAGAAGAAACCTCTTCATCAGATTCCTCGTTTTCCTCATGGATATCTTCTTGAGGAGGAGGAGGAGCCACAGGCTTTGGTGCAATGATGGTATCTACAAAATGAACAAAATAAGTTAATATACAAAATCATGATACATAATTCTGTATAGGTTTTACGTAGTACCTGGAATATGTGCGTTTTGTTCAAGGTATGAATCATAATCACCATCCCAGTCATCATCGTCAAAGGTGAGAGCCGGCTCGTCTGATGGGATACGGTCTCGATCAGCAATGTGTGCAGTAGTAGTATCCTCCGTAACTTGTACCTTTCGTGGCAAAGATAAATGGAGTGAGGAGCTAAGGCGTCCAGGAGATAAAAGTTTTACAACTTCTGATGCTGCTGCTGGTTGAGGTGTTGAAGACCCTTCTCCCGGATTGACTGAAGGGGAAGCAACAAATTGGTCCTCTTCGACCGAGATGTCATCTTCTGGAATAAAGGCTTTGGGTTTGGAAGGCCCTTTAGTAGTAGTCTTTTTCTTCTTCTCAGGAGACTTCATTGGAAGAGTGGTAGTTGTAGTCTACTTTCGTTTGCGGGTTTTTTCAATAACTATTGGTCCCGCGGCTATCTCCCCAGCTCCTCTAGGAATTACTGTCAGAAATTCATCTATAGCAGAAGTATTGTCTGGTATGTCATGAGTTATTCTGATGGGTTCTTCAACATTTCCCTCCTGGGCCCATCGCAGACTTCCTTGCATGCTATAACCGTCTTCGAATGAGCGAATGAATGTATAAAAACGAGCATACGTATGAATTATACGTAGCTCAGTTGTACTAGTGGCTGTAGATATGGTGAATCTAGCACCAGTACTCTCGTGTACCGTCAATCAGCTTTCCATAATGATAGAAGCTGGTGGAAGGATTGCCAATGTGAAGTTGGTCATATCCAAACTGGCGAGCGAACCTACTTGGCAAGTAAGGCTCAAACGTGCAGTAATCTTCATTCCTGTACATCAGATGGGAGGGTCTGATGTACGCCAGCCATCGAAAGACAGATCTTGGCAATAAAGCTGATTTATCTACTCTATCTTTAAATTGCACGCCAAGGCAGTCGGCTGGAACTGGTGGCCCTGTGCAGAAGAAGTTCCAGCCGTGAGAGTAATTTAATGCTGCTTGGGTGTCTGCCACCGTTGTAGCTCTCCATGTGGATTTGCTAAATTTTTGGAGGAAAATCCTCGCTTCATCCTCAGGGCCCGGTGGCAGCAAATTGCAATTGTGGTGTAGTAACCAACCCATCAGATAGGTGTAGGGTAACTCCACCCTTGGAAAATAGTCTCGATGAGGAGCATTATTAATCAGCTCTTCACCGAAAGTCCGTAGACCTGCATTTATTCGGCATACCATTGCCGACAACAGGTTGATTCTGTTTTTGAATACTAAACGTACCGCTGGCCACAATACATTGCGGTGAATCCTGTCCACGGTACTGATCCCTGGCACGACCCATCTTCGTGGCCATAAGGATAGGAAGCCTGCCAGCAAGGCCTTCATGGACATTTTCTGACTACCCTGCCTCAGTTAGCTTTGTCATGCCCCAGAACCAGAATACTGGAGAGCGGGGGCAGACATAGCCAGCTACGTATATTGAAGTGCAACCCACCTCGCTATACGGTCACGGTTGTCTAGATACATGAGGGTTTACTACAAGCCAACAGTCTCCTATGGTCATGAACAAGCCTAGTGTCTCAATCACAAGCAAGTAAGTAAATGTTACAAGATGTTAGATCACCAAATATACAATAGTAAGGCGTCCCAAACATTATATATTCAGTTGATCATGAAGCTAGTCGTTACAAAATGTTAGGACTAGCAAGAGTTTTAGTCATACATGATCAACCCTAGGATCTGTCAATCATGTTACAGCCCGTAGGCAGACAGTAAGTAAGTGCAATCGAGCTAAATAGGTGCTCGTCGGCTAAACGCCTCAAAAGAATATGTTTACAATAGAGTGGAAGAGCCAAAAATAACCCACTCGTTGCCCTGGTTACGCCTGGTGGTCACCATCGGGCTGGAAAGTCGGTAGATCCTCTGGAACTGCTTCGAAATCTGGCCATACAAAACCAGCTGGGTCAGATCCCAGAAAGAGCAAGTGCCACAAAGGAAGCTTCACTTAGGAACTAAAACCAGCAATTAGCACAGAAGATAATAATATATAGTAAAACTGGAGAAAATATAACATCATGGGGATATACGATAAGATAACCATTAGACCATTCAGATAACCAGGTTACAATCCTTAAACCAAACAAGGACCGGGATTGTAACCCTTCGTCTGAACCGAACTTGGTTTCTCCCATTTATCAGCAAGATAATATAAGAAGTCAGAGCATGTAACAATTTATACAGGATTAAGACTAGACAGATTATTCCTCATTCAATCAATCACGGCCAAGCAATGAGTACGGCTTGATACTTTAACTAACTAGGGTTATCACAGGCCTAGTTATTAGCAAGATGCAGTGAGATTATTCTACAGCCACAAGCCCTGCAGACCATCCAGGTTACCCAGGTCAAAAATTAGGGGTTGAATTTAGGTGGATACATCGTCCAGGAAACGCATGTACCCTTAGGTAGCTTGAAGGGTGCAACACATGACAGTGTGCTGGAAATGTGCCCTACTTGACGACAGGCTACAGATCCCAGGCGCGCCCAGGTAACGGGATTGCCTGTAGCTGGGAGATCTCTTTATGACTAATGTATTAATCTAGTTATTAGCCTTAGTCCATTTCAGTAGGTACTCCTGACCGTGGTACTCAGGAGTCCCCTCCTAGACATGATGCAAGACAGGACTGGATTATTTGTACAAGCACAATCGCCCACGGTGTCCGAATTAATTATACAGGTTATGTCATGTCAGGTAGCCGTCGCAACAGCTTATCAAGATATATCATGTCAGGTTATCATGTCAAGTTCACTGGTCAAGAGTGCGCCACGACGGGCCACTATCAGGTCATGCTAGTTCCTTGTCACACCATGTCATGTACACTTGTCATTTCAATCATGTCAATCAAATTGTGATTTATCAAGTTCAGGACAAAAAGGCGTAAGGATATAAAATGGGCATAAAAATATACAATAAAGGTAAAGGTGCACGCCATAGGAACTCAAGTTACACAGGAGGGTTACAAGACATGGGCAAATAATAGTAAAATAACAGTACACAGAGCTATAGGAGAACCATGCGGCTCAGGCCTATGCGGTCAGGAATGATCTCATGCGGCTGGGAGGAGAACAGCCCATGCGGCTGAATAGGGTCAGGCGCATGCAGCAGATAAAAGAAAAGCCTATGCGGCTAAGGACAGGGGCAGGAACTATGCGACTAAAGGTATCGGTCCCCATGAGGCCAGCGGGAAGAGAGGGTGCATGCGACTGAGTCAGAGCATTCATGCGGCTGGGAAGAAGGCCTAAGCGACTGGGAGGAAGCGGATCCACATGCGGCTAAATGATCACGAGCATATGCGGCTGCGCCATGCCTAAGTCTTATGCGGCTGCGCCACTAGGTATATGTGGCTGGAAAAAATATGAACGCGCATGCGGCTGATAAGGAATACGAGCCTATGCGGCTACCGGTAGACGGAGTCCATGCGGCTCGGACTATGCCGAAGCCTATGCGGCTGGAAGACTCGCCGCATGAAGGTTCATGCGGTCAAGTGCTGCCATACGGCTAAGGGGGTTCATGCGGTCAGCACTGTTCTTCTTCTCCACTTGTCCGAGAAGAAGAACCAAGGAGTTCAGGGTTCCAAGGCTCATAATTTCTTCATCCCAAGTCCAAATCCAGACTTCCATAGGTCAAAACGGGGCAGAATAAAATACTCTACAACATAGAACCATCAAAACTTAGAAAAACAAGATTAAATAGATCAAAACCCAAGAAATCCGAAAATAAAATAAACTTAGATCTACAAGAATCTAGCCATGGAAAGTGGAAATGCCAAGTATTAAAGTAAGTTAAAATGCTGTAAGGAAGAGAATGAAGCAATAAAATTGGAGTTCCTCTATGAAGCAAGTTGTACTTGCCTAGACCTCTCTCTCTCTCTCTCTCTCTCTCTGGTAGGTGAAGAAGTAATGGTGGAAAGAAGAAGAGTAATGAAGAGAGAGAAGGAAGTGGGGTTAATAAATGGTAGTGGTGGTGGTAGGTAGGGGGTTCATCCATGGTTCATAATGAACCAAAGCAAACTGAGCCAAGCCGAACCAACCCAAGAATAAACCAAGCCATGAAGAAAACTAAGCAAGGAATCATACAATACAAGATAAAATACGTACACGTATTCCAAAATACGTAATACGAACCACAGGCATTACAACTCTACCCACCTTAAAAGAATTCCGTCCTCGGAATTTAATTAAGAGGCTAGAGAGGCGAGGACAAGCTATATTAATTACAAGCAAGCTATAACTAGGCAGGCAATCACTCAATCAAGCAAGGAATCGAAGGCATGAGGCATAACGAAGACATTATACCTCACGAGTCAAATAAGTCGGGATACCGCGATCGGATATCATCCTCACGCTCCCACGTTGACTCCTCCAAAGAGTGATGGCCCCAAGCAACTCGGACTAACTTGATAGTCTTGTTCTTGAGTGCCTTCTCTCTCCGGTCCAATATAGACACGGGCCTCTCCTCATACGAAAGGTTGGTACCAACAACCAATTCCGAATGATCTAGGATGTGGCTCGGGTTCGGGATATACCGTCGTAATTAGGATACATGGAACACGCTCGCTTAGCGACGGCGGAAGAGCGAGACGATAGGATACATCTCCTACTCGCTCCAGAATGTCAAATGGCCCTATATACCTAGGACTAAGCTTTTTTCGTACGCTGAAATAAATGACGCCACGGTTAGGCAAAATCCTCAGGAATATATGGTCACCGACAGAAAACTCGAGAGGACGCCGATGAGAATCGGCCCAATGGCTCTGGCGATCTTGGGCAACTCGAAGATGATCCCTGACTTTTCTCACTACTTCAACTGTCTGGGCAATCATTTTTGGACCGAGCATTTGCCTCTCTCCGAGATCATCCCAGGCTAACGGGGATCTGCACTTTCTTCCATACAGTGCCTCGAACGGTGCCATCTGGATACTAGCTTGGAAACTGTTGTTGTACGAGAACTCCACCAGGTGCAAGTGATCTTCCCATGAACCACCGAAGTCAAGTGTGCAAGATCTCAATATGTCTTCAAGAGTCTGGATTGTGCACTCCGACTGGCCATCTGTCTGCGGATGATATGCTGAACTGAACTGGAGACGAGTTCCCAAACTCTCCTGCAGGCTACGCCAAAAGTGCGACATAAATCTTGAACCTCAGTCCGAGGTGATACTAACTGGCACTCCGTGCAACCTGACAATCTGCCTGAGGTACATCTCTGCTAATTGAGCTGTCGACTGACCAACTCTGAACGAGAGGAAGTGAGCTACCTTCGTGAGCCAATCAACTATAACCCAAATAGCATCTCGACCAGCTGGGAATCTAGGCAATCCGGTCACATGTTCCTACTTCCATTCTGGAATCGGTAAGGGCTGAAGAAGTCCAGCGGGCCTCTGATGTTCAGCCTTAACTTGTTGGCAGACCAAACAACGAGAGATAAACCGGGCTATCTTCCTCTTCATGCCATTCCACCAAAAGTGCTGACGGATATCACGGTACATCTTCGTACCACCAGGATAATTGGAATACTGAGAACTGTGGGCCTCTGCCATGATCTCTTGTCTGATATCTCCACTGGGTACACAAAGACGCTTACCATGCCTAAGTGTACCGTCTTCATGAATGCATAATTCGGGCCGTCGGCCTGCCTCACACTCTGCTCTGAGTCGCTGAAGCTTGGAATCTGCTGACTGCGCCATCCGGATCCTCTCGACTATAGTGGACTGAACTTGCATGCTGACCATCAATGCTACACTGGAAGGGAGAAGAACTTCAATACCCATCTTCTGAAGATCTGCTAACAGCTCCGGTTGCACTGTTAGGAAATAAACTCCGGCTCTCCTGCTCAATGTATCTGCAACGACGTTGGCCTTCCCAGGATGATACTGCAGGTTGACATCATAATCCACAAGAAGCTCCAGCCCCCTCCTCGACGCATGTTAAGATCCTTCTAGGTGAAAACATACTTCAGGCTCTTATGGTCGGTGAAAATCTCTACCATATCTCCGTACAAGTAGTGCCTCCACAACTTAAGTGCAAACACTACTGCTGCCAGCTCCAAGTCATGGGTTGGGTAATTACTCTCATGATCACGAAGTTGTGAAGCATAAGCTATTACCTTTCCATGCTGCATCAGAACACATCCTAGGCCTCTGCCTGAAGTATCACAATATACTGAAAATCTTCCAGTCCCATCTGGAAGCACGAGAATGGGAGCCGTCATCAAGCCTCGCTTCAACTTCTCAAAAGAATCCTGACACTCTGCTGTCCAAGCAAACTGCACCTCCTTGCGGGTCAATTGGGTCAATGGCGCTGAAATCTGAGCAAAATCTGAAACAAACCGTCGATAGTAACCGGCCAATCCAAGAAAACTACGGACTTTTGCAACGGTGCTGGGCACTGGCCATGACTCAATAGCCACAATCTTCTGGGGATCCACTTCTACTCCTCCTCGAGTGATGATGTGACCCAAGTACGAAATGCGATCGAGCCAAAACTCACATTTACTGAACTTGGCATACAACTGGTGCTCCCTGAGAATCTGAAGAACCACACGGAGATGCTGTTCATGCTCTGCCTCGCTCCTACTGTAGACCAGGATGTCATCCAAGAACACAATCACAAACTGATCCAAGTAAGGCATAAAGATGCGATTCATGAGATCCATGAATACCGTCGACGCATTGGTTGCTCCAAAGGGCATAACAAGGAACTCTCATTGCCCATACCTCGATCTAAAAGATGTCTTCGGAATGTCCTGCTCTCTGACCCTAATCTGGTGATATCCTGAGCGCAAGTCGATCTTCGAGCATACTGTTGCCCCTTTGAGCTGATCAAACAAGTCATCTATCCTCGGAAGAGGGTATCTGTTCTTGATGGTCACTGAGTTCAAGGTACGATAGTCAACACATAACCTAAACGTACCATCCTTCTTTTTCATAAGAAGCATCGGGGCTCCCCAAGGCGATCCACTAGCACGAATGAATCCCTTGGTTCTAAGTTCTTCAATCATCTTGTACAATATCTCCAACTCTGAAGGCGCCATCCTGTAGACTCTCTCTGACACTGGGGCTGTTCCGGAAATCAAATCGATAGTGAACTCGATCTCCCGCTCTGGCGGCATACCTGGAAGCTCTTCTGGAAAAACATCTGGAAACTCTTCGACTATCTGGGGCAACTGTACTGCTGCTACTGCCATCCGCAATACTGGAGGAGAAGGTTCAACTTTGCCTCGGGAGAAGGAAAACTCTGGCTCGCCTGGAATGCTAAAAACAACCCTACCAATATGGTAGTCTATTCTAGCATACTAGTTCCTCAACCAATCCATCCCTAAGACCACATCATAATCGGCCATCGGGAACTCTATCAATCTAGCAAAAAATTCCTTACCGCTAACTACGATCCGACACGAGGAAAACACCCTATCGACTCCCACAAGTCCGTTACCAGTAAGTATATTGCGCCTTACTGATAATGACTCGGGCTCCAATCCTATCCGTGTCACGAATCGTGCAGACATAAAAGAATGTGATGCACCAGAATCAAATAAAGCTGAAGCTGGAAAGGAGTTGACGAGAATAGTACCTGCCACTACCTCTCCTTGTGCCAATCCTTCCTCTGCGGTCATCACCATAGCCTGACCATGCCCTCGGGGTGCTGGTCCCCTTTGCTGAAATCCTCGCTGCCTATTCTGACTCAAGGCTTGGGCCTGAGTATGCTGCTGGGGGTTCTGCTGCTGGAATACCTGGGACTGAGGCGATAAGGGCCTCGGCAATGGATACTGCTACTGTTGGACCGGAGCTGGTCCTCTCATCGAAGAGCTAGAAAGGTTGGACGATGATGAACCTCCCCTATTCGGGCAGGATCCAATCCTATGGTCTGCTGCTCCACAAGCCAGACACAATCCATGTGCCCTGCGATACTCTGCCACTACATGGCCTGGCTTCCCATAATGAGAACATCCAACTACGGAAGCCTGCTTCTGCTTCTGCTGCTGAGGGTACGTCGGGGCTGAATGCTGAACCGACGTCACTGAGGCCGCCCGCCTCGGAGCTCTATATAGTCAAAGCCCTGGCTGTCGGGGCTGGGGCTGAAGACTGATTCATCTGGCCGTGGGATCTCTTCCGACCTCCGGCCCTATCCACAATCCTCTGGGAGGTATACTCATGCCTCCTAGCTGCTCTCAAGACTGCATCAAAAGTCTGATGCTCAAACTGCTCAACTGCCAACAAAATCTCTAGGTGAAGTCCCTGCTGGAACCGCTGGGCTCTATCATACTCGGTTGCCACCAAGGTGGAAGCAAACCTACTGAGTCTCGAAAACTCGGCCGTATATCCGTCGACCGTTCTGCCCATCTGCTTCAGATTGGTGAACCTCGTCTGTAGATCATACCGAGCTACAGCATCAAAATACTTGGTCTGGAATCTCTCTCTGAATACTGCCCAAGCAATGGGTGCTGCTAATCCAACAGCCTGAGCCGTCCACCAGCTGCGGGCCAAATCCAACAACTGCAGACGCACTACGGCCACCTTCTCGTTCTCTGGGGTCCTGGCTGCTTCTAGAATCACCTCTGTGTCCTGAAGCCAAGCATCTGCAGCAATAGCATCTTCACTACCGTCGAAGAAGGGAGGGTTCAAGCGCTTGAAGCTGTTGGCCGCGGTGTTACCCTGATGACCTCCTCTGGTCAGAGCATCCGTCACTGCCTAGTGCAAGGCATCTCCTCGATGATCTTGGGAAGCTATCAAGGTCTTGACGAGTCCTACCAAAGTGTCATCATCAGGCTCGGTAGTCTGAACTGGCTGGACTGGTGGCTCTCCGTCAGAAGGCACGACTCTGGAGGCTACTCCGGAATGCTGGGCTTTATCTCCGGGTAGCTGCTGATCCACGGGAAATGCTCCGCCTTGCTGACCGGCAGGTCCAGGAATGATACCGCTGAAGAAGACGACATTAGGAACAATAAGGAAGGACCAGGACAGATCAATGATACAAGCATATGATCAGGACAAGAATCCAGGGATTCAGAAGATACGAGCAGAGATCAAAGGCGAATACTGATTGAGACATCTATTCGGTAAACCCTCACATATCTTGATTTACAAGACCTGCATGGGCCACCACTTAAACCATGTCACGCCCCAGAACCAGAATACTGGAGAGCGGGGGCAGACATAGCCAGCTACGTATATTAAAGTACAACCCACCTCGCTATACGGTCACGGCTGTCTAGATACATGAGGGTTTACTACAAGCCAACAGTCTCCTATGGTCATAAACAAGCCTAGTGTCTCAATCACAAGCAAGTAAGTAAATGTTACAAG
Source organism: Iris pallida (assembly GCA_029216955.1). Lineage (NCBI taxonomy): Eukaryota > Viridiplantae > Streptophyta > Magnoliopsida > Asparagales > Iridaceae > Iris > Iris pallida. The sequence continues at coordinate 33,647,774 of JANAVB010042618.1, forward strand.
ATGTTAGATCACCAAATATACAATAGTAAGGCGTCCCAAACATTACATATTCAGTTGATCATGAAGCTAGTCGTTACAAAATGTTAGGACTAGCAAGAGTTTTAGTCATACATGATCAACCCTAGGATCTGTCAATCATGTTACAGCCCGCAGACAGACAGTAAGTAAGTACAATCGAGCTAAACAGGTGCTCGTCGGCTAAACGCCTCAAAAGAATATATTTACAATAGAGTAGGAGAGCCAAAAATAACCCACTCGTTGCCCTGGTTATGCCTGGTGGTCACCATCGGGCTGGAAAGTCGATAGATCCTCTGGAGCTGCTCCGAAATTTGGCCATACAAAACCAGCTGGGTCAGATCCCAAAAAGAGCAAGTGCCACAAAGGAAGCTTCACCTAGGAACTAAAACCAGCAATTAGCACAGAAGATAATAATATATAGTAAAACTGGAGAAAATATAACATCACGGGGATATACGGTAAGATAACCATTGGACCATTCAGATAACCAGGTTACAATCCTTAAACCAAACAAGGACCGGGATTGTAACCCTTCGTCTGAACCGAACTTGGTTTCTCCCATTTATCAGCAAGATAATATAAGAAGTCAGAGCATGTAACAATTTATACAGGATCAAGACTAGACAGATTATTCCTCATTCAATCAATCACGACCAAGCAATGAGTACGGCTTGATACTTTAACTAACTAGGGTTATTACAGGCCTAGTTACTAGCAAGATGCAGTGAGATTATTCCACAGCCACAAGCCCTGCAGACCATCCAGGTTATCCAGGTCAAAAATTAGGGGTTGAATTCAGGTGGGTACATCGTCCAGGAAACGCATGTAGCCTTAGGTAGCTTGAAGGATGCAACACATGACAGTGTGCTGGAAATGTGCCCTACTCGACGGCAGGCTACAGATCCCAGGCACGCCCAGGTAACGGAATTGCCTGTAGCTGGGAGATCTCTTTATGACTAATATATTAATCTAGTTATTAGCCTTAGTCCATTTCAGTAGGTACTCCTGACCGTGGTACTCAGGAGTCCCCTCCTAGACATGATGCAAGACAGGACTGGATTATTTGTACAAGCACAATCGCCCACGGTGTCCGGGTTAATTATACAGGTCATGTCCTGTCAGGTAGCTGTCGTAACAGCTTATCAAGATATATCATGTCAGGTTATCATGTCAAGTTTACTGGTCAAGAGTGCGCCACGACGGGCCACAATCAGGTCATGCTAGTTCCTTGTCGCACCATGTCATGTACACTTGTCATTTTAATTATGTCAATCAAATCGTGATTTATCATGTTCAGGACAAAAAGGCGTAAGGATATAAAATGGACGTAAAAATATACAATAAAGGTAAAGGTGCACGCCATAGAAACTCAAGTTACACAGGGGGTTACAAGACATAGGCAAATAATAGTAAAATAACAGTACACAGAGCTATAGGAGAACCATGCGGCTCAGGCCTATGCGGTCAGGAATGATCTCATACGGCTGGGAGGAGAACAGCCCATGCGGCTGAATAGGGTCAGACGCATGCGGCAGATAAAGGAAAAGCCTATGCGGCTAAGGACAGGGGCAGGAACTATACGGCTAAAGGTATTGTTGGCCCATTGGTCATGGTCAAACTGATTTTAATAATTGATCAAACTCTGTCTGGATATATGAAGCTAGTCCGGATATATCGGGCTATTGGACATGATCAAGAATGGTTATCTACTCAGTTCAAGACCGAAGCGATGTTTGCATGTTCGAGTCTGTATTTCTTTGAGCATTGTATTTTTTATTTTATTGAGTCTAGGAATACGTTGTACACTGAGTCGTACTGGCAAATAGGCTATTCCAAAATATTTTCAAAATATCTTTTCAAATGTCCTTTGTTTTGAAAAATATTCTTATTAACAAAAGTTTCAAAAAAGTTTTTCAAAAAGGTATTCAAAAATCCCCAAAATCTATTTTTAAATACCTAACCTAACCCTGACAGAACTCGGCCAGAGTTCGGCCAGAGTTCGGTTGGTAGCCGTTTTGATTTTTGAATTCTTTGGAACTTGGTCCTCCTGCAGTTGCAGATTTGACCGAGATTTTCTCATCGAGTTCTGCCCGAATTCTGCCAGAATTCTGTTTTTGGAATTCCTATAAATAGAGAAGGATTTCGATCATTTCAACTCACTCATTCACTTTCAATCTTCTCTCTATCTAAAGCTTTTAGTCTTCCAAAGAGTTTTCTTGAGCTTTAAATTTCAGATCCCAAGCCAATTACAATCCTCTAGTCGATTTGCCAGTACGGTGCGGTCTAGAAGTTTCTGAGAGATTATAATCAGAAGGCTTGATTGAAGAATACCTCTTCACAATTGAAGTTGGACGAGTTCTTCGTATCAAAGCTCGCGTTGTAGAAGTTGCAAGGACTTCGTAAGAAAACTTGCGGTTTTGCCAATAGTAGATTCAACTGGTAGCAAGAGTTCTACCGACTGGATTAGTCCTCAACAGAGGAAAACCAGTATACATTGCTGTCTTTACGTTTGCTTTCTTATCTCTGCCTTTATATTACTTAGTTGTGATTATTATTCTGTGATCTTGCTGCTAACATTTTTTTAATTAGCATATTTACGCTGCCAACTCTATTCACCCCCCCTCTAGAGTATTGTGCTTTACGATTTCGTTCCTACAATTGGTATCAGAGCGGGTGTTACAGGTAAAGCAAGGTAATATTGCAATTATTTATTCATTTAATTAATTGTTATATAGATCACAGCACAACACATGGCAACTGTGAAATTCACAAGTGAAGGCCATGCCACAAACAGACCTCCACTGTTTGATGGTACGAACTATACCTATTGGAAAACACGGATGAGTTTCTTCTTGAAATCTCTTGACTTTGATTTATGGTCTATTGTTATTGTGGCTACCAAAACCCACCTCGTATAAATGTTGATGGAGTTCTAGTTGGAAAACCCCATAACAGATATACAGAGGAGGAAAAAAAAAAGGCCAGTCTTGACGCACGTGCTATTGACGCTCTATTTTGTGCTTTAGACAGAACTGAATTTAACAGGGTGTCTATCTGCACAACGGCTAATGAAGTGTGGAAGCTACTTGAAGTCACACATGAAGGCACGACTCAAGTCAAAGAATCAAAGGTCAGCAGACTTACTCAAGAGTATGAGGTGTTCAAGATGAAGCCCAACGAAACAGTTACTCAGATGTTCGAAAGATTCCTGGATATTGTAAATCCTTTGTCCTCCCTAGGCAAAGAATACAGTAACCATGAAAAGATTCACAAACTCCTGCGAGCACTTACCAAGAACTGGATTCCAAAGACTACTGCGATCATTGAAGGGAACGACCTCACAACTATGTCCCTCGAAGTACTCATGGGTAAGCTACTCACTCATGAACTGGAGCTACAAGATTTTGAAGAGCCTGCACCAAAGGAGAAGACGATCGCTTTCAAGGCTCAGCACAGAAAAGTTGTTGAAGGTGACTCAGACAGCAGTGAATCTGATGCTGAAGATCAAGCACTCCTAGCAAGAAAATTCAAAAGATTCATGAGATATGAGAAGAGAACCAAAGAAAACAACAGCAGTAACAACTGGTATCAAGATGATGCTATCTGCTATGGCTGCAAGAAGAAGGAACACATGAAGAAGGATTGTCCTACAAACTCATCATCAAGCAAGAAGAGCAACAGGTATGAAAAAGGAAACCTGAAGAGATCAACATCTCAGAGATATGCCAACACCAGTATATGGCATGAAAGTGAAGCCAGCGACTCAGAAGATGAACAATCAGAAGACGCTGCAAACGTATGCTTTATGGCATCCGATCAGGTACCTACTGAACCTGTAGTTGACATATGATGACTTCACCTTTGAGCAACTAGGAGATGCCTTCAGTGAACTGATAAGTGATTACAGAAAACTGCGTAGCAAATATCAGACCTCTAAGAAGGTACTCAAAGAGTACAAAGGAGAAATAGGAAGACTTACCGACCTACTAGCTGAGGTTAGAAATAATGTTAGTGAGTCTGGTGAGCTTTCCTCTATTAAGCTCTTATTACACGAGACTACCAAGTCATCTGAAGAGAAAGACAAAGTTATTGACCAACTCAAGGAAGAACTTTCTAAAGAGAAGAAAAGTCTTCAAAGTGCACAAATCAGAATGGAAACACTCACTTCTGATTATACTAAGTTGTATGACACTTCCAAAAGATTGGAAATTAGGTTAGAAAAACAGCCTGAGACCGGTGCTTCCTTCCCTAACACGTGTCACTTACCAAAAAATCGGAACATTCCCAAACCAAACACTGTCAGACCTAACACTATCAAACATTTACCCCAAAAGGTTAAGCCCAAACAGGATTATAGGCATGCTTTCTTCTATACTAAAAAACCTAAATCTACCAACCATGCACACCACTCAGCTTTCAACACTCGACATGCACAATGTCATTATTGTGGTCTCATTGGTCATATTTCATCTGCATGTAGAATTAGAAAGCTTGTTGATTTAAATATTTATGCTTGGATACCAAAGGCTAACATTTCAGGACCCTACAAGAAATAGGTACCAAAAGTTTCATCTGCAAATTGTTTTGTAGGTGGAACACCTTTCACATGCTAGAAGCAAATGGATCCTCGACAGCGGTTGTTCACGGCATATGACCGGTGACGCTACACTATTTGCAACACTGTTGAAGAAAAAGAAGGAAGGCTATATCTCCTTTGGTAATAACTTGAAAGGGTATATTATTGGTATCGGTGATGTTGGTAAGTCTCCCTATCCTGTGATTAAGGATGTTTGTCTGGTTACCGAGTTGAAACATAATCTACTCAGCGTAAGTCATCTAGATGATCATGGTTATGGCATCAACTTTGGCAAAGATAAATGTACTATAGTTGATAGCTCAACTGGTAGTACTATCTTTGAAGGTATCAGGGAAGACAACATATATATTTTCTATTTGTTTGAAGAAACTAACATTTCATGTAGATGCTTAATGGCTAAAAGTGATGAGAGTCATCTGTGGCACATGAGACTCGGTCACGCAAATATGGACACAATCTCAAGATTATCCACAAAGAAGCTAGTACGCGGTTTACCGGACATAACATTCAAAAAGGATTCGGTATGCAGCCAATGTGAAAAGAACAAAGCTACCAGATCCACATTCAAGTCAGTAAATGCAGTATGTACTACTAGACCTCTACAATTGCTACATATGGACTTATTTGGTCCTAGCAGAGTTGCTAGCCTCGGAGGTAAGCTTTATGCTTTTGTAATTGTAGATGATTTCTCTAGATACACGTGGGTATACTTCTTGACACGCAAGAATGATGCATTATCCAAATTTGTCACCTTTTGCAAGAAAGTACAGAATGAAAAAGGTTACATGATCACTCGTATTAGAAGCGATCATGGTGGCGAATTCGAGAATACAGAGTTTGAGTAATTTTGTGACACATACGGTTTTGTACACGAGTTCTCCTGCCCTAGGACTCCACAACAAAATGGAGTTGTAGAACGTAAGAACAGAACTCTATCCGAAATGGCCAGAGTAATGTTAAACCAGTTTAGTCTACCTAAATATTTCTGGGCTGAAGCTGTCAATACAGCTTGTTTTGTTCTCAATAGAGTTCTAATTCGACCCAAATCGAAGAAGACTCCATTTGAGTTATGGTTTGATAGAATTCCATCAGTTTCATATTTTAGAATATTTGGTTGTAAATATTTTATTCTTAATACAAAAGACAATTTGGGAAAGTTTGACGAAAAGGCTGATGAAGGTATATTTTTCGGTTATGCGGCCAAGAGCAAAGGATACAGAGTCTTCAACAAACGAACCATGATCATCGAAGAGTCAATCAACGTCACTTTTGATGAACTAAATCAAATGACTATCGATGACAATGACGAAGATCCAACTGTACCAAGCTCAACAACAGCTGATTCTCAACCAAGCTCGGCACTAGCTGATCCTCCTAGAGAAGATCCAGCAACCAGCTACCTTCAGAGTCTGCCGAAAAGATTAAAATTTACGGCTGATCATCCAAAGGATTTGATAATTTATGACATTACCAAAGGTGTAAGTACTCGTACATCCAGTAGAGATATTGTTTCTAGTGTTGCATTTATTTCACAGCTAGAACCCAAAACTATTGATGAAGCATGTAGTAATAGTTTTTGGATAGATGCTATGCAAGAGGAATTAAACAAATTTGAATGGAATCAAGTTTGGGAACTTGTTCCCAAGCCTATTGATCATCCGGTCATTGGCACCCGTTGGGTATTCCAAAATAAACTGAATAAGAATGGTTTAGTGACTCGTAATAAGGCTCGACTCGTAGCTCAAGGATACAATCAGGAAAAAGGTATCGACTATGATGAGACTTATGCCCCAGTTGCGAGATTAGAATACATTCGCATGTTATGTGCATTTACATGTTTTCATAATTTCAAATTATTTCAAATGGATGTCAAGAGTGCATTTTTAAATGGTTTTATTAAAGAAAAAGTTTTTGTAGCACAACCTCCAGGTTTTACAGATTTTAAAAACCCTGATCATGTTTTCAAGTTGAAGAAAGCTTTATACGGTTTGAAAGAAGTCCCTCGTGCTTGGTATGATCGTCTAAGCTCTTTTCTACTTGATAACGGTTTTTCAAAAGGCAAGGTTGACACTACACTTTTTATTAAGTCCTTTAATGGTAAGCTTCTTTTAATACAAATCTATGTTGATGATATTATATTTGGATCTACTGATGAATCTCTGTGTCAAGAATTTTCTAAGTGTATGCAGAATGAGTTTGAGATGAGCATGATGGGAGAGCTAAAATTCTTTCTCGGACTGCAAATCAAACAAACTGACAATGGGACATTCATAAATCAAGCCAAGTACACAAAAGATTTGCTAAAGAAGTTTGATCTGGACAATGTCAAACCTATTGGCACTCCGATGGCAACTTCAACAAAGCTTGATATTGATGAACAAGGCAAGTCGGTTGACACACGTAAGTATCGAGGTATGATCGGTAGTTTACTTTATTTAACTGCTAGTCGTCCAGATATTATGTTTAGTGTTTGCCTGTGTGCACGTTTTCAAGCTAATCCAAAGGAATCACATCTGTGCGCAGTTAAGCGTATCTTTCGATACCTTAAGGGCACTTCTTCTGTTGGCTTATGGTATCCCAAAACTAAGTCCTTTGACCTTACTGGTTATTCGGATGCAGATTTTGCTGGATGCAAAGTTGATAGAAAAAGTACCAGTGGTACATGTCATTTCTTAGGCAAGGCTTTAGTCTCATGGTTTAGTAAAAAACAAAATTCTGTAGCCCTATCAACAACAGAGGCTGAGTATATCGCCGCAGGACGTTGTTGTGCTCAGATTTTGTGGATGAAACAAACCTTGGAAGACTATAATTTATTTTATACACATATTCCCATTTTCTGTGATAACACGAGCACTATTAATTTGACTAAGAATCCTGTATATCATTCTCGTACAAAACATATCGAGATTCGACATCATTTTCTTAGAGATCATCATCAAAATGGAGATATTGACCTTGTATACATAGATACTGAGAATCAATTAGCTGACATTTTCACAAAACCTCTAGCAGAAGATCGTTTCAAATATTTACGTCGAGAATTAGGAATTTTGGACGTCAATAATGTTAATTGATTTTATTTTATGATTTTATTTTAATATACAAAAACTGTGTTAGAGACAAGCCAATAAAGAGTCTGTCTGTCACCACAACTACGGTTGAAGCGAAGCGGTACTTAAGAGTTCCCCGGTGAACCTTCGCCAGTTGGGACAGTACTCCTACAGCTAATCTGAAACAGTCACTGTGTAAAGAAATTTAATTTATAAAATAACATTAATTATATTATTTCAATGTCAAAATTACTAATCTTTGAATTAAATATTTGAAATGAGCCAATGAAAAAAAAGTATTTTAAACCAACCCCAGGCGAATTCGGCCAGACTTCGGACCGAATTCGGCCTGAGTTCGGTTGAAGGTATCAGGTTATATAACCAGAACCCGAGAGCCTTTCTTCTTCATTGCTTCTAAACTTCATCAAACAGCAACAGCAGCCGTGCGAGAGAACCCCCTAACCCTAGTTCTTCACCACCCCTTCTCTTCCAATCCAAGTGGTAAAATCAATCCAAACTTTGGATTCGTGCGGAGTTCGTCGTTCTCTACAACATACTCAAATCTCGGGAGGTATAACTCCTTATTTCCCTTCCGTTTAATTTCGTACTATTTACTTATTTTGTACAAATGGCACCTAAGGGATTTAACCCCTTTAAGAGGAAGAAGACAACCAACCCAAGTGAGAAAGGTTCATCATCGAATCCACCCACGGATTCCTTTTTTTTGCCAGTCCAATCTAGCGATGGCGCGTTCGACGGGTTTTACTTTCAAACCCTAGATCAAGCCCTACTGTGGTATGGAGATTTTTCTATGAGATCCATATGCACAGGCGCTCCCATCAAGTGGACTGTATTTCCAGAACACCGACCTTTCTTTTAGGCATTAGGGTTACAATATTTTGTGAAACTCTGTTTCCCAGTAGCAACTAATGCCATTAGACTGTTCTACTGCAATATCATATTAAACACGTTTGATGTAAGCACTCGTATTGGAGGATTAGATATCAATTTCAATGATGTTATCTTAGCGGAGATCCTTGGTATTCCCAACGAAGGTGAACCGCTTGTTGATATCACTGAATTTGATTCCTCCGACGGCACGACACTTACAAGTTTCAAAGCGGAACTCTGTGCACCTGATCGAGTTCGCTCTGAAAAGTTCAAAGCAAATAACTTGAACTTGTTTAATTATGAATTGCACCGTATCATTTACTCCACTCTCCTTCCGAAATCTACTTCGAAGGATGATGTCACATCTCTTGAATTATCTGCTATGTATCACATTCTTAAGAGGATTCCATTTTCTGCCCCTAAGACCATTATTCAGATGATGGGACGTTATCGTGCAAGAGATAGAAATCTCTCTTATGCGATGATTCTCCCACGCATCTTCCAGCATTTTGACATTGATTTATCTACTTGTACTCAAGACCCTGAGCCCAAGTTTCTCAAGTTATCTCGTCGCAGTATGACTGCTGCTGCTCCTCCTACTGCCCCTGCTACTGCTCCACCTCCTCAGCAGTATGCTATGACATTTGAGGGCATACACCAGCACCTTTCATATTTGTATGTCTCGATGACGGACATGGCTCGCGAGCGTGAGTTCTGCGATGTCACCTATTATCAGGCGATTGTAAATTCTTTAGCTGATCTTCGGTTCGCCTAGACTGGACATTCTACCGGTTCCATTCCTAGAGATCCAGCTTTCTCTGGTTACCGCTATGAGGATGAGGCTGTTCATGCCTACTTTCAGCCCGGTAATGCATATGATTGGTACCGTTCTGACCGTGCTCCTCGAGATTATGTTGGTGAGTTTTACACTGGCGCTCCTCCTCACCCTTCTGGCGCGGGTACCTCTGCAGCTGGTCCTTCTGGACATGTTGGTCATGCTGATGATGATGATGAGGATATGTGATATGTTATCTAATTTTTGAGACTTAGACATTATCTACTGTATACTTGGAAATGCTCCAACATTCCAAGTTTTTTTATCTTTTTAGACTTTATTATCAGTATTTCTTTTGAGGACTTGTACTGGATTTTATTGATGTCTTCTGAACATCTTTTCATCTTTATGGATTTCGTAGTTTATGATTCACATCAGTTTATTTACTTAGCATCTTTTTCTGCTTTAATGACTGCCTGTGAAATAATTCTGTTTATTATAAACTGCCTGAGTACAAATATATGCATGTGATGTCATTTAAATTTTCTTTACTATTTTTATCATTTATCATGATTATTTTCTTGTGTTTCTTCACTGTCTGTTATTTATGCATTGATTGTGGGGGAGTTTTTCTCTTTTGCAATTATTTTGCTAAATGACAACGGGGGAGAAAAATAAAGATCTAACATTCTTTTGAGAAAATGCAGGACATGAACAATTTTTTATTTTATTTCAAGCTTAAATGTTATATCATTCATAGTTTGTCAATTATCAAAATGGGGGAGATTGTTGGCCCATTGGTCATGGTCAAACTAATTTTAATAATTGATCAAACTCTGTCTGGATATATGAAGCTAGTCAGGATATATCGGACTCTTGGACATGATCAAGAATAGTTATCTACTCAGTTCAAGACCAAAGCGATGTTTGCCTATTCGAGTCTGTATTTCTTTGAGCAATGTATTTTTCATTTTATTGAGTCTAGGAATACGTTGTACACCGAGTCGTACTGGCAAATAGGCTATTCCAAAATGTTTTCAAAATGTCTTTTAAAATGTCCTTTGTTTTGAAAAACATTCTTATTAACAAAAGTTTCAAAAAGGTTTTTCAAAAAGGTATTCAAAAATTCCCAAAATCTATTTTTAAATACCTAACCTAACCCTGACAGAACTCGGCCAGAGTTCGGTTGGTAGCCGTTTTGATTTTTGAATTCTCTGGAACTTGGTCCTCCTGCAGTTGTGGATTTGACCGAGATTTCCTCATCGAGTTCTGCCCGAATTCTGCCCGAATTCTGCCAGAATTCTGTCTTTGGAATTCCTATAAATAGAGAAGGATTTCGATCATTTCAACTCACTCATTCACTTTCAATCTTCTCTCTATCTAAAGCTTTCAGTCTTCCAAAGAGTTTTCTTGAGCTTTAAATTTCAGATCCCAAGCCAATTATAATCCTCTAGTCGATTTGCCAGTGCGGTAAGGTCTAGAAGTTTCTGAGAGATTGTAATCAGAAGGCTTGATTGAAGAATACATCTTCACAATTGAAGTTGGACGAGTTCTTCGTAACAAAGCTCGCGTTGTAGAAGTTGCAAGGACTTCGTAAGAAAACTTACGATTTTGCCAATAGTGGATTCAACTGGTAGCAAGAGTTCTACCGACTGGATTAGTCCTCAACAGAGGAAAACTAGTATACATCGTTGTCTTTGCATTTGCTTTCTTATCTCTGCCTTTACATTACTTAGTTGTGATTATTATTCTGTGATCTTGCTGCTAACATTTTTTAATTAGCATATTTATACTGCCAACTCTATTCACCCTCTTCTAGAGTATTGTGCTTTACGATTTCGTTCCTACAGGTATCAGTCCCCATGCGGCCAGCAGGAAGAGAGGGTGCATGCGACTGAGTCAGAGCATTCATGCGGCTGGAAAGAAGGCCTAAGCGACTGGGAGGAAGCGGGTCCACATGCGGCTGAATGATCACGAGCATATGCGGCTGCGCCATGCCTAAGTCTTATGTGGCTGCGCCACTGGGTATATGCGGCTGGGAAAAATATGAACGCGCATGCGACTGATAAGGAATACGAGCCTATGCGGCTACAGGTAGACGGAGTCCATGCGGCTCGGATTATGCCGAAGCCTATGCGGCTGGAAGACTCGCCGCATGAAGGTTCATGCGGTCAAGTGCTGCCATGCGGCTAAGGGGGTTCATGCGGTCAGCACTGTTCTTCTTCTCCACTTGTCCGAGAAGAAGAACCAAGGAGTTCAGGGTTCCAAGGCTCATAATTTCTTCATCCCAAGTCTAAATCCAGACTTCCATAGGTCAAAACGGGGCAGAATGAAATGCTCTACAACATAGAACCATCAAAACTTAGAAATAACAAGATTAAATAGATCAAAACCCAAGAAATATGAAAATAAAATAAACTTATATCTACAAGAATCTAGCCATGGAAAGTGGAAATGCCAAGTATTAAAGTAAGTTAAAATGCTGTAAGGAAGAGAATGAAGCAATAAAATTGGAGTTCCTCCATGAAGCAAGTTGTACTTGCCTAGACCTCTCTCTCTCTGGTAGGTGAAGAAGTAATGGTGGAAAGAAGAAGAGTAATGAAGAGAGAGAAGGAAGTGGGATTAATAAATGGTAGTGGTGGAGGTAGGTAGGGGGTTCACCCTTGGTTCATAATGAACCAAAGCAAACTGAGCCAAGCCGAACCAACCCAAGAATAAACCAAGCCATGAAGAAAACTAAGCAAGGAATTATGCAATACAACATAAAATATATATACGTATTCCAAAATACGTAATACGAACCACAGGCATTACAAGCTTAAAGCTTCAGTCCCCGCAGGGATGTCTCCGATTTTGGTTGACAGATATTGGTCGCAAGCTTTCTGAGAAGCCATCAACTCTTGGATTACATCTGCAGGAATTATTGAGCAAGGTTTAATGGTTTGAGTTTTATCTTCTCGAAACCTGCTCTTCTCAATCTTGGATACTCTATTTTTATGATAAAATAGATAGGTTGTCCATTTGGTTATGTATGCCAAATATGACCCAGTTTCGTACATACTGGTACAAATCAGATAATGGCACATAAGTTCTTCATAGACTTGCACCAGTTCAGGGCTCTTCTCTCGAACTTCTGCTAATTCTCGATTGGAAGGAATGTATTCTTCATAAGGGAATTCACCCATCGGTAGCTTCGAAATGAATTGCATCTCATGCAAAGTAAGGCCCATTTTGCCGTATGAAGTTGCAAAGTTCCTGTCGAACTCATATACAATTCCAGTAAAGCTAGGAATAAGTTGTTGTTCGGTGGAATTCCATAACTGGTAGAGGCCACCGCTTCATACAGGCTAATATTGTCTAATTCTGTTTTAAAATGCTTTATGACCCAATTACTGATCTGAATCCAGTTACTACTGTAAGGGGTTAGCCACCCTGTCAGCCTTGGGTTGGTCTGAGGATATAAGACTCCTTCCCTTAGAAATTTATTTATGAACATGGGAATTTGTACCGGCTGGATAAGAAGTGAGTCCTCACTCGGTGTAATCCCGGGCAATCGACCAGAAAATGGAATGACACCACCACAGGGAGTGCTAATGTGATAACCCATGTCATTTGCTCTCTCTTCTAAAAATGATCCTACCTGGTCTACCATAGCTATTGGGAGTCAAATTCCATAGCATTTGACGGTGATGGCTAGCATGGAAGAAAGCAGATAAAGGGTAATCCCTGTCCATGTCAGGGAGATACATCACTCTTTCTCCAGATCTAAATACCCAGGCCTCCTTTTTGGGATGAGTTTGCGATTTGAAATCTATCGCATCCCCGAATAAGAAAGCTGGCTTTAAGAATTGTTGATTGTCCAGTGACACCAGCACTTCCCCGTCGATCATGGATAATAGTATCCTATCTCCTTGGGCAGATATCAGCTGTGCTCTCGCTGCAGGGTATTCGGGGTTGGATTGAGGAAATTTAACATGAGATAAATCCTCCAGATAGTTCGAGCCCACCATGCCCGCTGATGAGCCAAAAACTTCTTCAAGAGGATGAGCTTGTAAATCCACTGACAAAAGAAAAAAAAAGATCAAGTTAGTGAGAAATCTAATTTGAAGTTTTATGAGTAAAGACATTGACTTTTACGCTTACTAAAATTGATTAAAAAATTTAAAGTGTAAAAAAGTCTTTGTTTTACAAAGTTTTTCATTTTACGCTAGCACATGCTAAAGTGAGCGTATTTTAAAATTTTACGCTGGCATGAATATACATGAGCGTAATTCGAATTTTACGCTGACACGTATAACGTTGGCGTATTTTACGCTGGCATGAATAGACATGAGCGTAATTTGAATTTTACGCTGACACGTATAACGTGGGCGTATTTCTTTTTACGCTGACACGTACAACGTGGGCGTATTTTGTTATTTTAGTTTCTACGCTAACACGAATGACGTGGGCATGAAATCTGAAAGTTTGGGTTGTCTTCTTCTTCTCCGATGAATGTTCCGGCCAAAAGATAGGGTTTTACCTTTCATAGGTGGAGCTACAGCGGGATCGGGTTGTCGGAGTGGTGTCGATGACCGAATGGGAGTTTGTTCATGGTCGGCCGATGAAGACTCAACGGCGGGTTTCTTCCCCATGTTGCCGGCAGTGGTTTTCTTGGGAGCCATCGAGTTCAAGTGAGGGAGATTTCAAAGAAAAGGGGGCAAAGAGATTCGGGATTACAAAGAGACAAGTAAAGTCCTTATTGAACTCGAAAAGCTCTATTTATAGAGATTTTTGAATCGATTCAAAATTCCTATTTTTACGCCGACCGCTGGATATCCCAAATTTTACGCTCACTGGTCAAAACCCAAATTTTACGCTTCTGTTCAAAGTATTTCAAATTTTGAAAATATTTGAAAACTTTGAAGGGGGTCTTGTAGGAGCGTAAAAAGTGCTTCATAGATTGAGTCAAAGAGATAGAGCTTTACACTCAAAATCAACTACTTTACGCCAGGGACAGATCAGCTACTTTACGCCAGGGACAGATCAGCTACTTTACGCCAGGGACAGGTCAGCTACTTTACGCCAGAGACACCCAACCACTTTACGCCAAGGACATGATGTCAAATCATGCATTTAATGAAAGTGATGATGGATCTGACATAAAGATCTACTGACAGCGTATAACACAGAATTCGAAGGGATTTGTTTTACACAGAAACCAATATTATCGTTTAGTATGTGGACTGAGCTATTTTACACTCACAGGATGGCTTCTTTTACGCATGAATACTATATGAGCTTTTTACGCTCAAAGTTGACGTGTGCATAAAGTTTATTGGGCTACTTTTACGCTCAAGGTTGTTTTATCAACCACTTTACGCGAGAAGTCCATTTTAGGGCTATTTTACGCCTAGTCTACTACTTTACGCTCAGAGTATATTTGGGTTGTTTTTACGCTCGATCCTTCATGACTACTTTGGAACGTGGTTTGCCTACGTGGCTTTCATGCCACATATCTCGAAGAACGTGTGTACGTGCATCCTATTCTTATTGAGATAATGGGTCACGTGTCAACGTATGTAGAGAATGACTTCAGTTATGGGTGGCAGTTACCAGCGTAAAGACAGGACTTTGCTGAGTTTTACGCACAAAAAGCCAAGTCTATAAATAGACTTAATTTTTTATATGACACACATGGAGAGAGACAGAGGAGAATACATAGAGATCAAAGCCCAAAAACTTTGATTTTCCAGAGCATTCTTCTTCAACCTTTCTTCCAGAACAGAGTGAAGCAAAGCAGGAAAGCATTCGACCTCGCCATCAGTGCCCAAGTGCGTCGATACCTTTCTGGTGACTTAGTTCTTCCAGTTGTTCATCTTCTAGCAGTGATCTTCATCATCATCGTATGGTCCAAGGAACAAAGTGATCACCTTCAGATCAGACTTCCATAGCAATACTTCCCAGATCAATTTGTACTTTTTTGTACTCTTTCAAGTTTTATTTTCAAAAGCCGATTTTCAGGCTTTTTGTTAAGTGAAACACTGGGCTCCATCCAAAAAACTCCCAATAAACCCCAGAGAATTGCTGGGGTTTCTCAACATTAATTGGGTATAGCCGAATTAACGTACGAAGCGACTCGGCAAGTACGGCTCCAGGTAGCAATGATTCCTATTCTGATACACTAGGTGGGAAGGCCGAATGCTCACCACCTACAAATACGTGGTCGTGGAGCCATAACATCAGATAGGACGTCAACACGGCCTTTGGAGACATCCTATGAGCACAGTACCAAAAGCAGCTGTAGATATGCTTAGATGGCTCCTGGATCTCATTTTTACGAGGGTTCTTCTCGTTGAGTCTGGTCATTTCAGCGAGCACCTCAGCATGGGTAAGCCCCTGGGGAGTGACAAAGCGGACCTTCGAGGGGTCCTCCAAGTCTTGCTTGAAGACATACTCTCTCCAAGCGGTCACATGAGGCTGTGCCCCACCTTTTTCCTTTTGCTAGGCCATGTAATGATGGCTCACAACTTCTTTGAAGACTGCCATCATGCCAGAGTTCTTCTCTTATAAGGCTAGGAGCTCCTCGTTTGTTGGAAAGTACTCCTCATAGGGTTCAGACCCCCAAGAAAGCTTCGAGACTACATACATCTCGTGCAAAGCTAAACCTAACTCCTCCACGGGAGTGAAGAAGGTACCGGTGTGAGTGTTGTACATCTCCAAGAGAGCGAAAAACATCGGCCGGTTTATCTCTATGCCCCCCCTAAGTAGCACGAAGCACGGCAGTCAGACCAATCTCTCTGAGTTCAGTCTTAAACTTCGTCAGAACCCAGAGTGTCAGTTCGTCCCACTTCTGTACATAGTGGCACCAACCCTCAACCCGAAACTCTTCGTTTGGGTACGAGATCTTGGCCTCTGCCATGCGATTGACAAAGGTTGAGGCATTGAAGGAGAAAATGCCAGGAGGACATTGTTGTATATGCTCCCAAGATGCAGAGTTCGCCAAAGATAGGAAGTTCCAGCCCGCATAACGGCCAAGGCATCCTTCTGGTTAGAGGTGGTATCAATCCGTATGGTGCCGGCCACGGCCCCTCCTTGAGATGGAGTGAGCTCCCACTTCATCCTCCTCTTGGAAACTAGACTACGGAAAGCCGTCAAGGGCAACTGACGTTCCAGCTTCGAGATGTACATATTCACATCCCTTGCTTTGAAGAACCAGTCTTCCTTGATCTTTAGCACTTTTTCTTAGGTGGAGGTCAGACGGTCACCGAACAGGAACTCCGATTTTAAGAAAGATATGTCAGATTCAGCAGACTTGAGTTTCCCCCTCTCCATCATATGTTGGAGGACAGTGAAGTGCTGGTCGCGAATCTGGGCCATTCTTTCTGGAGGCTGGTCCAGCATAATGGCAGCCTTGGCTGGATTAACAACCTCTTCTTTAAAGTCCAGGCCCATCTGACAGAGCGCAGGGTCTAGCAGGACTTCATTCAGTAGAGGGATGGTCATCGACACTGTCACGCAAAACAAAACAAAGTGGTCAGTCAAGATCAAAAGCCCCTCCAAAAGATTAGCAAAAGACTTAGAAGCTCAAAACGAACATCTAAGACGCATCAACAATCTGGCACATCAATTGGGTCGAAATCCATTCGCACAGATGGAGCCTCATCAAAAATGCACAGGATCAATATCTAGGCACACTGAAGAGAAGCTTCGGCGCATCATCAGGACCTAAGTCCATGCACGTCAGCAGAAGAAGCTTCGACGCATCATCAGGACCTAAGTCCATGCACGTCAGCAGAAGGAGCCTCAGCGCATCATCAGGACAAAGTCCATGCACATCAGCCTAGGCGTGTTATCGGGATGCAACTCGTTTACAGTCACGTCCAAGCGCCCCTAATAGTAGTACAATGGAGCGAAGACACCAAGGCGGGAGAGCCCCCACCGTTCACTTCCGGTCGTACGTCGGCATGCGTCGCCATGACGACGGGGGTGTCCTCCGTGTCGACCTCTACAGGTTCCATGCCCTTGCCCTTGACTCGGCTAGCACCGCCTCGGAGAGTCTTGGGAGCCATCTCTCTAACGAAGAAGAAGGAGGGAAACCTTTGAAGAAGAAGACAAAGACTGTTTAAAGAAGAAGAAGAAGGAAAGAAGACCCCCTCTCTCCCTCAGCCGCCTATTTATAGGCCCGGTCACGCACGTAAACCGATGAGGCGTGACGTCAGCAAACACTTCGGGTCTTGTGAAACTGACGGCTACTAATCTTCTAAAAAAATTTAGTAATCTTCATAAAGTTTGAGGCGTTATCTCTTCTCGAGAACAGCATGCGCCCCCACAACATGGACCCTCGCAGTTATACGCAAAAAAGGGCATGCGTTCAGAGGTCATGCGCCCAGAGGAGGATATGCGCCTAAGATAGCTACTCATGCTTCTTGTTCAAAGTATTCCAAAAACTTGGCAAAAAGTTTTGGAAACTTTGAAGGGGGTCTTGTATTTACAAAGGAGAATTCTTTTATAAAAAAGAAAGAAAAGATCCTAAAAAGCTACAGACGCATCCTGACAGCAACTGTCAGGCGCATCACTTAAAGCTACTGTCGGGTGCATCATCCGTCAGGCGCATCACCTTGGTGTCCCACTCAGGCGCATCCACTCATCATCACATCGCAGGCGCACCCCGTGCATAGTCAGAGCCAACCACTTCCTTGCCAACGTGCAGGCACTCTAGCAGGAGGAGTAGCTCTTCTAGCCTAACAAAATCGGGGCACCATGGCCCCCGATCTATGGCTCTTCCAGCCTAAGAAAATCGAGGCACGAACGCCCCGATCTTTGGATGCAACCGGCACTTTTACCTTGTGTCGGGACGCGAAGAGCCCGATATTTGGATGTAACAGACACTTCTTGCAAAGCTTGGACAGTGAACTAACTCGGTGCATCTTTCCCTTCGGAAGGAGCTCGTCGTCAAAGCTTCTTCGAATGAAGAGTTTGACGGTTTGCCAAAGAAGGGGGCCAGTCGAGTCCATCTCCATTTTGGAAAATACAAGTGAAGAATAGAAATAAGCTTTCCTTCATGCGGCTATTTATAGACCCGGGCAGCCCACAACCGTGCGCCAAGTGGAAGGCTCTCCGATTTTCGTACAATAAATTTGTATTTATGGCAATGAACATGTCTCTTCATATTCTGCTAAAATCAAGGCAGTCATTAATGCCTAGAAGAACTCAACAGATGGGCCAAAGAGGATGCGACACATGGCAGATACGTCGTCGACATCATGCGCCCCTACTGATGTGCCCAGTTGGACATAGACCCATGCGTCCAGATCGAAATTAATTGATGCTCCCCTTTCAAACTTGTTATCATCAAGCATTTAATGCTGAGTGACAATGGCAGCACACATCTTTCAAAGAGTCGTCCAATCAGCCGTCCTTTGCAGGAAATGAAGAGCTGCTGACATCAGCACCATCATTACACTTTTGGTCGGCTATATCTGTCCTTTCCATGTGGTCGATCTTTCATTCACATACGCCTCGCAGCCATGCGCCCAGAAGACTACATGTGCCTCAAAAGCCATGCGCCACAGACTTACTCCTGATCTCAAGTAACAGAATCCGAGTCTCTGTATGCGCCTCAAAAGCTATGCGCTTGGACTTGCCTATGACTCCTCGAAGTCATAGACCAAGTCACCCCATGCGCCTGATCCTAGGCGCATCTTGATGTGAAGCCCTGTATGCGCCTCAAAAGCCATACGTCCGGACTCACTCCTGATCCCTAAAGACAGCAGCTCAGTTCTTTTTATGTGCCTGATCCTAGGCGCATCAAGACAGATCTCCCCCAAATCCGAGATCTTTGAAGCGACAGACATGTGCCATGTGTCTTTTAACTCAGTTCTGCTCAAGAATGGGTGCTAACCACCCAAGATCTCAGCAACAACCAAATTCTTGTAACTGTCATATGTCAGCTCCACCGCAACCCAACACAGCAGTTCAAAACAATTCGAGGTGCATCATCCATGCGCCTTCGCTAGCATCAGCCACGTGGCATTCCCACATTCAGCCGCATCCTACATATGCGTACAGAGGCAGCTCAACATGCTGCCTATAAATAAAAGGACCATTCTTTCAAGGAAGACACACAGAGATATATCCACAGATCATATCCGGAGATCAGGAGAGACACTTCACATCTTTTTTTCCTCAAAACATTCTGGCATCTAGAGTAACCCAGATCTTCAGAGAATTCAAGATCGTCATCAGATCATCAACGGAGTCAACGCATTACCACTCGCTCCACCAACACAGTTTCCAGATAAAAATAAAAGTGTACTCAAAGGACTACATCTAAGTCCTACATTGTATATTGTTCTGTTGTAATCGAAATACAAAGTTTCAATTAAAAACCTTTTGTCCCTTTTTCGATGGCAAACACGGAGCTGGTGGTACAGACCGTGTAAAAAGTTTGGCTCATTTGGAAGAGACTGAAGATTGCACAGAGTCGACAGAAAAGCTATGCTGACACACATCGACGACCCCATGAGTTCCTGGAAGACGACCATGTATTTCTGAAGGTAACGTCCATGCAAGGAGTTACCGGATTTGGAGCCAAAGGCAAGCTTAGTCCAAGATTTATGGGTCTCTTCAAAATTTTGAAGTGAGTTACCCCAATGGCTTACCAGATTGCATTACCGCCAGCATTGTCGGATGTATACGATGTCTTTCACGTCTCTCAGCTATGGAAGTACGTACATGATCTGAGCCATATGGTAGATCTTGGTCAGCTAGATCTGAAGGCAGACTTATTATTTGTAGAAGAATCGGTCGAAGTCTTGGAATACAAGGATAAGATGCTTCGAAATCGAACGATCCCTCTTGTCCGCATACTCTGGAGGAACCATTCGGTTGAGGAGTCGACCTGGAAACTCGAATCAGAGATGAGGGAAAGGTTTCCTTCATTATTTTCCTAGCAGTAGGTTCTCTTCTTAAGTTTCAAGGATGAAACTTTTTCTTAGTTGGTTATGGTGTAGTGTCCCGTCCCTATATTGTGTCCCATTTCCCATCCACGAGATATACGAGAAAGGAACAATGTCACTATCAATTTAGTTGGGACCGATTAATCGGGATCGATTGAATTGATTGAACGAGACCGATTGAATTAAGATCCTTTCTTCATTACGGAATGGCTTCTTCGGAATCAAGTCCCATATTCAGCGGGTTGTGCCTCGAGGATAGACTCTGCGGCTGAGTCGGAAGAGACCTCTTATTGCTCTATTTTTATGTCGTACTTGCTTCTTTGGCTTTGGCTTTGGCTTTGGTTTTCTAAATACATTTTTGTAAATATTTTCGATGGTTTTCATGGCTTGTGTTTTCGAACTCCACATTCATATCGAACTCATTAAATGAGACAATGTTCTAATCAGTTACTTCTGCAATTTCAGGTGATCGCGTAGGCGCCGTCTAGTGCAGCCAACAGGTTTCTCGCATCAATCAAACAATCAAGGTGAGTGGCTGACACTTCTTTACCTTCAACCCTTTTATTCTTCAATCAATCTATGACACCGAAAATATGTTATGCTAGATGTAAATGCAATAACACAAATGCTTATTCCAATCAAATATTGTACGACATCTCATGTAAATGGGCTATAGAACTGCTTATCATATAACTATTACGTGCTTTCTAAATACCATGCTATATAGAACTGTGATAAACAAAGATCGAATCGATTAAATGAATAATACAATGATACCATAAAACGTGCCCTGGATAACTTGTTTGCTTAGCACGGTCATGGACAACTTGTGCACAAGGGCGATTGTTTCTTCGGACGGTATTCTGGGGCCATGGGACCGATCCGACCTCGGAAAAAACATGGACAACTATGCTGGATGCATGCCACGATAGGTAGTGGCTTTCAAAGGGGCTCGCTACCTGCGCTGAAGGACCTTTGTCTTACCAAGCTATATGTACAGGATGGCTTATCATGCCAGTGACCTTCACGATTGCATT
Organism: Iris pallida; assembly: GCA_029216955.1. Classification (NCBI taxonomy): domain Eukaryota; kingdom Viridiplantae; phylum Streptophyta; class Magnoliopsida; order Asparagales; family Iridaceae; genus Iris; species Iris pallida. Next base: position 33,669,082 of record JANAVB010042618.1, read on the forward strand.
CTATTATATTTTATCATTATCAATATGACATGAAAGAATATGGTAAGCTTATACTGCAACGGCACGCTCTGCTGTGGATAAGATCTATCATCGTTATGCTATTTGTGCCTTTCAAATGTTTTCATGAATTGATTAGGATGGCTAGAAAGTTCACAAAATACATGTATGCATGTTCATCTAATTTTTTGAACCAAATGAGAGCACGAATATAATTAGCCACCCACCAGTACATATATAATGTACTGACCCTCGCTCTCCATAGGTGCTCCGAACCAGGATAGCGTGCCAAGAAACTGAAGGCGATGCTAAGAACATTTTGAAGCCTTACTAGATTGTGAAGCCAAATCTGTAATATTTTGAAGACTCTGATCAAGACCGCGCCATGTCGCATCAACTCTTGTCGATCCTAGGTCTAAGAGAGTAATTTTGTTACTTTGTATAAAGGGATATAAATTTTTGGAATGACTATCTCATCTGAGTCAGTTTTTAAGCCCGTACGGCCTCTTTTGTAATCGAGTCTTGTAAACAAGTATATTATCAATGAAAGATAAAGTTTCCTTCTATATAAATGAGTTCAATTTCTCTACGTATTGGATTTGAATGTTGTGTTTCGGATAACCTTATGAAATTTTCTTGTGCGGGCGTAATTTAGGCTCATACGACATCACGTCAGGGGGATGACTATCGATTCTTCCGAATTGGGACATGCCAGATGGTCCCGAATGGCTTCCAGAAATGTCCCGATATCTCTTCTGACGGACCTCCATGTTGGCTTCAACTCGATGTGCAATCGCAACGATCTCTCCGAAGTTCTTGGCCCCATTGGCTATAACATACATACGGATCTCGTAGGCTAAACCATGATGAAATCTTCTGACCCTCTCCTCTGGGTCTCGTACCATCCCTTCAGCAAATCGGCTCAACTGACTGAACTCTGCTGCATACTCATTGACTGAGCGGGTCCCTTGCTCGAGGGTCTAAAACTCTCTCTAACATCTCTCTAGCTACGGCATGATAGAATTTCTCCTTGAATAGCTCTATAAATCTAGCCCAAGTTAGTCCCGGTGCAGCAAGGTTCGAATCATTTCAGAATCAAGTCTTGGCTAGGTCATGCATTTGAAGTTCGTCTGCCTCTATCCTGAGGTCTTCTGGAAGTCTAGCTACTCGGAGTAGTCTCTCTATGTCCTCTAGCCACTTATCGGCATAAATGATGCCCTCTATGCCATGGAAGTCTCGAGGAACAAGCCTCTTGAAGTCTAGGATAGTGCCTTCCTTGGGTAGTATAGGTAGTGGTTGAGGCTGGAGTGGAGGTGGTATCTGTGGTGATTCTTTGGGTAAAGTAGGTGGGGGCTGTGACAGTGGCTGTGGAGTGGTTTGTTGAGGCAATGAGCTAATCAACGTCTCTATAGCGGCTATGGTAGCCTAACGAGAACTCTCTATACCCTTCCGCAAAATAATGGCCTACTTCCTCTGAGCCTCAATCATGCCTTGTACTAACTCAAAGAGCTGGGCTCCTCCTAGGAAACCGAAAGGGTGCCTAGTGGAAGTAGCTCCTCCTAGAGATCTGGTGGTGCACCTAGCGGAGGTAGCTCCTTGGTTAGGAGGCGAGGAATAGGTCCATGTCTACTCTTGACCCACTAGTGGGGAAAATGATGCTCTCTCGGACATGGGCACACTAGGGGTGCGGGCACGCGGTGGTCTTCCTTTAGCCATTTTCTGAAATGGAAAAAGAGAGTGAGTGTCCATTTATGCGATGTGTGCAACATAAAAGCACAAAGTAAGTACAATCATGAAATCTATAATCGGTTCTATATTGTGATGAGTTCCGAAATACCTGCATGGGCCACCATAAAAATATGTCACGACCCGTTTCCGAATAATCGGGTATGACTCGGATCACGCTCGGCCTACACTGTCGTGGACATCGGTAGTCAGCCGTCTAGACCTTTATGTATCATCAAGTCATCATATTGAGTACTCTATCACAGCTTCTAAGGTACGTGTCTTGTCACAAGATCACCACATCATCTACTATTTACAGTTATTACAGGCCTTTTACAATAGATCACCGAAGACAGATTCGGTAAAGAATAAAGGCAACTCTATATATCTGCAATATAATGTCATATCACTCAATAGTCATATACAATCATCTAAAGTCCCTCAGGATAAGTCTCCTGGTCCTGGCCACCTCTGGAGTGGTCTCCAACAGCGGGTTTTCCTGTGGTCCATAGTAATCAGGATATGATACCTCAGTCTCACCTGTAATATCAACGATTCAGTCAGAAAATGAGCAAAGTACAATGTAAATCAATAATACTTACCAACACGATACAAAGGAAGTAAGCAAAGCAAGAGCAAGTAAATGACAAGTAGACATGAGAATAAGCATAAATATGCACTAGCTACGTAGACATGTGTAATTAGACACCATTAAACATGTAGGGGCTAAGTATGTATCAGACATATCAAGACATGATATGCTAATATGCTATCAGTCACACACGAATCAAGAATGTCTATTGACAATGCTATCAATCAGGTATGAAATAGACATCAGGCATATTAAAATAATATGCTATCAGACAGTACGAGGATTTGTCCAGGCTAGGTATACTACATGCTTTAAGAGTGTCCTCCCTCCCGATACAAGATATAGGAAACATGCATGCAAACAAAATAAATGAAATACGTAACATAACAATAGGTGAGTGTGAATATGCATGCAAGTGGTTAAATAATATTGAGATACATGTACTTGCCTTTTTACTGAAAAATGGTCGATGTCTCTAAATCACCTATGTCACGCCCCAGAACTAGAATACTGGAGAGCGGGGGCGTACATAGCCAGCTACGTATATTGAAGTGCAACCCACCTCGCTATACGGTCACGACTGTCTAGATACATGAGGGTTTAACTACAAGCCAACAGTCTCCTATGGTCATGAATAAGCCTAGTGTCTCAATCACAAGCAAGTAAGTAAGTGTTACAAGATGTAAGATCACCAAATATACAATAGTAAGGCGTCCCAAACATTACATATTCAGCTGATCATGAAGCTAGTCGTTACAAAATGTCAGGACTAGCAAGAGTTTAGTCATACATGATCAACCCTAGGATCCGTCAATCATGTTACAGCCCGTAGGCAGATAGTAAATAAAGGTGCAATACGAGCTAACACGTGCTCGCCGGCTAAACGCCTCAAAAGAATAATTTTTACAATAAAGTGGAGGACAAAAAGAAACCCACTCGTTGCCAGGGTTACGCCTGGTGGTCACCATCTGGCTGGAACGTAGGTAGATCCTCTGGAGCTGCTCCGATATCTGGCCATACAAAACCAGCTGGGTCAGACCCCAGAAAGAGCAAGTACCACAAAGGAGGCTTTACTTAGGAACTAAAACCAGCATATCACAAATAAATAGTAAAGGTAATTAAAGATACTGATAATAACTGAGATAACAATAATATATTGAGCACGAAGAAACCATTCAAGTAGCCAGACTGCAACCCTTAAACCAAACAAGGACCGGGGTTACAATCCTTCGCCTTAATAGAAACCCGCCTCAATTACTATTGATAAGGTAACAAGACAATAAATGAAGAGAGGACACAGAACTGTTCCGGGAGCCAGGTTACAACCCTTAAACCAAACAAGGACTGGGGTTGTAACCCTTCGCCTGAACAGAACTGGACCCTTGATCTTTATTGTTAAGGCCAGTATAAATAATTATGATACTGAAGTGCGGTAAAACATGACGAGCAGGGCAAGGGGTGCAATAAGACAATAAACGAAGAGAGAACACAGAACTGCTCCGGGAGCCAGGTTACAACCCTTCAACCAAAGAAGGACCGGGATTGTAACCCTTCGCCTGAACAGAACTGGACCCCCGATCCTGCACAGAATCAGGATAAGACTAAGCTGGAATAACTCCATCCAATCAATCACGGCCAATCAAGAGTACGGCTTGATACTTTTAACTAACTAGGGTTACCACAGCCTAGTTACTAGCAAGATGCAATGACATTATCCCAACAGCCACAAGCCCTGCAGACCATCCGGTTATCCGGGTCGAATGTCCGTTTATGAAGGTTGCACCACATGACTGTATGCTGGAAATGTGCCCTACTCGTCGGTAGGCTACAAGTCCACTTAATGCGCCCAGATAACGGGATTGCCTGTAGCTGGGAATCTCTTCATGACTACTGAATTATTCTAGTTTATTAGCCTTGGTCAATTTTGTAGGTATCCCTGACCGTGGTACTCAGGGATCCCTATCCTAGACATGATGTAAGACAGTACCAGTTTATTTGTACAAATACAATCGCCCACGGTGTCCAGGTCATTCATACTTGTCATGTCAAGCTAGCTGTCATAACGGCATGTCATGATATATCATGTCAGTTTACTTGTCAAGAGTGCGCCACAACGGACCACTATCGTGTTCTATTCTTATATTATCATAAATGAGAAAATTTGCATAAATAGAGTAACATATTACGGGAGCCAAGAAAAAGATCTACAACTTTCATGTTGGGAGTTGGGAGAAATTCTGGCCATAAATTAGCCAAATGGGACAAGAAAAACAACCAAATTAGACGCTATACGGCCAAGGGTGAATTGGGGGCTCATGTGGCAGTAGATGGGTACTCATCTATACGGCTGAGTAGATGGGTACTCATGCGGCTAAGTAGATGGGTACTCATCTATGCGGCTGGGTAGATGGGTATTCATCTATGCGGCTGGGTAAACAGAATCCCATGCGGCTGAGTAGATGGGTACTCATCTATGCGGCTGGGTAGATGGGTACCCATGCGACTGAGTAGATGGGTACTCATGCGGCTGGATAAACAGAATCCCATGCGGCTGAGTAGATGGGTACTCATCTATGCGGCTGGGTAGATGGGTACTCATCTATGCGGCTAGGTAGATGGGTACCCATGCGACTGGGTAAATGGGTACTCATGCGGCTAAGTAGATGGGTACTCATCTATACGGATGTAAAACCCCCTATTTTTTTTAATTATTTTTTATTATTAGACTTAAAAATGAATTTATACAATTTATGATTTTATTTATTTTTTACAATGACCTTAGCCATTGTTGAATTTTGGAACACGAGACTACCATGAATTTTGGCACGGAAGATGTAGCAGTGTGCCTTGACTAGTGTACCAGTCATGCCGGGGGAAGCCTAGCCATGGTGATGTCCAAACTAGGAAAACCAGACCAAATTGTGAATTTACTTATTTAAAGTATTTTAATTAAATATTATTTTATATATTGATTTTTAGACGGCCCGGTTTGTCCAGTTCAACCCGAATTGGGCCCGAATCGAATTTAAGCCCAGGTAAGCAGGTAGTGTGACCAAATGTGGCCATGTAGACTTATTTTATGTACTTAGAAATATTTCCTAAACTATTTCAGAGTTTTATGTACAAGTTCTAATTATTTAAATATTTGTACAATTATTGGTATTTTATTAATAAATAATATTGTACATGTTCCTGGACCCGGATAAGGGTGTGTGGTATAGTTCACCCATTGGAGCAATTTTTATTAATTTATTATTATTAAATTTATTTTATAGAGATTTAATAAACATGTTTTTCCTATTTAAATATTATTACTATTTTGAGTTAAATTACTAAGGATTGAATTTATACATATATGTAGATATGCTCAAATATATTAAATAATTGAATAGTTGACTTTTAAATGATATTTGGATTTTTAAATAGATTTTTGGTGTATTTATAGATATATACATATATAAATATAGATATATATAAAAGTAGTTAAGATTTGAAAAAGATTTAGTTAAAAAAAAAAGAGAGAGAAAGTGGTGGGGCCGACCCCCACCACCAACACCAACTTCAGCAGCTTTTGCTGTGCATATGCCATGGAATGGATATATACGTATAAGTATAATATATATATATATATATATATATATATATATATATATATATATATATATATATATATATATATATATATATATATATATATATATATATATATATATATATATATATATATATTTAAGTTGTTGAGATAAGAAAGGATTAGAAAAAGAAAGAAAAAGAAAAAAAAGAATATATTAATAATACCCAAATGCTTTGGCCGCCCACTTTGTCCCAAAGCAACAACATATGCGCCGACCCCACCCTTTACAATAGCAGCATCTCCAAAGAAAGGGGCGAACCCCTTACAAGCAGTAGGCCGACCCCTCCCATATATATAAAGTGATATATATATATATATATATATATATATATATATATATATATATAAGTTTTGGAAAAATCCCAAAAACCCTAATCAATCTCTTCATCCACCTTCCTCCTCCTCTCTCCTCCATCCTCCTCCTTCTCCTCGGCGTGCGTGCCAGCCTCGCCGGAGCGACAGAATCTCCGCCTCCCGGTCGTCACGACGACAACAACAACAACAATCAACAACAACAACAACAGATTTCCACTTTAAGGTATCCCACTTTCCCGATCTATATCTCACTCATTTTAAATCTGTTTTTAGATCCGTAAATTCGTGTAGAAAGCTCCAATGACCCTCTATCATCCCCTTCAAATAGTTTTATTTATTCTATAATAAATTTCAGGTTTAATTAAATAAAAAAATCATGACAAATCAATTTTTAAAAGCTCAAAACTCCGGTACGAGGTACGTCCCGACAAACCGGGCGACCCCGTCGCAAACCGAAAGTACTGAAAGGTCCGTATCGAATTTGTGGACGTGCGAAAATTGACGGGATTCAAATTGGTTGTGTGTGCGCAACGAAATTGGTCAGTATCTGTCGATTTTTTGCGTATCAGGCTTTTCGGATTTTCCTAATTATTTTGTGTACACTCATCAAATCGCGACGAAACTTTTGCCATTGGACTCAAAATATTTTTCTGGTTCTGTGAGCCAAGTTTGGTCCGATTCTGAGACCGTTGATCGGGACGCTATTTTGGCGGGCCCACAATCCTACTCAACGGGCGATTTTGTGCACATCCCACCGGAATCCAAAATTGGACATACCGTTGGGTTCGTCTCATAAAACAAATCCGTAGACATTTAGTTTGACGACTTTAGAGACCGTAGCTTCTAGCGCGCATTTCGGTACAAAACGGGTCCAACGGCGGACATCGTTTTGACCCAAAATTACGATTTTGCCCCTGTTCCAGAATTTGACTTTTGGACAGGCGTTTCTTAGGCATATCTTTTATTCCAAACTCGTTCGTGATGTTTGTTTCAGCATCCGGAGCTTCTTGTGGATTTTGACTTTCGTGTTGACGATTCTGATTGTTGGATTTTGCTGCTTCTCGTACCACCCAAAGGCAAGATACCTTGCCTTATTTACTGTTCATAATTAGATGCACCTTTATTTATTTATTTACTACATATTTTATTATTTGTTCTCAGTTGGATCCAGTACTTGCTAGTTGTTCACTTTATTTTGTTTCGGTTATTTTTCCTTCTTGTCTTTTGTATGCATATGGACCTAGTCTTAGTGAACTACCTTCTGTTAGGGACCTTGGGAGGGAGAAGACAGTTAAATGTATGGGCTATCCCAAATCCAAAAGCTGTAGTAACTGCGTACTACGGTAGTCGAGTCGCGAGGGTCACTAGCCTCGAGCTATGTGGACTGATGGGTCACGTGGGCCGCTAGCCTCGAGTTATGCCGGCTGATAGTATTGGTATTGACGTGTGTGTATTGTGAGTTGTTACCTTGTCCTGGGGGAGTCAGCCTTCACCTGCCCATACATCAATATGTCTTCTAAATTGCCTACTAGAAAGGTTAGGAGACCTTAGCAAATTTTATGGTCCAGTCATGGCATGGAAAAATGTCACATCACGGAATAGTAAGTTACCCCTTGTCCTTGTTTGGTTGTGGGGGTAGCCTAGTGTTTCGATGATGGGATATTGAGCCGTGTTATGGTTTGGACGCTTTTACTTTATCTTTATTTTATGGTGCATTTATATTCAGTTCATATGGCATGTTCTTCCTGTATCTTGTTACGTCCCTCTGATGACCTGGTTATCTCTCCAGGTGTGTGCTTCTGTGATTTTGCAGGTGTTCTAGCCAAGGCAGTGATCTTCTCCATTCTTTCGAAGATGATTGCGCTTGGTTCGTCTCGTTATCTATTCGATCACTTCTTGTACATTTTATTTGAGATAGTTGGTAGTGGACTTTGTCTCCGCCCAATGATGTATACATGACAAATTCAAAGTTGCTTTTATATCATTTATTTATGTAGTGGATGAGATTTAGTTATTATGGTTCTACTGCATTTTACAGCTTATGTATACATACAAGGTTTACATATATTGGAGTGTACTTCGTATGTATATAGCTGGCATAGATACGTACCTAGTCCTAAGTATTTTGGGACTGGGGCGTTACAGGTTGATGGGTACTCATCTATGCGGCTGGGTAAATGGAATCCCATACGGATGAGTAGATGGGTACTCATCTATGCGGCTGGATAGATGGGTACCCATGCGGCTGAGTAGATGAGTACTCATCTATGCGGCTGGATAGATGGGTACTCATCTATGCAGCTGGGTAGATGGGTACCCATGCGGCTGAGTAGATGGGTACTTATCTTCTCCAAAAATTTGAGAAGGATGGCCATGGAACCCATAGCTTCCAAGCTCCATAAAACCTTTATTATAAGTCCAAATTTGGACTTCCATAGGTCAAAATGGGGTAGAACGGAATTCTCTACAACATGGAACCATCAAAACATGAAAATAATAAAGTTTAATAGATCAAAACCCAAGAAATCCGAAAATATTATAAACTTAGATCTACACAAATAGAGCCATGGAAATTAAAAATGCCAAGTACTAAAGTGTTTTAGAATGCTGTGAAAAAGAGAATGGAACAATAAAATTTGTGTTTCTCCATGAAGCAAGATGCACTTGCCTAAGCCCTCTCTCTCTCTGGTAGGTGAAGAAGTAATGGTGGAGAAAAGAAAATTAATGAGAAGAGAGAAAGGAGTGGGGGTTAATAAAGGATGATGGTGGTGGTAGGTAAGGGTTCACCCCTTGGTTCATGATGAACCAATGCAACCCAAGCCTAGCCGAACCAACCCAAAATAGACCAAGCCATATAATGCCAAGATAAGCCAAGCAAGGAATCATGCAATACAAGATAAAATACGTACACGTATTCCAAAATACGTAATACGAACCACAGGTATTACAACCTAAAATAGGGAAAAGATTAGACTCTACTCAATTAACTAAATAGATTTTATAAATCTATTAAGGACTAACTATACTCTAAAAATTATTAAAGCTTTAATCATGAATCCCTACCCATAACTAAGCCCAACTCCAGCCCATTGGACTGAGACGCCACAAGTTTAGTTACGAATCCACCCAACCCACACTCAAGGGTTCACCTGGTTTAATTGAATTCTCTACCAATTCAAATATAACCTACACATAACAACCTAATGGCTAGTGTACAGTAACCACATTCAAACTTCAAGGTCTGTGTCCTATGAAACAATGTCTAAAGCAAGATATATAACTAGTATCGATCAGCACACAGAATAAAACTTATCTCCCTCCCGTGTCGCAATACTCATGTCCCGACCCTAAGAACATAAATACTCATGTCAGCTGATCAGGAACTCATGAATTCGATGAATTAGTATACGTGAGTCAAATGAATACAAGTATCAGTGTCTCTGATGTCTGACACACTTTCATTCTTGTGTCCAATACTGAGGAAAACTGATCGAGGCATTTCATCAGACAGAGCACACGCAAAACATAAAACAACTTTAAATAGGTTTCCTTTGATTGCTCGGATCAGAAAACTTTTAAAAGAGACATCCAGGGAACGTATTCATAGAATATGAATCAAAATTCTCACCAATACCTAGTTCGACTTGCTTCTCCCAGGATTAACTGCTATAACCCTAACCTCTGTTTGTGATGATCGATCTAGAGCTTGATATCGGATCCTATCGTCAAATGTTAGTGATTAGAACACAAAGATGATGATCCGATCATGAGCAGAAATGAATTGACAATTTAATGATTGCAGCTTACCTATCTCTTCGAGGTCATTGATGACTGACAACCTTCCACATCGCCGAAGAAGACAACTAGATCCCAAGCACGTCGTCGAACTAAACCAAAGAGTCAATTTGGAGTAATCGATTTAAAGAATCATAAAAGAAAATGAGGGATGACGATGAACTCACCGATCGATTAGTCGGAGCAATTCATAATTGATCATGCCACTAATAAAAAAACCATATTAATATGACTGTAATTAACTGAAATGTATGCACATTAAATTGGTTATTAAATGCTCATAATCTCCTCGTATTCGTAACTGTCACTACCAATTGCGCATGATGAGGAGAGAGAACTTCAAGGATTTTATACTGGTACATAGGCTTTTGTTGCAAATGCCACGTGTCATTACTCTGATGTATAAAACAAAGCATAATGATTACTCTGATGCAAGCGATGACGTTTTTGCATAACCGTCGTTTGCACGTGTTATCGAGTAGAACAACTTTTAATGTACTGTTAGACCGATTCATGCAACTAGATCCAATGCTCTTGCCGTATGAAATTTCTTGTCTCCTAAAGAATGCCGCATGGAGCTTACTAACAAGCATGTCACATGGACTTTCCCATAATCACTTGTCTTCGTCGCATAGCATCTAGCGCACGGGTTTCTTCCAAAGTTCACCGACTTAGGTACCTAGAGCGCATAAAGTTGAGCACATAATACTGACGTTACTGAATCAGGATGGTTTGAATGAGTTGCTCGGGCGCATAGCTATCATGCGCATGGACTTGAATTTCTATGCTTATACAACTACAAAGTATTTGTTGATCTAAGTACCAAGTGTGACATTCGGGATACATGATCGATGGTCTTGAAGCTAACAACTCCCGCAACTATGAAAGGCACTCTTGGAGATCTTCTCATGCTGGTGGACGGATAATTTGAGAAATTACTAATTACTCAAAAGTGATCGATCTAAATTTGGTCCGACCTAATCCTACCAATATTCATAAATTTGTTTTACAAACATGTATCCACGTTTGTATACAGTTGATTGGGGTTTTGTTAGCTTTGGTTAGTATTTCAAGTGGTAATGCATAGTGTAAATGGGAAATTTAGTCTCACCTCTTTTTTTGTGCATATAAAGTGGTCATATTTCTCTGTGCTCAACACCGACTCTTGATAGGTTGATAGTTCAGTTTGTAGTCTTAGACAAATTAATGTCTGCATATGTCTGTTGAAGTATGAATTTGAAATCATAGTTGGTCAATTATTAATCACACAAGTGATTGGGCAAAGCACTTAGATTCAGAGTTTTAATAGCATCAATACACAATATCAAAAGAGGTGTATGCTATTACACAAATTTATGGACATTTTTGTCATTTATAGCTATAGGAATGGATATAATGTTCACTTAACTGGAGATCTAACAGAGATGTTGCGAATGCGGGTATTTCTTAATTTTTTTTAAACAGTATATGAAACTAGTGTCGTGGCACACGCAATGCGTGTGCGAAGCGTTATGCGATTGTTTATAACATTTTGTATAGGAAACATAACATGAAACTAATTTTATTTTAATAGTATAGATTTTTCGATTGATTATTTTATTTTAAATTAACGTTTATCTAAAATCTAAATTAAATATATATAGTTATTAATATATATAAGTAAGATATATCATATACTTTTGCCTCTTATCAAAATATAAGATTTTAATAATTTTCACATGTTTCCATCAAAAACACTATCAATCAATCTCTTTTTAGAAATATATCAATTCATCAAATATCTATAATATCAACATATCCATTTACAGAATGTTGAACTGAGATGTTCAATATATATTTACCAAAATCTAATGGCAAGAAATATATTAAAATTTAAATAGTATTTTTAATTTAAATTCTCGTACATTAGAAATATAATATTTTGAAATTTAAAATAAAATTCATAAGTTAAACTATAATAAATTAATTGATAATCTTTTATCAACTTAAATTATTTCAAATTAGGTTTTAAACTATGAAATCATTTCAAAAAAATTAATTTTTTTTTCTTAATTAAACTTTTAGCTTTTTCTTCAACATATGTGAAAATTATTAAATTAACATTTGATATCTCTTGTATTTAATCAAATATTAACTTATTTATTTAATACCATATGAGAACAAAATATTTTTTCATTGATATGTTATTCTTCAATTCAGTCCTAAATTAATAAACAAATAATACATCTAAGCGTGAATGAGGGTGTAGAACTGATAACCACTTAGCTTGCAATTAATTATTTTTTCCTCCTCATGTAGGTCAGTACAACACATTTACAAATTAAAAATGAAATATATAAGATAGATTTAATATAGACTTGGTTATAGATAGATTTTTATCTACCAGGTTTAGTTTTTAGTTTTTCAATATAGTCTTATTATAGATAGATTTTTCTTTAAAATATAGATTTAATATAAACTTTTTATAGATAGATTTTTATCTACCAGGTTTAGTTTTTCAATATCGACTTATTACAGATAGATTTTTCAAATTTTAAATGAAAAATATAAGATTTTTTTTAATATAGCTTTAATATAGACTTATTATGTTATAAATTAATGCATGTTGATTCATGAGATGAAGAACAAAACTAAACGCGAAAGCGTACCTGAATCCATTGTCTTTGCTTGACGGATCTTGAAGCAGACGTCTCTCTTGATGGGATTTGATCTTCCAACCCGCTACTGCCCTTAATAACAAAGATGAAATATTTGTTCCTCTCTTTGTTGATGGGGATACAGAAGAAAATAGAGAAAACCCTCTCTTGGTGGCCATATAAGTTGGAGACCATAACCCTAATGAATACATATATTTATATATAGTGATATTTCTAATTTGGCCCCTCATCAAATTAAATTTATCTCCGGTATCTACACATTAATTCTATGAAAATTATACCCTTAAGCCAATTTTCCAAATATACCACTTTAATTTGGCTTAATTATTTAGATAGCCCAACACAATTAATTTTACATGTGTGGCCCATATTATTGAATAATTCTATCAATCTCCCACTGGACCACATATGTAACCTTATAATTGTGTTAACCTTAGTGAGCTCATAAATTGTTATCTTAATCTTTAGGGTATATCCGGGCAATCTCGTCCATTAACCATATCAACATAGGATCAAAGCGGCATTCACATATAGCGTAACTAAACCATCAATAGTCACATATACCAATATAGCTAAATGACATAGATCAATCATGGATGTGTAACATGAAAATTACACGCAATATGATTAATACATGTCTATTTCCGACTGGTCCTTCTTAACTTTAGTGAGATCAAATACTTTAACATAATGAAAACAGAATGAACTGAATTTTCCACATATTTGACCAGATAAATATTCAAAATACTTTAATACATAAATGTGTCCAAAACCAAATAGCACCCAAATACATAAAATACAAACTCCTACTGTATTGCCATATTCTTAATTAAGATAACACCCATATGAGTAGTATGCTCATGAAAGACCATGGGTGATAATACTTTTGTGAGCGGATCCGCTAACATAGAGTTTGTCCTAATATGCTATATGGACACTTTTACCATTCTGAATTCTTTCCTTCACAACTAGAAATTTTATATCAACATCCTTTGACTTGTACAAGTTCTTGTTGTTATTAGAATACAGTACTGCTGATTTATTATCACACCATAATTTATGTGGTCTTTCAACACCGTACTGTAGGCTCAGTCTTGTGACAAAATTTTGCAACCATATTCCCTGAATAGATGTCCCACAGCATGTTATAAACCTTGCTGCCATGGTGGAAGAAATTATGAGTGCATGTTTGACACTCATCCAAAATATATCTCCATTAGTCAGCATAACCTGATGTGGATCTCCTGCTATGTTGGCATCCAATAAAATCGGAGTCGGAATACCTTATGATCTCCAGAATTATCCGATCTCTTACAAAGAGCATATAATTTCTTGTTCTCTATTAATTACTTAAGTAGTTTGGCTGCTACCCAATGATCCATCCATATTTGCTTAAATATTTTCCTAACATCCTAATATGTACGTAATATCCTGACGCATACATACTTGAGCATACATTAGACTACCTACAACTGATCATGAAGGAAAAATCTATTGTATTTTTTTAATTTTAAGGCTAACCATAGGGCACTTGATTGAGACCGAATTTGTCTCCTTTAACGAGAGGTGTCATCTGGTTTGCATTGAATACTTTAATTAATATACAAAACCAGAAAATTATTCCTACTCCCACTGAACTTGTGATACACACAATCTTCAACAGTGTTCATCTCAAAACCAAACGAGATAATCACTTGAAGTACCTTTGACGAGAAGCTTGCTTGAGTTCATAAATAGATTTTGTCAATTTGCAAACCATATTCTTTGGATCTTTCGACACAAAGTTTTCTGGTTGCACCATATAAACTGTTTCATCAATGTTACCATTGAGAAACGTCGTTTTGACATCCATTTAATGTAATTCAAGGTCAAAATGTGCAACATGTGCTATGATTGTTTTAAAGGAGTCTTTCAAAGATACCGAATAGAAAAACTCTTTAAAATCAATCCAAAAAATTTGAGTAAAGTCACTAGCTACAAGACGTACTTTATACCTCTCCACATGACCCTTCGAATCCTTCTTGGTTCTAAATGTCCATTTGCAACTAATGGGCTTCATACCTTTTGGTAATGGGATAAGTTCTTAAACTTTATTGTCTTGTGTAGACTTATACTCCTTATTTATTGTATGAATCAACTTTAAGAATTGGAACTTTCCATGGTCTGACGAAAATTGATTAGATTATCTTCCAGTATCCATAGTCTTCCTCACGTTCCTAGAGAAATATGACAATATTATCCGAAATTATATTTCTCCTTTTCATTGTGGACCATCTTAACATTACCGGTTCTTGAGGTTGTTGAGTTTGTTCCTCAGGAATAATTATCTTATCTTGAATGGGGGTGCCGCTACGTTGTCTTGTTAAGGTATCTCAACGAAGACTTATAGAGATAATTTGACATTGTCTTGTTAGGTTCTGGATTCACTTCTTGATCAATGACATGTATAAAAAAATTGCACATTGTCAAAAGTGATGATAGGAATCGAAATCGATTCTTCCTCAAAGACAATGTCCCTGACTTTATTTCTCTCCCAAACTCAACATCCTCAAAAAATATTACACTTCTCGTCTCAATTTTTTTATGTGGGATCGTATAATTATTAACCTCTTAATATTTCAGCATATCTAATAAATAAGCTGCTTATAATTTAACTTTGGTCTGTCTTTCCATTACACATTCAATATAAACATTAAAGTCTATAAAGTCAATAGAATCCAAATCTCATCAGACACAAATCGTTCAACTCTATTTCTAGATAAGTGACATAATCTCTTATGTCATAATGAGGCTAAATTTTTATTATTGTTAATTTTGTGTTTAGTACCACATGACTCCACTTGCAAGGTTTTATTTAAGATGCAATATTTTCAACTGAATATAGGCGATCGTAAACCTTAAAGGAACCGTTACCAATAATATTTGGATTTAAAGATAGACTAAACTTATTATTTCCAAATGAACAATGATAACCAGATTTGTCCATTAAGGAAACTGAAACTAAATTTCGTCTAAAAGACGGTACAATAAAAGTGTCTATCAAATAATAATCGGTTCCTAAAAATAACCTAAAATGTCCTATTGCATCCACTTCTACCGATTTTCCATCACCCATATAGATGTATCTTTCACCATCAATTGGCTTTCGGTAGCTCAGACAACCTTGTCTATAAACACTAATGTGGGTAGTAGCACCAGAATCTAACCACCATGTGTTTCTAGGTACTAACTCTAAATTAACCTCAGAATAGACCAAATTTAAAAATATACTTTTTTTATATACGTCATGCGTGGTACTTTGTACATTTCTTCCTTATGTGTCCTGACTTGTCACAAAAGGAACAACCCTTAATTTTATATTGTTGTTTCTTTTGAGCTGAACCCTTAGCAGCTATTGTATTCCTTTTTTTTCCCTTAAAGTTTATTCCATTAAATATAAAAATTGAATTCTTATTGGCAGATATTATAGCAACATTAACTGTAAAAAGAACAAAAATAAACAAACAAACATGCTCTAATTAATAACCAAAGAATAAAATATAGTCAAATAAATTCAAATAATAGTGAACCCCATCTCAAGATACCTAGTACATCATTAATATCAAGTCTTTGGATAGTGATATTAACTGCAAGTGGGACTCTTGGTGTAATGATCAAATGTTGACAATAAATCATGTCAAATAATAAGCCTATATATCTTTGGATCGAGTTATTATTCACAAGTAAACCTTATAATTGTCACACATTTATCATCACAAGTATGTGTGCAATTCGGCCAAGTATTATCCTTTCTTTGGGCCGGTTAATACCCGCATGAATGTACACACACAAACATCCGACATCCCTCATAGACCATCTACGCAAGAGATGTCACTTTGGCGACATCTTGTTTCAATGAGTCTATTTAGAATATTAGACAACTATTACTAGTCACAAAAGTCACAAAAAAATTTAAATGTTGACTAAATACTTATGTGACTGAATCATGTTCAAATCCTTATGTACATACATATTTGAACATTATAACTCAAATAAAATCATAATCATTTGAATCTCTTTGCATGACTTGAAACATGAATGTATCAGAAACCAAAAATTGATTTAAAAAAATGCAAAATATATATATATATATATATATATATATATATATATATATATATATATATATATATATATATATATATATAATTATATAATTATTAAAAATATATATATATATATATAATTATTAAAATCCTTCATGAGAAGACATATAGACCCCAAAGCCAGAGCCATTCTCAATAGAATTCTTTTGTCCAATGCAATCATAAAATTTGACATAAAAGTCCTTGAATGCAGCTTAATCCAATTTTAATCACAAATAATAACCAACAACAGTTCTCCTAAAAACTTTGATAACATTCATATTTATCAAAATAAATAGATGAGCAGTTTAAAGATTGGATCTTTAAAAGATCTTTCCACATCAACCTACTCAAGAAAGGAGCATATATAGTTGTTCAATAACAACATCAACAAATACATGGACAGTCCAAAAAAATTTATTGAACTGATAATTAACCCTTGCTATGTTGGTTTC
Organism: Iris pallida; assembly: GCA_029216955.1. NCBI lineage: Eukaryota > Viridiplantae > Streptophyta > Magnoliopsida > Asparagales > Iridaceae > Iris > Iris pallida. The sequence continues at coordinate 33,686,376 of JANAVB010042618.1, forward strand.
AAAATATTTAGTATGTCATAAGTAATAAAAAAAAAATTAGAAGCACAGTCAGACTTATAATGGACTTGTAAGAACAATAACCAATAAGCAGCACGTCAATTTCGTTTATCATCTAATACACAGGACACCAGTTCTTCAAGAATTATGCCACAAAAAATTGGCTGCAACATTTGAATGGAATCCACAAATTTGATACAAGAACAAAGCTTTGGCTTCCATCATGATGTTGTCGGCAAATCAAATATTTTATTATTCCTCATCTCAGAAGGAATCCAACTTTAATTTGTAGTTCAAATTATATAGGACAAAATATCAAACCAAGGCTTTTGTTTACATCAAGAAAAACAAAAAAATAAAGCTTATAGAAACTCTCAGTATCTACTAACAAAACCCATAAATAACAACATCAACTATGATGACAGCAATAATTAGGCAAATTAATCATGAATGTTGTTGTTTGCTTTGTAGAATTGATAGCATATAGACAAAGTGCAGCTGAGAGTCCAAAAAAAAACAAAGGACCATAGATTAGTAACACAATTGAGGCAACGTTCGGGTGATTGTAGTGGCACAGAAGAATCTCCACGCACGGACGATGTGCCTCCACAACGTCGTCGGCAAGTCCGACGACGACCGGAATAGAAAGATACTTTTGGATTCATAATTAACTTTGATCAAACATTGAAACTCTAAAATAAATTAGATTGAACGATCTAGGGTTCCTTAAATTCAACAAAAATTGATTCTGAAACTTCGATCTCATAAATCAAACAAGGAGGCTCTGAAACCACTTGTTATAAATTAATGCATGTTGATTCATGAGATGAAAAACAAAACTAAATACGGAAGCGTACCTGAATCTATTGTCTTTGCTTGACGGATCTTGAAGCAGACGTCTCTCTTGATGGAATTTGATCTTCCAACCTGCTACGACCCTTAATAACAAAGATAATATCTTTGTTCCTCTCTTTGTTGATGGGGATACAGAAGAGAATAGAGAAAACCCTCTCTTGGTGAACGTATAAGTTGGGGACCATAACCCTAATGAATACATATATTTATATTAATGATATTTCTAATTTGGCCCCTCATCAAATTCAATTTATCTCCGGTATCTACACATTATGTCACGACCCGTACCCGCTTTTCGGACGCGAGAGCGTGAGCAAGTCCAGCTACGCATCGAGCGGACTCCAACCCATCTCGAATACGTAAACGCTGTCAAGGCTATGGTTTACTGCCAAATCATGGCAATGTAATCTATATCTCAATCCACAATAAGAATATGAAACATGAATGAACACTATGGGTCGTGGTCTGCAGCCCACTAGCATAAATGTCCGATAAGACTCTAAGGAATATAACAAGAGTCTACAACTGAAACAAGGAACATGATATCTCATGATAAGGAATGAAAAGCACGAGCAGATAATAAATACAATAACGGTACCTGAATCCCGCAAGAACCGCAAATCCTCCGCCATCCAGAACTACTAGCTAACTCCATGCAATCACTAAACCTAAGGAGATCATTAGGTCCTCAGAGGACATAGCAAGATACATAATATACATGCCTATCTAACAGTTTTATCATGCGCAAGGAAATAAACAAGAAAGAACAAGGACAAGACAAATGACTACGAACACAAACACGAACACGAATACGAACACGAATACGAACACTAGAACAACTACGTATAAATGAACTGTCGGATGAACGATAATCATGAGATCAATGGAAGAAACCAAACCCTCATCTCGAGTGTGGACTCACGGGTTTGAACTAAACACTAACCCTCGTCCCGAGTATGGACTCTCTGGTTAGTACTAACCCTCGTCCCGAGTGTGGACTCTCTGGTTAGTTCATGGCAAGGCACCCTCGTCTCGAGTGTGGACTCTCTGGTGTAAATACTACATCCTCGTCCCGTGTGTGGACTCTCGGATGTAAACACCCTCGTCTCGAGCGTGGACACTCTGGTACAAATAATCGACATCCTAGTCCCTAGCGTGGACTCACGGATGTAAACAGATCAAGGAAAACACCCTAGTCCCGAGTGTGGACTCTCTGGTGCCAAGGAAACAATATCAAGGATTTAGCAGTTCACTTACACGTACTCGTTCTATGACGCCTCCTGCAAGACTGCCTCTATCAGCTCTCCCTTCGGCACGCATAACCGGCTGCCATGCCTCAAGGATCCATCCTCTGTTATGGTGAAGTCATCTAGCAATCCAGCTAAAGCCTGGACTTTGAGCCTGTGGAGGCTCTCATCTGTAGACTGTACCTCCTTGATCTGCTCCATCAAACCTAACTGAATGTCTAGCGCCATCATCTGTATCACTGATCCTGGCTGAACTATCTCTATACCGAGCTTCTCTAGATCTTCCCGCAAATGTCGATCTATCATCAGATACCATGCCATCGGATGCCAGTTCAGCGCATCCGCCACCACATTTGCCTTTCCGGGGTGATACTGTAAATTGATGTCGAAGTCTTTCATCAACTCCAACCATCTTCTTTGCCTCATATTCAGCTCCTTCTGTGTGAACACATACTTCAAGCTCTTGTGGTCAGTAAAGATTTTCACTCGCTCTCCGTATAAGTAGTGTTTCCACAACTTGAATGCAAAGATCACCGCAGCTAACTCTAGGTCATGGGTAGGATAGTTCCGTTCATGAGTTTGTAATTGCCTAGATACATAAGCAATCACTTTCCTATGCTGCTGTAGGACACATCCTAACCCCTTTCCTGAAGCATCGCTGTATATGGTGAAACCTCCAGATCCTGAAGGTAATGTCAGAACTGGAGCGGTCGTTAGCCTCATTTTCAGCTCCTCAAATGCTACCTGGCAGTCCTCTGACCAGATGTACTCTGCGTCCTTCCGTGTCAGTTTCGTCGTGGGTTCAGCTATCTTAGCAAAGTCCTAGACGAACTTTCTATAATAGCCTGCTAAACCCAAGAAGCTTCTGATCTATGAAACTGATGTCGGAGCCTTCCATGTCTCGACGGCGGCAATCTTTCTAGGATCCACTGAGATCCCCTCTCCAGTGACCACATGACCGAGAAACTCCACTCGATCTAAAAAGAACTCGCACTTCGACAATTTGGCATACAACCTCTCCTGCCTCAGAATCCCCAAAACTGCCCGCAAGTGCTCTGCGTGCTCCTCCGACATCTTCGAGTATATCAGGATGTCGTCGATAAATACTACTACAAACTTATCCAGATACTGGTGAAATGTATTATTCATCAAGTTCATAAAGACAGTTGGCACATTTGTGAGACCAAATGGCATCACCAAAAACTTGTACTGCCATACTTCGTGTTGAATGCAGTCTTCTGGACGTCTTCAGCCCTGACTTTCACCTGGTGGTAACCGGATCTCAAATCTATCCTGGAAAATACCTTCGTCCCACTCAACTGGTCGAACAAATTATCTATCCTGGGCAGAGGATATTTGTTCTTAATGGTGATAGTATTCAACGCCCGGTAGTCAATACACAACCGGACTGTACCATCCTTCTTCGGCACAAAGAGCACTGGCGCTCCCCATGGAGAAGCACTAGATCGAATAAAACCCTTTTTCAATAGATCATCGATCTGCTCCTTTATCTCTACGGCCTCCTTGGAATTCACTCTATAGCAAGCTCGGGATACTGGTTATGAACCCGGTACTAAATCTATAGTGAACTCCACATCTCTGTCAGGCGAAAGTCCTGAAAGATCCTCTGGGAATACATCCATAAACTTCCTAATGATAGGGTGTGGCGGTGCTAACTCCCCAACTGTCGCACAACAGTTCGGCTCTAGGCTGATCTCCGGCCCTGTCCTCCTGACACTGAATGGTGCCGTGCCTGGGGACTGAACAGAATACTACCCTCATGACAGTCTATAGCTGCGTGAACATAGCTAAGACAATCTATTCCCAATATGATATCATACCCGGAAAGTGGCATCACAAAGAATCGTCCTCCAAACTCTGTCCCAGCTATAGTAATAGAGCATCTATAGATAGCCCTGATGAGTACTGGTCCGCCTCCCGTCATTACTCTACTTATCTCCTCGGTAGGTGTAGCTACTAAGTGGTTTTTATACAAAAACTCTAATGACATGAAGCTATACGATGTACCGGAATCAAACAAGCATAGAGCTAGAAAAGTATACAAATAAACATGACCTGTGATGACGTCGACCAAATAATCTGGCTCCGAAACCTGCTCCGGCTCCGCCTCAAGAGCTAGACTATAAGCCTTCCCCTAGGGTCCCTTCTGCTGCTGTAGATGTTGCCCGAACCTCTGCTGCTGAGTCGGGAGCGGCGGTCCTCTAGATGGTGGTCCGACACCTGGTACTCTCGCTACTGGGCATTCCCAAAGCTGATAGGTGATAGACCCACAAGCTAAGCACTGCCCCAACCTCTTCCTACAGACGAAAGCGTCATGGCCTGGCCTCCTACAGAATGAACACACAGCTCCCTTCTGCTACCGTGGTCCCGGGGCACTAACTGACGGGGTTAGGTGATGTGGTGTGGGAGGACGGTATGTCTGCTGGTACGATGTCGGTGCTCTCGGCTGGAAAGCCTGACGCTTGGAAGGTCCTTCGTGGTGTACGAAAGCCGGCCTCTTGCAAGACAGAAGATGCTCCTCAATGCTCTGGGCCAACTCTAGGCTCTGGTAGTAGTCAGTCGTCCCGTTCGCCACTAGGAGAATGCCAATGTCTGGGACTAGACCATGGCAAAACCTATACATCATTTCCTTTGGGTCTGCAACCAGACTAGGAGCGAAACGACTCAAACGACTAAACTCTGCTGCATATTAGTCAACAGAATGGTTCCCCTGCTAGATGTTCTAGAATTGTAGCCCCATGGCTACTCTAGCGGTGGTCGAGAAGAATTTCTTCTTGAACTGGATCTTAAACTGATCGTATGTAGCCCTCTCCTCGTGAATAATGGCTCATTCCAGAACCAAACTCCTTCCAAGTCTGTCAGCAGAAATCCTGCTGCCTCGACCTGAAGGTCACCCGATAACCTAGCTCCAAGGAGCTTCCTCTCTACCGAGTCTAGCCAGTCATCTGCTACCACGATGCCTTCAGTCCCCATGAACTCCCTGGGGTTCAAGCCCATGAAGTCCTTGATGTTCCCCCTCTCTGTCATGGCTCTACCGGTGGTGGGACCATGGTACGCTCCTCAGAACGCTCCATGCTCTGGCGGAGTAAGGTGGTCTGCTCCTGATGGGTCGTTAGGAACCCCTGGATCAGAGTGAGCAATTGGTTACCGTCGAAAGTGACGGAAGCCTGGGTAGGTATACTAATAGGTGGTGGTAGGAGTATCTGGTCCTGCTGGGACTGGGATGTGGAAGGTGGTGGAGGCATCTGGGTTGGTGGATTTGTGGAGTGGGACAGTATGGTAAGTAGAGGTGGAGGTGCATCGGTCAACTGGTCAACCAACTGGATAAGAAGTGTGCCATTTTCAGGTGTGGCATACTGGGACGAGCGGGTGAGCACCATCTAATAAATAAAAAAACTTATAAGGACTCTTTTAAGTAAACAATCATAAACAACAATAAAATCTAATTTGTAATAACGAGCATATGCTGCAATGTGATTCCTATGTTGCAATCCTAGTAATCCTCTAGGTGTTCTAAATGTTATTCCTAGTGTTATCTAGTTACCTTAAGTTCCTAATTGCAGGCATGCTTGGTACAATGACGTAACCAAATAATTTAGTCAGGACCTGCATGGGCCACCACTAAAAACATGTCACGACCCGCTACCCAAATTGTTGGACCGGGCCGAGTCATATCTAGCCTACGCTTGAGATAAAGCGTAGTAAGCTGTTCTAAAGACAAACAATATAAGATCAAAGTGTGCTAATAGTTCTATATGTCATATTGAGTCAAAAATGTTCCAAACACAAAAGTCATCTTGTATATAAATATGTTCTGAAATACAAAGTCAAGACATACAACTGGATACAGGTCCAGTCACAAAATACACAGTCTAAAACATGACTACTCTCAAAAGTCCCGAGCAAATAAACAAACTAGACGAGTTTTCCTGCAGGTACATCTTCGTAAGATAAAGTCTGATCCTCGACAATAACTCCATAATAAGAATCACATAGCAACTCCTCCTCGGTAAGTATACCTACAACGTTATCCTGTCAGGACGGGAGCAAGTACTGATTCTAGCAAACTAAATATACGAAGCATGAAATGAATGGAAGTGTAATAAACAGGAGTCATGGCATATCATGGTTTATTTGGTTTTTAGATACATTTTATCATGGCAACATATATTTGTTTTAAAGTTTAAAACTGTAGCATGTACATGATCGGTCAATAGGTAAATAGGATGTACAGTGGTACATATCAAGTTTTTCTGAATTGCACATACGTACACTGACGGCAACGGCGTATATCCATACACAAACGCGGGATCAGATGTGTCACGACCCGCACCCTAGAGTAAGGGCACGAGACGTGGGTACGTCCAGCCTACGTCGCAGTGTCGGCGGTAGAACGCTGTCCTAGGTCTCATGTATCTAACAGTATAATGCTAAGCAGTTTATACTCCTCGAATGGAGGTGACATAGCAGAATGTAAACTCAATCACAACTAAGAAAGAAGAAGCACGATATGATACAGAACTCAAAAAGAAATACAGATGATCAGAAGAGTCTAAGTGTCTAAGATAATAACTCAGCAAACATCCAGAAATACAAAGTCTCAACTACAGAATATGAAAGAACATATACAATCCAGATCTCAAATGACAGAAATAAAGCCTAACTAAACTAGTCCCAAGACAACATAAGTAAGATAAAGCCTGCCTAAACTAGTCTAGGCAGTAGGGGTAATGTCATCAGCTAGAGCTGGGTCCTCCTGAGAGTCCAGCTCACAAGTGTCGTCTAGGACTGTCCCATAAAAAGTGTCAACACCAGCCTCATCCTCATCCTCTGTAAACATATCAACGGTGCCCAATCAGGACGGAGCGAGCACAATACATCTCAACAGATCATAGCAGGTTAGAAAATATAATCATGCAGTAAAGTAAGATACAGGAAACTGAAAGAAAGTACAGAATGTAAGGAGATAGCTGTAATGGAAATATCTACTATAAATAGAGAACTAACAGTGGCTAGTGAGTCAGAGTACAATATAGACATGTGAATGGCATAGGACGATTCTGATGCTACACTACGGAAGGATTCTGATGCTACACTACTTGGATATTATTCACATGTCCACTTCTACTCTCCTATACCCCCAATCAATACACAAGGATCCAGCCAGGTTATGTTATGATTCATGTAACGGCCCTCGAAGGGTGGTACATGATAGTCCCATAAATAGGGATTCTAGGAAATGCCCATAAATGGGGGATTCAAGGAAGACTCTGTGATCATGAGAGTACATGTCACAAGTGATTCAATGAACCATAAAGCATAGTGATACACAATGTAAGTGAAACGCACAGAACATGTAGTATCCGATGCTCCCTGAGGGGATAACATCTCAAGAAAGGATCCATATAGTACTAATCCGTGTGACCAACGTGACAGCATCAAGTAAAGTAATTTAAAGCAGGAGAATAATTCTAACAGGATATGAAATGATCAGAGAATGTACTCGCCTGTATTCTGAGTATCTGAAGAATATCTACTGTCCGAGGAGTGGTGTCTGTCTCCTATAGAACATTACAAGTCACTATAAGTCTAAAATGATAATAAGATACAATTCAATGCATTCTATATGAATCTAGGTCAATCTAGACCAAAGTCAACTCTTGGTCAACTCTGGTCAACCCTAGAAGTTAAACTAGGTCAACTACGTCAAACCTAAGTCAAACAAGTCTATACTAGTCTAACTAGTCTATTCTATCAAGCCCACATCAATTCTAGACTATACAAGTCTAACTAGACTATACTGGCATTCAAGCCACACCCGTGCACGATAAATACATACGGAGAAGGGGGCATGATCACGTACTCTACTAACAGTTTCTCCTTAACCCGTTTTATAACATGTGAGTGATACGAGAATAGTATAAAGTATGGTGGATATTGAGAGCAGTATAAAACATATGAAACATGGAGATATATGACTTGCAGTTTAGGTATCGGTATTTAACATAGTTTTTACACAATTCATTGTATGCAGTAAATAAAGTTTGTAGAGGTACTTGCCTTGTGCAAAGTAAGTATATGTATATGAAGTTATAGATATCCAGGTGTCTCGTTACTGTAAAAATAATACATAAACTTAGTTTTTATACTAAGTTAAACACTAGGACACTAGTTGTGCGACACGACTTTCTGACTGGATACCTAGCCAAATGATGACTTTAGCATAGAAGAACAATGTGGGGTGACACAATACCTAAACCAACTTTGTAGGGCCTATACACTATGGTATGGTGAGGTCCAATACTACAATAACCCAAAATCACACAATACATCGCAAGTCGTAATTATTCAATAAATAAATCAGGTTATACACTGTGTTCCAACAATTTTTAAGATAGGCAAAAAGCTCAAATATATATAAAGTAAAGTATAAAAATGATCCTTGTTAATTATAGAAATTTATATAATTTTTCTGGAATTTATAAACCCTCATAGATATTTATTAAAAATCAGTAAACATAAGTACCCTGAAAATGAGTTATGTTTTCCTATTTTTATAAAATGCCAAAAGTATTTATTAAATCCTGGAAAAATTATATTAAATTAGCTAATATAAAATAGTATTTAAATACAATTTTTCCCATATTTTTACATCACATAAAATATATCTCATAATTCAAAAATAGCAAGTTACAATTTTTGGAAAATAAATAATTAATTATTTAATATTTTATCCACGTATACAAAATTAAACAAGAGTCCAGATACGGGACCCAAAGCCATGAATCAAGTTCGATATGACTCATACAGGCCTTGAATATATTTAGGCTCATTTGAGTCCACAGAACCCATGCTAGGTCTGGACTCAAATGACCGTAATCAATCGAAATACGAAAATACATATATTAAAAAATATATATAAATGATAATTAAAATATTTTAATAATATATATTAAGGTAGTGAAATATATAAGTCATAGAATTAAATAATAAAATAACTTATAAATTTATACATAATATATATATATATATATATATATATATATATATATATATATATATATATATATATATATATATATATATATATATATATATATATATAAAAAATACATATATATATATATATATATATATATATATATATATATATATATATATATATATATATATATATATTTATATATTTATATATATATATATATATATATTTATATAAATGTTTGTTATATATATATATATATATATATATATATATATATATATATATATATATATATATATATATATATATATATAAAATATATATATATATATATATAAATAAATATATAGATATATAGATATATATATATATATATATATATATATATATATATATATTTATATATATATATATATATATATATATATATATATATATATATATATATATATATATATATATATATATATATATATATAACAAACATTTATATATATAATATAAATATATATATATATAGAAAAATATTTAATATATATATATATATATATATATATATATATATATATATATATATATATATATAATCCAGTATGTGGGTTTGGATTCCGGAGGCTGGAGCTCCCCAACCCCTCGGTTTTGGCTGGTGGCCGCCCGCCGCCGGCCGTCCTCCCTCCCGCCGGGTGCCACCCCCCGCCTACCCCGGCCTCCCTGGCCTTTTCTCCCGGCCGGAGCCCTTCTGGTCTCCTCCCGCGACCGAAGTCTGCAAGGCGTGCGGCGGCTCGTCTCCCTTCCCCTCCTTTCAGCGGCGGCGTCGCCGGTATCGCCGCCATCGGCGTCCCAGGCCGCCTCCTACGCCATCCCTCCTGGGCCCTCCGCCAGGCTTCCTCGGCGCCCCGCGCGCTGTACGGGCTTTCCCTGACCCGCTGCCCCCCGGCGCCGTCAGCCTTGCCGCCGCGCCCGCTTCGGCGTTGGTCCGCACACCTGCGCCCTCTCCTCCTCCTTCGTCTCTACTGGTCTCATCAGCGAATCCACTCCCGGAGGCCGAGGTCATCCTCCTCCAGCTCGACTCCCTTCCTGACGCGCCCTCTGTCGTGGCCGGGGTCTCCCACCCCCTCCCCGAGTCCCTACCCGCCACGCCTTCTTCTCTCCTGGCTGAGCCCTACGCCCTAGCCCCTCCTGCCGCAGCAGCGGAGCTCCCGCTGTCTCACCCCCCCTTCTCGACCGCAGATCCCCTTCCCCAGCCTGCTGCCTCCGCTCCGCTCCCCTCTTCCTCGGCCGGAGCGTACTGGTAGGACCCCGCTTCCCAGCGTTGGTACTGGGTCGCTTCCCAGGCGGCCAAGGAGCCCCCAGCTCAGACTCCCCCCCTCCCGGAGCATCCCCCAGCCGTCCCTCTCCCCGCCTCCGACTCAGCTCCTCCTCCCTCCGCCTAGACCGGGGCTTACTGGCAAGATCCCACCACCATGAAGTGGTACTGGATCTTCGCCCCACCCCCGGCGGCCGCGGCCCACTATGGCTCTTCTTCCGCCGCGCAGTGGGCGGCGTACGCCCTCTCCCTGGGTGCTAGGCGCCACCTCTAGCGCTCTGCCTCCGAGCGCCGACCGCAGCGGCTCCCCCTTCCGACCGCCTTCAGCCCATGCGGCTCCTGATAATCGGCCCCCCTCCCTCTCGTCGGTCCGTCCCCCCTGCTCCCCTCGAGTGCCCTTCTCTCGGACCGCTCCCACCCTCCTCGCCACTGCGAAGTCCCTCTCCGCCTCCCTCGCCGGCATCTCCTCTCCCAGTCTGGCCTCTGGAGGACCCGTCTTTCGCCCTGCAGCCTCCTGCTCCCGACGTCGATCCCGCGGGCCTCCGTCTCCTCCCGGCGGATCCCCCTCCTCGCCTTGGCGGTCCGGTGCTCCACCTCCTCAGCTCGCCCCCCCGGAGTCGCTCCCTTCGACGTGTCCAGGCCAGCCGACCGTTCCCCGGTGGCGCTCCCACTCTAGCTGCGGGTGCGGGTCCCGTGGTCCGTCCCCCCTCCGCCCGCGGGGCTTGTGCCCGAACCTGTCCACTTCGGACCCCGCGTACACCAGCCTCGTGCTTCCCCCGCTCCGGAGGCGCGGCCCGCGCGTGTCGAGGCTCCCACCGGCCGTGGCCGCCTCCGGCCCCGGTGGAGCTCTCCCTCCCTCTCAGGCGCTTGGGTGTGGATCCCGAGGACCCCCCCTCGGGCCCCGCAGTCGTCAGGGGGACACGTGTCCCTCGGGCCGCTCTTCCTTCGAGCTCCGCGCCCGGAGCAGGCCCCTCGGGCCTCGCGCTCAACCGCCACGTGCCCCCCCTTTCCCCCGTCTCCTTGTTGTTTTTATTTTTGAACTTTTGAATTTCCACGGGCTGCCCGTTGGTGGGACCCGGTTTTGCTTTTGGTGTGGGACTCGTGCCCCCCTGTTCTGTAGTGTTTTGTATCCTGTGTTTGTTTCCGTTTCAATAATATTTGCTAATTCCCAAAATATATATATATATATATATATATATATATATAAATACAGTATATAAAAACAATATTTATATATAAAATACACATATATATACATATATACCTTTATACATATATACATATATACATATATAAATACATATATATATATATATATATATATATATATAAATAAAACCCGGCCCAAAACCCACTGGGCCCAAACCCAAACCCGCTATCAACAGTAAACCCGTTTTATCAAAACCTATTACTGTGTGGGTTTAAACCCAATAGCACAAATCCAAACCCATTAACCCAATTATTTTAAACCCGTGTTCGACAGTTAGGGACATGAGTACACGAATCCTGTGTCCGTGGAGAGCACGACACGCACGACACGAATCTCGCGTGTCCACGTGCACCACTGGGTTCTTCGACACTGGGCGAGTCCACACACGTGTACACGAGACACGACTCAATACCTAGGAGAAGTGACACGTATGTGTCCGTCGTAGGGTTGCTGTCGGGGGCGCTCTACGGCGGAGGAGACGTCGGGATCGTCAGAAAAAAATTGCACAGTGGTCGTCTCGTCGTGGCGAAGAGTTTGGTGGTGGTCAGAGGCGGTGGCGTGGTCTGTAGTGGTGGCGTTCCTAGATCTAGTCTCCGGCGAACTTGTCGGAGAAAAACAGGATAGTGTAGAGGCTGGGGTAGTCGGGGAGTAGAATATGTTGGCACATTTTATTTTGATATAATTAACAGCATCTTCGTAGTTTAGTTTTCTCTATCTTCAGATTGATATCATTTCAGAAGCTCTACTACTTAAAGACTGTCCATTCAAGTTTACCAACCATAGCCTTGAAGACTGAAGCAAAGACCGGCGTTCCTTGAAAAGACGGCTCTCTTCACTGCATGTTTTCGAGTCTGTACAAGGTCTAGGTCTTTCTGTAAACACTTAAGGTTGGATGACAAAACTAAAAGCTTTTCTCAAGTCAAAAATCAATATCTTATAAGAACGGCATACCGGTGGTATGCTCCGGCATACTGGCGGTATACCGTTTTACTGACCACAAAACTTTCTGTGAGAAAGATCGGCATACCGACGGTATGCTCCGACATACCGGCGGTATACCGTTTTGTGGATCACAAAACGTTCTGTGACAAACATCGGCATACCGACGGTATGCTCCGGCATACCGACGGTATACCGTTTTGTTTCCCTCAAAAACATTCTGTGATGTTGATCAGAATACCGACGGTATACTCCGGCATACCGACGGTATACCGTTTTATAAGCCATAGAACTTTCTGTGACAAACTTCGGCATACCGACGGTATGCTCCGGCATACCGACGGTATACCATTTTGTTTATTACAAAAACGTTCTGTGACACACATCAGTATACCGACGGTATACCGCGGCATACCGACGGTATATCGGGTTACGAAATTTGATTTTTGAATGGCTTAGACCAGCATTAATGGCAGCATTAAATGCTCCCAACGGATACTAATATGACCGTTACTGTTCGACCGGAATACCGACGGTATGTCGGTCCATACCGACGGTATGCCGGTCAGCCTGTATCCAGGAGCATTAAATGCTACCTACTCTTGGTTTCTCTATAAATGAAAGCCTTCTCTCTCTCTTGAAGCTTTCACCAACTCTTGCCATAAATTTTCCAAACAACCAAGAGCTCCACCATTAATACTCTACCAAGCTTTTAATTGTCATCCTCTCCCAAAGTGCTAGAGTATTTAAGAGTTGTAATTTTCGATCTTCAAGTGTTAGAAGATCAACAAGTTCTCTTCTCATTTCTTTGAAGTTGGCGAGCCTTCGTAAGAAAACTCGTGTGTTGAAGTTGGCGAGTTCTTCGGATCCAAACTCGTGTTGAAGTTGGCGAGTTCTTCGGATCCAAACTCGTGTGTACTATTTTATTAAATAGTGGATTTAAGCCGGAGAGAGTTCCGGGATTGGATTGCCTTAAGCGAGGATACCAGGATACATTTTATGTTTGATCTTCTTACTCTATCTTTTTATTTGACGAATATTGCTTCTTGTGCTTAAGTTATTTTTTATTTCCCTATTCACCCCCTCTAAGGTTCTACAATTCGTATCAGAGCTTTGTTCTCTTGATTTGGATTTACACCCTTTGAGTGATCCATGGCCACTAACCCTAGTACCAACACCTTCCACAATGATGGACACTCCACAAATAGGCCTTCTCTATTTGATGGAACCAACTATAACTACTGGAAGATTAGGATGAGCATTTATCTGAAGTCCATAGATTTCGATTTATGGGATTGTGTGATAAATGGTCTTCCTACTCCTTCCAGAGTTATTGAGGATGTTGCATCTGACACCCTTAGGGACATACTTACTGAAAATACCAAGAAGCTTGCTAGTCAAGATGCCAAGGCTATGAACGCTCTTTATTATGCTCTCGATAGTAGTGAATTCAATAGAATCTCTACTTGTAAGACTTCCAATGAGATTTGGACGTTACTTGAAGTCACACATGAGGGTACATCACAAGTAAAGGAATCCAAGATTAGTAGACTCATACAAGAATATGAGTTCTTTAAGATGAAACATGATGAGTCTATTACTTGCATGTGTACTCGTTTTGGTGATATTATTAATCCTCTTTCTTCTCTTGGTAAGGAGTATCCTGCTCACGAAAAGATCAAAAAACTCCTTAGAGGATTGACAAAAGGATGGAGTCCTAAACCTACTGCAATCATTGAGGGGAACGACCTGACAGTCATGAACCTTGAGACCCTCATAGGAAAGTTTATGACTCATGAACTCGATATGAAAGATCAAGAGGAATCTTCCATACAAGAGAAGGAGAAGAAGAAGGCCAAAGAGAAGGAGAAGTCTCTTGCTCTCAAAGTTACAAAGTCCTACTCCAAGGATAGCTCCGACGACAACGAGTCGGACGATGATGAAGAAATAGCTCTCACAGCTAAGCACTTCCGAAAGTTCCTCAAATTCAACAAAGCCAACCGCTTCAGACGGGACATTGAGGAAGATCCGGCGTGCTATCAATGCAGAAGAACCGGACACATCACGAAGGACTGTCCTATGACAAGAAAAGACTCAAGTAAGTACGAGAAGCCTAGCAAAGGAAGCTCGTCCTCCAGGAAATTCGCTAACACAAGCATTTGGTGTAAGAGTGACGCAAGCGACTCCGACAACGACAAAGAGTGCAAACACAATACCAATGTTTGTCTCATGGCAACCGAAGAGGTACTTGATGATCTCTCCTTAAATACTCTTACTTATGATGACTTGGAGAAAGCTATCCTTGAACTACATGAAGAGCAAAAAGGTCTTAGGAATAAATACAAAAAATCTCTAAAAGAGGTTGATGCTCTTCAATTTGAAGTAGAGAGACTCTCAAGCATCATTATTGATGTAAAGGGAAAATCTTCTGCTTCTGACACGGATGAAATAGAGTCTTTGCGACTCAAGTTTCAAGAATCCCTTGTCACCATCAAGAAAAAGGATGATGAGATTCAATCCATGAGAAGGGCTTATGAATTTGCTATGCATAAAGTTCAAAATGCTAATAGGAGAGAATATGATACTTCTATTAAGTATAATGATCTTCTTGTACAGAGTAAAAAACTAGGTAATAAGAACACTACTCACATACATACTCCAAGACACCCCCACATTCATCACAATCCTAGGCATACTTCTTATATGAACACTACACACAAGTCCTATTCTAACACAAGGAAAGGACCTTTTGTTAAGAAAAACACTTCGCATCATGCTTTTTATTATCATCATCATAATACTAATGATAGAACTCTTCGCACTAGAGATTCACATATGCATAATACTCACACGTCTTCTTCTAAATCCTCTATGATTTGCAACTACTGTGGCTTGCTTGGACATACGACCAATTATTGTCATACTAGAAAACTAGTTGATAAAAAAGTGTATAAGTGGGTTCCTAAGACTAACACTCAAGGACCCATACGATCATGGGTACCAGAATGTTCATCTTCAACTTATGTTGTAGGTGAAGAGTCCTTCTCATGCTAGAAGCAAGTGGATTCTCGATAGCGGTTGTTCACGGCACATGACCGGGGATGCTTCATTATTTACAACGCTATCGATGAAGAAGGAAGGACACGTCTCCTTTGGTAACAATCTTAAAGGTCACATTATAGGAAATGGTAATATCGGTTCCCCTCCTTATCTTTGTATTAAGAATGTGTGTCTTGTTACTAATCTTAAACACAATCTTCTTAGTATTAGTCATCTTACCGATAATGGTTATGATATCAAGTTTGTTAAGCTCAAATGTTTCATTACCGATAGTTCAAGTGAATCTATTGTTTATGAAGGCATTAGAGAAAATAATATATATGTTTTATATCTTGTCGAAGACACTAACAATGACAGGTGCTTAGTTGCTAAGAACGATGAAAGTTGGCTTTGGCACATGAGGCTCGAACACGCCAACATGGATACCATTTCTCGTCTTGCCACCAAGAAGCTCGTAAGAGGACTCCCAAGTGTAACGCCCCAGTCCCAAAATACGTAGGATTAGGTACATCGACATGCCAGCTGTATACATACGAAGTATACTCCAATATATGGAAACCTCGTATGAATACATAAGCTATAAAATACAGTAGAACCATAATAACTAAATCACATCCACTAGATAAATAAATGATATAAAAGCACTTTGAGTTTGTCATGTATACAATCGTTGGGCGGAGACAAAGTCCACTACCAACTATCTCAAATTTAATGCACAAGAAGTGATCGATAAAATAACGAGGCGAACCAAGCGCAATCGTCTTCGAAAGAATGGAGAAGATCACGGCCCTGGCTAGAACACCTGTAAAATCACAGAAGCACACACCTGGAGAGATAACCAGGTCCTCAGAGGGACGTAACAAGATACACAAAGAACATGCCATAATAAACTGAATATATAATATGTCACAAACCAAAATAAGTGACAAGACGATAAGGTAATCTAACCGTACTACAGTATTTATGCAGTTAAGAACAAACCTCCAACGTATGGGCACTCTGGCTCAGTAGCAGTAATCTCAGGTATGGCCCATCAGGATACCAGGGACCTCAAAGCATAACATTCATCGAATGTCAGAGGCCAGCAGTAAATCAGTATCATGATCCAGGACCGTATCTCCCGCGGAGATAACCGGCAATAGGGAAGTGCATACTTGGCCCATACGTTAAGGAACTGTTCTTCCCACCCAATGCCTAACAGAGTCACATCCATGTCTCATAAACCTCTACTAACTGCTAAGTCTTCTAACATGCCTCTATTAGCAATTAGCCCTATCGCATGCGCATGGGGGATCAGCCCACACACAAGAACCTCTACATGCTACTCATCTCACACATCCTCGTGGTACAACTGTGTCAAGGTATATGTGATACACTACAGACGGTAGTCTCTTAACTCTAAGTCCATATGCAGTCAAAGGATAATAACAAAGTATATTTAATATCACTGAGCAGACAGTAAATCAGGAACGGTAAAAACTGGAAATAAATGAACAGTGATATATAATAATATGTAACTGAATATAAATAGTATAATGGCAAGGTATCTTGCCTGGTGTGTCTCCTGGGGTGGTGCGATGATCGAGCAAGTTCCGAGTTGTCTGATAGCCATGGTCGATAGGTAGAGGCCTGAAGTGGCGAGGAATTAGGAATATGAACTAGTCATGATTAGTCACGATCATGGGTGATTTGTTTGAGGAGAATTTTGTGGAGACAGATACTATTTTGAAAATATTTATAGTCTTTGAAAATAGTTTCGTATAAATACTTGTACATAACAAAATTTGTTTTAGGCTAAAGACTAAGTTTATGTAAAATAACATTTTAGGTTGGAAATCTATATTTCATAAAAATAAATACTTTTAGGCAAATACAAAACAATCCTAAAAATTTTGGTAAGGCAAAAACCTAACTTTTATTAAGAGTCATATTTTCATGAAAATAATTTACTAATACAAATGGTATTACTTGTGAAAATACTAATTACTCTAAGCCAGTTTTAGAAATAATAATAATAATAATAATAATAATAATAATAATAGTAAAAACAGTAATAATAATAATGATAAAAATCCTAATTGTAATAAACATATAATGATAATAATAATAAACTAATAATGATAATATAATAGTAATAATAGTTATAATAATAATAACATATAATTTTACTGATCTCTTAAAACTCAGTGAGAGAGAGTTGGGGCAAAAGAGGGTCGGGGGAGAGGAATACCAGCGGGCGGAGCGACGGTGGGCTCCGGCGCGGTCGGTGCTCCGGCGGTGCAGCGAGGTAAGGGCGGTCGCGCCCAGGCGGAGCGCGGAGAGGGAGATCGGCGGAGGTTAGGGCATGCGCGGCTCCAGGGCGGAGCTCCGGCGGGTGGCTCGTGAAGGTGGAAGGGCGCTGGGGGTTTCGCGGAGGAGGAGGCCGGAGGGCCGGGGCCGACTCGGCTGGTGGAGACGCGGACGAGGGCGGAGACGCTGCCTGGCATCGGGTCGGCTCAGCGCGCGCGGAGGCGGCGCTCGGCGTCCACGAGCAGGGGCTCTCGACTGCATGGCAATTTGGTGGCGTCGGGTGGCCGGAGGCGCGGTGGGCGCACGGCGGCGGACTCTGGGCGGAAGGCGGTGGATTAGGGAAGTCGGAGGAGGCGGATGGGGGTTTTCCAATGGCGGCGGCGAGATTCCTCGGCGGCGGTTGGGATCCGCGGAGAGGTTCTCGGCGGGGCAACTGGCGCACGGCGACGGCTACTTGCAGGAGCGGCCGGTCGGTCGGTCACGCCACGGTCGGCCACGGCTCGGCGAATGGGCGCGAGAAGTCGGAGGGGCTGCGGCGCTATCAGTCGGTCAGGTTAGGGTTCTTCCCCCTTCTCCTATTTCTGGTGGCGGCGGTTGTGGTGGTAATGGCGACGGTGGCGGGTGATGGCTGACGGGGTGGTGCTGTGGCTGACCGAGGAGGCGAGGAGGCTGAGATGGTGACGGGGATGATGAAGGGTTTTGTCGTGTTGTGGCGGCGGATGGGTGGTTGCCGGTGATGGAACGGCGATGGCGGTGGGGTTCGATTTTGGTGATGGTGTTGGCCGTGATGTAGGCGGAGTTGCAGTGGCCGGGGACGGAGATTGGGGTGGCAGTAGGTTAGGTTTGGGATAGAACGAGTCCGTGTCGGGGGTGTCCGACACGGCTGGGTGGACGTCCGGGATTGTCGGACGGGACAGAATTTTTTGTATGTGTAAAAATAAAATATAGTGGATGGAGAATGGCGACACCGACACGATGCACGGATTGGTTGTGGATGAAAAATTGTTGGAGGAGTAGCTCTCCTTTTATAGGAGGTGGGAATTCCCAGTTAGATAAACATTAGGATTAATTTAAACCCAATTTAAAGCAATAATCAAATCCAAATTCAAATTAAATTCTAATTTAAAACTAGATAATCTAAACTCAATTTAAGTATAAATTCTATCTTTTAACTATTTAAATTAAATCCATAAAATCAAATCAAGATTTAAAATGGCCACAATAAATTTCAAATATATTTTCCAAAAATACCAATAATAATAATTTTAAAAATAATAATATTTTTAAATATCTTTTTGAATAATAAAATATAAATATAATAATTTCGAAAATAAAATTATATATATGAATAAAATTCATGTACCTCATGTTAAGAATATTTGTATAAAATAGTTTTCTAAATTGCCACTATTAAATAAGATAGTCATTTATAATTAAATAATAATAATAAGTTTTGGCCATCCCGATACGATACTTTTCACAATTCAAAAAAATATATAAATACAAATAATTATTATATGTTAAAAATAAAATAAATGTTTTCCAAAAATATATACGCTCGCATATATTCGTACTCGTCGAGCATTCACGAATAAACGTAATTTACGCGCAATGTACAATACGACTACGCGGCGTACAAAAATTAAAATAGTACCAAAAATATATAGTAGAAATTTAGGGGTTTTACATCCTACCCAACTTATAAGAATTTCGTCCTCGAAATTTAGAAATAGGTAGGGTTCAAGAGTTTAACGATAAGAAAGTACGAACAATTCATTTGGCGAGGCAAGGAAACGGTGTTTAACATAGATGTGCTATTAGAAAGTCATGAAGCCGTTAAATAGGAAAATAATCACGAATATGGTAATGGACGAGGGTCGCTAGCTAAGACAATCATGATAACACAATTCGAGAAATAATAAGGCATTGGGTGGATCAAGGAGAATAACTTAGGAACTTGGGAGGTATGGTTCCTTGAGAAAATATGGTCTTGGATTTAGGTTTGATTAAGGAAATAATTTGAATCATTCTTAAGTCTCAGGAATGATTAGAAAATCGTGATAATGAATCTAGTGTCACGAGGAGGATGATTAATCCAAGATGGGGTTTCAGTCAAATCGGTTGGTAACTGACTAACCATCTTGGCAATAGACAGTGGACAACTAAGAGAATATCAAGTACGGGTGTTTGTCTTTCTAAAAGAGGCGAAAGGCAAACATAAAGAGTTCGAAGAAGGCATTATCGAATTCAAATGAGTGGTTCAAAGACGACTGAATAAGTTCCAAAAGAATTGCCAAGGCAGTCGCAGATGAGACTCTAGGGCCAAGTTTAACTATGTCTCTATCCACGTTGAACAATATACAAAAGCGAACCAAGTGCACTATGGTTGATCAGACCATAATACGCCAGTTCTGATTAGACAATGTAGTAGTGGGCGCCCACAATAAACATGTCACGAACAAGCTCGATAAAGAGTAAGCTTGCAAAACTAGATTATAATAGCAACATAAGATAGTATAAGCAGTGGACGATGAAGGAAATTTTAAATGGTCCCAGATCTTTTAAAATCAAGGCTCGCCCGAAGTTTGGGCCTATACAGTTGTCCTAGTGTTTCCTCATTTATGGCCTGGTAGACTTAGATAAGGTAGGGTCCTCTGAATTTATAGTCTAAGTGAACTTACCAACATGGGTCACAAGGACAAAGGCTTTGTTGGGCCGTGAGATATTCTACCCAACTTATAAGAGTTAACTAGTAGCGTGATGGGACCATGGGTCAAGCAACCAAGCTAAGCATTTAAGGATTCAACTAGAACATAATCACATATCGGGTCGAAAGAATTTAGTCAAGGTTCGATCTCTAATTCAATTTCGAAAGTATCTTGGTATCATGGTAGAGGTTTTAGTTTAGCCATTTCGACCAGAAAGTCATATCAAGAAATAGAGGACAAGAAGACGTGTTTTAGTGGGACATGATATATCTATATGAAGGTAGGCTCGTCTAGGTCTTGCATATGAAATTTGTTGAGATGAAAAGTCTAGTGTTGTGCTCCAAATATCCAAGTCATGGTAAGGGATGACAAAAAGTTATAAAATAGAAAGTGGGAGTTCACGAGGTGATAATTAATGCACCATAATAAAGGAGATCAAGTTAAAGCATGAGATAAAATTAATTAAAGAATCTATAAAAATAATAATTTAGGGGCACGGTTCTAGTGAGAAGATAGTATCCTAATGAATACAGTTTGGGAACAATTAAATCATTATAAAAATGTAATGGGTTAGAAGGTCGCAATTAAAAGATCTAGAATTAAAGGAAGGTCGAGTAAGTCAAGGTGGAAATACAGTCACATAGCTAGGTAGATGACTAACAACACTGGTGTATATACTACTATCATGGTCATGAGTGACATAGCAATTAGTATGGAGTACATCTATCTTTTGAGAGCTATCTTGATGGCCTACCATTAAAATTTTACTCAAGTTTTCTCCAAAAATTTCAAAATTTAAACTTTCAAAAATAAACCACCAAAATTTGTATTCACTCCAAGCCGTTCAAATTCATCATAAAAATTTAAATCACTCTCATAAATCTCAAAGCAAAATTTTATCATGTTACTACTAACATTTTCCAAAATTAACGTTTAAATTCAACTATTTAACTCAAGAGTTCATAATTTACGAATCCATAAAAATTTTACAATCAATCAAAAATTTAACACTCTAAAATTTTCAAATAACTCGTAATAAAACTCTTAGCATATTAAAAGCAATCTCAAAAATTAAGCTCAATGCTCTCATTAATTTTAACTGCTATTCATGCTAAGTTATTCCAACAAAATCACAACTTTTAAATGGTAACTTTCTTTAATCAATCAAAATAACTTTCCATCACATCCTTCGAAATTCTCCCAAAATTTTTAATATAAGCAATCCCACATTAAACTAAATTTTCAAATAATCTCATCAGTCAAAATCTTTTTTTTTTTACCAAAATCTAAATAGATTTGTAAATCCTCAATCATAGGACACCATTTAAATAAAAATTTCTCAAAAATTATTTTTATAACTTTCAAATATTTTAAACCAAAATTCACTGTCATTACTTCCACTTAAAATTCAAAATTTACTAAACACGAAAATCGCGAGTTATACAACTCAAATTTAAATAATTCCTATGGCCATTTTTTTTATAGCTAAGATCATTTTCAAACCAAATTTACAACTGTTCATGGGTGTATAACTATAATACAATAAATCATAAACATCAAAACTCGAAAATTAAATAAATTTATATTTGTTCAAAGATGTATCTATCACCCAAAACTCATAAATATCACAACTCGAAAAGCAAATCGATTTTACACTTGTGCAAAGATGTATAACTATAACCCAATAAATCATAAATATCAAATCTCAAAAAGCCAATCAATGGTATAAAGATTCTAGCTTTTTTTTCTCTCCTTCCTGCAGTATCAATCCTATGGGGGTTACTATTTAGAAATCACAAGATTAAAACCTTCCTTGGTAGTATCATACTTTACAAACCTCGAACGCATGGGCACTCTGGCTCAGTAGCAGTAATCTCAGGTATGGTCCATCAGGATACCAGGGACCTCAAAGCATAATATTCATCGAATGTCAAAGGCCAGCAGTAAATCAGGATCCAGGACCGTATCTCCCGCGAAGATAACCGGCAATAGGGAAGTGCATACTTGGTCCATACGTTAAGGAACCGTTCTTCCCACCCAATGCCTAACAGAGTCACATCCATGTCTCATAAACCTCTACTAACTGCTAAGTCTCCTAACATGCCTCTATTAGCAATTAGCCCTATCGCATGCGCATGGGGGATCAGCCCACACACAAGAACCTCTACATGCTACTCATCTCACACATCCTCGTGGTACAACTGTGTCAAGGTATATGCGATATACTACAGACGGTAGTCTCTTAACTCTAAGTCCATATGCAGTCAAAGGATAATAACAAAGTATATCTAATATCACTGAGCAGACAGTAAATCAGGAATGGTAAAAACTGGAAATAAATGAACAGTAATATGTAATAATATGCAACTGAATATAAATAGTATAATGGCAAAGTATCTTGCCTGGTGTGTCTCCTGGGGTGGTACGATGATCGAGCAAGTTCCGAGTTGTCCGGTAGCCATGGTCGATAGATAGAGGCCTGAAGTGGCGAGGAATTAGGAATATGAACTAGTCATGATTAGTCACGATCATAGGTGATTTGTTTGAGGAGAATTTTGTGGAGACAGATACTATTTTGAAAATATTTATAGTCTTTGAAAATAGTTTCGTATAAATACTTGTACATAACAAAATTCGTTTTAGGCTAAAGACTAAGTTTATGTAAAATAACATTTTAGGTTGGAAATCTATATTTCATAAAAATAAATACTTTTAGGCAAATACAAAACAATCCTAGAAATTTTGGTAAGGCAAAAACCTAACTTTTGTTTAGAGTCATATTTTCATGAAAATAATTTACTAATACAAATGGTATTACTTGTGAAAATACTAATTACTCTAAGCCAGTTTTAGAAATAATAATAATAATAATGATAATAATAGTAAAAACAGTAATAATAATAATGATAAAAATCCTAATAGTATTAAACATATAATGATAATAATAATAAACTAATAATGATAATATAATAGTAATAATAGTTATAATAATAATAACATATAATTTCACTGATCTCTTAATACTCAGTGAGAGAGAGTTGGGGCAAAAGAGGGTCGGGGGAGAGGAATACCAGCGGGCGGAGCGGCGCTGGGCTCCGGCGCGGTCGGTGCTCCGGCGGTGCAGCGAGGTAAGGGAGGTCGCGCCCAGGCGGAGCGCGGAGAGGGAGATCGGCGGAGGTTAGGGCACGCGCGGCTCCAGGGCGGAGCTCCGGCGGGTGGCTCGTGAAGGTGGAAGGGCGCTGGGGGTTTCGCGGAGGAGGAGGCCGGAGGGCCGGGGCCGACTCGGCTGGTGGAGACGCGGACGAGGGCGGAGACGCTGCCCGGCGTCGGGTCGGCTCAGCGCGCGCGGAGGCGGCGCTCGGCGTCCACGAGCGGGGGCTCTCGACTGCACGGCGATTCGGTGGCGTCGGGTGGCCGAAGGCGCGGTGGGCGCACGGCGGCGGACTTTGGGCGGAAGGCGGTGGATTAGGGAAGTCGGAGGAGGCGGATGGGGGTTTTCCAACGGCGGCAGCGAGATTCCTCGGCGGCGGTTGGGATCCGCGAAGAGGTTCTCGGCGGGGCAACTGGCGCACGGCGACGGCTACTTGCAGGAGCGGCCGGTCGGTCGGTCACGCCACGGTCGGCCACGGCTCGGCGAATGGGCGCGAGAAGTCGGAGGGGCTGTGGCGTGATCAGTCGGTCAGGTTAGGGTTCTTCTCCCTTCTCCTATTTCTGGTGGCGGCGGTTGTGGTGGTAATAGCGACGGTGGTGGGTGATGGCTGACGGGGTGGTGTTGTGGCGGACCGAGGAGGCGAGGAGGTTGAGATGGTGACGGGGATGATGAAGGGTTTTATCGTGTTGTGGCGGCGGATGGGTGGTTACCGGTGAAGGAACGGCGATGGCGGTGGGGTTCGGTTTTGGTGATGGTGTTGGCCGTGATGTAGGCGGAGTTGCAGTGGCCGGGGACGGAGATTGGGGTGGCAGTAGGTTAGGTTTGGGATAGAACGAGTCCGTGTCGGGGGTGTCCGACACGGCTGGGTGGACGTCCGGGATTGTCGGACGGGACGGAATTTTTTGTATGTGTAAAAATAAAATATAGTGGATAGAGAATGGCGACACCGACACGATTCACGGATTGGTTATGGATAAAAAATTGCTGGAGGAGTACCTCTCCTTTTATAGGAGGTGGGAATTCCCAGTTATATAAACATTAGGATTAATTTAAACCCAATTTAAAGCAATAATCAAATCCAAATTCAAATTGGATTCCAATTTAAAACTAGATAATCTAAACTCAATTTAAGTATAAATTCTATCTTTTAACTATTTAAATTAAATCCATAAAATCAAATTGAGATTTAAAATGGCCACAATAAATTTTAAATATATTTTCCAAAATACCAATAATAATAATTTCAAAAATAAGAATATTTTTAAATATCTTTTTGAATAATAAAATATTAATATAATAATTTCGAAAATAAAATTATATATATGAATAAAATTCATGTACCTCATGTTAAGAATATTTGTATAAAATAGTTTTCTAAATTGCTACTATTAAATAAGATAGCCATTTATAATTAAATAATAATAATAAGTTTTGGCCATCCCGATACGATACTTTTCACAATTAAAAAAAATATATAAATACAAATAATTATTATATATTAAAAATAAAATAAATGTTTTCCAAAAATATGTACGCTCGCATATATTCGTACTCGTCGAGCATTCACGAATAAATGTAATTTACGCGCAATGTACAATACGACTATGCGGCGTACAAAAATTAAAATAGTACCAAAAATATATAGTAGAAATTTAAGGGTTTTACACCAAGTATCCCTTTCAAAAAGGATATGGTGTGTGAAGAATACGAGAAAAGTAAGTTGACCAAGTCATCCTTCAAATCCATCAACTCTGTGAGTACCTCTAGACCTCTTCAACTTATTCATATGGATCTTTTTGGTCCTAGTAGAGTTGCTAGTCTTGGAGGCAAGCTTTATGCTTTTGTTTTGGTTGATAATTTTTTGAGATTTACTTGGGTTATTTTTCTTGCTTGCAAAAGTGATACTTTTCGTGAATTTGTTGCTTTTTGTAAACGTGTTCAAAATGAGAAAGGTTTTTCTATCAACAAGATTAGAAGTGATCATGAAGGAGAATTTGATAATGCCGATTTCAAAAGATTTTGTGAAAAGAATGGTTTTGGACATGATTTTGCTTGTCTACGAACTTCTCAACAAAATGGTGTTGTGGAGAGAAAAAATAGAACCCTTGGCGATATGGCCTGGGTTATGTTAAACCAATATAAGCTCCTCCAATATTTTGGGTGGAAGCCGTTAACACGTCATGTCATGTTATAAATAGGGTCTTGATTAGACCTATTTCTAAAAAGACTCCTTATGAGCTTTGGTTTGACAAAATTCCCTCTATTGAATATTTTAAAGTTTTTGGATGTAATTGTTTTATTTTGAATACCAAGGATAACCTAGGCAAGTTTGAAGAAAAAGCCTATGAAGGAATATTCCTTGGATACTCTACTCATAGTAAAGGTTTTCGTGTTTTTAATAAAAGAAGTCTTGTTGTCGAAGAGTCAATCAATGTCTCTTTTAATGAACTTAACTCTTCTACATTCTCCTCTTCCGATGATATTGATGACATCTCGTTTGGGTTGGAGAACTCCTCTATTGGAGATCGTCCTTCTTCATCTAACAATAAAGTTGTGACTCCTCCAACAAAAGAGTCTCCACCTCTCGAGCCTCCTCAAAAGGATCTCCCAAAAGAATGGAGATTTGTCACCAATCATCCTAAGGAGCTTATCATTGGGGATCCTTCTTCCAGTGTAAGCACTAGATCCTCCACTCGTAATCTTTGTGCAAACGTGGCTTTTATCTCTCAAATAGAGCCTAAAAATATTAATGATGCTTTTCTTGATGAATTTTAGATGATAGCGATACAAGAAGAGCTAAATCAATTTGAGTGAAACAAGGTTTGGGAACTTGTCCCAAAACTTAGCAATCACCCTATTATTGGAACTAAATGGGTGTTTCGAAATAAACTAAATGAAGATGGGTTAGTGACTCATAATAAAGCCCGATTGGTTGTTCAAGGCTATAACCAAGAGGAAGGCATTGACTACGACGAAATCTATGCTCCGGTTGCTCGTTTTGAATCCATTCGTATGCTATGTGCTTTTGCTTGCTTTAATGATTTTAAACTCTTTCAAATGGATGTTAAGAGTGCTTTTCTAAATGGTATTATTAAAGAGGAAGTTTATGTAAAATAACCTCCTGGCTTTGAAGATTTTCAATTTCCTAATCACGTGTTCAAACTCCACAAAGCCCTTTATGGCCTCAAACAAGCTCCCCGTGCTTGGTATGAGCGCCTTAGCTCCTTTTTTGTTTCACACAATTTTTCTAAGGGCAAAGTCGACACGACCCTTTTTGTCAAATCCCATAATGGCACTCTTTTATTGATTCAAATTTATGTCGATGACATTATTTTTGGTACTAACAATACACTTTGTGTAGAATTTGCTAAAGTTATGCAGGAAGAATTTGAAATAAGCATGATGGGTGAACTATTATTCTTTTTGGGCTTACAAATCAAGCAAGGACCCAAAGGGACCTTCATCAATCAAGCAAAATATACAAAGGATCTCCTCAAATGTTTCGAACTTGACTCATCCAAATTAATGAGGACTCCTATGGCAACAACGACAAAGCTTGACAATGATGAAAATGGCACATCGGTCGATATTCGTAAGTATCGAGGTATGATCGGTAGTTTACTTTATCTAACTGCTAGCCGTCCTGATATCATGTTTAGTGTATGTCTTTGTGCACGATATCAAGCAAATCCAAAGGAATCACACTTATGTGCCGTCAAGCGTATTTTTCGATATCTCAAAGGTACCGTTAACATGGGCCTTTGGTATCCGAAATCTTCATCCTTTGAGCTTCACGGCTTCTCGGATGCAGATTTTATCGGATGCAAGATTGACCGAAAGAGCACTAGCGACACATGTCAATTCCTTGGGAAATCCTTAGTATCGTGGTTTAGTAAGAAACAAAATTCTGTTGCTCTTTCAACCACTGAGGCCGAGTATATTGCGGCCGGTTGCTGTTGTGCACAAATTCTTTGGATGTCCCAAACACTTATAGATTATGGTATTTTTCATACTTGCACCCCTATTAAATATGATAACACTAGTTCGATCAATCTCACGAAAAATTCGATTTGTCACTCATGCACGAAGCACATTGAAATTAGACACCATTTTCTTCGTGATCATCAGCAAAAGGGGGATATCCGCCTTGAATTTACTAACACTACTTATCAGTTAGCCGATATTTTTACCAAATCTCTCCCGGAGGATCGCTTCGTTTTTCTTTGCCAATAATTAGGTATTTTAAATTTCGACTCATAGTTCTTCTCGGCCGGCACACCGACGGTATACTGTGGTATACCGACAGCATGCCGATTTTGGTTCAGAATTATGTTCTGTGCCAAAAATTGGTATACCGTCGGCATACGTCGGCATACCGACGGTATACCGGTTCGCGACGGACTGCTTTATCAAATCACCTCGAGCCCACCACTCTTTCATTATCCCTTTATTCCTTCCCCCTCATTAACTATCCATCACATCCATCATCTCCACATTTAATACCCAACTCCTCTTTTCCTCTTCTCCATTCCCTTACTTCCCATCCGCATTAATAACCACCCCTTCCTCTCCCCATTAACTACTCCTTTACTTCCATTTCAAAACCATATTTTCCCCCTCATCCTCTACAACCGTTCCCACCCTTTTCCTTCCCAACATCTCCTTTAAAAACCCTATTCTCTTCTTCTTCCTCCTCCACTCTTTCATATCCTCTCAAAACCTTACTTCCACTTCCTACTTTCTTCATCTCCTCATAGCTGTCCCCAAGCGTGCTCACTCCTCCTCCTCCTCCTTCAATCCCTTCACCCCGGTGGCTCTCCCCCATGGATATGACCAGCGGGTCTTCACCTTCTCCTTGGCTGCCGAATCATGGTTCCAATACTTCGTGCACCATAACGTCTACAAAGGCCGCGCCATCAACTGGAACCTCTTCCCCGGCCATATTTCTCTCTTCGAGGAGACCGGTCTCTCTTCCCTCCTTCTGCGTCAGGTGCCTGCCTACCCCGCCGCCGTGCGTCTATTCTACTGCAACATGGTTCCGGACATCGAGAACGGCGCCATTGAGACTATGGTCAACGAGCGCCATTTCTGCCTGACGGCTCGTGATCTCTCTAGCATTCTCGGCATCCCGGACAGAGGAGAGGCTCTACCGGGCTTGGCTGCTCTTCATCCTTCGGCGTCGTGCTCTTTTGACGAATTCTGCGCTATCATTTGTAAGGGCTCAAACCCTCCTAATATCCCGGCTCTTTTTGCACAACTGGAGCCGTTTTATTACGAGCTCCATAGGATCGTATGCCACACCCTCTATCCCAAGGGCGGCAACTATGACGCCATCACCGGTGACGCCCTGGTGTGTATGTACTACTTGTATTCGAGGAAGTCTTGGTCCTTCCCCAAGACTCTTCTCCATGCCTTCTTCGGCGTCCTGCCCACGGGAAAGCAGAATCTGTACTATGGATCCTTCATCACTCTTATCTTGGAAGCCAAGCAAGTCGACCTCTCCCTCTGCTACTCGGACGGTGTCCCATCCTTCCTTGCTGTTTCCCGCTCCGTCGGTGGTGCCTCCACATCTCGTACCTCCTCCTTCCAAGAGCCGCCAGCTTCTGCTCCTGCTGCACCCGCCTCTACTCCTCCTGCCTCCGGTCGCTACATGCCGCTGACACAGCAGCATTTCGACATACGTATGGCTCAGGCAGAGGAGCAGATGCGGGCCCACACTCGTGGTCTTGGTACTCTGATCCAATCCCGCTTCCATGACCAGGCATATTTTATTCAGCGCACCCTTCAGGACCGGGATGCATTTCTGTATCTGAATCTTCAGGATCCGATGTACCAGGCCTTCCGCTTTTCCGATCCCAATGCCTACGACTTTATGTACCCGGACGGCATTGATCCTTTTGGCGCTTTCCACCAGGCTCAGGATGGTGGGGATGATCCGGCTGATGAGTAGGGGTTACTTCCTTGTGTTGGTGATGTCGAATAAGTGGTTGTCTTATTTTGTTTGTGGTTGTTTTTTTATGTCTTTTGCGGTCCTTCGGGGACCGGTGTTGGGTTGTTCCTAGTTGTTTGCAGTCCTACGGGGACTTGATTTCTGTCCTTTTATTGTCTTGCTAACTCTCGTAGAGGAGAGTTTTTCATATGTCTTTATGTAGTGTGTTATGGTTGTCATGCATGTATCCAATTTCTAATTTTTATCTATCAAATACATGCTTTTGTCTATGATATTGTGTTCCATATTCATTTTTTATTTTTTCTTTCCCATCTTTGACTAAGTGACAAACGGGGAGAAAACGTATTGAGGGGGAGTTGTCTACCTACGGGGGAGTAACTCCCTGAAGAAGATGTTATCTCTCTGTTTTATTAATTATCAAAATGGAGGAGATTGTTGGCACATTTTATTTTGATATAATTAACAGCATCTTCGTAGTTTAGTTTTCTCTGTCTTCAGATTGATATCATTTCTGAAGCTCTACTACTTAAAGACTGTCCATTCAAGTTTACCAACCATAGCCTTGAAGACTGAAGCAAAGATCGGCGTTCCTTGAAAAGACGGCTCTCTCCACTGCATGTTTTCGAGTCTGTACAAGGTCTAGGTCTTTCTGTAAACACTTAAGGTTGGATGACAAAACTAAAAGCTTTTCTCAAGTCAAAAATCAATATCTTATAAGAACGGCATATCGACGGTATGCTCCGGCATACCGGCGGTATACCGTTTTACTGACCACAAAACTTTCTGTGAGAAAGATCGGCATACCGACGGTATGCTCCGGCAAATCGACGGTATGCTCCGGCATACCGGCGGTATACCGTTTTACTGACCATAAAACTTTCTGTGAGAAAGATCGGCATACCGGCAGTATACCATTTTGTGGATCATAAAACGTTCTGTGACAAACATCGGCATACCGACGGTATGCTCCGGCATACCGACGGTATACCGTTTTGTTTGCCTCAAAAACATTCTGTGATGTTGATCGGAATACCGACGGTATACTCCGACATACCGTCGGTATACCGTTTTGTGAGCCATAGAACTTTCTGTGACAAACTTCGGCATACCGACGGTATGCTCCGGCATACCGACGGTATACTATTTTGTTTATTACAAAAATATTCCGTGACACACATCGGTATACCGACGATATACCGTGGCATACTATTTTGTTTATTACAAAAACATTCTGTGACACACATCGGTATACCGACGATATACCGCGGCATACCGACGGTATACCGGGTTACGAAATTTGATTTTTGAATGGCTTAGACCAGCATTAATGGCAGCATTAAATGCTCCCAACGGATACTAATATGACCGTTACTGTTCGACCGGTATACCGACGGTATGCCGGTCCATACCGACGGTATGCCGGTCAGCCTGTATCCAGGAGCATTAAATGCTACCTACTCTTGGTTTCTCTATAAATGAAAGCCTTCTCTCTCTTGAAGCTTTCACCAACTCTTGCCATAAATTTTCCAAACAACCAAGAGCTCCACCATTAATACTCTACCAAGCTTTTAATTGTCATCCTCTCCCAAAGTGCTAGAGTATTTAAGAGTTATAATTTTCGATCTTCAAGTGTTAGAAGATCAACAAGTTCTCTTCTCATTTCTTTGAAGTTGGCGAGCCTTCGTAAGAAAACTCGTGTGTTGAAGTTGGCGAATTCTTTGGATCCAAACTCGTGTTGAAGTTGGCGAGTTCTTCGGATCCAAACTCGTGTGTACTATTTTTTTAAATAGTGGATTTAAGCCGGAGAGATTTCCGGGACTGGATTGCCTCAAGCGAGGATACCAGGATACATCTTGTGTTTGATCTTCTTACTCTATCTTTTTATTTGACGAATATTGCTTCTTGTGCTTAAGTTATTTTTTATTTCCCTATTCACCCTCCCTCTAGGGTTCTACAGAATAGGGTTAGGGGTTCGGTCGGGGAGTCTATTTATAGGGCTGGAGCGAGTTTAGATTAGGGTTTCGGTCAATAGTTTAGGAATTAGGGTTAGGGTCGGGACGAAGGCGGCGATCGGGTGGTCGGTTTACAGAACCCCCCCCCCCCCCCCCCAATATTAGATATTACAATAAACCCCCACCGCCATAGTTATATGCAAAATCCAATTTGCATAATACCCCCCCCCCCCCCCCCCCCGCGTTATGCTCTGTGCAAATATAATTTGCACAAACAAAACAAATATTGCATACTGCTATAAAATAATTAAAATAATTACAAAATGATATTAAAATAATTTAAATAATTGCAAATTGATATTTTTGGCTTTAAAAATTATTTAAAAATTATTTAAAAAATCTTGAAAATTTCTAATAATTATAATAATTCATTTTAAGGATAAAAATGCTATTTAAAATAAATAAAAAAATATTTTAAAAATCTAGGGGCTTACACGGTCTCTTTATGAGAACCGAAGTTGAAGAAGACAAATTTGCTGGGGTGATTAAGATCACCATTGCTCAAAGCAAGATTTGCCCTATTGCGATCTGCTCCCAGGAACCAGCAAGTTCGAAAGAACTTCTGGAATGCTCGCTGTCACCTCCGAACTCAAAAACGAAGAACTCAAATAGACTCCAATGGCAGCGGCGGCGTAGCTCTCTTCGTCTCTTAATTTTAGAGTTCGACCTCAATGAAGGCACGAAGAGAGTATTTATAAAGGAGGACTGAAACCCTAATCCTAATTATGGCCGTAATTGATTGCAAAAAGATAGGAGCAAATAATGGATTCATTTGAATGAATTAAATTCAAATCCCACAAAAGATGGATCTGATTAATTGACTCAATCTTTCCATAACTGCTCAAATCTTTCAATCACCCACATCATAAGCCGCCTGTGCCCCTTAGCCCACTCAGTCCGTCAGCCCGTCAGCCCACGTGTAGCTGCGCAACAACACAGACGCGCAGTCCCGTAGCAGCAAAGAAGCGCAGCACCGCAAGCGCGCAACAATGCATAGCTACTGCGCAGAAGACGAGCGCACGAGCGCATCAACTGGTCATGCGCCGATGCTGAAGTGCAAAGTACAAAGTGCGCAAACAAAGTGCCACTTTGCGTCCTTGAGTCCGAGCCCAAGTCGCTAAGCTTAGCTCCATATGGAAATAATCCCATGAGCATGACAAAAAGTATTAATGTTTCATTGTTGGATTAGCCTTCTTTCTACTAGAAAAAATCTCCCACATGGCATCCATGTGCCTCTCCACACCTCATGTGATTCTCTCATGTCACGCCCCAGAACCAGAATACTGGAGAGCGGGGGCGTACATAGCCAGCTACGTATATTGAAGTGCAACCCACCTCGCTATACGGTCACGGCTGTCTAGATACATGAGGGTTTAACTACAAGCCAACATTCTCCTATGGTCGTGAACAAGCCTATTGTCTCAATCTCAAGCAAGCAATAATAGTTACAAGATGACAGAGCACCAAATATATAATAGCAAGGCGTCCCATATATTACATATTGGATGATCATGAAGCTAGTCGTACAAAATATCAAGACTAGCAAGAGTTCAGTCATACATGATCAACCCTAGGATCTGTCAATCATGTTACAGCCCGTAGACAGACAGTAATTAAAGGTGTAACCGAGCTAACAAGTGCTCATCGGCTAAACGCCTCAAAAGAATAATTTTTACAATAAAGTGGGAGAACAAAAAGAAACCCACTCGTTGCCAGGGTTACGCTTGGTGGTTACCATCTGGTTGGAAGGTAGGTAGATCCTCTGGAGCCGCTCCGATATCTGGCCATACAAAACCAGCTGGGTCAGACCCCAGAAAGAGCAAGTGCTACAAAGAGGCTTCACTTAGGAACTAAAACTAGCACATCATAAATGAAGAGTAAAGATAATTACAAGATACAGATAATAACCGAGATAACAATAATAAATTGAGCACGTGGAAACCATTCAGGTGGCCAGACTGCAACCCTTAAACCAAACAAGGACCGGGGTTGTAATCCTTCATCTGAATAGAAACCCGCCTCAATATACGGTTGATAAGGTAATAAGACAACAAACGAAAGAGGACACAGAACTGCTCCGGGAGCCAGGTTACAACCCTTAAACCAAACAAGGACCGGGGCTGTAACCCTTCGCCTGAACAGAACTGGACCCCTGATCTTTATTGTGAAGGCCAGTATAAATAATCATGATATTGAAGTAAGGTAAAACATGAAGAACATGGCATGGGATTACAATAAGACAATAAAAGAAGAGATGGCACAGAACTGCTCCGGGAGCCAGGTTACAACCCTTAAACCAAACAAGGACCGGGGTTGTAACCCTTCACCTGAACAGAACTGGACCCCTGATCTTTATTGTGAAGGCCAGTCACAGTAAGCAGGACGATATATGATAAGATAACCATGGAACTATTCAGATAGCCAAGTTACAACCCTTAAACCAAACAAGGACTGAGGTTGTAATCCTTCATCTGAACAGAACCTGGTATCCCATCTTTTATCGATACAAGAAATCATGTCCTGTCACAATCTTGTACAGGATCAGGACAAGTCAAAGCTGGGCTAGACTTCATTCAATCAATCACGGCCAAGCAAGGAGTACGTCTTGATACTTTAACTAACTAGGGTTATCACAGGCCTAGTTACTAGCAAGATGCAATGAGATTATCCCAACAGCCACAAGCCCTGCAGACCATCCGGTTATCCAGGTCGAATGTCCGTTTATGAAGAATGCAACACGTGACTGTGTGCTGGAAATGTGCCCTACTCGTCGGTAGGATACAAGTCCACTGAATGCGTCCAGATAACGGGATTGCCTGTAGCTGGAAATCTCTTCATGACTACTGAATCATTCTAGTTAATTAGCCTTAGTCAATTTCAGTAGGTACCCCTGACCGTGGTACTCAGGGATCCCCATCCTAGACATGATGCAAGACAGTACCAGTTTATTTGTACAAACACAATCGCCTACGGTATCCAGGTCTTTCATACTTGTCATGTCAGGCTAGCTGTCGTAACAGCATGTCATGATATATCATGTCAGTTTGCTTGTCAAGGGTACGCTACAGCGGGTCTTTATCGTGTTCTATTCTTACCTTATCATGAATGAGAGAAACTTGCATAAAATAACTAGTGACATATTCTTGAAGCCAAGGAAAAGATCTACAACTTTCATGTTTTGAGTTTTTCAAGATTTTAGCTACAAAACAACTTAAACAGGCAAAAACAGTAAAATAAAGCAATTCTGGCGCATGGGATTCCTGTACCATCGGCGCGTGGGATTCCTGCGTAATCGGCGCATGGGATTCCTGCACAAGCGGCGCATGGGATTCCTACACCATTGGCGCGTGGGATTTCTGCACAATCGGCACATGGGATTCCTGCACCATTGGCGCGTGAGATTCCTGCGCAATCGGCACATGGGATTCCTGCACCATTGGCGCATGGGATTCCTGCACAATCGGCGCATGGGATTCCTGCACCATAGGCGCGTGGGATTCCTGCGCAATCGATGCATGGGATTCCTGCACCATTGGCGCGTAGGATTTCTGCACAATCGGTGCATGTTATTCCTGCACCATTGGCGCGTGGGATTCCTGCACAATCGGCGCATGGTATTCCTGCACCATTGGCGCGTGGAAAACTCATGTTGCGTCTTCAGTACATGCGCGTAGGGAACCTATGCGCATGACACGCTCGGAGTTAAGGGATGCATTACCGGGACTTTACAGCGCATGGCCTCCCGGCGCATGGCCTCCCGGGCGCATGGGGATCATCGTCCCCAAACAGCAAGTTCAGCCATGAATGTTCCAAAAACTTGCCATGGCCATAACTTCCTCATCCGAAGTCGAAATCAAGCGAAACAAAATCCAAAACCGCATGAGATTGAATTCTCTACAATATATAACCATTAGTTTTCGAAAATAACCAAGTTTTAGAGATCAAAACCAAGAAAAACGAAAAGTTACAAACTTAGATCTACAAGAATCCATCCATCAAATCCAAAAATGTCAAGTTCTAAAGAGGCTTAGAATCAAGTAAAGAAGAGAATGGAACAATAAACTTGAGATCCATCATGAAGCAAGTTTGTACTTGCCTAAGCTCTCTTTCCTGGTAGGTGGAAGAGTAATGGTGGAGAAGAAGAAGTGAAGGAGAAGAATAAATGAAGAGAGAGAGAGAGTTAGGTAGAAATATAAATGAGGGTGGTGGTGGTAGGTGGGGGTTCGGTCCACCTAAAAATCAAGTCAAGCCGAACCAGCAACAAGTTGAACCGAACCAAGAAGGAAATGCCAAAATAACCATACAGGGAAATACGCAATACGAGTCAAGAATACGTACACGTATACCAAGATACGCAATACGAACCACAGGCATTACAACTCTACCCACCTTAAAAGAATTTCGTCCTCAGAATTTAATTAAGAGGCTAGAGCGGAAAGGACAAGCTATATTAATCGTAAGCTATAACAAGCAGTCTATCATGCAGTCATTTATTCAAGCAAGAAATTGAAAGCATAAGGCATAAGGAAGACATTATACCTTACGAGTCAAACAGGTCTGGATATCGTGATCGGATATCATCCTCACGCTCCCACGTCGACTCACCCAAAGAGTGATGACCCCAAGCAACACGGACTAAACTAATAGTCTTGTTCTTGAGTACCTTCTCTCTCCGGTCCAATATAGGCACGGGCCTCTCCTAACCAATTCTAAATGATCCAGGATGTGGCTCGGGTCTGGGATATACCGTCGCAGTTGGGATACATGGAACACGGCATGCACCTCACGTAGCGACGGTGGAAGAGCGAGACGATAGGATACATCACCTACTCGCTTCAGAATGTCAAAGGCCCTATATACCTAGGACTAAGCTTTCCTCGTACGCCGAAACGAATGACGCCACGGTTAGGCAAAATCCTCAGAAATACATGGTCGCCGACAGAAAATTCAAGGGGACGCCGATGAGAATCGGCCCAATGATGCTGGCGATCTTGGGCAACTCGAAGATGATCCCTGACTCTTCTGACCACTTCAACTGTCTGGGCAATCATTTTTGGACCGAGCATCTGCCTCTCTCCAATATCATCCCAGGCTAGCGGGGATCTACACTTCCTACCATACAGTGCCTCGAACGGTGCCATCTGGATACTATCTTGGAAACTATTGTTGTACGAAAACTCCACCAGGTGCAGGTGATCTTCCCACGATCTACCGAAGTCGAGCGTACAAGATCTCAACATGTCTTCAAGAGTCTGGATCGTACGTTCCGACTGGCCATCTGTCTGCGGGTGATAAGCTGAGCTGAACTGGAGGTGAGTTCCCAAACTTTCTTGCAAGCTGTGCCAAAAGTGTAACGTAAACCTTGAATCTCGGTCCGAGGTGATACTGACTGGTACTCCATGCATCCTGACTACCTGCCTGAGGTACATCTCTGCCAGCTGAGCCGTCGACTGACCAACTCTGAACGAGAGAAAGTGGGCCACCTTCGTGAGCCGGTCAACTATAACCCAAATAGCATCTCGACCAGCTGGGGATCTAGGTAATCCAGTCACGAAATCCATGGTCACATGCTCCCACTTCCATTCTGGAATTGGCAAGGGCTGAAGAAGTCCAGCTAGCCTCTGATGTTCAGCTTTAACTTGTTGACAAACCAAACATCGAGAGACAAACCGGGCTATCTCTCTCTTCATGCCATTCCACCAAAAGTGCTGACAAATATCACGGTACATCTTTGTACCGTCAGGATGGATAGAATATTGAGAACTGTGAGCTTCTGCCATGATCTCCTGTCTAATATCTCCACTGGGTATACAAAGACGCCTTCCATGCCTAAGTGTACCGTCTTCATGGATACATAACTCTGGTCTTCGTCCTGCCTCACACTCTGCTCTGAGTCGCTGAAGCTTGGAATCTGCTGACTGCGCCATCCGAATCCTCATGACTATAGTGGACTGAACTTGCATGCTGGCCATCAATGCCACACTGGAAGGGAGAACAACTTCTATACCTATCTTCTGAAGATCTGCTAACAACTCCGACTGCGCTGTTAGGAAATAAACTCCGGCTCTCCTACTCAATGCATCTGCAACAATGTTGGCCTTCCCAGGATGATACTGCAGGTTGACATCATAATCCACAAGTAGCTCCAGCCACCTTCTCTGACGCATGTTAAGATCCTTCTGGGTGAAAACATACTTCAGGCTCTTGTGGTCGGTGAAAATCTCCACCCTATCTCCGTATAGGTAGTGCCTCCATAACTTAAGTACAAACACTACTGCTGCCAGCTCCAAGTCATGGGTTGGGTAATTCCTCTCATGATCATGAAGTTGTCGTGACGCATAAGCTATTACCTTCCCATGTTGCATCAAAACACATCCTAAACCTCTGCCTGAGGCATCATAGTACACTGAAAATCCTCCGGTCCCATCTGGAAGTGTGAGAATGGGTGCCGTCATCAAGCCTCGCTTCAACTTCTCAAAAGAATCCTGACACTCTGCTGTCCAAGAAAATTGCACATCCTTGCGGGTCAACTGGGTCAATGGCGCTGAAATTCGAGCAAAGTCTGAAATAAATCGCTGGTAGTAGCCGGCCAAGCCAAGAA
Organism: Iris pallida; assembly: GCA_029216955.1. NCBI lineage: Eukaryota > Viridiplantae > Streptophyta > Magnoliopsida > Asparagales > Iridaceae > Iris > Iris pallida. The sequence continues at coordinate 33,724,707 of JANAVB010042618.1, forward strand.
AACTACAAACTTATGCAACCGTGCTGGGCACTGGCCATGTCTCAATGGCCACAATCTTCTGGGGATCCACTTCTACTCCTCCTCTGGTGATGATATGGCCCAAGTACGAAATACGATCGAGCCAGAACTCGCATTTACTAAACTTGGCATACAACTGGTGCTCTCTGAGAATCTGGAGGACAACTCGGAGATGCTGCTCATGCTCCGCTTCACTCTTGATGTAGACCAGGATGTCGTCTAGGAACACAATTACGAACTGATCTAAATAAGGCATGAAGATACGATTCATGAGGTCCATGAATACAGCTGGCACATTGGTTGCTCCAAATGGCATCACAAGGAACTCCCAATGCCCATACCTAGATCTGAAAGCTGTCTTCGGGATGTCCTGCTCTCTGACTCTGATCTGATGGTATCCTGACCGCAAATCTATCTTCGAGAATACTGTTGCTCCTCTGAGTTGATCAAACAGGTCATCTATCCTCGGGAGAGGGTATTTGTTTTTGATTGTCACTGAGTTCAAGGTACGATAATCTACACATAATCTGGACGTACCATCCTTCTTTTTTACAAGAAGCATCGGGGCTCCCCAAGGCGATCCACTAGCACGAATGAATCCCTTGGTTCTAAGTTCTTCAATCATCTTGTACAATATCTCTAATTCTGACGGTGCCATCCTGTAGACTCTCTCTGACACTGGGGCTGTTCCGAGAATCAAGTTGAAGGTGAACTCGATCTCCCGCTCTGGCGGCATCCCTGGAAGCTCTTCGGGGAAAACATCTGGAAACTCCTCGACTATTCTAGGTAACTGCACTGCTGCTACTGCCATCCGCAACACTGGAGGAGAAGGTTCAACTTCGCCTCGGGAAAAGAAAAACTCTGGCTTGTCTGGAATGCTAAAAACAACCCTGCCACTGTAGCAGTCTATCCTAGCATACTAGTCCCTCAACCAATCCATCCCTAAGACCACATCATAATCGGCCATCGGGAACTCTATCAATCTAGCGGGAAACTCTCTACCGCTAACTACGATCCGACACGAGGAAAACACTCTATCTACTCCCACAAGTCCGTTACCAGTAAGTATATTGAGCCTTACTGATGATGACTCGGGCTCCAGTCCTATCCGTGTCACGAATCGTGCAGACATAAATGAATGTGAGGCACCAGAATCAAATAATACTGAAGCTGGAAAGGTGTTGACGAGAATATTACCTGCCACTACCTCACCTGGTGCTATTTCTTCTTCTTTTATGGTCAAAGCCAGCACTTGACCATGCCCTCTGGGTGCGGGTCTCCTCTGCTGAAAATTTCTCTGTCTGCTCTGGATCAGGGCTTGGGCTTGGGCATACTGCTGCGGTCTCTGCTGCTGGAATGCCTGGGCTTGCGTCGGTAATGGCCTCGGGAACGGGTACTGCAGCTGCTGCTGCTGCTGGACCGGTGCTGGTCCCCTAACTGAAGGACTATAGAAGGCCGATGAACTCCCCCTGTTCGGGCAATTCCCAATCCTGTGGTCCGGGACACCACAAACCAAGCACAAACCCTGTGCTCTGCGACACTCTTATACCACATACCCTGGCTTCCCGCAGTGTGAACATCCCATTGCGGAAGACTGCTTTTGCTTCTGCTGCTGAGGGTGCGTCGGGGTGGAATTGTGAACCGATGTCACTGAGGCCGCCCGCCTCGGAGCTCCAATAGTCAAAGCCCTGGCTGCCGGGGCTGGTGTTGTTGACTGATTCATCTGACCGTAGGATCGCTTCCGACCTCCGGTCCTATCCACGATCCTCTGGAAGGTATATTTATGCCTCCGGGCTGCCCTCAGTACTGCATCAAAGGTCTGATTCTCAAACTGCTCCACCGCCAACAAAATCTCTAGGTGGAGCCCCTGCTGGAACCGCTGGGCTCTATCGAACTCGGTCGCCACTAAGGTGGGAGCAAACCGACTAAGCCTAGAGAACTCGGCCGCATATCCATCGACCGTCCTACCCATCTGCTTCAGATTGGTGAACCTGGTCTGTAGATCATACCGAGCTACAGCATCAAAATACTTGGTCTGGAATCTCTCTCTGAATACTGCCCATAAAATAGGGGCCACTAACCCAACGGCCTGCGACGCCCACCAGCTGCGGGCAAGATCCAATAGCTGTAGGCGCACCACGGCCACCTTCTCGTTCTCTGGAGTCCTGGCTGCTTCTAGAATCACCTCTGTGCCCTGAAGCCATGCATCTGCAGCGATCGCATCTTCACTGCCGTCGAAGAAGGGAGGGTTCAAGCGCTTGAAGCTGTTGGCCGCGCTATTACCCTGATGACCTCCTCTGGTTAAAGCGTCTGCCACCGCCTGGTGCAAGGCATCTCCTCGACGATCCTGGGAGGCTAATAGTGACCTGATGAGACCCACCAAAGTGCCATCATCAGGCTCTGCAGGCTGGACGGGCTGAATTGGTGGTTCTCCTCCGGTAGACACGACTCTGGAGGCTACTCCTGAATGCTGGGCTTGATCTCCAGATTGCTGCTGATCCGCGGGAGGTGCTCCGCCTTGCTGATCGACAGGTCCAGGAACAATGCCGCTGAAGAAGACGACATAGGGAACAATAAGTAAGGACCAGGACAGATCAAAGATACAAGCATGTGATCAGGTCAAGATTTTCAGGGATCAAGAGGATATGAGCAGAGATCAAGGGAGAGTACTGATTGAGACATCTATTCGATAAACCCTCACATATCTTGATTTACAAGACCTGCATGGGCCACCACTAAAACCATGTCACGTCCCAGAACTAGAATATTAGAGAGCGGGGGCGTACATAGCCAGCTACGTATATTGAAGTGTAACCCACCTCGCTATACGGTCACGGCTGTCTAGATACATGAGGGTTTAACTATAAGCCAACAGTCTCCTATGGTCGTGAACAAGCCTATTGTCTCAATCTCAAGCAAGCAATAATAGTTACAAGATGACAGAGCACCAAATATTTAATAGCAAGACGTCCCATACATTACATATTGGATGATCATGAAGCTAGTACAAAATGTCAAGACTAGCAAGAGTTCAGTCATACGTGATCAACCCTAGGATCTGTCAATCATGTTACAGCCCGTAGGCAGACAGTAATTAAAGGTGCAACCGAGCTAACAAGTGCTCGTCGGCTAAACGCCTCAAAAGAATAATTTTTATAATAAAGTGGGAGAACAAAAAGAAATCCACTCGTTGCCAGGGTTACGCCTGGTGGTCACCATCTGGCTGGAAGGTATGTAGATCCTCTGGAGCCGCTCCGATATCTGGCCATACAAAACCAGCTGGGTCAGACCCCAGAAAGAGCAAGTGCCACAAGGAGGCTTCACTTAGGAACTAAAACCAGCACATCATAAATGAAGAGTAAAGATAATTACAAGATACAGATAATAACCGAGATAACAATAATAAATTGAGCACGTGGAAACCATTCAGGTGGCCAGACTGCAATCCTTAAACCAAACAAGGACCGGGGTTGCAATCCTTCACCTGAATAGAAACTCGCCTCAATATACGGTTGATAAGGTAATAAGTGTCACGCCCCAGTACCGAAATACGGAGACGGACTAGGCCAGCTACTCCATATGAGGTACGTAACGTCATACGGTGATCGTGGCTGTCGAGAGACTAGGGGGTACATGCTACAATCAAGTCTCCTATGGTCCCACAGAGTTCTATGTCTCAATCAATTAAATCACACCAGCAATTAAATGAACATTAAAGATAAAGCAGTAAGGCATCCCCGAAGCTTCATCAAAATGGTCATGAGAGACTAGCTTTATAATTTAGCTATCTCAGAGAGTCAGGAGTACAAAATTATATACAGCTGCAGTCTGCTTAATTACAATGATGTACTGACACAAAATATCAAGTAATCCGGCTAACAGGTGCCGGTGGCTAAACGCCGCAAAAGTATAAGCAGGAGTGGTGGAGAAGAAACCCACTCGAGTCCCCGAACCGCCATGCTCCTAGTATGCACCATGGATGTCAGGAAGGAAGATCGTGTCCTCCGGCTCTGCTACGAGATCTGGCCAAACAAAACCAGCGGGGTCAACCCCGAAATAGCAAGTACCGCCAAAGGGGCACAAGAGTTAAGATTAAAAACCCAGTTAAATAGAATGATTGATAATAGTAATACTTATGCTACTATTATAGGGTGGCGCAACATCCTCGAACCCATATGGCACCCTTACAACCAAACAAGGACAAAAGGTGCCGCATGGAGTCGGGACGTATCGTACTCTATAACTTTCACATAAGTTAAAAGGTATAAATAATAAAATCTCCTGATCGTGACTTCGGTCGATAGCCTATCGCAGCACAATAACCAACCCAACAATCAAACAAGAATATGGGTTGGATCATGTACCATGATAGTCCATGTTCCTCAGTCATTCACAGAAGTAGCAATTCACGATCAGAATAAGTCTTCCGTTCATAACTTCGGTCCACAGCCTATCATAGTACGATAACCAACCCAACAATCAAACAAGAACATGGGTTGGATCACGTACCATGACAGTCCGCTTCCCTCAGTTATTCACGGAAGGTAATAGGATACAAGCAAGTCGTTTTAACGACCAATCAAGTCTACGAGTTTCTAGTGGGACGAGGTTATCCTCGCATCATGTTATTTAGTAAATCCTCAGATCGTATCTTTCCAGCAAGGCTAGCCAACCCAGGGGTTCGCGTAGACAGGTGTCATTGAGCACAGGTCCCTCGTAAGGCTACCTCGCCAAGACATATAATATATAGCAGGAATTAATCGGATACAGTCATCCACTCGTTGCAGATGACACAGTATCCATGGAGACCAGCCGGCGCGTCAAGACAGTATCTCAAGACGGCTGGTGTAACACGATCTCGGGATTTTGCCCTCCCCATGCATCTAGTATATTTAGTTGCCTAGTTTAACCCTAGGTGAAATCTTGGACTCATATGTTGTGGCCTGCATGATTGTCCTCCTAAAGTCGTACTTTAGTACGAGTACCCCAAAGAGGATCTATGTCAATCAGTATGTCAACATGTTCTACCCTCCTTAGTGTAATGTATCATTGCAAATATGCCACGTGGAGTTACGAGTCATTTGTCGAGCATGAACAAGAACTGGGACATTCAGGTATATGTATCAGGAAGGAACACTTTGTTCTCCGGGGTCACATTAGTGCTCATATCATGCTCGGGACAAAAGGCGTAAGGATATAAAATGGGCATATAATATCTAATAAAATATCAAAAGCGTACGCACAAAAGCACGCACGCTCAAGGGGTAAAAGTCACGCAGGCTCACTCAGGCTCACTCAAGGCAGCATGCGTGAAAAGTCACGCAGACTCAAGGGAAGAGCTGCGTGAAAAGTCACGCAAGCTCAGGGGAAGAGCTGCGTGAAAAGTCACGCAAGCTCAAGGAGAGAGCTGCGTGAAAAGTCACGCAAGCTCAAGGAGAGAGCTGCGTGAAAAGTCACGCAAGCTCAAGGAGAGAGCTGCATGAAAAGTTACGCAAGCTCAAGGAGAGACACGCTTCCAACAGGAAGCGTGCTCAAACAGGAGCACACTGTTCACTGTCTTCTCCAAACAGCAAGAACACCATGGCTGAACCCAAACTTCAAAGCATCATAACTTGGCCATCCGAACTCCAAATCCAGATTTTCAAAGTTCCAACTAGGGTGAAACTGAATGCTCTTCCACATGGAAGCATCAAAAACCCATAAAATCCAACTAAAGTAGATCAAACCATGCAAAATCCGAAAATGATTAAAACCTAGATCTACAAAAATCAAAGCTTCAAAATGGAAATTTCCAAGTTCTAAACTAGTATAGATTGAGGAGAAGAACATGTTTTGGCAAATAGTTTTGTAAGAAATCATTGACAAAATTATGGATCCATCTCTTGAGCAAGTTGGTACTTGCCTTGGTTGGTGGAGGAAGTAAATGAGAGGAAGTAAATGAGAGGAGAGAGAATGAGATGAGTATATATAAAGATCTTGGACCCATGGGTTCATGATGAACCAAAGGGTTCATGATGAACCATTGGTGAACCAAGAATGGGTTACCCAAATGAGCCAAAACTGTAGGCCCAAATGCAGAAAATAAATTAGGAAATAATATTTTGTCAAATATTTTTGGAAAATGCATGAAGAAACACAGCATAATAAATATAGTATAAATACAAGGTAAATACAATTTTATCGGTTTACGTATTAAAATATGTATTCCAGGATCGGGGAGTGACATCTCTACCCTTCTTAGAAAAATTTCGTCCTCGGAATTCCAGCCAAGACAGGATAGTGAAATCAGGGCAAGCAAGGCACAATCATATATAAGTTAACTATCATAGCAGTTATTATCATACATCACAAAGTGTAAAACAAGCAGGTGCAGATAAGCATGGAATCGTGTCAATAAGGTGCAAAAATATACCTTATTAGTCAAACAAATACGGATACCGAGATCTGATCTCGTCCTCGTGCTCTCAGGTTGACTCTCCCGGAGAGTGATGGTTCCAAGAAACACGGACAAGGTTTATCGTCCGATTCTTGAGTACCTTCTCTCGCCGGTCTAAAATAGATACAGGTTGCTCCTCGTAAGTTAGGTCGGTACCAACGACTAACTTAGAATGATCGAGGACATGACTCGGATCCGGGATATACCCACGTAATTGGGACACATGAAACACATCATGTATGCCGGTTAACGAAGGCGGAAGGGCAAGTCGATAAGCCACATCGCCTACCCGAGCGAGAATCTTAAAAGGACCAACGTATCTTGGACTAAGCTTTCCTCGGGTTCCAAATCTGATGATACCCCGAGTAGGCAAAATCCGCAGAAATACTTGGTCGCCAACTCTGAACTCTAGAGGCCTACGATGCTGATCTGCCCAATGACGATGTCGGTCCTGTGCAACTCGAAGGCGCTCTCTGACCAACTTAACTATCTCCACAGTCTGCGTGATCATCTCTGGCCCCAACATCTTCCGTTCTCCGACGTCGTCCCAGGCCAAAGGGGACCTGCACTTTCTTCCGTACAATGCTTCGAACGGGGCCATCTGAATGCTAGCCTGATAGCTGTTGTTATAGGAGAACTCCACTAGATGAAGGTGATCCTCCCAAGATCCGCCAAAATCTAAGGTACACGCCCGTAGCATATCTTCTAACGTCTGGATGGTTCTTTCTGATTGCCCGTCAGTTTGTGGATGATAAGCACTACTGAATCTTAACTTGGTTCCCAAACTTTGGTGTAAGCTCCGCCAAAAATGGGAAGTAAACCGCGTATTCCGATCTGATACTATACTAACTGGAACACCGTGCTGCCTTACTATCTGCTTCATGTACATTTCTGCTAACTGCTCAGTAGTCTGTCCAACTCGGAAGGGAAGGAAATGAGCGACCTTCGTGAGTCGATCTACTATTACCCAGACTGCATTCTTACCAGACGGAGATCTAGGTAAACCGATCACAAAATCCATCGTGATGTGCTCCTATTTCCATTCTGGGATAGGAAGCGGCTGTAGCAACCCTGCTGGTCTCTGCTGCTCGGCTTTCACCTGCTGACATACCAGACACTTGGATACAAAACTCGCTATCTCTTTTTTCATGCCATTCCACCAAAAGTACTGCCTGATATCTCGATACATCTTCGTTCCTCCTGGATGAATGGAGTAAATAGAACTATGAGCTTCGGACATAACTTCTTGCCGAAGGTCTCCACTCGGTACACAGAGTCTGTTTTCAAACCTGAGCGTACCATCTTCATGAATCACTAATATTTTGTCAAATATTTTTGGGAAATGCATGAAGAAACACAGCATAATAAATATAGTATAAATACAAGGTAAATACAATTTTATCGGTTTACGTATTAAAATACGTATTCCCGGATCGGAGAGTGACAATAAGACAATAAACGAAGAGAGGACACAGAACTGCTCCGGGAGCCAGGTTACAACCCTTAAACCAAACAAGGACCGGGGCTGTAACCCTTCGCCTGAACAGAACTGGACTCCTGATCTTTATTGTGAAGGCCAGTATAAATAATCATGATATTGAAGTAAGGTAAAACATGACGAACATGGCATGGGGTTACAATAAGACAATAAAAGAAGAGAGGGCACAGAACTGCTCCGGGAGCTAGGTTACAACCCTTAAACCAAACAAGGACCGGGGTTGTAACCCTTCACCTGAACAGAACTGGACCCCTGATCTTTATTGTGAAGGCCAGTCACAGTAAGCAGGACGATATATGATAAGATAACCATGGAACTATTCAGATAGCCAAGTTACAACCCTTAAACCAAACAAGGACGGAGGTTGTAATCCTTCATCTGAACAGAACCTGGTATCCCATCTTTTATCGATACAAGAAATCATGTCATGATGCAATTTTGTACAAGATCATGACAAACTAGACTGGGCTGGACTCTATCCAATCAATCACGGCCAAGCAATAAGTACGGCTTGATACTTTTAACTAACTAGGGTTATCACAGACCTAGTTACTAGCAAGATGCAATGAGATTATCCCAACAGCCACAAGCCCTGCAGACCATCCGGTTATCCAGGTCGAATGTCCGTTTATGAAGAATGCAACACGTAACTGTGTGCTAGAAATGTGCCCTACTCGTCGGTAGGCTACAAGTCCACTGAATGCACCCAGATAACGGGATTGCCTGTAGCTGGGAATCTCTTCATGACCACTGAATCATTCTAGTTAATTAGCCTTAGTCAATTTCAGTAGGTACCCCTGACCGTGGTACTCAGGGATCCCCATCCTAGACATGATGCAAGACAGTACCAGTTTATTTGTACAAACACAATCGTCCACGGTGTCCAGGTCTTTCATACTTGTCATGTCAGGCTAGCGGTCGTAACAGCATGTCATGATATATCATGTCAGTTTGCTTGTCAAGGGTGCGCTACAGCGGGCCTTTATCGTGTTCTATTCTTACCTTATCATGAATGAGAGAAACTTGCATAAAATAACTAGTGACATATTCTTGAAGCCAAGGAAAAGATCTACAACTTTCATGTTTTGAGTTTTTCAAGATTCTAGCTACAAAACAACTTAAACATGCAAAAATAGTGAAATAGAGCAATTCCGGCGCATGGGATTCCTGCACCATCGGCGCGTGGGATTTCTGCACAATCGGCCCATAGGATTCCTGCACAATCGGTGCATGGGATTCCTGCACCATTGGCGCGTGGGATTCCTGTACAATCGGCGCATGGGATTCCTGCACCATTGGCACGTAGGATTCCTGCACAATCGGCATATGGGATTCCTGCACCATTGGCGCGTAGGATTCCTGCGCAATTGGCGCATGGGATTCCTGCACCATTGGCGTGTGGGGTTCCTGCACAATCGGCGCATGGGATTCCTGTACCATTGGCGCGTGGGAAACTCACGTTGCGTCTTCAGTACATGTGCGTAGGGAACCTACGTGCATGACACGCTCAGAGTTAAGGGATGCGTTGCCGGGACTTCACAGCGCATGGCCTCCCGGCGCATGGCCTCCCGGGCGTATGGGGATCATTGTCCCCAAACAACAAGTTCAGCCATGAAAGTTCCGAAAACTTGCCATGGCCATAACTTCCTCATCCGAAGTCGAAATCAAGCGAAACAAAAGCCAAAACCGCATGAAATTGAATTCTCTACAACATAGAACCATTAGTTTTCGAAAATAACCAAGTTTTAGAGATCAAAACCAAGAAAACTGAAAAGTTACAAACTTAGATCTACAAGAATCCATCCATCAAATCCAAAAATGTCAAGTTCTAAAGAGGCTTAGAATCAAGTAAAGAAGAGAATGGAACAATAAAACTTGAGATCAATCATGAAGCAAGTTTGCACTTGCCTAAGCTCTCTTCCCTGGTAGGTGGAAGAGTAATGGTGGAGAAGAAGAAGTGAAGGAGAAGAATAAATGAAGAGAGAGAGAGAGTTAGGTGGAAATATAAATGAGGGTGGTGGTGGTAGGTGGGGGTTCGGTCCACCTAAAAATTATCACGCCCCAGAACCAGAATACTGGAGAGCGGGGGAATGACTCAGCCAGCTACGTATTACGGGTAGAAGAATACCGTATAATACGATCAATGCTATCTAACCAGACGAGGGGGTGCATAATACATGAAAGTCTTACTATGGTCACTTCACATCTATTGTCTCAATCATTCAAACAAGAAGCAAAAATAGAAAACACGTAAGATAAAGCAGTAAGGCGTCACAAACGCTTAGTCAAGATGTTATTGAGATCTGGCTTTACAAAACATAGCCAGATGATATAGTAATATATACACAATTGTTATCAGCTGCAGTCTGACTTAGTTACAATTATGTAAAAGCAAGTGCAAGACTATCCGACTAACATGTCGGTGCCAAACGGCTAAGTATAAAGTAAATAACAAAACGAGCGGTGGAGTAAGGAACCCACTCGAGTCCTCCTGCGATCATTCCCCTAGTATTGACCATCTTGGAGGTGGAAGTAAGCTGAGTCCTCGGGAACCGGCTCTAAATCTGGCCATGCAAAACCAGAGAGGTTAGACCTCTAATAGCAAGTACCACAAGGAAGCACGATATGAAGGATTAAACCAGTAAGTAAGTGAATATAATAATAGATCTCTGCTTTCCACTAGGATTTACATAACATCACGACACTTCGAACCAACCTCCCAACCAAACAAGGACAGAAGTTGGCCCGTCATGTCCTGACATTCTGATCATCTCAGTTAGGCAACCGAGTAGGTACAGTACACAAACAAATCATCTTGAACGGCCAATCAACTCCTGCGGCTTGCTATTGTGAGTCCCAAGTTATCCTGGAATTATGCAATTAGGGATTCCTCAGTTCTTACTATGTGCGAGCAAGGCTAGTCTATCCAGTCAATCAATTATGCCAATCATGAATTAGACGAGTCCCAGCGGGACGCCCGTCATCAATATACAATATACAATAATAATATAAGCAGATACCGCTTCCTGCCCGTGTGGCAGGTTTACGGTATCTGTGGGAACCAGCCGGCCTGTCGGGCACTACTAGTCCCAAGAGGGCTGCCATGTAAGAGCTCGGGGATCCATTCTCTCCATGCAATCATTATTTTATTTAACTTAATAGTCTCTACGTTGAGTGAAATCCCATGCCGTGGATCATGGTCATTCAAATGAGTACTTTCGTACGGGGTACGATATGCGCAACTCTACAACGATACCCGTGTGGCTAGGTTGTAGGTCTTACATAGCGTAATGCAACAATCAAATCTAACCACGGAGTAATCATGCCTTGACCATAAAGTACACATGCTGCTTTGTAGAAAAATAAATAAATTGAAGCCTACACATGCCTGTATGTCAATATTCGGGATCGGCTAATCGATTACAATAGTTCATAACATGAACGTGTCTCATTCATTTAATTCAATAAGATGACTAGCCAGTCTCTTAGTTCCAACTTAGGAACGCATGATCAATTTTAGTCAAGATAACCATTATTATCAATGGTGACAATGCATGAAGGTCAATTAGTATTAAATGGGGTCGAGTCTATAACTCTCAGGGTTAAGTTCCAGTCTCACTGGGTATCCATAAACCAATCAAGACACAGGACACGTTCTACACAACCATATGTATCAAAAATATTAACATGCTAAGATTATCGAGTTCATGCGGAAGGCATAAGGATATAATAGGAAAATTATCATGCTACCATTAAACAAATAAATTAGAGAACAAATAGAAACACCCAGGTCAGGAAGTCACGCCAATAAGTCTATGTTAAGGCCAACAAGTCATGCCAACAAGTCTATGCTAAGGCCAACAAGTCATGCAAGAATCGTACGCGTAAAAAGGGTACGCCAAGTTAAGTAGGTAGGAGTGAGCGTATAAACTGCGTGAGCGTGAAAAGTGGTTCATGTTGGTACGCACAGCGTGAGCGTATGAGCGTGAAAAAGCGTGATAAGAAATTCACGCACGCACAAAGTGAGCGTGGAAAGAAATTCACGCACGCACAGCGTGAGCGTGATAAGAAATTGACGTACGCACAGCGTGAGCGTGATAAGAAATCCACGCACGCACAGCGTGAGCGTGATAAGAAATTCACGCACTTACAGCGTGAGCGTGATAAGAAATTCACGCACGCACAGCGTGAGCGTGACTCAAATGTCACGCTAACACGTAAAGACGTAAGCGTGACTCAAAATTAATGCAGACACGTAAGGACGTGTACGTGACTAAAAATTCACGCTGGCACGTAAGAACGTGAGCGTGACTCAAAATTCACGCTAACACGTAAAGACGTGTGCATGACTAAAAATTTACGCTGGCACGTAAGAACGTGAGCGTGACAAAATCTCCCGAACTCCAATCTTAGAGAGCCTTCGTTCCAAGCCAGAAATGAGGTTCCCATGGTTCAGAATGGTGTAGAAGGAGAAGCTCTACAACATGAACTATCTATTTCGAAAGCACGCCAGTTTGGTGGATCAAAACCCATGGACAACCGAAAATACAACAACTTAGATCTGGAAGAAACGAGCCAAAGAAATCAAAAATGCTAAGTAGTAAACTCTCTTAGAATCACAAGGGGAAGACAAATGAACCATAAAAATGGGTGGAGGAGAAGCAAGATGTACTTGCCTTCTCCTGGTAGGTGGAAGAGAGTGATGAGGAAGAAGAAGAAGTAAATGGTGAAGGAAAGTTATGAGGAGAGAGAATGGGATGGGGGTTTTAAATAGAGAAAGGGGTGGTGGTAGGTGGGGTTCGGTTCATGTGAACCATCATGAACCCGAGAAGAACCAACCTAGGCCGAACCAAAAATAAAACTAAAGCAGAGAATAAAAGCAGGAAGAAAATGCAGATAATAAAATACAGGAATAAAATTACAGGAAATAAAATGCAGATAATTAATTAATCATGAAATTAAAAGAATTTAAAATACAGGATAATATATGATAAATATTAAATAAATATATATGAGTTGTACATGTATAAAAATTTGTATTCTGGGAACGGGGAGTGACATCTCTACCCACCTTAGAAAAATTCCGTCCTCGAAATTTCAAATCCAAGCAGGATAGAAATATTAGAGCTAAACTAATCAAAGTACAAGCAATTCTAGTGATCAAGCAATCGTTTTACCATAAGCAAGTACTATATATGTAAATTCATCATTCTACCATATCAAGTAGCTCTACCCATAAGGTGATAAGCATGAAGAATCAGGACAATCAAGGTATACAGAAAAAGATATACCTTGTGAGTCAAACAGGTGTGGATACCGTGATCGGATATCATCCTCACGTTCCCACGTTGACTCTCCCAAGGAGTGATGACCCCAAGCAATACGGACAAGACTAATTGTTCGGTTCTTGAGTATCTTCTCTCTTCGGTCCAAAATGAACACAGGCTGTTCCTCGTAAGACAGGTTGGTACCAACAACCAGCTCAGAATGATCGAAGATATGGCTTGGGTCCGATACATACCTACGTAATTGAGATACATGAAATACGTCATGCACCTCTCGTAATGAAGGTGGGAGGGATAAACGATAAGCAACATCGCCTACCCGATCAAGGATAGCAAATGGGCCCACGTACCGTGGACTCAATTTCCCGCGAACGCCAAATCTAATGACCCCACGAGTAGGTGAGATCCGCAAGAATACGTGGTCCCCAACAGAGAACTCTAACGGCCTACGATGCTGGTCCGCCCAATGACGATACCGATCCTACGCAACTCGAAGTCGCTCTCTAATTCCCTTAACCACTTCAACCGTCTGGACAATCATTTCTGGGCCTAGCATCTTCCTCTCCCCGATATCATCCCATGCAAGCGGTGACCTGCATTTCTTACCATACAGTGCTTCAAATGGCGCCATCTGGATACTGGCTTGATAACTATTATTGTATGAGAACTCGACTAAGTGCGGGTGACTCTCCCAAGACCCTCCAAAATCTAGAGTGCAAGCTCGCAACATGTCTTCTAAAGTCTGAATCGTTCTTTCTGATTGTCCATCCGTCTGCGGATGGTAAGCCGTGCTAAATCTTAACTTGGTACCCAGACTACGATGTAAGCTTTTCCAGAAATATGATGTAAAGCGGGTATCTCGATCCGATACAATACTGACAGGGACTCCATGTTGCCTGACTATCTGTTGCATATATAACTCTGCCAATTTTTCTGTAGATTGCCCTACTCTAAAAGGAAGAAAGTGTGCTACCTTTGTAAGTCGGTCCACTATCACCCAAATAGCGCCCTTACCACTTGGTGATCTCGGTAAACTGGTCACAAAGTCCATTGTAATATGCTCCCATTTCCATTCCGGAATAGGAAGTGGTTGCAATAACCCAGCTGGCCTCTGCTGTTCTGCCTTCACTTGCTGACATACCAAGCAATAGGAAACAAATCTAGCTATCTCCCTCTTCATCCTATTCTACCAGAAATGCTGCTTGATATCTTGGTACATCTTGGTCCCTCCAGGGTGAATAGAATACTGAGAACTGTGAGCTTCTGCCACAACCTCCTATCTGATATCTCCACTAGGCACACATAGACGTGATCCAAACCTAAGTGTACCATCTTCATGAATTCTCATTTCCTTTCTGAGTCCTGACTAACATTCTGCCCTAAGCTTCTGAATCCTTGGGTCTTGTGCCTGAGCTGCCTTGATTCTGTCTACCAAGTCGGATTGAACTTGCAGACTTGTTAGAACTCCTACATCACTAGGAAGTATAACTTCGATGCCCATCTCCTGAAGGTCTTCTAAGATATGCCTCTGTGTTGTCAACATAAATGTGCCGCCTCTCCTGCTGAGAGCGTCTGCCACTACATTAGCCTTGCCTGGGTGATACTGAAGCTCCATGTCATAATCCTTGATCAACTCCAGCCATCTTCTCTGCCTCATGTTTAGTTCCTTCTGAGTAAAATATACTTCAGACTTTTATTGTCTGTGTACATGTCCACTCGGTCACCATATAAGTAATGCCTCCATAGCTTCAGAGCAAACACTACTGCCGCTAACTCCAAATCATGAGTTGGGTAATTCTTCTCGTGGTCCCGAAGCTGCCTAGACGTATATACTATCACCTTTCCATGTTGCATAAGGACACATCCAAGTCCTTTACCTGACGCATCACAATATACTGTAAAACCTCCGGATCCAACTGGCAATGTAAGAATAGGTGCTGATATCAACTTCTGCTTCAAAGTCTCAAATGATGCCTGACATTCTGCCGACCAAACGAATGGTACATCCTTCCGGATCAAGCGGGTCATGGGTGCTGAAAGCCTTGCAAAGTCTGACACAAACCTTCTGTAATATCCTGCCAATCCCAAGAAGCTCCGCACATCTGCTACGGTCTTGGGTACTGGCCAACTTTCTACTGCTTCTATCTTCTTGGGATCTACTGCTACTCCAGCTCCTGATATGATGTGACCCAAAAATAAAATGTAATCCGACCAAAACTCACACTTGCTGAACTTGGCATACAACTGGTTCTCTCTCAGAACCTGTAACACTCTCCTGAGGTGGTCTTCATGCTCCTTTTCACTAGCAGAGTATACGAGAATGTCGTCCAGAAACACAACGACAAACTGGTCTAAGTATGGCATAAAGATGCGATTCATCAAATCCATGAATATTGCTGGAGCATTGGTCAAACCAAACGGCATTACTAAGAATTCATAATGCCCATACTTTGACCTGAATGCTGTCTTGGGAATATCTTCCTTCCGAACCCTTACTTGATGGTACCCCGAACGAAGATCTATCTTGGAGAAAACTCTAGCTCTGCTCAACTGATCAAATAAGTCGTCGATCCTGGGTAATGGGTACTTGTTCTTCACTGTTGCCGCGTTAAGCTTTCTGTAGTCAATGCACAATCTGGATGACCCATCCTTCTTCCCCACAAGTACCACTGGTGCTGCCCAGGGTGACACGCTAGCTTGGATGAACTTCTTCTCCTTCAGTTCCTCTATGTGCTGATATACCTTGGCCTGCTCTGAATCCGCTATTCTATAAACTCGATCTGATATCGGTTTAGTTCCTGGTGCCAATTCTATACTGAACTCAATATCTCTAACTGGTGGTAGACCTGGAAGTTCTTCAGGAAATACGTCTAGAAACTCTTCAACTACCTTCGGAATCTAAACTTCTTCCATTGCCGTTATTACTCCCTGCTCTTGTTGAGTTGCCCCTGATCTGACTAAGGTGAATCTCTTCATGCCTGGAATATCAAAAGATACACTCCCTCTACGATAATCTATTGTCGCATGACTGTCTTTCAACCAGTCCATGCCTAAGATGACGTCGAAATTTCTAACAGGAAATTCTATCAACCGGGCGGGTAAAGAATGTCCGCAAACTACAACGCTACATGCTAAAATAATTCTACTAACTCCTACGAGCCCATTACCAGTGAGTATATTCAACCTCCTTGGCAATGCCTCGAACTCCATTCCTAGTCGTGTCGCAAATTGTGCAGATATAAATGAGTGTGATGCTCCCGAATCAAACAATGCTACTGCGGGATATGAGGCGACGAGAATGTTACCTGCCACAACATCTTCCGATGCCAATGCCTCCTCCAAGGACAGAGTGAATGCTTGCCCTCGACCTCCTTGCTGGTTTCCATGCTGCGGCCTAGCCTGGTGTTGTTGCTGGCCCCTTCCTTGATGATGCTGGGGTGGTCTATGCTGGTGTTGCTGCATCGGCGGCCCTTGCTGCCGAAACATCTGAGCCTGCGGCATTAACGGATGCTGTGCCAACGGCCTTACTGCCACCGCTGGTCCTCGATACTGGCCTGCCCCTGGTGCTGGCAGAGCAGGAAACTGTTGCCCTGGTCCTCCTGACCTCGAATTCATGGGACATGTGGTAACCCGATGGTCTGGATTTCTACATATTAGACACAGTCCATTCAATGTCCGACATACATCTCTAGTGTGCCCTGCCTTCCCGTAATAAGTGCAGCCCGCCGGGGGTTGCTGGTTCTTCCTCTATTGCTGTTGCTGCTGCCTGGGGGGTGGTGCTGGTCCTCGTATCGCCACATCGTGGATACGAATGCCAGTGGATGGTGCTGTTGTTCGGGGCGCTGCTCCCCCTCCTCCTTCAATCTGACTGTGGGATCTCTTCTGACCCCCAGTCCTTGTCGCAAGCCTCTGAATGGTGATCTCATGCCTTCGAGTTGCCGTCAATACTTCATTAAAAGTTTGGTAATTGTGCCCCTCTATCAATTGCAAGAGTTCAAGATGAAACCCTTGCTGAAACCTCATGGCCCTCTGGCTCTCTGTTGCTACCATCTTTGGGGCGAATCTACTCAATCTGCAGAACTCCGCTGCATAAGCATCTACAGTCTTGCCGGCCTGCCTGAGGTTGATAAACTTTTGTTGTAGCTCAAACCGTGCCACAACTCCATAGTACTTGGTCTTGAATCTTGCAGTGAAATCGTCCCAAGCCACAGGACGTCTGATGCCCACTTTCTCTGATTCCCACCAATCACGTGCGAGATCCTGAAGTAACAACTTCACTAGATCCACACGTTCTTCTGCCGGTACCTTAGCTGCTGTCAGAATAGCCTCAATATCCTTAAGCCATGCATCTGCTGAGATGGCATCCTCCGTGCCCTCGAAATGGCGGGGGTTGTACTTACAAAACCTGGCAGATTCTCCTGAATCAGTCCTCATTCCTCTTTCCAAAGCCGTCTGCAATCCTTGGTTGAGCAACACATTCTGCTCTTGTAGCTGAGTGTGCATACGCTGCTGGGCCAACATCTGATGTTGCTGAGTAGCCATCATTCCTCTCATGATTTCCAGAAGGGCTGGTGTGTCCACTTCCACAGGGGTAGGTGGAACTATGGGTGGTATTGGAACTTCCGGATACTGCGGTCCAGCTGCTGGTTCTACTATCACTTCTTCTTTGATAGTCTCCTGAGGTGAGACTGGCCCTTGTTGCTGACCAACCTGGTCATGTTGTCCATGTTGCCCTTGTTATTGCTGCCCAGCTCTGACCGATGCGGACGAAGTGCCCCTAAGAAAAGGGACAAGAGAACAATCAAACAATCGGACATGAAGGATCAATGAAGTCAAAGGATACAGGAATGTCAAGCAAGGGTTGAGAATAACAAATCATGAGATCAAAGGGGGACACGTGTGATTGAGACATCCTATAAATCAAAACACCGCACAAGTCTGAAATCAGACCTGCATGGGCCACCACTAAAACCTTGTCACGCCCCAGAACCAGAATACTGGAGAGCGGGGGAATGACTCAGCCAGCTACGTATTACGGGTAGAAGAATACCGTATAATACGATCAATGCTGTCTAACCAGACGAGGGGGTGCATACTATATGAAAGTCTTACTATGGTCACTTCACATCTATTGTCTCAATCATTCAAACAAGAAACAAAAATAGAGAACACGTAAGATAAAGCAGTAAGGCGTCCCAAACGCTTAGTCAAGATGTTCTTGAGATCTGGCTTTACAAAACATAGCCAGATGATATAGTAACATATACACAATTGTTATCAGTTGCAGTCTGACTTAGTTACAATTATGTAAAAGCAAGTGCAAGACTATCCGACTAACATGTCGGTGCCAAACGGCTAAGTATAAAGTAAATAACAAAACGAGCGGTGGAGTAAGGAACCCACTCGAGTCCTCCTGCGATCATTTCCCTAGTATTGACTATCTTGGAGGTGGAAGTAAGCTGAGTCCTCGGGAACCGGCTCTAAATCTGGCCATGCAAAACCAGAGAGGTTAGACCTCTAATAGTAAGTACCACAAAGAAGCACGATATGAAGGATTAAACCAGTAAGTAAGTGAATATAATAATAGATCTCTGCTTTCCACTAGGATTCACATAACATCACGACACTTCGAACCAACCTCCCAACCAAACAAGGACAGAAGTTGGCCCGTCATGTTCTGACATTCTGATCATCTCAATTAGGCAACAGAGTAGGTACAGTACACAAACAAATCATCTTGAACGGCCAATCAACTCCTGCGGCTTGCTATTGTGAGTCCTAAGTTATCCTAGAATTATGCAATTAGAGATTCCTCAGTTCTTACTATGTGCGAGCAAGGCTAGTCTATCCAGTCAATCAATTGCGCCAATCATGAATTAGACGAGTCCCAACGGGACGCCCGTCATCAATATACAATATACAATAATAATATAAGCAGATACCGCTCCCTGTCCGTGTGGCATGTTTACAGTATCTGTGGAAACCAGCCGGCCTGTCGGGCACTACTAGTCCCAAAAGGGCTGCCATGTAAGAACTCGGTGATCCATTCTCTCCATGCCATCATTATTTTATTTAACTTAATAGTCTCTACGTTGAGTGAAATCCCATGCCGTGGATCATGGTCATTCAAATGAGTACTTTCGTACGGGGTACGATATACGCAACTCTACAACGATACCCGTGCGGCTAGGTTGTAGGTCTTATATAGCGTAATGCAACAATCAAATCTAACCACGGAGTAATCATGTCTTGACCATAAAGTACACATGCTGCTTTGTAGAAAAATAAATAAATTGAAGCCTGCACATGCCTGTATGTCAATATTCGGGATCGGCTAATCGATTACAATAGTTCATAACATGAACGTGTCTCATTCATTTAATTCAATAAGACGACTAGCCAGTCTCTTAGTTCCAACTTAGGAACGCATGATCAATTTTAGTCAAGATAACCATTATTATCAATGGTGACAAGGCATGAAGGTCAATTAGTATTAAATGGGGTCGAGTCTATAACTCTCAGGGTTAAGTTCCAGTCTCACTGGGTATCCATAAACCAATCAAGACACAGGGCACGTTCTACACAACCATATGTATCAAAAATATTAATATGCTAAGATTATCGAGTTCATGCGGAAGGCATAAGGATATAATAGGAAAATTATCATGCTACCATTAAACAAATAAATTAGAGAACAAATAGAAACACCCAGGTCAGGAAGTCACGCCAACAAGTCTATGCTAAGGCCAACAAGTCACGCCAACAAGTCTATGCTAAGGCCAACAAGTCACGCAAGAATCGTACGCGTAAAAAGGGTACGCCAAGTTAAGTAGGTAGGAGTGAGCGTATAAACTGCGTGAGCGTGAAAAGTGGTTCACGTTGGTACGTACAGCGTGAGCGTATGAGCGTGAAAAAGCGTGATAAGAAATTCACGCACGCACAAAGTGAGCGTGGAAAGAAATTCATGCACGCACAGCGTGAGCGTGATAAGAAATTCACGCACGCACAGCATGAGCGTGATAAGAAATCCACGCACGCACAGCGTGAGCGTGATAAGAAATTCACGCACGCACAGCGTGAGCGTGACTCAAATGTCACGCTAACACGTAAAGACATGAGCGTGACTCAAAATTCACGCAGACACGTAAGGACGTGTGCGTGACTAAAAATTCACGCTGGCACGTAAGAACGTGAGCGTGACTAAAAGTTTACGCTAACACGTAAAGACGTGTGCGTGACTAAAAATTCACGCTGGCACGTAAGAACGTGAGCGTGACAAAATCTCCCGAACTCCAATCTTACGGAGCCTTCGTTCCAAGCCAGAAATGAGGTTCCCATGGTTCAGAATGGTGTGGAAGGAGAAGCTCTACAACATGAACTATCTATTTCGAAAGCACGCCAGTTTGGTGGATCAAAACCCATGGACAACCGAAAACACAACAACTTAGATCTGGAAGAAACGAGCCAAAGAAATCAAAAATGCTAAGTAGTAAACTCTCTTAGAATCACAAGGGGAAGACAAATGAACCATAAAAATGGGTGGAGGAGAAGCAAGATGTACTTGCCTTCTCCTGGTAGGTGGAAGAGAGTGATGAGGAAGAAGAAGTAAATGGTGAAGGAAAGTTATGAGGAGAGAGAATGGGATGGGGGTTTTAAATAGAGAAGGGGGTGGTGGTAGGTGGGGTTCGGTTCATGTGAATCATCATGAACCCGAGAAGAACCAACCTAGGCCGAACCAAAAATAAGACTAAAGCAGAGAATAAAAGCAGGAAGAAAATGCAGATAATAAAATGCAGGAATAAAATTGCAGGAAATAAAATGCAGATAATTAATTAATCATGAAATTAAAGGAATTTAAAATACAGGATAATACATGATAAATATTAAATAAATATATATGAGTTGTACATGTATAAAAATACGCATTCTGGAAACGGGGAGTGACAAAAATCAAGTCAAGCCGAACCAGCAACAAGTTGAACCGAACCAAGAAGGAAATGACAAAATAACCATGCAGAAAAATACGCAATACGAGTCAAGAATACGTACACGTATACCAAGATACGTAATACGAACCACATGCATTACATCTCAACACAAGCAAAGTTTTATATAGAGATACAATCCATTTGGCCTAAGCAATGTGGGACTATCTTTCTAGTCTTTATGGCAAAAACACCAACAATAAGCAAAAACACTAACAAAAAATGTATCAAGATCATGAAGTTGAATATGATAATTCTACTGTGGAACCTATTTGTGAAATAATATCTCAAAACAGTGATAATATTGATTTTTTTTAATTGTAATATGGAAGAATCATACCGCAAATTTTTACCATGTTAAGAAAAGTTGATGATAAAATTCAAGATAACATCAATTTAAAATAAAATAAAATAATGATTGAAGACATATTCTATAAACGTTTCATAGTCGAGTCGGAAATACTATGCATATAATAATATTAATTTATATAGTACATGGGACAGAATTTATTATCTTATAAATTGAGTGAATTATTCATTTAACACATTATATCAAGTTGAGATTAGACAAAAATAGTATTTAACTGAGATAATTAATTTATCTAATTTGGGTAAAACTGATTTAAGATAAAGTTAGTTACTTTTGAGTTCTATAAAATAAAAAATATATGTTTCAATTTTTTTTTTTTACTTGTTTTTCTTCTTCTTCTTCTTCTTCTTCTTCTTCTTCTTCTCATATAGTTGAATCATCGGGATCGTGGTTAGATCGAGACCATCCGCCATTTAATCACCGATTCGGTTTATATTTTCCTCATCGACCACTAGTGTCAGGCTGAATCCATCTAATCTACTAGCTCATGTGGGAAATGATATTTTTTTAAAATTTATTTATGAGCTCATGGCATTTTTGTTGTTGTTTTAAATTATCCCTGTTTTTTTTTTTTGATACATTTCCCAATTTGCTACATCTAGACTTGTTTGATTGAGCTTTTATTTTTTTCCAATGAAAAATATTTCCATCTCAAATTTTTCACCAATTGTAGTGCTTGATAGTGTGTATTTTTTCATGAAATTATTTTCCAAAAATCTATCATTTCCATATTTTTCTACAAAATGGTGAAAAATTAAACTAGTTCAGCCAATAGGAAAATATCAATTTTCCTGAAAAAAAAATATTTTTTCTAAAAATAATGACAACCAAACACCCAAATCAATTTCGTAGATTTTTTTCATAATATTTTTCTAGTAAAATATTTTTCTAGAATTTATTTATTTTTCAGATATTTTCTACCGTGTAATCAATTATAAAAAAAATATGATTCCAAACTCAATTTGCTGCATTTAAAAAAAATTCCCAATTTGCTACAACAGTGACCGGTTTCCATTCCCCTAACGAGAAGATATTTCTTTCCTCTCTCATCAAAATTTCTTTTTTATTTAAACAAAAAAAAAGAAAAAGAAAAAAGAGAGGAACAAAAAAAATCCTCTTCTCCTCCTTTCTTCCACATTCTCTCGAATGAGCTGATGGTTGCTCCGGAGCTCCACCCGATCTCCACCGTCCATCCTCCCTTTCGGCGGATCAACTGCCCCACCAACACCACCTCCACCGCCTGCATGGACTACGGCCTCCGGCTGACCGAGTCCCTGACCGTCGACTACTCCGACGCCGTCCTCGAGGCCCTCGACGACCTCCCTGACAGCTTCCTCCTCACCGACTCCTCCATCTCCGGCCACCCGGTCGTCTTCGCCAGCCGCGCCTTCCTCTCCATGTCCGGCTACTCCCGCGCCGACGTCCTCGGCCGCAACGCCCGCATGTTCCAGGGCCCCGCCACCGACCGCCGCTCCGTCATGGAGATCCGGGAGGCCGTCCGCTCCGAGCGGAAGCTGCAGCTCCCCCTCCTCAACTACAGGAAGGACGGGACCCCGTACTGGATCCTCCTCCACCTCTGCCCCGTCGTCCGCGAGAGCGACGGCTGCGTCGTCCACTTCCTGGCGGTGCAGGTGCCTATCCGGAAGCGGCGCGGCTCCTCCGGGCCCGCTCCGGTGCTGCTGCTCGGGTCGTGCCGGGACGAGGTTGCTCGACAGCACGGCGGCTGCGGCGGCCATGGCTCGGTGCTGGTGGAGTTCGACTCGTTCGATGACGCAGATAGCAGAGGTCAGTTCCGTGGAGCTTGGTTTTGTTGATTATTTTATTTTGTATTGTAAAATAATTGCACTGATTTAGACTTTTTATGTGGTCTCCCCCATGGACTCTTTTGGGGATACGAATTATAGAGGTCAGTTCTCGTCCTATCCCTTTTGTTTTCTTCGATTCAGCTTGATCGGCTTTAATAATGTTTCACTCTCTTCTTATGAAAAAAAAAGGTTATTTAGTTGTAGGGTCTCCTATAATAGGCCTCGTTTGGTTCGCGGAATCTCTGGGTTGGGAAAGGAAAGTGATTACTTTTCTATGTTTGGGTGCCAAAGGAATTGAGGAGGAAAGGGAAGTGATTCCCAATGGAAGGAAAATTAGGAGGGAAAGTGATTCCATCCATCCAAGCAAGGAATCACTTTCCCACATTTAAGTATTCACTTTTCTTTCCAAATTTCTTGGCATTTCCAAACATTGGAAAGGAAAATCAATGAGAATTAAAATTTCCCAAAGGAAAGGAAATGACAAGGAATTGATTTCCTTTCCCTTCCATTCCGTGAACCAAACGAATGCTAAAGAGTTTGTCTCCATGTTGTTCAATGCTAAAGTTTAGGTCTCCATTTACACTGTTCATGGTCCAAAATTAGCCTAAATGGAGACCTAAACTCTAACATTGGACAATATGGAGACCTAAACTCTAATATCAAATATTACATGAGACCCTATAACTAGATAACCCCAATAAATAATTACTTTTTTTAGATCTCGTATAGAATTTCGTAGTTCATGTAAGCATGGGTGGGTAGTGTTATTATTTGTTTTTAATATTAGCATTATAAACTGCTATAGGAAGAGTTTGTAGTATAAGTAGTATAAACCACTACAGAGTTTGCTCAAAGAATTAGCAGTACAACACGCCGGGTGGTCAGAACCACCGTTGCTCAAAGCAAGATTCAACCTCCTTTCTTGTCGATTCGCTCACAGGAACCAACAAGTTCCGATTGCACTATCTTAGCAATCGAACTACCAGAACGCTCCTTTGTATCACCCCTTGATGGAAAGACCTCGATTCTGAAAGGATCGTGGTACAAGCCGCTGATGCAAAAACTGACTGCTACAATATGGTTCTTCTATTATTTTTTTCTTTCACTTTACTAAATGTTGATGCTTTTCTTATATAGGAGATGCATCACTAGTGATGGTGCTCTCCTTATATAGGAGATCCAACACTAGATGAGTTACGAATGTGAACAATCCATTGTTATGAATCTTGTAACAGTGGAACAATCAATTCTGAATCTGAACAGATCCAACGAGCGTAACAGTTTGTCCCTTGCTATTCAGCTACCTTGGCTACCAACATGGCTACCCGCGAGGCTATCGCAAGGCGCCCCTGTGAGGCTACCAGCGTGGCTACCGCGTGGCACCAATCGAGGCACAAACTCTGCACCTGATGCGAACGTGCGAAATGCGCCCTCAAAAAGCTACTTTGTGCCCTTTGTTCGAGTCTGAGCTAAGCCCCTTTGAGACCTGGGCTCGAAGGGATAAATTAAAGAAATGGTGATTCAAACAAGTGTCAAAAGCGGGAATCGATCCTTGCCCACCTACAAAACCCTCCACTACACTTACCACTTGGACTAAGACACCATATGTCTATCATCCGATAAATGATGAACCAAATATTGAAATATACACATGAGATTTGTCATAATATGGAATGAGTGGACCGGCTTATTATAACCCCAATCGGTAGTGCCGCTGCGACATTTCTTGCATCATTTCCATCATTTGGTTTACTGTAAGTAGTGAAATTGGTTGCAACAAAATGCTGCAAGCGCACCATCAAATGCTCTAGTCAAAATGGTCACAACACCATTTACAACAACGTTTTCCCCAACATTTCCCCATAAATTTACGCCCAACTCCAACATTCTATTTACAGTAACAAAAGTTGCAAACGAGCATCCTAAATACATAGTTCCAAATATTGGATTTGTAAATCCGCCAAATTCATTTACAGACTACTGAACACTGTGTTTTCAACACCATTTACAACAAAATAGATGTTGCATAATATTCTATATACGGGCAACCAAACAACTTTGTAGTGTTTGTGGTTTCTTGGATTGCCATGTTTCGGGCTCACTATAGTCTCTTAGACGAATCATGCTTTCAGTTAGAGGCATACAACTTCTGTTAAGTATCTCTCCGTAGGGGCTTTCATGAGTTGAAGGATTTGTGGTTATTTTGTAGGTATTGGACTATAAAAGCCACTTGTTGGAAATTTACTGCAAAAAGTAATATTCCTGGGGGTATTAACAAAAACCAGTTTCCTAAGTCTGATGGTTCTAAAATTATGAGCTGATTAAAGTAGAAACGACAATTTGGAGAGTGTCTATACGAAATACGAATCCCATCAGACCCTATGGATACACCGAACAAATGCATTTCATTACTTCCATTTTGTTGATTTTTCTAGAAACAGCATGGTGCACCCAGACACCCTTGACATCTTGCATTCTATAGCTCGTCACTTGGCAAAGAATTTTGATTTTGTTCATTCTTTTAATGGCGTGAAAACAGTGGTATTCAAATTTTGATTCAACAATTTAAAGGTGGCTCCTAGATTCCCGTCTTGGTTGACTCCTAGGAATTTGGCCCCAACATACAGGGCTAATGTCAGGTCAATAGGCCGTCATGAAACTTCTTCAATTCTTGTATGGTGTTTTCTTATGCCATAGCCTAGTATGTGAGATGGCTTGGATGCCGACGATGATGAAATTCTTTACTTAATTATTGAAGGCAATTTTTATATGCATCCTTTGTTGTTTTCATTTTGTACGGACTACGGATGCTTTGTCGACAATGATACATAAATAGGTAATTGGAAAGAAAAAGTGGAGTTCCATTTTGTGGAAGTCAAATGAAAGCAAGTTCTATATGCAATCACATCTCCCTCTCTTTCTTCTGCTGCTTCTCTCCCTTTCTTCACTGGTGACAAACTCTGCACTCTTAGCATGTTAGCAAGCACTGCAACCATCATAACCCATGGAAACACAATTTGTTGTTGCTTTGTTATTTTTCATATTTTGTTCCTTTTTCTATTCTCTCTCTCTCTCCCTCTCTCTCTCTCTCTCTCTTCTTAACTGTATATGTTTTGGAATTTAGTACTTATTTGATCTTATTTGTTTGTCACTCCATATTCGGAACTCCAGAATTATATTTTTAATTTTACTTATATTTCTCTTTCTTCGTACTCGTTCCTCGGGGGCGATTCTCTAAGGTTGTATGTTTTAATAAGTATCTAAATTAGTATGTGACACGGTACTAAGTATTTTTTAGTTAGTACCTGGCAGTTTAATAGTCAATACTTCTGCAAAACTACATTTGGTCTAGTTAGTTAAGCTGCTTATGACTTGGATTTTTCATTTCACTAACTGTAATACATGACGGGACGTCGTGTCATCAAGATCATCATTTTTGTCAGGAAGATTGTCATTTGTCCCTAGTTATTTTATTAGTTTATTGTACCTAGACATGACATTGAAGATGTTTTGTTTATTTTTAATACTTTGCACCTTCCTTCAACAAACATTCGCTTTATTTGGTGCATATTGTTTAGGCGGTGTTTGAGCTTGCCTTGAAGTCACTTTTGGCCTCTGAAAGTTGGCGTGTGACCACTTCGGCGACAGTATCAGAAATAGAGGTTAGTTTGGTTCTTAGTATTTTGCTCTATTGGTGTTCTTTTCTGGTTTTAGTTGCATGGGTAGGAATTAGATACAACACCATGACATGGATATG
The DNA here is from genome assembly GCA_029216955.1 of Iris pallida. Lineage (NCBI taxonomy): Eukaryota > Viridiplantae > Streptophyta > Magnoliopsida > Asparagales > Iridaceae > Iris > Iris pallida. The sequence goes on from JANAVB010042618.1 coordinate 33,751,861, forward strand.
TCACTGCTTCTTGTGTGCTCTAGTGTATTTTGGAATGTCCATGTTGTGTCTATTATGTATCCAACATGGACACGGCACCAGAGATGGGGGTAGAGCTTGTGTTCTTATCAAATGCTTTATGGGAGGAATGCTGTCCAAAGCATCTCTGGAGCTTTAACCAAGCTGAAATGAGAAAGATGATATAGGATGAGATGGATGAGCGACAATACAAGAAAATATAGGGTAAGAATGAGTGCATGAATGGGAAGTTAGATGTCTAAAACCGAGGGTAAGAAGAGGGAAATGAATTTGAGAGGATATTTTCAACGAATACTGATAAATGCACTTAAAAGGAGGATCTGTTGGAATTAGGGTCGTAGTTCAAGATTAGGACAAACGACAAACATGCTTGGATTGATGCTAGATTAATGATAGAATAGTTGCTAAATACACAGAGTAGATGGCTGTTAATTGAGATGAAAGGACGAAAAGATTCATGTTTCCAAAATATGGGAAGGCTTTGTTATTGTTGTTGTTGTGGTCCTGTCTTGAATATTGAACTTGTTTGATGTGCAAGATCTCTTTAGGACTCCTGTACTTTATAAAATGGCATTTATTATTTGTTCTTTATTAGAAAAAGTTGTTTACATGTTAAAGTAATCCCTAGCTGCTTGAAACTAAAATTTCTTGTTAATTGTTGAAGGACTGGAGGCTGAAGAGTCGAGAGTAGCAACCGATGTGGAAAAGCAAAAAGCGACAAATGCGGCAAAAACCATTCTATCTATACTTACCTATTATAGGAAGCATACTGATAGATTAATTGGTGGGAAGAGGTCTTGTTCAGCGAGCATCATGCCTCTTAATTCATCTTTAAATATATGTCTGGGTAGAATCAAACAGAGCTTTGTCTTGTGAGTTTTGCAGATTCCTGTTTCTATTTGCTTATAATAACCATATCTGTCATTTACGAATAAAAAGAAACATAAGCTGTATTCTTGTCATGTTTCTAAAAAAACTCTTTTCACAACGCAGGACTGATCCCCACTTACCTGATATGCCGATTGTTTATGCAAGTGATGCATTCCTAAATATGACAGGTGCTGTGCCAAGTTTCAATTCAATGCTGTTTGCTTTCCAATGATTTCAATACACTTTTCTTTTTGATGGAAACTGAATATGGAAAAAAATAGACATACCTAGTTCTCTTTAATTTCTGTTTAATGAACGTTGTTCTCATAATAGTATATTTGTTGTGTTTTACACTTTTACTTTGTTTGTCTTCTAAATTAACATGTGCTGTGATGAGGCTGGATTTTAGTCTGAAAGGCTGAAAGCTTTATGAGTATATTTAGGGATCTTGGTGTGATGATGTTGTGAGTTTTGTTGTAAACCAATACGATAGTATATCATACCTATTTCACCTTCCTGTTCTACATTTTGCTGTCATGTTGATCGTTTTACAGTAATTTAATTGCTCTGCTAAAATTACATGCCTATATAGATTTTCATTCATGAAATTTGATCAATTGTTGTTGCATGTTGTTCGAATATCAGAGCCACTTAGTACCACAGCTGAGTAGTTTTGCGTGCATAACTGACATCCTTGAGTTTGCTAATTCCAGAATATATCACATAGGGCACGGTTACTGAGATGCCTAACTATGATTATGCTTGCTCTTTCTTGAAAATATAGGGCTAATTGCATATCACCTGTTTTATTGGTTACATCTTGACACCTGTAGTCCCTACATTAGCAGGAGGCTCGTGTCAATTATGCACCCTTTTATTGGCTGATGGCACGTATACACCCTTTTACTACAGTTCACAATGATAATTGTAGTGATTGAAGCATAGGAACTAATTTTCTTCTCTCCACAATTATATAATAAGATTGCTTTTATCTCCACATTAAACATTTTTTTATCGCTCTATTATAGTACTATGTCAATGAGGTGTTGTGATGGGGTAGGGAGGGAATACTTTATATTTGAAGTAACAACTACATGGATTTTTTTCTTAGAATTAAAGAAAATAGAGATAAAGATCATTTAACGCAATGCGGCTCAGGTAGAAAGCCTTTGGTAACTATGTATAAAATGGATGCCAAAGGAACGGGCCATTGATCTAGATTACATTTTCCTTCTCTCTTGTATCGTTCTGTGTGATCAATTCACCACTCAACCTAACATTTGTAGAATGGCAACAACTGAACTGCTTATGCTGTGTAAAGAACCCAAAACCGTTCATATAATCTAAGGCACTACATTTATATAATCTAAGCGAGGTTGACCAGCAATCCTCTTAAACAATCGAAAACCACTTGACTTCTCAGTGAAAGATTGAACCTCGTATCTTCCTTTGCATCCTGCCTAGCCAATAATTATACAGAAATGACAAAAATAGCCATCATATATACAAAGCAAGGGTGCAAAACTCCTCTCTTCTTCCCTCTATCTGGTTTGTCGGCAGTCTGTGCTCATCAGCATTTTCTCTTCCTTCCCACACAAAGCCATTTCTCCCTCTCTCTCTCTCTCTCTCTCTCTCTCTCACATACACACACATGCACAACACCTTTCCCGGAGTGCCATGCCATTGGCAGGTTGTGCAGAACCTTGTAGCTAACTATCTAAATAACTAAGTGCGTAGCTGCATAAGGCATACATGAGATTTTGTACCAATTGCAACTTTATGAAGTAGAACTCTCTTTTTGGTGAACATCTCCTGGCCAGGTTTAGTTCATCTAACTTGGCTCTCTTTATTATGTCCACAAAGTTAAAGAAGGAAGTCTTCTGATTTTCCTTCCTGAAGTAGGTTTTCTCTGCAGCTGGTTGTCTTATGACCTTCAGTTGAATAGATAACTTTTACTCCCATCTTTTCTAATCCTTTTTGAATTTATTTCCTTTCCTTGTCGTACTTCTATCTAGCAATTTGAAGTAACAATCATGTGAGAAATCTTCTTAGATAATGAAGTTTTCATCCTTTAGACATTACTTTTCTGCTCTCTGGTACCGTGTGAAACCAAATTATGAGTATGACTATTGTTTTAATTGAACTTATAATTATAAAGTATGGCTCTCTATATATTTGTTTTGTTTTTCTAAAAGTTGGGGACTCTTATTCAACAAAATGCTCAATTTTCTTTGCAGGTTACTCTAGGAATGATGTTTTGGGACGGAATTGTAGATTTTTAACTGGACCTGGTACTGATGGTGAGGTCTTACACCAGGTGGGCATCTGATGATGATATCTTCAAGCATGCACTGCAATCTCATATACTTTTTTTGTGTATTTTCTTCGTAGATAAAGGACAGCATTCGAAGAGAACAACCTTGCACGGCGTGCATCTTAAATTACAGGTGTAATTTCAAACTTTAACGATGTTTAGTAGCTAGAATTTCTAAAAGAGTTCTTAGCACTGTGTTACAAAATTGTGTTCTAGCTTAACTTTTTGTCTCAAATTTTAGGAAAGATGGAAGCTCATTTTGGAATTGTCTTCATATATCACCAGTACGAAATGCAACTGGCAAGGTATTTGTTCTCGACCTCTTGCAATAAGTTATTCCTTGTGCTCTATTTAACTACATACATATTATTTTTTTAGACATTTCATAGACAGTGTTGTGCTGTATTGGTGCAGCGTCAGAATGGGAAATGGGTTGGGTCAGTAGTGTTGGATTAGGCTACAACATGTTTATTGACAGGGCTGTTTGCATATGAAAGCCAGTGGGACTCAAGCCCTGAATGAATTTTGTAGAATTTTTTTGTATGAGTTATTTCCGTGTATTTTTGCCAACACATAATAAATATGACCCTCCAATACTAAATTTATTATCATATCAAATAGTGATCCATTTGATAAACTACTTAACTTTTACCTAGGAGCTCTTTGGTTCGAAACTTAGTCCATTCATTATAGGTATTTACAAATTTTTTTTTTTCTACTTTCACCCCAATGAATAAAATATCGAAGCCTCCATCGAATAATAGTTATGGATGTGCCCCTGCTTATTGAACGGACTAATATTCCGATAAGATTTTATTTTGATATGAATAAACATATGCAGGTTTTTTGTCAATCAACTGTAGGGTTATTCTTAATCTTATCTAGTTTTATTTCCAAAATAATATTAACAATGATTAGGCTTTTCGGGTAATTTTGTTGTTGGCTATTATTTTTCTTTCATTATGCTCTATTATTTCCGGAGCATTCATCTCTAACCAACGTTTAAAAATGTGACAGTATTGGCAGTTTTGCATTTGAGTATCAAAAGTATCTAGTTTCAACACCTTAGGAAAAAAAAATCAAAATGTTTACATTTTATTAGAAGTTAGGAACTCAAATGTTAAATAACATAAAATTATTTATGTAATTATATGTTTGTTTAGTGAATTATTACATGTTGCATGATTTCTATAAAGTTATAATATGGTAGTTTCATGATTTTTGGGTTTGTCATTCCTTTTCAATCGTTGTCTTAATGTGTCCTAAAGATGAGTGCAATTCCCTATAGCAAATCGTATCGTCTTCGTTTAGACCTTTATAGTCTAGGGGGACTTGGAGGGTGTTAATTGGTTGCATGAGCTTAAAATAAATATCCAAAGGTAGGTCTACCTATACTTGCCAACTGGCCGCCTAGGTTTTATGTAATTACCTCTTATGCTCATAGATACTTTGGATAGGAATTTGACACCAACATAGAGGATTAACGTTATTTCGACAACCGTTCATAAAAGCTTCTTATGGAACGCTCTTATGCTCCATGAGTCCACAGCTGATCCCTTTCTGATGGGAGAAGGCTTGGATGATCATGATGATGAATAGTTTCATGGTTTATTATGTCATTTACCCTATATGTTGAAAATTGTCTTCTCAAAGCGTGGAAATAAAGTTAAAACCAAAGCATGTAGTACATTTCTACTATTTTTCACATTTCAGACAATTTGGCCAAGTTTTATAACTTTCTGGCTATATATATGCAAAATTATTACATTAAATTTACTTTATGTGCAAACTATTACATGAGAACATGTTTATATGTAAAACACCAAATTCAACACTTTGGAACTCATTTACGACTTGAATAAGTTCATTGGTTACAGAACACGGATATGTATAACTTGCAAGTTAATTGGGTTACTCTTTATGAGTTAATAGGGTGAACATCTTTCTTTTAAGCCTGATAACTGGCCAAAAATGACAAGATATACTTGATCCTTATCTATTGAGTTTCTATACTTGAACATGTACCTAAATAGCGTATATATGCAAGGAAATCTGTCCCCTCCAATTACCTAATCTGAAATTTCTTGTACTTAGTTGACACCGCTAAGTTTGTTGTTGTCTTTAGAAGGCTTTCCATCTTTCAGTGCTTTCCAACTTCCACCACTGCTCATGACGTGCAAGTATGTCATTTGCCATTCTCTTTTCTTTGCTTTCTCCCCTCCTTTCTTCTCTCTTTTATTTTTATGCAATCCAGATCAGCGTTTTCAAAATGTTCTTGTTGTATTTGGAGTATATATATGAGACATTTTATGGCTAATACTAAAAATTAGGGATTCACACAATGATTTTGTATGTTCCAGCCAATACAATATTTTTTTGCAGTTTCCGATCAAATTGGCTAAAACCCATTAGGATACAACTAAGACCTATATATATTGACCAAGTTTTGGAACCTTGTCCCAAACATTAGTGAATTTCATATTTTCTTCACAACCTCAATTTACGCTCTTTTAGGATACCCGGAAGAGATCCTTTAACTAAATACTACTTTGAACATACAAATGTGATATGACATGATACATACATGACTTGGACACAATTTCTATTTTGGTGTGTCCTAATGTTCTGGAGTGCATGTGTCATGTCCCAGTACTACGGAGAACGGGGGTATGACTCGACGATCTAAGCACTACGTTTTACGCCAGTATCCTGTAATACAGACCAAGTATCTTGTAATACAGACATAACTATACCTAGATAAGGGAGTATATACTACAATACAAGTCTTCTATGGTTTTACAAAATATATTGTCTCAATCAATCAAACAAGAAGCATAAATATATAATATGTAAGATAAAGCAGTAAGGCGTTTCCGACGCTCTTACAAAATGGAAAGCTATCACAGTATTAAATTGTACATGATCATATTATCAGCTACAGTAGTGTTGTCAAAGGCGCGCCCCAGGCGCGCATAAGGCGCGCCTTGGCTCCAGGCGCATGGACAGCGCCTTAACAGGGTCGAGGCGGGGCGCAGTTAGACAGGCGCGACCAAGGCGCGCCTTTTGCCCAGGCGCAGGTTGTGCTTAAGGCGCGCCTAGGCGCGCCTCGATGATTTTGCGTTTTTTTCTTCTGTTTTTTTCTTTTCTTTTTCAATTTTCCTTTCTCTCTCTCGATCTCTCTTGTATTTGTTTTATTGTTCCTTTCTCTCTCTCTTGTATTTGTTTTAGTGAAGATTACTGAAGTAGTGCCTTTTTTATTGTTCATTTTTGTTTTCTTTTTACTGTATACTGATGACTGGAATACTTTGGCACCAATTTGTTCCTTTTTTTTGTTCCTGCAAATTTTTTGCAGAATGCTTCTCACTGTATTTTGTTATTGTACAGAAAAATATTGCTACACTACTGCAATAACTGAAAAAATTTTCTAGACAATGCTGCTAGATGCAGTCAGTCTTTTTATTATTGTTTGTGCAAATTTTTTACAGTATATGTATTTTTTCCACAAAATAAATGAGTCAATGTGAATTGTGAATTAAGACTAGAGAGGTGCACAGGTTTATATATATATATATATATATATATATATATATATATATATATAGCGCGCGCCTTAAGTGCGCCTTGCGCCTCGGGCGATATGGACTCTTTGTGCCTTGCGTGCGCCTTGCGCCTTTGACAACCTTGAGCTACAGTCTAATATATACAATCATGTTGTCAAAATGACTGGAGAATATGTTCCCAGAATACATGGACTAAATAGATGGCCGACGACTAAATGTCTCAATAGAATCAAAATGATATCACGGATGGTGGAGAAGAAACCCACTCATGATCCGCGACGGTCATTCTCCCGGTATACACTACCGTGAGGGAGTGGTGGTAGATCCTCTGGCTTTGTTACTAGATTTGGCCAAGGAAAACCAGAGGGGTCAACCCCTAATAGCAAGTACCACAAGAAAGTACGAGTGGATAATGTAGGAAAATCCAATCAATAATATAGTAGATAGGTACATGTGTCGTAGCTTAGATTCGCAGTTTATCGTCGGGACAATAATCAGCCCCTACACCAAACAAGGACAAGGATAAATTACTACGTCGAGACAACATATGTTTCCAAGACTATTGGCAAACAATATAGTATATATGAAGTGATTTAATAAAGCGACCAAGCAAATTCTGCGCTTACTATATTGTATCTGGGTTATCCCAATTAATATACAATAAGGATTCATCAATCGTGCGCTGCTAAGCTTGACTGACCAGACCATATGTGTATATATGTAATCAGTAACAGTCCACGGTGCCCCTCTTAGGTGGCCACCAGATCAGTAACAATATAAATAACAGTCCCGACGCTCCTATATGGCAGATGCTGGATCGATAACAATAAATTGACAGATATTGCACTCCATATATGTATGATATATCACAATATCCGATAGCCGACAAGTAAGAATGCACAAAATCAGAATCATTTCCCTTCCAATGATCTGTGTGTTTTAAGATAGTTAATTAACCTACCGTTTTCTGCAGAACCTGTGTTGTGGACACACACGGCTATCTGTCCTAGATGTCGTACAGAAGGACAGTTACTCTGGGCGGGAATCCAAATTGGCACCTAAGGGACGCCAATATAGATTCATCTCAAGAGTAGATGTAACAACTACAAACAACCCTATTCCTAATCTACGCGATGCTAACCTACTAAGGGTATCTGTTCCGGAAACAATATATAAAGCCTACAACAGGAATAGACACCTCAGTGCAACAAATACCAATAGCATTTCAGCACAATAACATGATGGATACCTCAAAGAGGTATCGTAGTAATGAATTACATGGACACATTGTAGCCATGTCAGGGATTGGAATGACTAGGTAATCAGTCAATTATGAATTCAATACCTAATGTAGTTTTTCAATCCATTGCATATCATGTATATCATAGTATGAGATTTGACGACTAGATATTGAGCTACCCCAACATAGGTTTCTAGGGCCTACTAGATTACACAAAATTCATCAATTAATTTGTGGCTCTAACAACCAATAATTTTCTAACACTCTATGGCAGGGTGACGGGGTTTCTGCTGTCCGGTCAGCGGTCGTGGGTTGAGGGGGCAGCGTCTCTCGTGTGGGTCTGGAAATGAAGCTCCCGAAAGCTAATCAAACTTTCGGATACCAAGGCTATAAGGTACAATAGGTAGTCGCTAGGAAATGTTTCGAGGAAGGCTAAATGTCTACCCGACGAAATGACGCATAAACCAGGAGCTATCCTGGACAAACATCAGGCCAACGGTATACCGATGGTACACTGTTCTGCATCAGAACATGCACAATACTCTATTGAAAGAATGTCTGCTTCAGTATTCTATTGGTGGTATACTGCTGGTTTACCGCCTGTACTGATAAAGTGTATACATCATGCTCATGTTAGGGGTTTTGGGTGTCCAAATCAGTTTTAACTTCTCCAAATAGTTTCAAGCAACTAGGGATGGCTAGCAATGGGTTCTACATCATTTTAAGACCTGTATTTGAGATCAAACACCATTATCAACCCACCTCTTAGGATTTAACCCTAGAGTCCTAAGATTTATCCCAAATCCAAACCCAATGCAAAAAACCACGACCAAAATTTAACACCAAACTCAAAACCCATCACCAAATTATAGAAAAACGGTAGCATAAAATGTAGAACTAAGCAACAACATTTAGAAGAATAAAATTTGCATGAAAATTCAATTTATTCACAAGGGCAAGGTGTACTTACCTTGAAATCCAATGCTTCTTGTTTAGGTCTTCAAGTCCTCCTAGGTGGGTCTAGAGACTACAACAATGGTTTCAAGATCAGCTCCTAGCTCAAATCCAGCTCCTACAACAACTCAAGGAGAAGAGGGAAGAGAAGAGGAATGCGATGGTAGAGAGGAGAGTGAAAAGAGTGAAAGAAGAAAAATGGGTTAAATAGAGAGAGGAGGAAGTGAGTGTCCATTCGATGGCTACCACCTAGCTAATCTATGGCACTCTCCCAATCTAGGCCCTCAAATAAAAGTCCTCAAGTGAGAGTACATATGACCAATGAGCAAAAGATAGTCTAATCAACAACTGCTGACCGTGCTGGCAACACACGAACGGTTTACTGGCGGTATATTGTTTATATAGGATTTTTTTTTTTCTATTTTGAGGATTTCTAGGTACATCAATCTATGTACGGGGCCTAGTATGGGTCTATGACACTGCCATGGGTCACTCTAGGAGTATAGGGTGGTCTCTCATATAATTATCTTGTTGAAAAAAAAAAAAATCTAAATGAGGTTGCATAAGTCAATTAGACAGGTTTAGACCTATCTATTATCCTACGGACAATCCATCTGTACGGCTCTCGATATACTATTAGGAAATAAATAATAAGATACATGGACCTAATATCGAATACAGGTACTTGCAATATATGTACCAGATACCATATCGATATTGGATTAAAAAAATACAGAGATAAATGATACAAAATAAATATCCGTGTAAATACGAAAAAACTGGAATGGGTGTCTGATACATGTTTGACGCAATACAAACACAAGAATCAGATTTTCGAATTTACGTGCTTCCTGTACTAGGATCCTATGAGTTCTAACTTGTGCATCTAGTGGTCTCCATCGCACATGTCCAGAGCTCCTCAAAACTGTTTATCTTGTCCTTAATTTGCACCATCTTCAACTTCCCCAGTTTTTTATTTTTATCTTATCCTTAATTCCTTCCATCTTCTACTTTCCCAGTTTTGGATGTGGGACCCTTATCGTATTACGAGTTCACCTAGACAGTGATGGATGATTTCTTTTTGATTCAGTCACAAAGCCATATACATAGTATTTTATGTACATGGGATATTGTTTGGATCCTTGGGCTTTGTTTGGTTGCTAAGAAAGTGTGAGAAAGGAAAATGGAACTCAGTTTTATGCAAATGGGATCCCGTTTCTACATGAAACACTTCCATTTTCATTTCCGTTCCTCCCCACCAAACCAAACAGCCTTCAAGATGACATACATAAATCCAATAAGGATAGACCTATTTCTATGATCCGTACCCCACTAAATGAGAGGATTAAGTGGATAACAACAAGAATATTATCTCAAGATGCAACAACAAAACAAAGTTTTTTTCCTTCCAAATTTTTTAGGGTCGTCTATTTAATCCTTTTCTTCCATTCAGCTTTGTAAAGGGCCAGCCTTTTGCAACAGTAACACCTAATAGGAGGTTCCACACCCAACGAATCTGTTTTGATTCGTCTTTGGGATCTTTTTGCTCTATTACCATCCTAGTAGTGCATTATTGTTGCTTGACCCATACCCACATAGCAGTAGATATTGAAGTGATAGCTAATGGCGAGCACTACCTAGCTGAATAAAATTTCACCATTCTTCCATGGATATAATCTTGCTTTTCCTAGATTTGCTCCTACCTCGTTAGGTCGGGTCTCCTCAAATACCTTAAGCCTATGTATCTCAATTTTGTCCATACCAGAGTTTCATCTTTTTGGAATCTCTTGTACCTTGGTAGAGAAAATCCTGGATTAGTTGTACACGGACTATTGGGTCATGCATGAACAAATCCCTATTAACTAGGGAACATAGTTAATACAACCTGTCAAAACATGACAGTACAAACTAAGATTTGCGGAAGCCTAATTAAGAAACAAGATTATTAATAATCTACCAACAAGCCTAGTAGATATTCATAATTGGTTTGATTGAATTCAAGATTTGGCATGAGTTTATGTAAGGAGTCATGAAGACGATTCCACGTGTCTGCAACAGTCTGCAACTTGCTCCAAGGACGATGATCCACAACTATAAACCTTCGTACTCGAGATCCAATGATTGAGTATTTATCTTTTGGGGCTGCTGATGATTGAGTTATGCTTCTTGGTACGCTTTAAATGGTTCCTTGTGGGATTTTGGTAGGTTTTGTGTTGCTAGACATCAAAGGAAAATAGAGGTTTTGAGGGCAATTTTGAATGGTTTTAGGGTGGTTATAGTGTTAGAAGCTATGGGTTGAAAGAGACTTGGAAGGATCAGAAAGGTTTGGGGCTATCAAGTGATTGAAATAAAAGGGAATGGTTTCACTGGATATGGTTTTATAAAGATTTTACATGAAGAAGAAGATTGTAAAGAATAGATAACCACGAATTCAATAGAATTCTTACTCTTCAATAATAAAAACAAGCACCTTATATTGTTTATATAGGCCACACAAACTTGGCCTCCACGAAAGAAATTATAATCCTAAATACAAAACAAAAACCAATTCCAGTGTCCATAAACATATAAAGCTTAATGCAAACTTGAACTCGAATCAGCTGAACTGCTACTCCACCACTATTGTTCTTGCAGTCAATTTTTATACTTGAAAAATCCACATTCAAAGTATCCCATAAATCGTTATTTATACTCTCCTAGGGGTAACATTTAAGCACATAATCATATGAAGAAATATTATTTCTCATAATTCGAAAATTAAATATCCCTACATATTTGCAAAAAACAATTGTATCGTATACCATAATCATTATTTATATTCTACTAGGGGTAACATTTAAGCACAATCATATGAAGAAATATTATTTCTCATAATTCCAAAATTAAATATCCCAACATATTTGCAAAAACAATTGCCCCATAATTTATTTCATTTAGCCAAACAACAAAATATCACTTGTTTTATCCTGCAAAATAACATGTGGCATTGAAATTTCTCAATTTATGTTTCCCAAAGTTGCACTTAGAACTCTTTGGAAACTAGAAACCCGGCTCCATTCATATATTCAAGTCTAGTAACAAAAACATAAAAGAAAGCTTTCATATTCTAGACCTTGCTCTTTGAGGAAAAATATATACAACCACCTAATATCGAATAGGCTGTGCGCAATAGGCATTTTGAACTCTGTAACAACCAAAGAGAAATTAGCTCTGAACTCTAACATAAGTAATTATACCACTGTCATATTAATGCACAGTGACATTTTTCTATATCTTTGGATGCTATATATTCTGTTAATTTGTTGTCATTTATGATTGCTACACTAGTGTTCAAGCCAATGTAATGGAAAGTAAAACTAAAAACATATTTGCAAAAATTAGATAGATATTCTACTCACAAGCAACACACTAGAGCAATGCTTTTAGGACAGTAGGAATTGTAATAGAAGAAACATGTTAGACAATAAATTGATACAACCTTACAGATTGGAAATTGCATATTAATCATGAACCTGAAGATAAATATAGAAACAAACTTTCTAGTCGTGGTATCTTGATCCCAGCCATCAAATATGCATGGTAACAAGTAGATAGACTTGTAGAAAACATCACAACAAACACCAATTAGTACTACTTCAATTTGTCACATATCACAATTCCAATTCAGAGATTGGAATAACCTTTGACAAAATGTAAAACATTTCCTTGTCAACCAAGTCAATGTATATTATTTTTTCAAACTCAAACTATTTGATCTTAAATTATTAGTTGTTATATTTCTAAATTAGCAGAAAAATACGACATCTAAGTCATAACTTCGAACTTTAACAATTTTATATGAAATATAGATTCACAGGTCCTTCAATTTTATAGACATCTAATACCTAGTTTAATTTGAATCCAATTTTCTGTACATCTAATTCAAGCAACTAATATAAGGTTCAGGGCACTAAATATTAGCTGGAAACCTCGATATTTAGTCCCACGTCATATAGAAGAGGGAGTTTGATTGTTTTATATTGGAATGTTTGGGTATCATGTGTACATATGGGTTAACAATTTTGACATGTTGGGCTAAGTGATGATGCACATGCAGCCCATGCATGGGTCATGACCTGGCGATCCCATAGCCTGGCGCTCACACTAGTGATAAGAAAGTCATGGATGTCGTGATATCCCCATTTATTCAATTCTATGGGACTATATATATAGAATCCAGTTTTTATAAATATTTAATATTATATGATATCTACATTCCAATTTTCCTGGAGCACAACAGACTGGCGTTGTATTTTGTTCATGTATCAAATAATTATTTTCATATCGAGTAGTTGATGTGTTGAGTACTTCCTCAAGCTTATTTTCCTCTCAATTCTAGATTCAAATAATGGATAATGTCAAGATAAATTTGAGAAATCCTTATCTTTGGAGCAGGAGTTCGAGGTTCCCGAATTCAAGATATCCGATATATATGGGCCAAACATATGAATCAATGCTAGGTTTGCTATTGTCATATCCCATAGTTGGATTTTGCAAACTAATCATTTCACGTCATTATTAAAGGTCTTATTTTCCAAAGCCATATGATCAAATAATTTAACTCTCTGAAAAGAATGATTCGTTTCAACAAAGTGCAGTCACTCCCCCCTGCTATTCTTGAGATACAACCAATTACCAGCTATTATGTGCACGGGCAAAACTGGTAGAACACTTTGAATGTGGCTGTCTGCAGTCGCCAAAGATTCTTGATAATGTAAAAAAGAATGATTCGTTTCTCAATCGTCTATATGTTGCTACCTGCAGGTTGCATATTATGTCGGAGTTCAAATAGATGAAAGTGGCAAGGGGGAACATCATGGTTTGAGCCCAGAGATGCGACAACTCAGTGTGGTTGGCTCAGTCAAAGTCGCGGTGAGAAGCTTGTCAGCAGTCGCTCCAAGCACATCAAGGTCGCAATAATCGTCGTAGGATTCTTCTAGTTACAATACGCCCGTAGGTGGCATGATAGCTATGCAATTATTCGATCATCGCGTGGAAGTTTAGAAGGTCCTCAGTTTGATGATCCCTTCCACCTCTGTAATTTTTGTTCATTCTATCGTAAAAATTTCAATCGAGGTTGAAAATCATCAAATTATCAGGTTTCTAGTTTATCCTTGTACAGGCTACCGAACTTCTGGATCGATTAATTAGGTTTAAATCTATGGGGGAACAATATATTTGAACTTGAAACAATCGTCGGAAACATATATATGATTCAAAATTACATCAATGTCAATTTCTATACACAGTTGAGAACATTCTGATGAAATGCCAAAGATTTTTTGTATGCAAGGTTTTCATATCAATCCATCCCCCCGGTGGATCTGTATTTGTAGCGAACCGACCAAAAAACGTACTGCGCAAAGTTCACCGCGCTCATCACACACATCAACCAGTAAAACCTCTCCAGATGATTTCGATTCAGGTTACTCCCGCTGAGCCAACCCTGACGACCGCCGCTCCCCGTGGCACTATTCACGACGGATACGAGAACGGAGCTCATGTAGTAGCCCATAGCCAGCGACGCCCACGAGAGCGAAGTGGCCAGCGACTTCATCCCCGTGGGCGCCTCCGTGAAGAAGAACTCGAGCAGGCCGGCCAGCGTGAACAGATCCGCAGAGCCTAGGAACAGGTACTGAAGCGCTATCCAGAAGAAGGATATGGGCAGAGGGCTGCTCGAGTCGATCATGTTCGAGTCGGCCGCGACGCCCTTCCTCTTGTTCTCGACCAGGGCTGCGGCGGCCATCGCGACCAGGGAGAGGACCAGTCCGACGCCGACCCTCTGCAGGTGGGTGATGCCCATCTCGGTCTTGGTCACCCTGCGGGCGTAGGGGACGATGACGTGGTCGTAGAGCGGGGCTAGGGTCATGATGAAGACAACGGGGAAGACGGGGAGGGAGGCCGGGGGGACCTTGAGCTTGCCCACCCTGGTGTCCATGGTGCTGGCCTGCTGGACCGAGAAGGTGGAGAGCTGGGCCAGGCAGCAGTTGAGCATTATGGTGGACAGGAAGATGGGGAGGATCCTGATCACTACTTTGGTGTCCTCGACTTGTCGGATGGTGCACATCTTGCTGTGGGCTGCCCTGTTGAGGAACTTGAGTTTGTCTGATGGGGCTTCCGTGACCGTCAATTCCCTGTGATCCTTTGCCGCGGCGGCGGCTGCGGCTGCCGCGTCTTCTTCTTTCGACCCCTTCCCTTGCACCACTTCCGCGGGGCTCGTCGCCATGTCGACCACCGCGTTGCTCGGGCTCTGCGCGGAGCTGGAGTTGAAGACGGCCGCAATCAGTACCTGTCAAATTTCAAAATTTTGTGACTGGAAACCAAGGAAGCTTGTAATAATGCTACACGGATTGTGTCCGACACGACACGGTTTGCATTTGTTTTTGAGGTATCCGTGTACCTTGGCTATTGTGGTGAGCGGACTCCCCACCGGTATCTTGTTTCTGTAGCTCGGGGATCCCGAAAGGAAGACCGGGACCGAGAGCAGGATGGCCACGGTAGAGATGCCGAACCCCCACTGCCAGCCCTTGTTGTCCTCGACCCACACGACCAGCGTCACCGCGACGAGGGCGCCGCACGAGAGGCAGAACACGAAGTAGTTGAAGAATGTCGAGCGCAGCTTGCGTCCCTGGACGGTGCTCTCGTCGAGCTGCTCGGCCCCGTGGGACGGCAGCGACCCCTTTATCCCGCCGACGCCCACCGCGACGAGGTAGAGGCCGCCGAAGAGCATCACGGCCTTGCCGCCGGAGAGCTGGTGGCATGGGGCGGTGGGAGGGGAGCACGTCGGGGGCTTCAGTGCTGTGGAGTTGGCTTGCACGGTAAGGACCACCAAACCCTGTCCATGCATGCATAATGTTTTTTTTTTTTTTTTTGAATAAAGGCAATGCATTCATTAAAACGGTAAGAAATTACAGGATTCCATATCCCGAAGGATATTAGTAGATATACAATCAGGGACAATATCATGAACTAATGTAGAATTCACATTAGTACTCAACAAAGTGTGCGAAGCCAATTCGTGTGCACAGTGATTTGCACTACGATGAACATAAGAAAATGAGATATCATTTCTCAGTTGTAAAAGTTTTCTAACATCAAGGATGATGTTATAATGTTCACGTTCAAGTTTTCCTTACTAACCATCTGTTAATTTGTATACCCATATATTAAATAATAATCAACTTTTACACTTCATGTATTAGCCACCTACTCTTTACTCAACAACTCTTTGAACTTTCTACAAGTTCATGATATCACCCCTCCATGTATTTCTGATCTGATCATTCGTGATAGATCTGCTTGTAACTCGCTTTTATTGAATGAATGAATTATGTTGTTTTGTTCAAAAAAAAAACTTTTACACTCCAATCTTCACCAAATACAAATTTATATACGTATATGGATATTTATTTGATAAAACACAGATGAAATAGATGTTATCAAGGGTGATTTAGAAACTGAAACTGGAGTGGACTACAAAAAATTTGGATGGCTTGATGGACTAATCTATATAAAAGAAAATAAAAATATGTAGGTGGGCTTGAGCCTACCCCAACTATAATGTGGATCCGCGCCCCTGGATGTTATAAATTGTTGATAATGTATATGTATGTAAGGTATGGTATTAATTGAACATGAGACAGTTTTTTTTATAGTTGTGATCAGCAGAATTTTTGAACTCCAAGATTTATCAAATGAAAAATACTATATATACCTCCAAAATTCCATCCATTCATGTCCTTCCTCCACGTGGTCCTCTCCTATTCGCTCATGTCAAAATCAAATCTCGCCACCCCCCCCCCCCCCCCCCCCCCCCCCCCCCCCCCCCACCCCAACCCACCCTATTTGATTATGTCAATAAGGAAGTGCCACGTGACGGAGGGACAAGGAGGGATGTAATTTTTGGAGTTACATATAGCATCACAAATATAAATTCTATGTAAAATAGTGTAATTCAAATAAATAGATAAAATAATTCAATGTTCAAAAGGGCCATTTCATACTGACACATTATAATATCACATTAGAGAATTAAGCGTTGGATTCTATTTCTAAAGCATGCAATCATAAATTAAACATAAACTAAAAAAATAAAAATTAAAAAGTAGAAAATTTGAGGCACGTTACACGTTGTCTTTAGAATAGAATATTCGTCCCCCCACGAACAGTGCAACATGTTTCGACGATCTATTTTCGAGATACAACGAATCCCAATGACCCACGACATCGTGCGCCCGGTGACGAGTCCAACGATTGATCACGGTCCTTATTCAGAGGAGAAGATGGACGGAGAAGGACTTTCTGGAGGATCTGGGATTCTGGTAGCCTTTTTTTCTGTCTCTGTGCGAATGAAAGTTTTCGAACGAAAGAGAGATATCGTAAACAGATAAATTGTTTTTAAATATGTCATTTCGATCGTGTCTAGGGTGTTCGTTCTCCACTAATCCCTTAACGGGATGTGCGTGAGAGCATGTCTGCGGAAGGCCAAATCGAATTTGAAAAAAGAAGTAATAAACAAAATTGATTAAGAAATTATCTTTATATCCTAGTCGAATTCGTAGCGTGCTAAGTGCTAGCAAGTAGGACGAGATTTTGCCAATCATCCACAAAATTCATTTGCCCAATTGAATGGATAAAGCAATATAAGCAAAGGAGAGTGTTCTAGCCTATCTGATGTGTGACTAAAATAAGAGAGCTTTATTGAATCACAAAAACACATGTGGGATGCTTTGATAAGCAACAAAATCAACATTAAGCACTGCACCTTAGGCGAGCTTGATTAATTCTCCCTAGTCTCTCTAGTGCACCTAATTAACGTACTTTCGGCTCTGGTGAGCGTTAGGTATTTGTTCCTTTTTTTTTTCTTCTTCTTTCAAAAAGTTTCTTAAGAATAGTGACTTTATGAGAGTGCTCTTTCTTTTGTGCCAAAGGAAGGAAAGGGCCAAATATCACTTATTATTCACCTCTCATCCACCATGTTCCAAGTATTCGCTAATCAATAATATACTATGGGAACATATTTTCCTTCACACAACTAATATCTCATGATGCCATGCTACTTATCTCCAGACCGACTTTGGATTTGGACAACCCCTTCTGCTTGGGACAACTCCTAGATTTAGCATAATTTCCACAAGAGGTCGAGAACACGAGTCATGACTCTTCTGGATCGACCATAACAGGACCGGCCCTGAGCTAATGGGAGCCCGAGACAAAACTTCCAAAATGGGTCCTCATCTAAAAAAAAGTACAAATAAAACAAAATTTTGTTGTAGTTAAGATTTGAACAAAGGACCTCCTAAATATAAGTTTAGCATTATAACAACTAAACCACAATATTTTTTGATAAATAAGAAGAAAAAAAATGCACATCATACATACTAGTTCTATTGTAGATAGTTCCATGTTGGTGCCTCCTTCCGTCAGGGGGTCCTGGGCCGTCGTCCGACCTGTCCTGGACAAGGGCCGCCCCTTGACCATAATAAGGGTCAAGATACAACTAAAACTAGTTCTAGATTAGGCAACCCAACCCCGTGGGCCGGTCCTGCTTATCCTATGCAAAATATCGTTTGTTGGTCATATGGAACATGAATATTCAATTTGTTGTGATGTTTTTCCATTCGAGGACATCAAAACAATACTTCTAGAGTCTATTAATTTGTCCACCCACCAAAATTATGGAAATATTCACCATTTCATTACATGTCTGTCTTCATCTAACATAAAATTATTTTTGTAGTGGTTTGGTGAATATTTTTATTAGCTTGATATGTGTTTACTTTTAAGTGGTAATTAATGGTGAACATTTCTACTAGTTTTTGTGGGGTAAAAAAAAAAAAGTACTCCTTCTATAGAGTGCGGATCATTACATCCAACTAGTATATATATACACGTGTGTCACAATATTTCATATAATTTGGGAAGATTAAACAATAGTCTCTTAATGTTTTTATTACATCATTATTGACCATAAGTTGGATATAGACTGAATCGATCCTTAAAAATAAAATAGATTGAAGGGTTGTCCAAGTTCAAAACCTCGACGTACTTGAATTTTTTTTTTTTAAATTATCAAAACTATCTTCGTTGGCATGCTCAACAAAGTAAGTATCATAACGTCAAGGTTGGTATAAAGAGAGAGGCGACAAAATTGTCTAGTCCTCCAAATTGTACAGGAAAGCATTTAATATTTCATGTTTTTAGCAACTTTTTTAACAAGAATTCAGTTCCATAGGGGAGGGGGTGGACCAATATCATTCATCCATTCCTTTGGGGGTATATTTATTAGGGGGTGGGGGCGTCAGTGGCTATCCGTAACTGTAGAGTCGTGGAGTGGGGGTTCACATGTGAATTTATGGCGACTAGGGATTGTGACCACAAAATAAATACGGATTTGGTTCCCCTCTGACCAATAATAGTAGAGTCTGTCTATCCCATTCTATTCTACCACCTCTGTGATTGGTTTTTACAGTATTTGATGTGTGTGAACTTCCAAACAAGGGAAAGCCATAGCTTAGTATTCGATGATGGCATGCATATTGTCTTGTCTTGCTCCCAAGGTTAAACAAAGAGCACTTCCACACACGTTGTACAATGGTGATCGATGATGAATGGTACATTTGTCAACTGACTACTCTATCAAGTGAGTGATATATATGATGCTCAATCTAGAAATAAGTCTGATAAAATTTCAGATTTGAACAACTCCTCTCTCTCTTAGGACAATTTTTCCGATCCATCGTGACCTATGAGAGATCGGAAGGGTCATATGTGACCTCCTATGATCAGTCCATAACAAAAATTAAGGGACAACAAAAATAAGTTTCACATCTTCTCTCGTTAATATATACTAGTCTATATGTACGTGTTTTGCACATATTTTAATTAGAATATCATAAAATCAGTTGTCGTCTTTCCGTCTTTTTCATGTGACTATTCATGTGTGTGTGCTTTCTTTTTACAATGTCAAGAGATTAAAAGTACACAATTTTGTTTTTTTAATTTTCTATTGAGAATAATAGCCTTTGGAAAATGATATGGACAAAATAATTTATTAATATTGGAACATGAAGAGTTGTATGGAAGAAAAAAAACTTGCATGCAAGCTTTATTGCTTTGACTCTTAAACATAACATGCAAGTTGACATAATAACATCATGTTTATAAATATTCAAGAGTATTTTAGGAATTCAAAAGTTTTACCACCAATTTTTTTTATTTATTATATAGTAGAATAGATTATGGCAATATTTGTAAGGTTTCCTACTTACATCTTCGTATAAATGGTTATTTACGCTAACTACTCTTAAGTTTTGGGGTTTATAACATGTGATATCCATACTTTTAAATTAATTACACTGACCACCCCTCCCTTTAGAAAATTAAAATTAAAATTGGGGTAGTTAGTGTATAACTTTTTTATTTTTTATCTTAAAGTAGGGATACCCCGTGTAATAAACATAAAACATTGGGGTGATCAGTGTAATTAATTTAGAAAGTAGGAATACCCAATGTTATAAACCAAAAAATTAGAAATAGCATGTAAATAACCCTCGTATAAATGGTAGGACTCTTTCCAAACTCCATATACAATAGTATAACTCTTTGCTGAAGGATGATTGTAAAAAGTTTACTATGAAGAATAAAAACAGAAATACTATTTATCATCCGTTTTTGGGTGATACCAACACTACAGGTGTCACTGGCAATGATTTTATTGTTACAGATAACATATTTTTTCAAAATTTTCATTTGTGATTTTTTTTTTTGAATTTTATCATGAAATCTTTTATTTGTGATCAAGATTTTCTAACAAATAAATCAACGCGACTTCAGCGACACATCACCGTCATGACATGGGTGATGAATAATATTTCTGGAAAAAAAAACCTTATGAAGAGGTAAAAAGAATAGGAAAGTTTGAAGAGCATAAAAGCAGTAAGGAGAATCAAGGAGGATAAAAAAACAATATGAAATGATAAAACTTAGCATGAGTAGTTGAAACGTGAACGATTTAAAATTTTGAGTTATTTCATGTTAAACAATCGTAGATATTGAACTCGCAATTCAAAATTTTCTGTAAGATGTGTTCTTGGGCCATTGTTGAAACACAAAAAATTTGTTGGGTCTATTAAATGAAATGGGTAGAATTATAGCAAGCAGAGCTGGCCCATGGGGTTGGATTGTCCTATTTAGAGCTAGTTTTGGTTGTACTTTGATCTTTATTGCCGTGACCTCTACCTCTTGTGAGGTCATGCTGAGCCTGAGGGTTGTCGGGGTATTCGTCTTTCTGGCAAGATGAGAATCCATGGTAAGGAGTTCAAGAAAGGTGATCATTTCAATTTTCGAATTCCAAGGACGATAGATGAAATCAAAATTAATATTTTCTGAATTTATGAATTCACAAGTTACATAGGTAGGTGATATTAAGTTTTGGAGCAAGAAAACAATTAATATTTTCTAACAGTACTAACATGCGAAAGATAGAGAAGCAGTAACAATAGGATGAGATAGGAGTATATATATGTAGAGTAGAATCTATTCCGTGTAAAATGTAACATGTTGATGATTGAAACCTGTATCAATATATTAATCGATTGTGTGCATCCCAAACATATACATATTAAAACTCAAATGTAAAATCCATCTTGCCAAGTTTAATCCAAGTAATAAATTTTGCATTAAGAGTTTTATGTATAATATATATACCATTCACTTTGGGAATACATTCTTATTTATTTATATAACGTGGCAAAATTCTTAGAACTGAAGGTGCGTTTCAAAACGTGTCAATGTTAACCAAAATGTGGTGCCCATACAGAGTAGTACTGTTTTAAAAAATGGATTGAACCGATCGGATAAACTGGTCAACCTATAAATTATTAGTTTCTTTTTTGACTGGTTTAATACGGATCCATTTCTTTTCCTTCCAAACATCCTGTCAACCTGGTCGATCCGGCCGATCGGACCACCGAACTGTCTAGCCTAGTTGGATTTTGAAATTGATTTGATCATGAGTTTTGACTTTTGTTTTGGACTTTATATACAATCAAAGTTAATATATTTATTTCTTAACTAATTCTATTATGATAAACATGGAGAACTTCTAAGTAGTATATATATGTAGTTGTGTACTGTATAATATATTTAAAGTAAATAAGTCTATATAACTGGTTCAATATCCGAATTAACCCACTAGTTGGACCGGTCGATTTGATCCAACCCAGTGTTCTATAACCGAATCGATCTCCTGTTCGGTTTTAATTCAAAACATTGATATAGGATTAGATATGACGAGCTACAGAGCCCGCGGTCTCTGTCCGCCGGGCGTGACCGCAGGCGTACATGTTCCAAACCCATCCCCCCCTATTTGCGTGGGGTCCACCACCGGGTTCTTGCCAATGAAGAAGCGCCACGTGGACCGTGGGCCAAAACCGCGGGCCAAAAATGCGGTCCACGTAGCATCACTCTAGGTATAATTAACGGGATACTTGAGATACCTCCCGGTTGTCCATGTTAAAGAGGGATGCTAACTCATGGTGCGACACATGACGCTATTCCGAAGCTGACGATTTGCATAAATACATGGGGCTTGCAGAAAACTTACCAAGAACTCGACGAAGGCGCCGATCAAGTAGGTATGGTAAGTGGAGAGGAACGCGTCCGAGAGGAATCCGCCGAGCAGGGCGAGGAGGAAGGCCGTGCCCATGAAGTTGGTGACAGTGTTGGAAGCACGGGCCGGCGAGAAGTGCATGAAGTCCAGCAAGTAGGTGACCAAGTTGCTTGCATTCGCTAGGTACGCCAGATTCTCCATTATCTCCACAACTGCATGCACCACCACCACCACAACCACCTCAGTTTCATCACTCAAATCACTTTAAATAGTCAATCCCCATATATATATGGTTGCACTCAACTAAAACATCAACCAAGTTGCAAAGGCTGTGACTGGCCAGGAAAAAAACAACAATGACAACAACAACAACAACAAAAAAGAAGAAGAAAGTCTTAAATTTGACTGGGAAGAACATGTGCATCACCCTCCGCTCTTCTCATATTTCTGTCAAAGCCAAGGACGGAACCAGAAATTCGAACCGGATAGACTTGGTCAGACAGCTGGGATATGAACCGACTCGTATATGAAAACAAAAAAGAAGAAAAAAAAACATACGAAAAAATAAAATTCGGGATGGACTGGAGTCCACCTTAGCCCTTAAGTGGTTCCGCCCTATCATGAACAGTATATAAATTAATAAGTAGTTAATTATAAGTGTGACACTGGTTGAATTTCCAGTTTCTGCTGTCTGAATTAATTTTAAGGAAAAGAACAAGTTCTAAATAGTACGAATATTATCCATAGTTCTTCATAATAGATGTCTACTTATAACAGATAATATTTGATTATAGGTTTATGCAGTACTGTATAATTCTCTTTATTTGTGATATTCTAATTAATGTGTCAACTCTAAAATAACTCTTTGAACCATCTTTTAATATTAATGAAACACCAAGGAGAATTCTTCTCCCATTGATTTCAAAAATATGTCCAGCGTTTGTAGTTCATGTGGAAAACAGCACGCAGATACCAGACGGGACCGACAGAGTTTGAATTCTCCAACCGTAGAGACGTGTAGACGTGCGTGAGTTGTAACAATGAAAAAAAAAAACGAGATTAATTCAGAAATATAACTTTCTGTCTTTCTAATTTCTACGAAAATTATAATGAGATTTGGAGGGAGCACATACCTAGTACAAAGGAAGCTGCAACCATTCCTCCATGTCTTCCTCTCATGGCAGGCCTGCCCCTCCAGTCCACATAACCCACCCACACCTCCTCTTCCTACAACAATTAAAAACGATAGATTAATTTGCCAAAATTAGAACCCACCGCATGTACGTACAACAAATAGATGAACTAATGAACTCAACAATCAGAATTGGCAATTAGAAAAGCTGAGAAAAAGAGAAGTTGAGGAGAGGAGGATCACCATGTCCTTCCCTTTTTTTTTCTTCTTGCTTTCTTGTTGCAACTTGGGCTAAGCTAGCTAAAGATGGAGAGGGGGAGGTGTGTGAAACTAAATGCAGTTAGGAGAGTTATGGGGAGGGTCCCATATATAAAGAGATGAAGGAAGGGGACCCTACATATGAGAGTGGTCTGGGAGGCCCTATAAATTAAACATGTATGTGAAAATGACCCATCCATGATCATGTGCAAAGGTCACCTTTCACTACTATAGTACACTGATTGATTGACTTCTCCCTACAATATCTAATCCCTCCCTTAAACCTTCCAACTCAACTAAGAGCATCATTAGTAGATGATGTTCAAAAAAAAATTTAGAGTTCAAAAAAAAAAGTAAATGTAAAAATGGATTGGATTTATATGAAAATAGTAGACAATAATAAAGTAAGATTCGGTCTCAAAAATTGTATGCTCAAAAAATAATGTGGAAAAAATAAAATAAAATTTAGAAATTGACATCGAAAATAGAACTTACTATTCAACCAAATAAGTTTTAATTTCTGAATCTAAAAATTGAAAAGGCAGATGAGCCTTACTAATGATGCTCTAATGAGAGGTTAAAGAAGGGGAAAAAAAAAACTTTTGAGAGTGAATTTGTGATATGTACTGTGGTGGTGATATCTTTTTTCCTAAAGAGGATAGGAGAGGAAACATTGTGAAAGTTCCATGCAAGTTATCAAAAATTAAACAGTTGCTTGGATCAAAAGATTTGTTCCCAAAAAGGGAAGGGGGGAATAAAATCCTATTCCTCTGTTGACTAATCTTGTGCAGATCCCCAGGTGACCACCACCCCCTACTAGTTGCTAGTTGCATATTGCTGGGTGTTGGTGGGTTTGTTCTCTCCTGCAACACCCCCAGGCCATGTGTGTTTGTGTTCATGGTGTTCACTGGGCCGGTTCGGCCCGGGCCCGCCTGTGGACCGCACCGGCCCGCCCCCCTATAAGCCCGGACCGGCCCGCCGTGGGCCCGAACCGGCCCGGCCCCCCACGTTCATTCGGTTCGGGTCGCCCCCCCCCCCTCCCCCCCCCCCCCCCCCACAGCCCGAGCCCGGCCCGGCCCGGACCGGTCTTAATTTTTTTTTTTTTTTTTTTAGTAGATAGGCCCGGCCCGGTTGGACCGGCCCGGCCCGGTTGGACCGGCCCGGCCCGGTTGGACCGGCCCGGCCCGCTGGGACCGGTCCAGCTGCAGCTGACCGTTGGAGGGGTTTTTTTTTTTTTCAAAGTTTTGACCGTTAGGGGGGGGGGGGGGGGGGGGGGGGGGGGGAGGGGATTCTTTTACCAAAATACCCCTCCCATATAGCCGTTATTAAAACGTTGGGAGGGGTATTTTGGTCTTTTTTGGCCTAAAATTACCAAAATAACCCCAAAAAATCTCTATAAATAGCCCAAAAATCCCATTTTTCAAACACAACTCATTCCTCACAAATTCTCTACATTTCTCTACGGTGCTCTGGTGCTCTGGTGCTTTCCTTCCCCGGTGCTCTGGTGCTCTACTGCTTTCCTTCCCCGGTGCTCAACGGCTTCCCGATCTCCCTCCCAACTCCATTCCGGCTCTACGGCTTCCCGATCTTCCTCTCAACCCCTTACTTTCTTCTAGCGTAGTTTACTTTATTTTATTTTATATATGGCTGGTGAAGGTTCAAATCCACCTGATCTTGCTGGACAGACTTACCATTATTTTAGTAATTTTTTTGACGGTAATGAAATTCCACCTGAGCAAGTAGTCACCCATCCGATTCCGGAGGGGTGCCAACCATCTCCTCCGGAAGTAGCTAGTACCACCCAACGTCCTGAAAAGAAAAAAAGGTCTAAGTATTGGGATTATTTTACTTTAATTTTTGAAACTAATCCTGATGGTTCGTTTGTTTTAGATGCCAAGGGGGAACCGAAACCGTACAAGGCGCAATGCAAGAAGTGTTGCAACCAGTACGCATGGAAGAAGGGCGGTGGCACCGGGACTATATCCAGACACTACGACACTTGCTACGGGAAGGACACACTTCAAGCGTCCCAAACCCAAATAAGCTTCGGCGCCACCGGTTCTTCAATTGGTAACTTTACTTATTCAGCTGCTAGGCATAAAACCGAATTAACAAAACATATTATTCGTGACGAACTTCCTTTCACGACGGGTGAAAGCGAATCTTTACGAGATTATATATCACTTTCTCTAAACCCCTCCTTTACTAAAGTGAGTAGGCAACAAGCTCGAAAGGAGGCCATTCGTCTCTTCAACGAGCAGAAAGCCGCTATGAAAGCGGATTTTGAAAATATTAGTAAGTTAGCTATTACTTCTGATATTTGGACTACTAAATGGAGTTATGCTTATATTTGTATTACTGCACACTATATAGATGCACAATGGATGTTGCAAAAATGCATCATCTGTCTTAAACTTATAGAATGTCCACACACGGGCGCTGTAATTTCAAGTGAGATTTCAAGACACGTGCGTGAATATGATATTCACGCTAAAATTTTTTCTGTCTCTTTGGACAATGCATCAAACAACAATGCTGCTATGTCTTCTTTGTCAGTAATTTTTAAGCCTATTTTAGAAGGTAGACTTATGCATGTTAGGTGTGCTTGCCATATAATTAACTTAGTTGTTAAAGAATGTTTAAATTTTTTTGAACCCCATTTAGACACTCTGCGACAATGCTTGCTCCACCTAAACTCGTCTCCAAGTAGACAATAAAGTTTTGCATGCACTTGCGCACATTTTGGTATGACTTTTAGAAGATTTGTGAAGGATATACCAACTAGGTGGAACTCCACCTACTTGATGTTGAAATCTGCAATTCCTTTTAAGACTGCTATTACATATTATTGTACTTCGGATGCCACCTTTGACTATCAGGTTACTGATGATGATTGGGTAGCAGCTGAAAGTGTTTGTGAATTTTTAGAAGTTTTTTACAATGCTACATTAACTCTTTCTGGTGTTTATTATCCCACATCTTGCTTAGCTTTACGTGAACTTTGTAACATGTCTTATTTATTTTCTAAATATAGAGATTATCCAAATTTTGAAATTGCGGTGAGAAATATGGAAGCCAAATTCAGAAAATATTGGAGTGAAGTACCTCTTTTATATTGTTTGGCTTCCATATTTGATCCTACAATCAAATTGGATGGCGTAGAGGTTTTATTAGAAGGATATGGAGAATATATGGGTATAGACGTTTCTGACATGAAGGCAGAAGTTAAAGTGGTTTTGGAAAGGTTAGTTATACTGTACGAAGAAGGAGCAACGTCGACCCGACCAACTCAGGGGGGGGCTAGTAGTAGCTCCGGCTTGGCGTCTAAGCTATCAGCAGCCGGTCGCATACTACAAAGGAAGAAACAAAAGCAATCTTCCCAACCTACTCAAGAGTTGTCTGCTTACCTTAACTCTTATCAAGACGAAGATGAGACTCCAGATCACTTCGCCGTTCTAGAATGGTGGAAGAGACACGACAAGAGATTTCCTGTGCTTTCTAACATAGCACGTGATCTACTGATGGTTCCGGTGTCGACGGTAGCATCGGAGTCCTGTTTTAGTGCAAGTTCGAGGATGTTGAGCGATAGGAGGAGCCGCTTGAAGCCCGATATTTTGGAAGCAATCGTGTGCGTACAAGATTGGATGGCTGCCGATAAAAGAACACAAAACCAGAAAGATGAAGAAGATCATGACATCCACGAGCTGGATTTGGAATCGCTTTCATTGCATGAAGGCGAACAACAATGAGGCTACGGTGCAAGGTATTAGGTATGTACGTTTAAACTTATACATTTCAATTTTAAATTTTAACTTATACTTTCAAAAACTATTTTTTTTTACTTATACTATTCAAATTTTTAATTTTAACTTATACTATTCAAATTTTTAACTCATACTTTCAAAAACTATTTTTTACTTTTAAAAAAAAAATATTTTTTAACTCCGCCTATGCCAAACAAGCATTTGCCGGTCCCAAGCCCGGATAAAGGAAGAGGGAGAAATGTTTTTTTAAAATTTTTATAAATTTTTATAAATATTTGTAATCTTTGTATAAACATTTCTATATATTTGTATAAACATTTGTATTACAAACTATTACTAAATTATAAACATTTTTGTATTACTAAATTATAAACATTTATATACATTTATAAAAATATATATAAACATTTGTATTACAAACTAAATTACTAAATTATAAACATTTATATACATATTTTGTATAAACATTTTATAAACATTTGTATTAAAAAGAAAACATTTTATAAACATTTTATAAACATAAAATTATAAACATTTTATAAATATTTTGTATAAACATTTTATAAACATTTAAGTTACAAATTTTTAAATTTAAAATACAAAAGAAAATGATTAAAAAACCAAATTAAAAACAAAAACTGTAAAAAAAAAAACTTAAAAAAAAAAATATAATTCAAAACCCGGGCCGGTCCGGTTAAACCGGCCCGAACCGGCCCGAACCGTCCAAGTCCGGACCGGCCCGACCCAATAATGTCCGGTCCTCTGGGCCGGGCTGGGCCCATCCGAAAAAAACCGAGCCGGGCTAAGCCCGGACCGAAAATGAAAGTGGGCCGGTCCTGGACCGGCCCTAAACCGGTCAGGCCTGCAGCCTTCGGACCGTGGGCCGGATCGGACCGGCCCGATAACAACTTGAGTTTGTGTGTATGTGCATGTATTTAGTAGGGTGGCTCTCGAGGAGACAGGTGCCTCCATAGCATATAGAGGTCGGTCGCAGTTGCAAACAAGTTAGACACTTGAAGTACCCTTCCTTAGTCGTATGGTCAGGTTCCAAGTGTACAAGGTATATCGGCTAGTGGAGTTCATTTCAAATTACTTTCTACATAAATATTGTCCCACCCATCATCAATATATATGACAAAACTTAAATGTCTACCTCAATATAACATTATTTTTTTATATTGTCTTGTACACATGGAGTGTTGTAGTCCATGCATGTGGTTGGTATGATGTGATATTTTACTAGATCGAGGTACATTTTGTGCGTACGTATCGGACGTGCGATGACACTTTTACGCGTCATTGCGCCGCTCATCGTGCTGCAGCGTGGAACAACGGGCCGACTATCCAGCGCGAAAAGTGCTCCCGTCGGACCTAGGTTCCAGCGTGAAAGTTGCTTCCGATGGACCTCATTTCCAGCGTGGATACTGCTTCCGCTGAACCTAGGTTCTAGCATGGAAGCTGCTCCCGCTGGACCTGGATTCCAGGGTTGCTGCTGCTCACACTGGACCTAGGTTGAAGGGTTGCAGCTGCTCATGCTGGACCTGGGTTCCAACGTGGAAGCTGCTCCCACTGGACCTGGATTCCAGTGTGGGTGTTTCTGTGTGTTTCAGTGTAGACGTTTCATTTCATAATTATCCACTTAGTGAGAGTTACTGCTGCATAATGAAAAGTTATTCTCCGTATTATCTGTCCATTATGGGTGGTTATGGATGCTGCGGGGCTTGGCTCCCCTAGATTTACTTTTATTTTTGCTCTTGGCAAGATACATGAGAATATACACTACACCAAAACAGTCAATTCGTAACACAATTTTTTTACAATTAGTAACGGTTATTACCGTGACAGTCTTGTAACGATTACAACCGTTACAATAAATAAAAAATCGTTACTAAAATTCACATCTTGATTTTTTTTCCTTTCTTATTCTCATTGACACTAAAAACCGTTACAATGGAAAAAATTTCATGCAGTCAATTTTCCTATATCGCGACATCCAAAGTGTGACAAGTGAGAAAATTTCAATTCCCGCACTAATTTTTCACCATTCCCTCTCCTTCCCCCCTCTCGAGCTTCCCCGCTCCATAACCTAATTCTCTCCTCCTACTCCTTAATTTCTTTTTCTCTACAGAAAGTCAGGGCACCGAGCCTAAAAGTTAGGGTTTTGAGTTTCTAAGTCTCCGATCCAGAGGTCACCAATGTCGACAATTAACGAAGGGGAGCGGCAACAAAGAGGAATGGCTCTGAATTGCTTAGATCGGAGGAAGTCTCCGATATGTGACAAATGAAGGAGAGATGCAACTTGATCTTTTAATCTTTTGGTACTACTGCTTCTTTTATCTTTCTCAGTAGAATTGTCCCTACATCAATTTTTTTTTATTACAACCTTTCTTTCTTCAACGAGATAGAGTCTGCAATAGGCTTGGTAGAAGCTGCTACGGAGCAGGGTTTTTTTTTTCCTTATGTAGAGATGATAAAAAGCCTTTTGGTGCTTACAAATGATGAGGACTTGGTCTCACGAGCTAGGGCCATTGAGTTAGTTGGAATAAGGATGAAGCCAATACTGCCTCGTACTATCTGTGGGTTGGAGTTGCACATTACTCATTTTTATGTATTAAATAAACAACATAATCTAATTTGTCTTATATAGATGGGCTTTGCATTCGATTTCAGGGATTCTAGCAATATTGTTGAGATCTTAGATGATTATTTCACACAGGTAAAGAAAAAAAATTTCTAGCAGTTTTGATATTAATTCACTCACTTTTGGGACGATACTATAGTGCTTACATGTCACGACCCGCACCCTGATTAGGGACACGAGTACGTGGTTACGTCCAGCCTACGCCGCAGAATCGGCAGTAGAACGCTGTATAGGTCGTCTATAAATACTACAACTAGACAAAATATAAGGGTACCTGTCATCTCCGCACGGAGGTATAATATGACATAACTCAATCACAAGAACAAACTAGGATAGATAGCACGAAATAGAAATATGATAGAAGGGAAAACAGGAAATGAGTTCAAGATCCAACACAATTAAGCTCAGAGATATAAACACATCACAGAATCTCAAAATATAATATAAAATACTACAGTCTGAAAACACTAGCTGGATCGCAGTCCAGGCAAACCTAACTAAGCTATACTAGTCCAGGTGTGCAAAGTCTAGTGGTTTAACTACCAGGTCACAGTCCTGGCCTGACTCTCCATCTGCCCCGACCCCATAGTAGGTCGAGCAGTCTGCCTCAGAATCATTTGTAATATATCAACGATATCCTGTCAGGAAAATGAGCAAGTACATACACTAACAGCAGTTCCATATGAATTGACAAATTCTATAAGAGACAATTATAATGAAATACAAGACAAAATCAACAGAAAATATATAACATGATGTGAGTACTGAATATCATAACATGGTGAGAAAAGTACTGAATGTAGAACTGAGTAGGATATATGATGTAATAAAATAAATATAAAACGTGCCATAAATTATTAGAGCGTTATGTGATCGGCTTGGGAAACAGGACAGGCTATCCACTTGGCCCGACAATCACAAGAAAATTACTGAAAATGGTCATGCCGGCCAACCTGGATAACGAGCACAAGGAATAAGATCTCGCTACACCCTACGTGAAGTGAGGGTGGCACGAGCACAAGAATATAGTGACAGGATGGTATTGATCACATAGCCCATAATAATTCCCCATCCCCGAGTAGTATAATGGATCCGGACATGACACGTCATGACACGGGATTTCCTAAGAGGGTAGCTACTCTCTCTCAGGAATCGGTGTCTATACAAGTACAGGGAACAAGACAGGAAATGTACCAATATACCAAGAAAATCTAGGAACAACATCTCATGTCATGATCCGACATATACTAGTCCGTGAACCATCATGTTGGGAAATCAAGTAAGACACTACAACTGAATCGAATATAGCAGATATCAAGACAATAAAAACTATCAGTGAATGTACTCGCCTGTAGTCCTGAGCTGATAAGGTAAACAGATGCTCAGAGTAATCACAGACCTAAAGATGAGATACCATAAGTCAAAATAGGGTTTAATAATGAAAGGGAAACTAATCAAGTCATGATATGCAAGTCTAAGTCAAAACTAGGTCAAACTAGGTCACATCAGGCTAAACTAGGTCATACTAGGTCATACTGAGCCAAACTAGGTCACACAGTGTAAAACCCCTAAATTTCTACTATATTTTTATTAAATTTGGTACTGATTAAATTTTTGTGATTTTACGTCGCGTAGTCCTATTGTACGTCGCGGGCAAAATATTATTTTTCGTAATTGCTCGACGAGTGCGAATATATGCGAGCGTACATATTTTTTTGAAAAATATTTTCTATTTCAAAATAATAGATATAATAATTATTTTGATATCATTTCTAAGTTTGTTATTTTTACTTCATTTCTAAAAGTTATTAATAATAAATAATATTTTTTATACTAAAAAAGCATAATTATGTAAAAATTATGTGTGCATATTTCGTAATTATTTAATATTTTATTTATAAATAAATTATGTAATTTTTGAAATTTATATTATAGCATATTTTTGAATATTTAAAAAGTTAATTTTTAAACTAGTTATTTTTAAATCGGTTGAAATATTTATTAAATAAATTTTATTTAAATTTTTGAATAAGGATTTAGATAATTTTGATATTGTATACAATTTAAATTTAATGGAGATTGAACCCAAATTTAATTTAAATAATTAATTTGGGTCCAATCCTTATCCAATTGGAATTCCCACATCCTATAAAAGGCAGGTACTCATCCATAAACTTCTACCATTCATAAAATCTCCATAATTTCCTCCACAGCAAAGTGAGTGCCTCGTGTCCATGTCTACATCTTATTCCATATTACTTCTACATTATCTTCTTCCTCGTGTCGGACACACCACGACATCATCAAACCCCTAATCCTAGCTGAGCCCAATCTTCTCCGGTCGACCACCGCCATCAAACAGCCATCGCCATCTCCACAGATTCCCCGCCGTGCCCTGTCCTGTACGTCTTGTCGACGACGCCAGCCTGCCCTCTGTTGCTGACAGCCACCCTCATCATCGTAACAACCACAAGATCTCATCCTCCTCTGTACAACCGAGACCCGACTACCACCAGCAACTTTGGTAGCAACCACGACATCATCCAAATCCCCCTCCAGGTGCCAACTCCGGCCAACCCTCGCCGGAGTCAACCATCTAGCCAACACCGTGAGAAACCATCTCCTGGCCCCAACATCTCCACCGCCTTCAAAAGCCCGACCCCCAACTCGGTCGCCGACCAGGCTGACAACGCCGCCACAGCCACCATCATCTTCATCACCCCATCACCATAGACATTAAGCCACCGCCGCCGCCACCCATAAAACCCCCAAAATTACTGCCTCCATAACCTTCACTCCGCCCCCGGCCGACATCCGGTCGCGCCACCACCATAACCTCCGTCATGACCACTACCACACCCGTCGACCGATTTTCGACCAACCACCCAAGCCTCGACAACACCACCACCACAGTAGATGCCACAACCAAAAACCAAAACAAAAGCCCTCACCTGGCCTCCTGCTCGGCTCGCCGCCGCGTATGGAACCACAACGCCTCCTCGCTTCCCGACGACCATCGCGTCGAGCGAATTCCTTCGTGCCACCCCATCTGTGGCAAGCCATGCCCTAGCCCGCGGACGAAGCCGAGGTTCCCCCTCGCCGTACCGACCTAAGCACCCAGCTGGCGTCTTCCGACCACCGTGGTCCCGAGATCCAGCGACCCCACTGATCTTGAGCCGCCTCTCGCATCTGCTCTGGCGGGTGAAGGTCGCGCCTTCTGACCGAGCCGCCGGCGCCTCAGTGTCGCATCCCCTCCGTGCAGTCACCGGAGATGGCCCCGCTCCGATCCCCCGCTCCCAATTTCTCCAGCCCCTCCTTTCTCTGACCTCCACCGTGAGCCTCTGCCTGGTCGCACGATGCGGCCACCGACCGGGTGGGCCTTTCCCTCCGTCCAGCTCTCCCTCTAGCTCTCCTCTCGCCATTTCCCCTTTCCAGACCCTTCACACCCAGCTTTCCTTCTCTCTCTTTCGTTCTCGTTCCCAGCACTCTAATAAAAGCGAGCAGTATATGCTCTGTCTTTTCTTTTAATTTGTTTGTTTCTTGGGGTTTTTTTTTTGTTACTTCTTGTTTTGTTGATACTTTTGGCTGGTCTAAGAAGAGTTGCAGTAGCTGCTATTAGAAATTTTGTTAACATAATAATAATAATAGTATTATTATTATTATTATTATTATTATTATTATTATTATTATTATTTTGTAGTTGACTAAGATCTTTGCCAAATTTTGGCTATTATTAATTGTACTATTATAACAAATCAGTATTAGTATTATTGATACTCTATATATATACTATCATCGTATTATTTTGTGAAATCAACTTATGTCTCTTAGTCTAAAAATTTGTACTTTGACAAAATAGGGTTAAAAATACTATTATTGTATTTTCTAGCTGTTCTCAAAATATAATATTAGACTTAGTGGCTAAGGTATTCTTGTTTTTTTTGTGGTACTGTAAATATGCTTTTAACTAAAATATTATTACATGATATTTTATTTGGGTACTTAAAATTGCTTTCTACCTATAGATAGTTTTGGTTTATATATATAAAAAATCTTATACGCTATGAACTTTATAAAATGGTAGAAATGTAGGTATTATATAGCATATTTTCTTAAGAGAAGTTACGGATGCATATAAATGATTTTTATAAAGTACGTAGTTATCTATAAATTCTTGGTATATATATAAACATAGTTTTCAAGGATTATATATAGTTTTTTAAATTGATATATATATTATTTATTAAATTTCCTTCTGTTATCCTCTGTCCATAACTAATTATATCTCTCCTATTTCCTCGCCACTTCTAGACTACCTTATGTCGTCCCTAACTATTATGACCATTTTAGACCCGATAGAATTGTCCGTGCCACGATTGGAGGCTATCTTACATATTTACTATTTTGTGCCACCTTGATTATCGCAGCACACCAGACGCTCTACCAGGCAAGTATACCTTGCTAATTTACTGTCATATTATTATTTCTGTATTATTTATTTTGTTTCATATTGTTAGATTCCTTTGTTATAAACTGTGCGTCTGAGCCATACTTGGGTGCAAGCGACTTTATTAGTCGTTTTACTTTACTATATGCATGTTAACTTAGTTTTAGCGGACTACCTTCTTGTTGTGGGATATTCTTATATCTTCTTGGGCTATGACACTCACACTACACGGTTTGAGACATGTTGCTAGGGGCACGTATTGCATATTGACTGGCCATTTGTATGTTAGAAGTCGTGTGACGGATAGATGATCATAACTGCTATGAATATGGTTTTAGAGACTCAAGCAGTTACAAAACTGGACGAGCCATGGACATGACTTGGTCAGTGGAGGAAATATTAGGGGAGGACAGTCGCTAGTACGTATGGGAATCTAAACAGGTAAACCACAGTCTCCGGATGGAACTGTAGCGAATTATAATTACAGATGCCCTCTGACATTTTGGACGTTACGGACGGATACGGATGACTGGATGCCAGTTACGTACTTATAGCCTAAAATTCTACCCATGCGCATAAAAGTTGTCCTCTAAATTACACAATAGATGGTTAGCATTCCCTTTTGCATATTGGTGTCTAGGAGAGTCTTGCATATTATTATTATTTTGATAGTTCATATTAGCTTGTTCTTCCTGTATCTTGCTACGTCCCTCTGAGGACCTGGTTATTCCCCAGGTGTGTGTTTATGTCTTCCGCAGGTATCCTAGCCGGGATCGTGGTCTTCTCCATTTATTCGAAGATGACGTGACTTGGTTCCTCCTTGCTACTTCCACTTAGCCCTTTTGTATATCATGTACTTCTTTTTTTTTATTTTGGTTGGTAGTGGATGTGTCTCCACCCAACATATTGTACCAAGATAATTCATTATATGATATCTTTATTTCCTTTATTTTGTGGATGAGATTAGTTAGTTGTGGTTTACCGTATTTTACAGCTTATGTGTACATACGAGGCCTACGTACTTTGTATGTATACAGCTGGCATGTCTACGTACTTAGTCCTACGTATTTTGGGACTGGGGCTTTCCATGTTTTTGTGGTGGCCCATGCAGGCCAAGATAAATTGTTTGGTTACTTTACCGTACCAAGCAAGCCTGCGTATAGGATTAGAAGTCTAGGATCTCATCCATATACTTAACCTCTTTCCTCGATTCCATATTCGAACTACCGTTCGACTCATCGATTGCACTTGCTTGATTCTTTCTATCATTATTCTTATCTTTCCTTCGTGCTTGCTAGAGATTGACCCTACTAGTTAGATGTCTCAAACACCCTTAGCTTAATTCTTTTAAGTTGGGTAGAATGCCTTGTGACCTAGCAATCTTTATGACCTATAATCACAAGTTACTTAGACTCTAGAATTTGGAGGACCCTAACCCATCTAGCCAACCAAGGACTTGGACAAGAAGACTGTAGGACGACTGTATGGAGACCAACACAGGTTATGACTCTTAGACTATTCATATTTGTTCTTATTTCGTCTACCATCGTGCCTATGTACTACTATCTAGACTAATGATGCTAAATATAGCCTAGTATTTGCAAGCAAATTCTTTATCAAGCTTGATCAAGGCATATGCTATTGAGCGGCCACTCACTAACATATTGTCTAATCAGAACCGGTGCATGATGGTCCGATCAACCTAGTGCACTTTGGTTCGCTTTTGTCTATTATTCTACGTGGATGGAACATAATTAAACTTGGCCTTTAGAATCCCATCCACAACTACCTTGACGATTCTTTTGAAATTTATACGGCCGCCTTTGGACCACATATTCGTAATTGATAACGTTGTCATTGAACTCCTTATATCGCTTTCGCCTTCACCGTTTCTGGAAGGACAAAGGCACTTGTACTTGAAATTCCTCCAACTATCCTACCAATTATGACCATCACCACTCGATGTTGCTACATCTTCATCCTAAATTCTTGTCCTTTTTTTTGGCTCTATACCTACTATCATGACCTTAAATTGCTTACTTTAGGAGTGAATCTGATTCGCTCTCTTAAATCGTGACCTCAACCTACTCTCAAAACATATCTTTTAGGTCTCTCATTTATTCTCTTGTTACCATATTACTCCTTGGCATGTTATCATGACTAACTTTAATCCTTAACTTTTAATTGTTGCTTTAAACTCATGACCCTCATACATTATCCATGACCATACCTGTGTTATTTTCTATGATCTAGATTGCGATTTCTTACGGCATAATTTTGTTGAACATTGTAATTGATTGTTCCCCATCGATATCCCTTGTGTCTTCTCACCCGCTACTAATTCTTAATTTCGAGGATGAAATACTTTTAAGTTAGGTAGGATGTAAAACCCCTAAATTTCTACTATATTTTTGTTAAATTTGGTGCTGATTAAATTTTTGTGATTTTATGTCGCGTAGTCGTATTGTACGTCGCGCGCGAAATATTGTTTTTCGTAATTGCTCGCCGAGTGCGAATATGTGCGAGCGTACATATTTTTTTGAAAAATGTTTTCTATTTCAAAATAATAGATATAATAATTATTTTGCTATCATTTCAAAGTTTGTTATTTTTACTTCATTTCTAAAAGTTATTAATAGTAAATAATATTTTTTTTATACTAGAAAAGCATAATTATGTAAAAATTATTTGTGCATATTTCATAATTATTTAATAGTTTATTTATAAATAAATTGTGTAATTTTTGAAATTTATATTATAGCATATTTTTGAATATTTAAAAAATTAATTTTTAAACTAGTTATTTTTAAATCGATTGAAAGATTTATTAAATAAATTTTATTTAAATTTTTGAATAAGGATTTAGATATTTTTGATATTGTCTACAATTTAAATTTAATGGAGATTGAACCCAAATTTAATTTAAATAATTAATTTGGGTCCAATCTTTATCAAACTGGGAATTTTCACATCCTACAAAAGACAGGTACTCATCCATAAACTTCTACCATTCACAAAATCTCTATAATTTCCTCCACCACAAAGTGAGAGCCTCGTGTCCATGTCCACATCTTATTCCATATTACATCTACATTATCTTCTTCCTCGTGTCGGACACACCCCGATATCATCAAACCCCTAATCCTAGCCGAGCCCAATCTTTCCCGGTCGACCACCGCCATCAAACAGCCATCGCCATCTCCACAGATTCTCCGCCGTGCCCTGTCTGTACGTCTTGCCGATGACCCCGGCCTGCCCTCTGTCGCTGACAGCAACCCTCATCATCGCAACAACCACAAGCTCTCATCCTCCTCTGTACAATTGAGCCCCGACTACCACCAGCAACTTTGGTAGCAACCCCGACATCACACAAATCCCTCTCCAGGTGCCGACTCTGGCCAACCCTCGCCGGAGTCAACCATCTAGCCAACACTGTAAGAAACCATCTCCTGGCCCCAACATATCTACCGCCATCAAAAGCCCGACCCCCAACTCGGCCGCCGTCCAGGCGGACAATGCCGCCACAGCCACCATCATCTTCATCACCCCATCACCATAGACATCAAGCCGTCGTCGCCGCCACCCATAAAACCCCTAAATTTACTGCCGCCATAACCTTCACTCCGCCCCCGGCCGACATCCGACCACGCCACCACCATAACCTCCGTCATGACCACCACCACACCCGCCGACCGATTTCTGACCAACCACCCAAGCCCCAACAACACCACCACCACAGTAGACGCCACAACCAAAAACCAAAACAAAAGCCCTCACCTGGCCTCCTGCTCGGCTCGCCGCCGCGTATGGATCCACAGCGCCTCCTCGCTTCCCGACGACCATCGCGTCGAGCGAATTCCTTTGTGCTACCCCATATGTGGCAAGCCGCACCCTAGCCAGCGGATGAAGCCGAGGTTCCCCTCGCTGTACCGACCTAAGCACCCAGTCGGCGTCTTCCGACCACCGCGGTCCCGAGATCCAGCGACCCCACCGATCTTGAGCTGCCTCCCGCGTCTGCTCCGGCGGGTGAAGGTCGCGCCTTCTGACCGAGCCGCCGGCGACGGCCCCGTGCCGATCCCCCGCTCCCAATTTCTCCAGCCCCTCCTTTCTCTGACCTCCACCGTGAGCCTCTGCCTGGTCGCACGATGAGGCCGCCGACCGGGTGGGCCTTCCCCTCCGTCCAGCTCTCCCTCTAGCTCTCCTCTCGCTATTACCCCTTTCCCGACCTTTCACACCCAGCTCTCCTTCTCTCTCTTTCGTTCTCGTTCTCAGCACTCTAATAAAAGCGAGCAGTATATGCTCTGTCTTTTCTTTTAATTTGTTTATTTCTTGGGTTTTTTTTGTTACTTCTTGTTTTGTTGATACTTTTGGCTGGTCTAAGAAGTGCTGCAGTAGCAGCTATTAGAAATTTTGTTAATATAATAATAATAATAATAGTATTATTATTATTATTGTTATTATTATTATTTTGTAGTTGACTAAGATCTTTGCCAAATTTTGGCTATTATTAATTTTAGTATTATAACAAATCAGTATTATTATTATTGATACTCTATATATATATACTATCATCGTATTATTTTGTGAAATCAACTTATGTTTCTTAGTCTAAAAATTTGTACTTTGACAAAATAGGGTTAAAAAATACTATTATTGTATTTTCTAGCTGTTCTCAAAATATAATATAAGACTTAGTGGCTAAGGTATTCTTTTTTTTGTGGTACTGTAAATATGCTTTTAACTAAAATATTATTACATGATATTTTATTTTGGGTACTTAAAATTGCTTTCTACCTATAGATAGTTTTGGGTTATATATATATAAAAAATCTTATACGCTATGAACTTTATAAAATGGTAGAAATGTAGGTATTATATAGCATATTTTCTTAAGAGAAGTTACGGATGCATATAAATAATTTTTATAAAGTACGTAGTTATATATAAATTCTTGGTATATACATAAATATAGTTTTCAAGGATTATATATAATTTTCTAAATTGATATATATATTATTTATTAAATTTCCTTCTGTTATCCTCTGTCCATAACTAATTCTATCTCTCATATTTCCTTGCCACTTCTAGACTACCTTAGCTTGTTCTTTCTGTATCTTGCTACGTTCCACTGAGGACCTGGTTAATCCCCAAGTGTGTGTTCATGTCTTCTGCAGGTATCCTAGCCGGGATCGTGGTCTTCTCCATTTATTCGAAGATGACGTGACTTGGTTCCTCCTTGCTACTTCCACTTAGCCCTTTTGTATATCATGTACTTCTTCCTTTTTATTTTGGTTGGTAGTGTATGTGTCTCCACCCAACATATTGTACCAAGATAATTTATTATATGATATCTTTATTTTCTTTATTTTGTGGATGAGATTAGTTAGTTGTGGTTTACCGTATTTTACAGCTTATGTATACATACGAGCCCCACGCACTTTGTATGTATACAGCTGGCATGTCTACGTACTTAGTCCTACGTATTTTGGGACTGGGGCATTACACACAGAGTCACACTAGAACAAATAAGATCACAGGAAGTCAATCCAAGTCAAACTAGGTCAATCTGGGTTAAATGTTGACTTACAGTTAACTTTTGGTCAACTGGTCAACTCTGTTCAATTCTAGTCAACTTTAGGTCAACCCTAGGTCAAACTAGTCTAAATTTGACTAACTGTTGACTTTTGGTCAATTGGTCAACTCTGGTTGAGTTCGGTCAAGTTCTAGTCACTTTTAGGCTAAGTTTGACTTTCGGCTGACTTTTGTTGACTTTTGGTCAAAACGGTTAACCGAGGTCAAAACTAGTCTAAGAGCACTAATCCTAACAATTACTGACCAAGACAATCAATTTGTAACC
The DNA here is from genome assembly GCA_029216955.1 of Iris pallida. Lineage (NCBI taxonomy): Eukaryota > Viridiplantae > Streptophyta > Magnoliopsida > Asparagales > Iridaceae > Iris > Iris pallida. The sequence goes on from JANAVB010042618.1 coordinate 33,792,567, forward strand.
ATACCTTAACACCTTAGACTCATACCTTAGCTTCTAGGTAATTATCTTAACCTTACCTATTACCCTTTACAAAGTATTTCTAATACCTTGCCCCGATACAAAGGCAACCCTTCCTAACCTTGGTAGACTGACCTAGGCTTCTTAGGGTAGCTAGACACTAACCTATCTAGATGTTACCAACCCAGAAATCTAGGTAGCTAGCCCATCCAGTCCATCTTATCCCCATGTTGGTCACACTCATCATTACCTTAAGGTATCATGAGACACCCTATGGTATCTTGAGATACCACTCTCCTAACACTATCCAACCATACTAGCTCTATTAGGATACTAACTTATCTAATACACTCACTAAACACACCCCACTAGGACCACAACTCTCAAATCTAACATCTCATATCCTAACTTATACTAACATATAAGCTAACATCTACTAACAATCCTAACTAACAAATATCTAACAACTTGGTATCAAACTCTATCTAACAAGGGCTAACTAATATAGGGAAATGGCTAAATGGAAGGGGGCTAATTTCTAAAGGAAAAAGGGGATTAAATGGATTAAAACTAAAGGCTAAAAAGCTCAAAAAACTGCCAATAAGCTGCTGCTGAAAAGCTGCTGCTTATTGCAACTGCTTATGCTGCTGATTATGCTTATTGCTTGCTGAAGCTGCTGCTGCTGCTTGCTGAAGCTGCTGCTGCTACTTATGGCTGCTGCTGCTTATGCTTATTGCTTATCAATCTCTTATATATATATATATATATATATATATATATATATATATATATATATATATATATATATATATATATATATATATATATATATACACACACACACACACACTCAATAATATAATTACTTGTATATATATTATGATACATTATGATACATGGAGAAAAATGTAAAGACAAGCAATAACACATCTCTAACATATAAAAATCTAATATTAAAACATATATTAAATTATTTAAACACAAGTGTCCAATATTGGGGGTTTCCCACATGGACACAACAATACATCAAGGACACTCCTAATATCTCCAAATGGATACGAAATGGACATAAATGGAGACACAACCATGGGGGTGATTCCTATGGGTTCAAAATATTCCTAAATACATGAGAGTTCGATTTAGAGGGTAGATTTTAACTTCCGGGAGGCGAAATCTCAAGGAACTCCTTCTGATACGGCACTGACACGAAGGGATCTCCAAATGGACACGAACGAATGCCAAATCCTCCCAAACATGGCTAGCACCCTCTCTTCATAGAGCAGAGAAGAAATGATGAAGATTTATGGAGGAAAGGATTGATTTGGGGATGAAATCAATGGAGGTTCTTCTCAAATTTGGAGAAGAACAAAGAAGAGAAAAATTTGTGGCTAAGAATGAAAAAGAAGGTGACTCACCCTCTCCCATTGTGGCCGGCCCTATATGGGTGATTTATCCCCATTTTGGAAAGTCCAAAATTTCCTCTAAATCTTCTATTGGTTTAACTTAAATTAGGGTTTTGGTTTGAGGCTAAATTAGTCTAGTTTGAGTCTCTAATTAACCCAGCCTAGTCATGAATATTTAGTCTAACCATACTAACTTAAATATTGTCATTTGTGGGCCATATCTAGCTAATGAGTGGATCCCACTAGAGTCAAAGCTACCCCGGGTCTCCGTTACAAGTCAGATTGAGTTGAAATTCGAACCCGACTCAAATAACCCCAAAACAATATCATAAATAATAAAATAAATTCAAAAATATTCAAAAATGAAAAAGGACCAAAATACCCCTGTTCTTGAAAACTGGGGGTGATAAATGTATCTACCTTAAAAAAATTTTGTCCTCGAAATTAAAACCAAGCAATCTCAGGAAACACATGCAGAAAACAATCCCATTCAAATATTTTTCAAAAAAAAATCACCAATAAAAAAAGTGTTTCTAAAAAAAACCAATAAAAAAGTATCTTTGAGGCACATCAAACACTTATAAATAAAAACTGATACGTGTCCGATACGGACACGAAACCAACACAAAATCACTCATATCAAAAGTCAAAATTAATAATCACCAATGCAATAAATATCAAAATAATTCAAAGATGTCAAATGACCAAAATACCCTTAGGCCAGTAATGACATTAAAAAATATCCTAATCACATGGTTAGGCTCTAGGTCAAGCAGTCTCTAGGGTTTCACTAGCAACACATAAAAATCATAAGTCATGGCTTTAAATAGTTTTAAAATGATAAAAATCTCCACAATCATATCATGATTTAAATGTCAATAAATAAATGATTAAAATTATAAAATTTCAAAATTACCCTCAATTATAGTCTCAAAATCATACAGTTCGATAATCATACGCGTCTGTCCAAAATCATGATACTCAGAATCTTCGCCATGCTAGTGAGCAAGGCTACAATAATCACAGAGTCCTCGACTAAGATACATACATCTAGAATCATAGTATTTAAAATTTTTGCATTGCCGCATTCTTGGCCGCAAAAATCTTAAATTCCCACACCCGAGAAATACGTCCCTAATCCGACTATATGTTCTCACTATGCCTGCTAATATGACCATAGAAGACTCTAAAATCCCATAATCGAGGCGACCTAGCCCATACGACTTATCTCAGAGGAAAAAATCAAGACCATATCACAAGAATAACAGAACAAAATTGATCAATTAACAAGGAACAGATATAATCGAATTTCAAGACAGTTATAAGGAGGAAAATATGGGAATGGAATCGAAGATTGGAACCTGCAATCTGCCCTTCTACTGCCTGTGTGTCATCGACTGTCATGGCGAAAGCTGGCCCCTGCTGGCCTCCCCTAGCCTGTTGCATTCTGTCCTGGCCTCCTCGGACTCCACGAGCGTGGCAATCCTTCAGCTGGTAGTCGGACGCCCCACAGTATAGACATACGCCCAACCTCTTCCAAAAGGCCTCTCGACTGTGCCCTGGTATCCCGCAGAAGCCGTACGGAGTAGTCTGCCTCTGGCCCTGTCTCTGGTGCTGGTGCCTGCTGAATCTGTAACTGAGACTGCTGCTGAAACTGTCTCTGCTGAAAGTGAGGGCGCTTTGCCGGCCCCACACTAGAGCTTGCTACAAGAACATCGCTGCCCCTCTTCGTCTTGAGGCTGAAGTCCTCCTCTGCTATCTGTGCCTCCATCAGTATCTGCTCGAAGGTCGTATCACGTCGTCTGAAAGTACGAGTGCGAACCGCATGAATAAGGCCCCTCCGAAACTTGTAGGCCTTATACCCCTCATTCTGGATCAAATCTGGTGCAAACCTACTCAAACGGAAGAACTCCTCTGCATACTCGTCCATCGACGAGTTCCCTTGCACAAATTCGACGAACTAGGCCTCCAGAGCTGTAAGAGCCACGTCGGGGTAGAACTTCTCCTTGAAGAGCCGCCTGAAGTTCTTCTATGTCAAACCTCTCACTGATGCACGGGGATCCGTACGAAACCACATCAAGGCGATGTCGAAGAACTGACTCCCCGCAGCTGTGACCTACAGTCCCTTCGGGACCTCTGCTAACTCCAGGCTCCGCTGGACATCCTTCAACCAGTCATCTACATACAGGATACCCTCGGTACCCTTGAAGTCCCTCGGGTTCATCTTCCTGAAATCCAGACATGTGCCAGGCCTCTCCTGACTCTGCTGCTGATCTGGGGCACCCTGAACTGTACCCGAGACTACCCTCTCAACTGCTGCCATCGCAAGCTGGTGGGAGTTCTCCATACTCTGTCGTAGCACCTCTGTCTGGCGGTGGGATGCGTCAGCCTGATACTGCTGTGCCTCTGCCTGGGCCCTCTGGGTCTGCATCATCTGCTGTAAAGGGTATCATCTGCTGTGCATCCGTCGGTAGCAGAGGTGGCGATAGAAGAGTCTCAGGAATGACTATAGATGGTCCCGTAGATGGAGGTAGAAGACCTCCTAGAACTGTCGTTGCTACTCCCGCCTGAAGGAAAGGAACTGAGGTGGCAGCTCCCTCAACTGCAGCTCCCACAGCCGGAGGTAGAGGTTCTACCAGATCGGGCCTCTCTGGAACAGCACTAGGTCCTGCTGCCTGTGAGCGAGTAATCGTCATCCTGAGGACGAATTGAAATAAGGAGTCAATATGGCATATGATAAGGAATATCAAGGAAGGACAATTGAATTCAATGTAAGAAGAGTTGTCATGGTAATCAAAAGATCAGAATTTTCCTAAAATATGATTAACTCCTATCATATCCTAGATCCTATGTCCTAGTCACAGGCTCGTAATTAGTACTCTAAGTCGAGCACCATTACGAGATCGCACTAATTGCGACACTGACCTACATGTGCCATCACAAAAATGTGTCATGACCTGCACCCTCATTAGGGGCACGAGTACGTGGTTATGTCCAGCCTACGCCGCAGAATCAGCGGTAGAACACTGTATAGGTTGTCTATAAATACTACAACTAGATAAAATATAAGGGTACCTATCATCTCCGTACGGAGGTATAATATGGCATAACTCAATCACAAGAACAAACTAGGATAGATAGCACGAAATAGAAATATGATAGAAGGAAAAATAGGAAATGAGTTCAAGATCCAACACAAGCTCAGAGATATAAATACATCACAGAATCTCAAAATATAATATAAAATACTACAGTCTGAAAATACTAGTTGGATCGCAGTTCAGGCAAACCTAACTAAGCTATACTAGTCCAGGTGTGCAAAGTCTAGTGGCTTAACTACTAGGTCACAGTCCTGGCCTAAGTCTCCATCTGCCTCGACCATCAGTCTGCCTCAGAATCATCTGTAATATATCAACGGTATCCTGTCAAAAAAATGAGCAAGTACATACACTAACAGCAGTTGCATATGAATTGACAAATTCTATAAGAGACAATCATAATGAAATACAAGACAAAATCAACAGGAAATATATAACAGGATGTGAGTACTGAATATCATAACATGGTGAGAAAAGTACTGAATATAAAACTGAGTAGGATATGTGATGTAATAAAATAAATATAAAACATGCCATGATTTATTAGAGCGTTATGTGATCGGCTTGGGAAACAGGACATGCTATCCACTTGGCCCGACAATCACAAGAAAATCACTGGAAAGGGTCATGCTGGCCAACCTGGATAACGAGCACAAGGAATAAGATCTCGCTACACCCTACGTGAAGTGAGGGTGGCGCGAGCACAAGAATATAGTGACAGGATGGTATTGATCACATAGCCCCTAATAATTCCCTATCCCCGAGTAGTATAATGGATCCGGACATGACACGTTATGACACGGGATTCCCTAAGAGGGTAGCTACTCCCTCTCAAGAATCAGAGTTTATACAAGTACAGGAAACAAGACAGGAAATGTACAAATATACCAAGAAAATCCAGGAACAACATCTCATGTCATGATCCGACGTATACTAGTCCGTGAACCATTGTATCGAGAAATCAAGTAAGACACTACAACTGAATCGGATATAGCGGATATCAAGATAATAAAAACTATCAGTGAATGTACTCGCCTGTGGTCCTGAGCTGATAAGGTGAACAGATGCTCAGAGTAATCACAGACCTAAAGATGAGATACCATAAGTCAAAATAGGGTTTAATAATGAAAGGGAAACTAATCAAGTCATGATATGCAAGTCTAAGTCAAAACTAGGTCAAACTAGGTTACATCAGGCTAAACTAGGTCATACTAGGTCATATTGAGCCAAACTAGGTCACACAGAGTCACACTAGAATAAACAAGGTCACAGAAAGTCAATCCAAGTCAAACTAGGTTAATCTGGGTCAAAGGTTGACTTACTGTTGACTTTTGGTCAACTCTGGTCAACTTTAGTCAACTCTAGGTCAACCCTATGTCAAACTAGTCTAATGTTGACTAACTGTTGACTTTTGTTCAACTGGTCAACTCTGGTTGAGTTCGGTCAAGTTCTATTCACTTTTAGGCTAAGTTTGACTTTCGGTTGACATTTGTTGACTTTTGGTCAAAATGGTCAATCGAGGTCAAAACTAGTCTAAGAGCACTAATCCTGACCATTACCAACCAAGATAATCAATTTCTAACCATATCTTAACACCTTAGACTCATACCTTAGCTTCTAGATAATTACTTTAACCTTACCTATTACCCTTCACAAAGTATTTCCAATACCTTGCCCCGATACAAAGGCAACCCTTCCTAACCTTGGTAGACTGACCTAGGCTTCTTAGGGTAGCTAGACACTAACCTATCTAGATATTACCAATCCAGAAATCTAGCCCATCCAGTCCATTTTATCCCCATGTTGGTCACTCTCAACATTACCTTAAGGTATCATGAGACACCCTATGGTATCTTGAGATACCACTCTCCTAACACTATCCAACCATACTAGCTCTATTAGGATACTAGCTTATCTAGTACACTCACTAAACACACCCCACTAGGTCCACAACTCTCAAATCTAACATCTCATATCCTAACTTATACTACCATATAAGCTAACATCTACTAACAATCCTAACTAACAAATATCTAATAACATGGTAGCAAACTCTATCTAACAAGGGCTAACTAATATAAGGAAATGGCTAATGGAAGGGGGCTAATTTCTAAAGGAAAAATGGGATTAAAACTAAAGGCTAAAAAGCTCAAAAAGCTGCTGCTTATTGCAACTGCTTATGCTGCTGATTATGCTTATTGCTTGCTGAAGCTGCTGCTTATGGCTGCTGCTGCCGCAAGCTGCTGCTGCTTATGCTTATCAATCTCTTATGTATATATTTTTTTATTTTTATTTTTATCAATCTCTTATCAATCTCTTATGTATACTCAATAATATAAATACTTGTATATATATTATGATACATTATGATACATGGAGAAAAATGTAAAGACAAGCAATAGCACAACTCTTACATATAAAAATCTAATATTATAACATGTATTAAATTATTTAAACACAAGTATCCAATATTGGGGGTTTCCCACATGGACACAACAACACATCAAGGACACTCCTAATATCTCCAAATGGACACAAAATGGACACAAATGGAGACACAACCATGGGGGTGATTCCTATGGGTTCAAAATATTCCTAAATGCATGAGAGTTCGATTTAGAGGGTAGATTTTACCTTCTGGGAGGCGAAATCTCAAGGAACTCCTTCCGATACGACACCGACACGAAAGCTTTGATAGAGGAAAGGATTGATTTGGGGATTAAATCAATGGAGGTTCTTCTTAAATTTGGGGAAGAACAAAGGAGAGAGAAATTTGTGGCTAAGAATGAAAAAGAAGGTAACTCACACTCTTCTCCCATTGTGGCCGGCTGTCACGACCCGATCCCAAATTATTGGGTCGAATCGGATCATGCTCAGCCTGTACCGTTGTGAGACGGCGGCAGTAAGCTGTTTCCACTTGCTGGTAATCTCAACAACAATATACATTTGTCACAACTTCTAATATTATGAACATTTAAAAACTTTGTTTGTTTAACATAGAGAAAATACATCTGAAATAAATACTGAAATAAATTGTCTTCACTCCAACATAATGAAACTAGAAATGAAAAATAACATCTATCTAGATAGTCGGCTCATCAGCCTCGAGATCGACGTCCTCCGAGTGGGACTATGGAAGCACCGCAGGGTAGAGCACCGGATCATAATAGCTATTATTCAATAGCTCAGCCTCATCAATATTACCTATTGGGGTGGAGATCTAGTCAGAAAAAGAGCAAAGTACAATTATGAAAATCTAACAATTCAAATAATAACTGGAATTTGCAATCTTAAATAGTTTTGAAATACTTGAACAATATTTTCTAGCAATTTTGCAACAATTGACAACAATATAATTTGAATAGATAATATATATGACCGGCTTGGGTTGTACAATAGTATCCTAGCGATACGATACGGCTTATCCCTGTGTATAAGAGGGGTAAGCTCGCACAATTAATGCAATATGAAGGTATTGGTCATAAAATACTACACTACTCCCCAATATCCCACAATCGATAACAATCACTACTCTAGGAGAGAGTTCCGTGTAGCAATGTGGTTTAAACATGCAATATAACAATTACTAATTAAATTGCCAAATAAACATAACCGTACTTGCCTTTGTCTATTTACTGGATTGGAAGTTGGTACTGGGGAAGTCAAACTCGTCCTCGAAATCCTACAGTTGAGAATCCCGACTTAGAATAATAAATGAACTATATCTAGGTGTGCTATTGCAATCTCTAAAAGAAGATCCTAATCAAGTTTTAAGTTTGTTAAAAATTATTCTACCGGAACACGTTATCGTTGCGATCTACTATTTAATTAATTTACGAAATAAAAGTCAATTTAATATTTATTGGAAAAATAACATCTACAGGTTAATTGGCAAAACTTTGTAGTTTAATTACATATATATAAAACTAGGTTTTTCTTTAAATGAGTCAAATGTGAATTTGTTAAATTACAAAATTACTTAATATGAGAAAAACTTATTAAATTTCTATAAAAAAATAAATATTTATTTTAATATTCTACGCGTCTAACGACAAAACTAACAACCAAAAAATAATCAAAAGCTACGCTACACAATACAGGATCACAAAGAAAAGAAATAGAAAACTGGGCTTATGCCCTTACAACTTATTACATAAATTAATTAAATAATCTGAGCGAGATCTGAGTGCTGTGAAGCGGTCCAAATAGAAGGCCGAGGCCCTGCACCCAAAATACTAAAAGTAGTAACAAGTTCTAAATAAAATATAATTTATGGAAAGAGGGTCTCAGACTTGGTCATGAAATATCATGTTGCTGACTAACGCCTCAACGTACAGGAAAGTCCTATAGCGTTTGCGTTTTGCCGAGGCTCATTCGACCGATACGGTCGTCGCCTAACCGGGAATACCAAATCCACAAAGTCCATCTTTAAAGCCACGAAAACAATTTTGTAAATTATTTTGCAAAGACTGAAAATTACTAAACTTTTATAAAATATCTTTTTAAAATATTTTCTTAAAAATTTGGGCAGCACCTCCTCTGTAACTGGGACAACCCAATCATGGGGTGATACCAAAACATAACCAAACAGTCGATCCCAAACCAGGGACACCAAACCCTACCATAATGAATATCCAACCCAAAAATGGATATCAATCTCCAAAGAACAATAAGACAAAATCAAAAACCACAGCACAAATTCATATAGCCAAACCACAGAACTCAAAAAGAACTTAACCCACCAAAGAGCTAAACATAGAATGAAAGAATAATCGAATCAGAAAAGAAACCAAGCCATAGCTCAAATAATGAATCCGAGCCGTTACGGTGCAAATCCCCTCTACAACGATATCTAAAGCCGAAACAATTTCGACTTAGAAATAGGAGACCAATTATGCAACAATCGAATCCCATAGCGGGATCGAGACCGAATCATCATTGACACACAACCCAAAGGGACACGAGGACACAACAATATACCTCGGGTGCTCGGCTTGAGCTCTCAGATGCAAATTAGGGGGAAAAGACGAATCCCGTGAACTCAAAAAAATCCAGAACACATGGACAGTGGGGCGCGGCCACGGAAATAATAGATCGGGACACGCAAGGTGCTGTGGACAGCGGGTCGACGATGGGGCCGCGGGGTCGAGAACTGCGGCGGGGAGGCCGCGCAGGATAGGGGCGCTGCAGGGGGTCGGTGGTCGGGCGGTCGGCCTGGGGCCGCGGGGAGGCTGGCGCGCCGAAGGGAGGCGGAGGAGAGTCACCGCGCAGGGGGTCGCCGGGCTCGGATGGAGCCGGCGGAAGCTCGGGCGGTTAGGTTCGGGTGGGGATTTTGGGTTTAGGGCTTGGGGATGATGGATGAGTGATGGAGAGGGGCTATATATAGAGGAAAATAAACTGGGAGTTGTGGGGAGGGGAAAGAAGAGGTCGCCGACAGTTTCGAAAGGGGAGCCGAGGGGTCTCGACAGTTTGGAAGAGGAGGGGTCGGCGTTAGGTCGAGAGAGAGAGAGAGAGAGAGTTCTGAGAACATAAAGGAAAGGAAAAGAATGGTTCTGGAAAGGAAAGGAAGTTCTTTTCCTTAAAAGGAAAAACATAAATATATAATATATAAGGCTTAATTGCACTTTGCTACCCTCAACTATTCTGTTTTTTCAACTTGATACCACAAACTTTTTTTTGTAACAAGTTGATACCTCAACTATTATTATTTTTCAACTTGATACCTAATTTTTTAAAAAACCCCAAAATGCCCTTATCCCTTCCCTCTTCCCTTCTCCCCTCTCCCTCTCCCCCCACTCCGGCCACCCCCACCCTTCCGTTCCAACTCTCCTCCGGCCACTCCCCTCTCCCACGTCCGACCAACCCCCCCTCCCGCTTCCGGCGCCAACGCCATGGCGGCGGCTGCGGCTGCTGCTGCTACGGCGACTGCGGCTACTGCTGCTACTGTCGCGGCGGCCGGCGGTGGTGGGGGTAGGGGGGTTGGCCGGACGCGGGAGAGGGGGTGGCCGGAGGGGAGGCGGAGCGGAAGGGAGAGGGTAGCCAGAGTGGGGGAGGGGGGGTTGGAGGGAGGGGGTAATTTTAAGGTTTGAGCAGGGGTATTTTCGTTCCAAAATTTTTTTGGGTATCAACTTGTTCCAAAAAAAAGTTTAGGGTATCAAGTTGAAAAAGCAGAATAGTTGAGAGTAGCAAAGTTCAATTAAGTCTATATATAAAACACTTTAAGATTTGTTTTAGAAAAACCGATATTGGGTTCGGTTTCGGAAACGGATTCGAGACGGGTTCGGGACGGGTCAGTCCAAACAAAATTTAATGAATAATAATCTTAAAATATGATTTTCCTAAATTAATAATAATAATAATAATAATAATAATAATAATAAATTATTAAACAAAAATATCCAATCAATTACAATAATAAATTCAAAAATTTACGGGTTTCACACCGGCCCTATATGGGTGATTTGTCCCCATTTTGGAAAGTCCAAAATGCCCTCTAAATCTCCTATTGGTTTAACTTAAATTAGGGTTTTGGTTTGAGGCTAAATTAGTCTAGTTTGAGTCTCTAATTAACCCAACCTAGTCATGAATATTTAGTCTAACCATACTAACATAAATATTGTCATTTGTGGGCCATGTCTAGCTAATGAGTGGATCCCACTAGAGTCAAAGCTACCCCGGGTCTCCGTTACAAGTCAGATTGAGTTAAAATTTGAACCCGACTCAAATAATTCCAAAACAATATCATAAATAATAAAATAAATTCAAAAATAAACAAACATTAAAAATGACCAAAATACCCCTGTTCATGAAAACTGGGGGTGACATTACACTTTGGTAAACAATATCTTCTGCTTGTTGTACCTCTGGCCTTTTCTTCATGCAACCTTGATGATGGGTCTAGAGTCGATATTGACGACTGTGTTTGTACTAAAAATAGATTTGGGGGTGGACGGGGATTGGGGGGTTTGGGGGTTTGGGGTATCTTCATATGAAGATACATGTGTTGAGCCACAGGTTCGAAATATTAGCATAAGGTCAAGGGTCTTTGGATGAAAAGGATGCAGAAGCCCAAACTATTAGGTTGTTTGCACTTTTTTTACATATGCATCATATGCACCATTTCAGCTTCCTCTTTGTTTCATCATATGTTGATTATCTACAACCTAATTATTAGGTTATTGGTTCTTTTGAACCTCAACATAACACCAATTAACTGAGAGTCCATAGATTAATGTAAGCATCATTTCTTTTTATTCTGTTAGAATCTTAATTTGAATCAATTTAAAAAAATTAATTTGTGTTATGTCATGACCCCTACTGAAAACTACTTCATAGTTCCTATTGTCTACAAGGGATGATGGGATCAATTTAATTTGTGTTATGTCATGCTTTTACAACCTTAATTTTCTTTTACACCCTTACCGATTGGTCCTTTTCATTCAAATTTCTCTACATATTTGACTGGAAAAAAGACTCCCAACATCGGTATCGGATTGGACCATGCCAAACCATATCGCTATCAACTGTACCTTATCAGTTTCGGCTCATACTGTAAACTTCGTTTGAAACTTCATCTTACGTTCTGTTTCTTATAATTTCCTCACTATATAACTATTCTCAAACATAATATTATATTTTTGTACAGGAGAATTTGTGGAGTTTCAACTAGCGATTTTCATAGAAGCTGCTCAAGATGCTTTTACAAGCTCTGCCTAAGTTGTTGTCGAGAGATTCGTAGGGGCAGCTTGCTCTCGGAAGTTTATAAGCATGTCGAAAAACACCTAATGGAGTTAACAGTAAATTCTCCAAGCTTAATTCATCAGTGCTTGTTGAACAAGGAGATAAGTTTAGGGATGACAACATTTCTTGTCCAACCAGTGAGCATGCAGGTTGTGGTGATGGTATTCTGAATATGAAATTCCTTTTGCCATCTGACTGAGTGGAGAGATCTGATACATAAATATGCAATAGATTGCTTGCAGTTATGACTTCTAAAGGTTAGATGTTCTTCCATCTCGTAGATACAATGAGAGCCAAGAAATACTGGCCTAATCTAAGGCTTGACCAAGTTGGTTGTCTCATGTTTATGACAAATGCTTATTTTGATACAGGCTGGATTAGGACCTGGAACTTGTATAAGCACCTGAATAAAGGACTGGTTAAGGAGATAAAGCATGTTTTCCAGTGTATGTATTGCAACTTCTTTTCTTGCTTTTTCTTGGAAATAATCAGTTGCCACATCCGTATGATTTCTTAAAAATAAATGGATAGAATGAGGTATGTGGTGTCATTTTAAGGTAGTGATGGTTGATAACACTTTTTCATTGCCTTCCCTTCATATATCTTATGGGTTTGATCTAAAAATATTTTATGTTATACTAGTCTTTGATTAGTAAATTTCTACAATAGATGTGTCTTCCTTTAAATAGCTCAACCAGATTATGTTGATGATACATTTAGTTGTCTTTGCGAAATAATATTTCTGTAGTTTATTTTAAGTTTATAGCCATACTACTATACGAACAAGTGCGCAGAAGATAGTTATACTTGTCTCTGTTATTTTTGATTTTTTTCTATATTTTCTTCTTTCTATTTTATTATGATTTCTTTCTATTCTCACAGGTCACTAATGCAATTAACAACGCTGCTAGTGATGGTATGTGCCACTATCTTAAAGTAGTTACTCTAATCCGCTAATGCAACTAACAATATTGTATAAAAGCATTTATTTTCCTTTAATATGAACGTTTTCAATTTATTGGTTCTTGCTAATGTGATTAAGAAAATGGCCCTTAAAAGAGCTGAATGGAAGATACAAATCCATGTAAAATTGGCCCTCAAAATATTCCTGATCATATTATAAGAAAGAAGTGTCATGCATCCTAGTTTGAGGATTTTTGCATCAAACAATCTAATTTTGAGGAAATATCACCCAATTATTTTACCAGTTAGTAATCCTATATTGTTTCCTAAGTAGTTTTCTCTTTGTTGGGCATATATGGTTGATGGCATTAATGATATCATTTATTATGATTTTAGGTGTTTTCATTATGCTATATTATTGCATAAATGTGTGCAATGTAGTAGTTTGATTACATATTATGCATTTGTGTAACCATGTTAACATGACCTACATAATTCATTGAAATGAAGAGAAAGCTGAGTACAAGGGACCGATCTTAGACATTGACCCTATAGAGAATTCTTCCGTTATCATTGAGAAGGCATATGAATGCCTTATGTTAGATGTTCTATTTTCAGCTGCAAACTCACGCAAAAGTCCATTTTACTCTAGAGATCTCTTGAGAAGATTGCTCCCACGTGGATGAATGTTTCTTTTCATTCATGCATATCACTAAAAGAATACAATAGTATCACATCTTTTGTACAATGATTATGCCAAAGTTATTCTAAAAAATCCCTAAGTATTACAAATATTTTTCAGTAGCTGCAAATTCCAAACTTTCCTTTCATCCATTTCATTCCTTAGTACATTTTGAAGTAGGATTGTTTCCTTTTGTTGCTGATGCAATAGAAATTGCAACTTATCAATAGAGCATATGTTTTACATTTTAGCCATTTATTGCCCTTTACCGAATATAAATATTATAGATGTCTTTACATCTTCATTACAGGTATGCATATAGTGCTCAGTAGTAAATGTTCCCCACTCCATGTCGTTATTGTGTCCAATACATGTCTGACATCTATGCAATACGGAAAAAATATTGTTGTTCGGAGTGGCTATGCTTTTTGGAGAAGCACTCAAGGAGAAACTATTGATGCATCAGTAACTGACATGACGGTCAGTAGGAACTTCCTATAATATCTTATGGCAAAATATTCTGTTTTCCTAAAGATGTTATATATTTTCTCTTCTTTGTTCTGTTTTTCACTTCATATGCATTCCACTCAAGTTCAAAGCCTAAACTATTATGGTTCTGTTTTGATTACTTACCAAGTCAATATTTTGTCAAAAATATTTATTCCAATATTTTATTGTAATGTCTTGTGTCAGAATATATTTTTTTCTTCAAAATATATTATCTATTTTCCCTTCTCTGTTATTTTTAATTTCATACGGGTTCCGCTAAAGTTCAAATAGCTGATGCCTAACCTATTGCAGTGCTATTGTGATACTTACCAAAGGTTTGATGCTACCGTTCGTGCTCTTTGGTATAGGCAACCAAAAACAAAGAGGGTGACCCAAGTGTAGCAAAACCGAAGAACCAAGTGCAAGGCACAGCTGAAAGCAAAAGCAAAAGCAAAAAAATCTGGTTGCATTACCTCATGGGATATATGTTAGCTTCAGCTGGAAAGGTGCAAAATGCTGGAAAGGTGCAAACTCTTTAGTGAGTTTAAATGCTTCCTACAAATGATCTTATTAAACATCTCCTTGCACAAAATTATTTCTTTTGCAAATAGTTGATGAATGATAAGAAATGTTGGAACATCTGAAAGTTGTTGCCATGGTATTTTAGATATTATAGATGATATAAAACTCTGTAGGTTCTTAAATTAGTTGATTTGTCATAATTTTGCACTCATGTGATACATATTAGCTTCAGCTGATAGCATAGAAGACTAGCATTTAGTTTTTTTTATTACATTAAGCTTGGAAATGTGCTGAAATGGATGGAAGAGTTCCATCACAATCACTATGGACTCGATCCAGATTTGGTGAAGATACCATCATCGGGAATCTCGACCTCCTCATTTCATGCATCATTGGAATCTACATAGTTACTTCTGTCTATAGTTAAACTGTGCTCGGAGTATTTCTTACCACACACTACACCAAAACATAAAATTTGTAACAAATTTTTTTGTCATTAGTAACGGTTATTCCCTCTTTTAGCTGTTATATTGCTCTTACATTCTCCCCTTTCTTAGGGAGTGAGCATACTGACTCTTTTGTACAGAGCTTCTGCTTCCTCACTCCTCACATATGTTATTACTTATTACATTGAAATATATGTTAATAGTATCTTTTTGGAGCATTTCTATTTAGTTCTTATGAACCCGGTTATTATTGTTAATGCGAGAACCTATATATCTTCTTTTTGATGCCAATGCATTTAGCTGCAAATACATTTAACCAATTCATCATAAGCCCTGTTATTTCTTTCAATGTTTTTTTTTCTCTCTATGATCAGTTTTGGAAAAAAGGGTGTTTGTAGGGCTAAACTAAGGAAGCGTTTCATATGGTCTAGCATTGCTACATATATAATCTTGGTGGCATCTTTGTAGCAACTTTTCAGGTAATATTTCTAGCTCCTTGGATAGCAATTTTTGGATGGCAAGTAATTCTACTTCAGGAAATTCTTAATGTCACAAATGCTTATCGTAAATTATTTGGGCCATGATGTGTTAGTCAAGAAATGAATCTCAAGTGGAGGTTTATAATTTTGAGGAACTTCTACAACAACACATGTAATAAGATGTTGAAACCTTGATTGATAATGACTACAGTTGGCAGGTTTTATGATCAAAGAGCCATTTTCCTTTAGCATTGACAATAAACATGATATTATCTGATCTGTGATTGATAATGACTACAGTTGGCAGGTTTTATGATAACTTTGCATCCTATCAACTTGCTAAACTCACAAAGTCATTTGCATATCACGTTGATTCTACTGGCTAGACACTTCTTTTGATGCTGGCCAATACCCATACACGCTTGCCACAGTAAGTTCATGATCACTAGAAAGTAGATTTAGGCTACAAAACTATATATGCCATTAAGTTTGTTCTTGTTTTCTGTCAGTTTGATCTTACGAATTCGAAACTTTTAGATATTTTTGCTAAAGGCGAGTGGTATCCTACTACCTCTCTATTTCGTAATGTGAATGATTGCAGCATATGAGAACGGGTGCCAGCAGCATCAGTGATATGTGAGTTCTTTCTTTGATGAAACCATGATGTAAAATTTTCTCAGTTATGAAGAATCAAAACTGAAACGTTGTTGTTTGTAAATCAGCGAAGAGATGCCTCGGCCATCCATAGAGCTCAAAGAAAAGAACATGACCAGGTGGCACAAGTTATAGTTTAAATTCTCTAATGAATGGTGGCAGCTATCAAAACTGAGGCCATTAATATTATGAATCTGGAAATTATATAGTAATATTATTGATTTACACATGACAGCTTGAGCATTATTATATAATGTTCTTTGCTGATTAACTCTCCATTCTCCACTTTCTTAGACAATAGGAACTACTTCTCTCATTATTTATTTTTAGACAATTAATTAACTTTGTTAAATTTAAATATTGTTGTTGAAGTATTGATTAACTATTTTTCATTAGGAATCTGGTTGAATACATGTACATCGCAAATATTTTTTTAATTTTATTTGTAACGGTTATAACCGTTACAAAAGTGAAAACTAAGTAACGGAAAAAATATTTGTAATGGTTATAAGTGTTATGAAGGTCAATTTAGTCACGGTTATTACCGTGATTAAATTTGTTTTCGTAATAGTTATAACCGTTACGAAAAGTGTTACAAATATTAGTCACGGCTAATTTGTCATGGTTATTACCGTGACAAAAATTATTTTTCACGGTAATAACCGCTGGCAATAGTCTGTTTTGGTGTAGTGATATATATGAAACAAGGAGAGTTTGCAGCAACAGTGAAGCCACGAGGTTCTGTCCCAGCTTTTGTGGGTGACAAGTGAGCGTTCTCATAAATTCAACTGTTTGAACTTGCTGGTATACATGAGCAGATCGACGAAAAATGACTGAATCTTGCTTTGAGAAACCGTGATCGTTATCAACCCAGAAAGAATTTTTTTTATTTTTAAGTTTCTTCTAGCAACTTGGTTGCATTGTTTTTCAAAGTTCTATCATCAGTTTGTAATATTTTTATTCTGAGTTGTTGTAATCTTGAAGTTGTATTACATTTTTTTTACATCTTTTGTACAATTTTTTGTAACCGACAATAACAACAAATGTTGGGTGAGTGTAATCTATTGGTCGCGTTTTGAACAAATTGATCTTCGTTTCATGTCGACTATTTTTTTAGTATGAAAATGTTAATAATCACGAACCTAAAATAAGGTTCTTTTCTTTAACCTTGTGAGCTCGTGTGAGCTTTGTTCTTCTAAGTTAGAATTATTGGTTGAGGATGATCCCTCGATTGAGTTAATCACCTTTTAACCAATTTGACTAAGTTGATCTAGGCTGATCAAGTTTGGGTACGGTTGATCAAAGTTGATGAAATTTGATGTCTTCCCTTTCTTCAACCTTTGCTACCTCGATCGGTTGATCTCTTCCTCTCTCATATTTTCTCTCTCTCTCCCGCACTCTCTCTTTCTCTCTCTCTCTCTCTCTCGCATTTGAGAGATTGCATGCACCTCTTTCATCTCCCTCCAATTTCTTCCTCTCTCTTCTCTCTCCATATCCAAATTAGATGATTCAAAATTAATAGCTGATGTTGCTTCTCTCTCTTTCTCTCCATCTTTGAAATTAATACCTACTATCTTCTCCTCTGTAGCAACCCTGTATCTTGGAGTTGCAAATTAATGCATGTTTGTCTCGTCTTATATGCCGCCAGTCATGTTAATTTAAATATCCTTTACCATTAAATTAGGGTGGTGCATGCATGCATTCAGTTTATTTGAGTCTAATTTTAAAAACACAAAGATTTATTTCTCAAAACTTACATCTTTTCATTTAAGAATTACATATATATACATACATACGTACACACACACACACACACACACACACACACACACACACACACACACACACACACACACACACACACATATATATATATGCTAAATTACAACCTGATACCCTCAACTATTTCGAATGTTCAACTTGATACCTTGAACTTTGATAGGTATCAACTTAATACGCTCCTCTAATTTTTTTGTCAACGGGTGTTAACCTAAGATAAAAAATGTCAAAAATACCCTCCTTCATTCTCTTCCCCTCCTCTTCTCCGCCAGAGTCCTCTACATCTCCGGCAACAGCGACCCCCCCTCTTCCGACGATGCAGCAACGACACAACAGCAGCAACGGCATAGCAGCAGCAATGGTAGCAGCGGCGGCAGTGCGCGACGGCAACACGCGGCGGCACGACAACAGTGCGTGGGCGCAACAGTGGTAGTGGGGTTGGAGATGCGGGGGAGGAGGGGCCGGGAGGGGTGGGGTGGAGGCACGGCTGTAGGGGTTGGCGGTGGAGGGGGAGGTGCGGTGGAGGCGACGGGGCGGCGCGGGGTGGAGAGGAGGGGGTTGGGGGGAAAGGGTGAGGGGCATCAGTAGCAGCCGCAGCAGGGAGCAACAACACCGGTCACGACGTGGCACGAGTTGGTGCGCCGGGGGCTGTAGGGCACGACTACATCACAGGGGACATGGGTGTCGTGGTGGGGGGTGCGAAGGGTGCGCAACAGGGTACAAGAAGAGGACAACAAAGGTAGGAGTTGGGGAGGATGAGGGTAGTTTAGGTATTATATATTTTTAACGAAATACTTAACGTTGGATAGACGGAGGGTATCAAATTGAACATATTAGTTGAGAGAAGGTAATAAGTTAGTACCTATTAAAGTTGAGAGTATCATGTTGAAAAATTCAATAAGTTGAGGGTATCAAGTTATATATATATATATATATATATATATATATATATATATATATATACATATATATTGAGAAATCTCCTCATTTTATTAATCAAGGCTCAAAATACCGAAGACCGACCACGTATACAAGGCCCAAAAAGCCGAAAAAAGTATACAGCAAAAGGATGGAGGAGAGAAAAAGACAACAGCAAGACCTACGAGTGGGTTGAGGCCCAAAAGGACGTCGGGCTGTGGGAGCAAAGGGTGCTCCGTTTGCGGCATTGGCGGAAGATTTCCTAGATAATCTGATTGGCTGAGTATTGGTGACCCTCAAATCTCGCTTTGTTGCAATTTTTCCAAATCGCCCAAGTTGCAGCCGCTACGACGATCTGGTGGCCGTGAGAAGCCGCAGCCCATGAGGCCGCCAGATTATGGAAGCGTCCACCCCCCGAAACAATGTTGTAGCGCTGATTATGGGTCCTCTAGATACTGCCTGGAAGGTTCCCCTGGCAGAAGATGTGGTCTATGGTCTCCATCTGATGGTCCGGGCAGCACGTATCGGCAGAAGCCAAGCTGATCCCAATTTTGTTGAGGAACTCATCAGTGGGCACTTTTTTTTAATGACTCTCCACATGAGAAAGGACCATTTCAAGGGGATACAGGTATGCCAATAGCGGTCTAAGGGATGGTGCGGCTGGCTGATCTCCTGGACTGCAGATCTCGTCGACTTCACTGAGAATATTTCGGAGGCCTCGAGCATCCACCACAGCGCATCAGCTTCGCTACTGAGGCTCAAAACCGAGGCGTCGGATGCTGGCAACTGTTTCGTCACTGGACCATTCGCGAATCTTATCCCAGTTCCAGTGGTTGGAGTTGTAGCACCACAAATCTCTGATTCTACTGACTCTGGGGCTCACCGTGAGGCTCGGGATCAGACTATCCCCAAGCCATCTCTCCATGAAGGAATCCGAGTCGCCGTCCCCTAGGTGGAGTCTCATCGCGGGCTCGGCGAGGTCGCGACCGACAAGAATGCGACGCCAAGCTGTAGAGGATCTGCTGTTGGCTAAGGCTGTTGGGGGGTGGATGATATATATATATATATATATATATATATATATATATATATATATATATATATATATATATATATATATATATATATATATATAAGTTTTGGTGGATTTGACCTCTTTTATTTTAAAATTGCTTGAATTATCGAAATGCAATACTTAGAGAGGCTAAAATTGATATCGAGAAAAGACTAGTCGTAACCAAGATGGAGAGGCAATCACTTGTTGAGAAAATCATGGAGATTGAGAAGGAGATATGTAACGATATAATACAACATTTGGGAGCATCATGGACACTTTGTTCCTTACATGGTTTCCTTATCTATAATAGTCTCTTATGAAGAAGAGGGTGAAGAGAGTGAAGAAAAGTGAGAAGGAGAAGAGGAACACGGTTCAGTCTTCTAGTTCCTCCTTTGATGAATAGTCCTTTAAGTTGGACAAGCCTGAATATGCTGCCGAGTCATACATCGATAAGTTCGAATATGAGGAAATAAATATGGAAGATGGGGATCATGAGTAATCCTTTGATTTTAAGTTTGTTTTGTTTTGAATGTCTAAGTGTTCAATTCACTATATGAACACTTAGGCATCTAAGAAAGGTAGTTTTTTTTGTAGTGTTGACTACTATGTGAATGACATGAAATATAATCAATGTGGTATTTAGTAATTTTAGTTTCTTGTGAAGTTAAGATATTGCTGAATGATTACTTTTTTGTTTAGTTTGGTTAGGTATCATACATATTAATGTCAGTTTGAGTATGCAATTTATGCATGGGAACCAATCTTAGATAAACATGTATTTATCTCTGTATGAGTATGCATTGAGTATGTATCAATATAAATTCATAGAGTAAGTATCTACTTCAGTTCACTGAATACATATCGGTTCATTAAGTATATATCGATCCAAGTTCATTGAGTATGTTTCATCTTGCTTGAATGTTTACAATTTTATTTTCTTGTTCACTTTTTTTTCCAATTTACATCTTGATATATATATATATATATATATATCTATATATATATATATATATATATATATATATTTTCCAAGTTACTATGACACATACTCAGTTTGATTATGCATCAATGTTAGTGTACACATATATCATAGTTTGAGCATTTATCAGAGTACATAGGTATCAATATCAAATTGAGTTTTAATATTTACTATGTACATTGATGTATCTCATAATTGTACAAATTTTTACGCATTGAGTATGATACATTGTACCTCTATTTGACTATGTAATATCTTTGATTGAGAATGCATTGATCATTTATCAATCTCAGTTTGAGTATGTGTCAATATTTGTATTGATATGTAGCAATCTCATATTGATTATGCATTGCACATAGCTTAGTTACATAGGTTATAATCAAAACAGTTTCAGTATGTGTCGATGATAGTTCTTTTAGTATTAGAGTAGTTCACTTTTGATTATTAGCAATATCATTAATGCTGCAAAATAAACTTAAGGTTTTAGAGCATATGGGGGGAATCTAGAGAGGATAGAGCCTGTAACAGAGAAAATAATGTAGGAGAGAGAAAGAGAACAATAAGGGGAGCAGAGGTTAAAAAAGGGGTAGAATGGTCATTTACAGCTTAATGAGCTGCACATGACCAATTAAGTGGGGGCAATAAATGGTTTATTAGGGTTTTTGATGAACTCTAGAACTATAGTCCCACATTTCCTAGAACCCCAAGTGTGTATTTCAATATAATGTTTCGCTTTTATATCGTCTTGTGCAAACCCATGTGGTTGGTGGGGTATTTTCCTAAAGGGCAAGAGTCAAGACTCTATGGAAACAATCTTTGTCTTTGTCAATCATTCTTTGGAATTTTTTTGGAGCTAATCTATGAAGGGGCATAGTGACTTGGACTCGGGCTCAGATAAAGGACGTAAAGTGGCTTTGACTAAAAACAATTCTGGACTGGGGCATTATATGTTTTTGTGGTGGCCCAAAATACGTAGGACTAGGAATATGTTACATGCCATCTACGTATCGAGAGGACTCCAGTTCAGCTCGAGTACGTATAAGCTGTCTACGTCAGGTAGTTATATCTATATATCACTATTGTAGTGCCCCGACCTGCAAGATGCCTTAAGATGGATGGTTGGTTCGATAAGGCCTTGTTGGACTTGGGAATATTCAGAAGGATCGCTTAGAAGGCTATACGATCGTGGCGAGAATCGTCTTATGAATGTGAGTAGTGTTAAATCCTTCAAAGATCCTTTAGCTTCACGCTTAAAATAAAGGATAGATTCTATGTTCTTACTGTGTTGCTAAATATGATCTTGTATGGAATTCGGAAAAATAATAAAAGATAAATAATCACATAAATCGAAAGCTGTTGCGAACCATTTTATGAATTGTGTGCTTCGAATTACTTCATGAATTGTATGCTTACGTGCTTTGAAATAAAATAAATGACATGTGAAAAAAAAGTCCCAAATACTTGGGCGGTGAGTATGTCGAGCATCAGTTCGATGAACGTTTGCTAAAATAGATGCTAAGTCCCAAGAATTGGGTGGTGAGTACATTGAGTTGGTTAAAAAATATATGGTATCAAAGATGTAGGAAAGGAATTGGGTAACAACATTTTATTATTCCGTCGTCGATGTAGAATGTTGATTACACCAAGACCTTGGAATGGGAAAGATGACAATACGAATGAAAATGGTGGCTGAAGCACTTAGTTTTCTTTATCATGCTTATATATTTTTGGCATAGATAAGTTGCATATACTTGCATGGTCATGGATAACTTGTGCACAAGGTAGTTCCCAGAATGGTACTCTGCGGCCACGGACCTGGTTCATCCTAGGGAGAAAAAGGATGGTGTCGAGGTACTAACATCAGGATTTCAGGACTTGCAGTGGGGGCTTGCTACCGCCCACTGAAAGGGTGTCTAAATACCCATGGTGTTGAAGTAGTAGCACGGTGTTTCAAAAACCTCCCATGGATTCGCACCCCATTCGGAGTTAGCCGTTCACCATTAATACGAGTCCAAGATGGCGTATCACCAGTTACTTCATATAGATAGTTCCAGTGCTAATGATTTCTTATGCAGACAGAGTAAGTTATTACTCCATTACAGGAAAAGATGTCGGCTATTGGTAAGCATCACCTGAACGGTGATAAATATAGTAAATTATGATATTGTTCCTGTCATGACCCGCATCCGGATATACGGGTACGAATACATGGGCCACGCCCAACCTATGCTGTAGTATCGACGGTAGAGCACCATCAAGTACCCGATACTAACTACAACATCTAAAAGATCTATAACTATAAAGGTACTCATATCACATCACAAATGCTAAGAAAGATAAGACAAGAAAGGTAACAATATCACTAGAACAACTAGAATCTACAAAAGGATCATATGAGATAAGAATAAAATGGAGGAAAAATAATAACAAAATTAAATAACTACCATACGAAGAACTTCTGGGAGACAACTCACGGTGAAAGAATATCGAGATCTGCCTCAGCTAGCATCATCCTGTAGTCCAATAATGTGGGCATAACAATCTCTTAAAATATGTCAACGTATCTAGTCAGGATGAGACGAGTATATAAACTAACATCAGTTTCATGTGAATTGACAAATTCTATAAGAGACAATTATAATAAAATATAAGATAAAATATCAAGACTAGAATATAAACAGGATATGTAAAACTGGATATCATGTCAGGGTATAAAATAGGAATGTAGAACAGTACAGTAATATCTGATGTATAATATAAATATAAATAGTGCCTTGAGATATTAGAATATTATGTGATCGGCTTGGATCAAGATCAGACTCTTCAATTTGACCGGCTATCACAGGAACAACATATATATAGGGTCAAGCCGACCAACCTGGAAAGCTATGAGGCAAGTAGTAACATAGGTCAGGCTTTACCCTACGTGAGGCGAGGGTAAAGCTATGATGCAAGTAGTAACAGGAATACATGAGGGGTATTGATCACGTAACCTCTAATAACTCCTCATCTTCGAATAGTATATGGATATGGACATGTCATGTCATGACGGGATTCTTTAAGAGGGTAGCAAATACCTTTAGAAATTGATGTCTATACAAGTATAAAAAATAAGACGAACAATGTACCAATATGCCATGGTAACCCAGGAATGACTTCTCATGACAGGATCCGACGTATACTAGTCCGTGTACCATCGTGTCAGGAATCAAGTAAAACTCTATAACTGAATCGGATATAGTAGATATCAAGACAATGAAAAATATCAGAGAATGTACTCGCCTGCTGTCCTGAGTAATAAGTGAGAGTCTATACCTGAACCGACATCACAGAGACCTAATATGAATTTACAGAGTTACTTAGTTTTCTAGAGTAAACAATATATATATATATAATATAAATACATTATATATGCTTCTAGGCCTATTCTAGGTCAAACTCAGTCAAATTAAGTCAAAGGTTGACTGTTCCTAATAATGTCTTATACAGGCAGAGTAAGTATTATGAATGTATAGGGATGGCTACACGACTGTGGTAAGTAATCACCAAAGGGGTGATATTATATTACTTTAAATTTTGTTGGCTAAGAATGATATACATGCTTTGCTTCTGTCGGATATGAACTACTAAATAACCCTAAGGCAACGAGAAAGACCACTTTAATAATATTCCAAAACATGATTACTTAGTATTGTCTTCTTAGGTGAGCTGGGCCAGCACCGCTCGTCAGTACATAGATGATGTACTGACCCACATTTGTGGGCATTTTGTAGGTGCTCGTGCATGGAAGAAATTGTTTGATCAGTGCTTGGCATTGATGAATCGGATGGATGTGTAGAAGCTCTTCTTTCAAGACGACGTCTTCTGCTATACGAGACATAATGTATGGAACAGTGTAATTCAGATGTACAAGTGAGATTGTAGCCAAATCGACAAGTTATTGTAAGCAAAGTCGGCATATTCTGTTGTAGCCTAAATGACAAGTATTTCAGTTGGCTGCTCAAATGTGATACAATCTGTTGTTAACTCTGTATTCAGCTGCAAGTCTTGTAATCTTTTGAGATAATCAATAAAGAGATACATTTTCATATTTTGTGTGACTTTAATTTATCTGCTTTGCTTTGCTATGCTGTCGTTGAATTCTAAGAAATACCAGAAACTGTAATGGTTTTGCCTTGTACAAGCGTAATCTATATGTACGGCATCACGTCTAGTGGCTAGATTTTGGTCCCCCGAATCGAGACATGACATAATGGTATCAGAGCACGGCTTTACTTCCTTGGATTCTTATTTGATTTGTTTCAAAACAATATTGCTACTAGATGATTCAAAGCTGCTTTCGCGATGATTCACAGACTGCTTCCGCGATTACCCAAAGTTGCTTCCGTGGTGAATCAAAGTTGCTTCCGCGAATACTCAAAGTTGCGTCTGTAATTAATCAAAGTTGCCTCTATGATGACTCAAAGTGCTTCCGCGATTATTTAGTTTTGTTTCCAAATTAATTGTTCTTTGACTGAAAGTCCGTTGATTCTTCTAGCCTCTCACTGGGTGTTTTATACAATAAGTCTTAATATGTGGCTGTAATGTGTGTGCTTAAGTGAATTCTTAAAATATACCAAAACAAATAACAATGTTGTGATGCAAGAATAAGTTGGTATTTCTGCTGGATGTCTTATGTGGTATTCTAGAAGTCATTTGATATGCAGCAATCGATGTGGGTGATGGCATGGTATGTTGGAACAAAATGTGCATGGATTTCAGTAAATGGGAAACCGACATAATTGAGTCGGTATTCTGATCAGCATAGCCACTACGATGGATATTCCATATTGGACGTTGGTTTGACGAGGAAAAGAATATTGATTGGTGATGGCTTGAACTCTGAGTGGTATATGGCTCTACCCTGAGTGATAAGATGTCCTTGACCTGTTCTTAGCATAGTGATTGCTTTACCTGTAAGGTATGGGTAGCATCGAGTCGTAGCTGGGATTATGATGATACATGACGACTAGAGTGTCCTGATTATTAACTTCAGATGACCCGATGTGAGATTGGAATGGTTAGCATTATGTTGGGTAATAAGAATTGAGAAATAAAATGAATGCCTTGTTGGAAAAGAAACGAATTATATATTCAGGCGATAACTTGAATCAGTTGGGGAAAAGAATTGTAGGCTCTGTAACGATGGTGGGTGTTGCTATCAAATGATTTTGGGGGAGAACAACTAGA
This sequence comes from Iris pallida, assembly GCA_029216955.1. NCBI lineage: Eukaryota > Viridiplantae > Streptophyta > Magnoliopsida > Asparagales > Iridaceae > Iris > Iris pallida. The sequence goes on from JANAVB010042618.1 coordinate 33,818,942, forward strand.
CCGAATATGAATGATATTGGAATTGAGTAATTGGAATGAATGTTGGACATCAACAAACTGATGGTAATGTTAGGGCTTACGAATGTTGTGAATGATTTAGTATACAGAAAGTGTATCAGCGATCGAAAAGTTGGAATATGGATTTAAGCAATAGATGGCTATGCACGTTGTGCAGTTGTTGAGAGAGTTAGACATGTCCCTAATAACAAGTTATGACCCTTGATTATTTTGAGGCATAGAGAATGAGTACTTGTCCCTGATGCATGAAAGAGTAGATGTTCTTTATAATACCTGATGGCTGGAATACAAATAAATTTAAGGTGCAGCGATATGTGATAGACCCTATGTGGATGATGTTGTCGCATGAATAACGAGTTTGGTAGAATATAGAATTGTTAGATTTGACTTAGCTGAATGAGTTATGTCATATCCATTAAGATGACAGATGTACGGATGCTAGATGATTGGTGCTATAGAGAATGGTTTGGTGCACGAATAATGAATCTTCTTAGTAATACACAAGGAGACAATATAACGAATATTTATGGTTCATGCGAATTGCTAAGAGATGACCGTGTTGGTGCTAGCAGAAATTCATAAAGGATATTGTCGGAAGAAATACGATTATATGGTTGTCTCTTGGTTAAAGAGAACAGACCGTATCGATGATCTAAAATGTGAAAATTGAATATTCACAGAGACCGAAGGAAAGAGATGGTAAATGAGGGAACTATTAAAGTAATAATGTCGGATATGACTCGAAATAGTGGCCTGATTGAATAGATACAATTTGAGTATGATATAAGAATGCAAGTTGGATCGAGCAGGTGATGCTGTCTATGCAAATGAAAACTGAATAGTTGGATGTTCGATTGATAAAGTTTTATGATGGCTCGAGATGACCCATAAGAATTTTTGGATAGACTTTTTCGGTTGTGGGTAATTCTAGAATGAGACTCCGTTGGGTATAGTAGAGTACGGGTAGAAAGACTTGACCACTAGAATGTCGATTGGTTGCCTAAGTTAGATTGATCGGTGAAGATATTTCAGTTGTTCGAGTTTGGGAATAAGTTCTTAAGATTGGGAGGTGTCCCATGTCCCTTAAATTGGTCGGATCATAGATTGTCCTGAGATAAGCGATAGTCTCTATGATAAGAGTTGCTTGCCTCTAAAATAAGATATAAGTATGTCCCTGATAAACTATCCATCTCAGATAAGTTAGCTGAATATCTGGTTTAGCTTAGATTAGCTGACTGTAGACTTGACTGATGGCTAAGTTGACTATTGAAGACCCTTAGAATGTCCCTATTGATGTTGCGTGGGTATAGTCGTATGAGTGAGATATGTCGGAAAGTAAACTTCGGAATGAAATAAAGATTGAAAATTCGATGTTACAATGTTAGATGGGATGACGAATCATGTTAGCTTCGAAAACTTGGTTGCATTTATTCAGAATATTGGAAATTGTTAGAACTGGTTGGATGAATTGATGGGTTGGTTGAATCATATGGGTTATGAAAAATTGATGGTTTGCCTTGGAGACAGTCGAAATAAATTTATGATGGATAATCGGATCGAAATTAAGAATAAATGTACGATAGAATGGGATAGTGCATGTGGTCGAGACCGACGAGAGTGAATGCAATTTGGAAATGGACCCTGGGATATGCTGGAAATAAGAGTTGCTATGCGAGATGATATATGTTGGTTAATCATACGAGAAATTTTTGAAGTACATAATTTTTTTTTTTTGTTATAATCGAATGATGGTACAAATTGGAAGATGGATCATAATCAGAGAATATTACAAATAAAGTGTATGGATGCAATTTGATCGATAAGAATTGTGGTATCAAAAGCAAATGTGGCTATTGGCTTTATTAAATTGGTGGTATGAATGACAATGAACTTGAAAGGGAACTCTGGATTTGTTGGAATACTTGATATAACTGTATCGGACTACTTGAGAATATTTTGGATCGACTGTAGGAAATTATCAAGTTGGATTGGTAACCTTTATTGTGTTATTGTTGGTTGGTTGTAACGCCTAGTCCCAAAATACGTAGGACCAATTACGTGAACATGCCAGCTGCACATATACGAAGAATACTCCAATATATGGAATCCTCATATATGTACATAAGCTGTAAATAAAATAATCACAAGCCAGAATAACATATCTAATCTCATCACAGCTCAACACAGAAGATAATAGAGTCCAAATGAATAAAGCAGAGTATCAAAAGATAGCCGGGTGAACATACTCACTCCAAACAGCTATGAAAAATAATCTCACAAGATCGAAGTCCGACCTCCGTAAATAGAAAGAAAAGAGATGTAAAATAATGTCTACAACTGTCTCAGATAAAAATAGACTAGAAGTCATAAGGTACTGCCTCGTCATCAATGTAGGATAGCTCCAATGCCGCTCCGTACTCTTGTGGAAAATCGTCTAAACCTGGAGAGATAACCAGGTCCTCAGGTCACATAGTAATACAAGAAAATACCATGCCATATAAACTGTGATAATATAATAAGAGAAAAAGGTATGCATGCAATCGGATTGCTGACCATTCTACTGTGAATATGCAGTTGGGATACATTCCTTCAACGCATGAGCCCTGGCTGAATATAGGATCCGGTATAGTCCCCTCTTGGGCACCAGTGACCAAGAGCATAACGTTCAAAAACGACAGTGGCCAACCTGAGAGGCTCATACCCGTATCTCCAACGGAGCTTCCGGGTTACAAGGAAGTACAATCGAAGCCCATACGTCAGGTAATGTTCTCTCCACCCAATTCCTAGTATCATCATCTCCATGACTGACATGTACCTCTAATAACCGCCAAGTCTTCTAGCATGCAATTCTATTGGCAGTTACCCCTATCCGTCGCACGCTCCATACGTATCGGTGGCCGGCCGACTACGCAGATACGTATCCTATATGTGACCCACATCACATGATACAACAAGTGTCAAGGCCGTATGAGATATACCAATACCTCAACATCAATGGGTGGTCAATAAACTAAGTCAATGCAAGAGAATAAATAAAGCAAGAAAAACGACCGATAGAGTCGCTTGCACCCAAGTGTGACTTGGACGCACAGTTTAAATATCACGAAATAAAATGCTAAAAATAACAACTAAAAATAAGAATAAATCACAGAGTAAGGTGGCAAGGTATCTTGCCTGCGGTGCGAGAAGGGCAAATCCGAGAGTAGCAAGTGTCAGTACCAAAACTCACAAATCACAAATGACTCGAAATGCTGAAACAAACATCAAAAATGATCTCGGTGAAGAAGATATACCTAGGAAATGCCTGTCCAAAAGTCAAATTCTGGAACAGGGGCAAAATCGTAATTTCGGGTCAAAACGATGTCCGCCGTTGGACTCGTTTTGCACCGGAACGCGTGCCAAAGTCTACGGTCTCTAAAGTCATCAAACTATTTGTCTACGGTTTCAGTTTGAGGAGAGAAACTCAATGGTATGTCCAGTTTTGGATTCCGATGAGACGTGTACAAAATCGTCCGTTTGAGTGGGTCGCGGGCCCGCCAAAATGGGTTCCGATTTAACCTTCTCAGAATCGAACCAAACTTGGCATGCAGGACCAGAATTTCAATCCGGACCTGTTGGCACAAGTTTTGTCTCGATTCGATGACTGTACACAAAGTTATGGGCAAGTTTGCAAAACGTCGATACGGGGCTATCTCGACGGATACGCGTTGGTTTCGTCACGCACACGCGACGAAACTGAGTTTCGTCAGTTCCCACACGTCCGCAACGTCCATACGTGCCTTTCGATGCATATAGTGCATGACCACGTCGCCCGGTTTGTCGATGCGCACGTCGTATCAGAGAAAAATTCATAAATTTACTATTTTGAAAACAGTTTTTCGCACAACTTTAACATGGGTTTAATTCTTGCACATTAATCGACATATAGATCTACAAGTTGCGTTTCAATCGTGGTTATGTTGTCTTCACACATGTTTAATTAGTTTTACAAAACAGTCAAAGAATCGCCAAGATTTTGGCTTCCAAATATGGGTTTGGGACTGCCCTGAAACTGTTCGGTTTCGACAGTTTTTTGGGAAATTTGGTTCGAAAGACCGAGATATATAGGGTTTCGCTTGATTCTATCAGAAGGGTTTTGAAAAGGGTTATGTCTACTACACACAGCATTCGATAGATCGAATTTTCGTTGCATGGATACAAGGAAATTTGAATCGAAAGATGGGTACCTGAGTTTGAACCAAACAGAGTATTCCGTGTTTTTTTCGGTCGTCTGCGAGCAGTTCTCCGGCGATCCCGACGTCAGCAATGGCGAATGGTCGGGGGCGTGCGCGTGAAGGTGGCGGCCTTAGGGTCGAGGTGGAGAGGAGATGGGAAGGAGTTAGGGTTTCGATTGTTGGTCAAGTAGTTGTAATATATACAGCGCCGACTGATACTATTCGTATTAGTATTTGGAACTAGGGGGCGGGCTCGGGTTCAAGACTTGCAGCTGCTGCTGCTAGTCTCATAGCTTGGGGCCTTGGGTTGAGGTGGACCGCCCCCCCCCCCCCCCCACGTGGGCTGGTCCCCTCTTCCTTCTTAATTGTTTTTACTTAGTTACACACAATGTTCCACTGAACAGAGGCTAGCCCCCCCCCCCCCCTGCTGGGTGTGGCCGAGCCCCACATTCTATTTTTTTTACAATCTATTATATATATATATATATATATATATATATATATATATATATATATATATATATATATATATATATATAGATAAATTATAAAAAAATCCTATAATTTTTTAATACATAACAAAATATTTTTAATAATTGAAGACTATATTTATTAACAATTAAAATTATCAAGCACAAGTATACATATAATATATCTATAATTACGAATATACCAATTACCACATAAATTCCAAATAATATCGAATAAATTATTTTTAAAACACTAAAAATTAGAAAATATTGGGGGTTTACATCCTACCCAACTTAAAGAAATTTCGTCCTCGAAATTAAACTAAGGTCGGGGGATCAAATGCAATGCATGAAAATATAAATGCAAGACATACCTTCGTCTTCGAACAACTGCGGGTAGCGGTTTCGGATGTCGTCCTCGCGCTCCCAACTGGACTCCCCTGGCGAGTGATGCTTCCATGCCACGCGAACCAACGTAATAGATTGATTCCGCAACACCTTCACTCGACGATCGAGGATACCTACTGGTTGCTCTTCGTACGACAAACTCGGTCCAACTGTGATCTCGGAGTGATCAAGCACATGATTGCTGTCTGCCACGTATCTCCTCAACTGAGATACATGGAATACGTCATGCACTCCCTCTAGCGACGGTGGCAACGCCAATCTGTAGGCAACCTCTCCAACACGTTCCAAGACATCGAAAGGCCCGATGTACCTTGGACTCAAATTGCCACGTCCTCAGAATCGAATCGTGTCTCTAGTGGGGGATATCTTTATGAACACATGGTCGCCATCTTTGAACTCCAAAGGTCGACGACGATTATCTGGCCACTGCTTCTGACGATCCTGTCCTGCTCGCAGGTGGCCCTGAATTTTCTTCACTATCTCCACTGTGCTCAAGACTAACTCGGGACCCAATAGCTGTCGCTCTCCTATATCGCTCCAACAAACAGAGACCGATACTTCCTACCATAGAATGCTTCAAACGGAGCCATCTGAATGCTCGCTTGATAGTTATTGTTGTAGGAAAACTCAACAAGATGGAGATGGTCCTCCCATGAACCGCCAAAATCAAGCATATACGCTCTCAACATATCCTCTAGCATCTGAATGGTACGCTCCGACTGGCCGTCTGTCTGCGGATGATGCGATGTGCTAAACTTCAATCGGGTGCCCAAACTCTCTTGCATGCTCCTCCAAAAGTGCGAGGTAAATTTTGAGTCACGGTCCGACACAATACTAACAGGCACACCGTGTAGTCTTACAATCTGTTCCATATACATCTCTGCCAATACCTCTGTCGATTGGCCCACTCTAAAAGATAAGAAATGGGCTTACTTCGTAAGTCTATCAACAATCACCCACACTGCGTCACGTCCTCTAGGACTCCAACAAAACCCGTAACGAAATCTATAGTAATGTGCTCCCAATTCCACTCGGGAATGGGTAGTGGCTGCAATAATCCGGCCGTCCTCTGGTGCTCTGCCTTAACTTGTTGACATACCAAGCACTTGGCAACGAAACGAGCTATCTCCCACTTCATTCCATGCCACCAATAATACTGTCGTAAGTCACAATACATCTTGGTCCCTCCGGGATGAATGGAGTATGCCGAACTGTGAGCCTCGGTCATCAGCTCCTGCCGTAGATCTCCATTGGATACATAAATACGATCACCACATCATAATGTCCCACCTGAGTGGATCCTCAAACCTGTCTGCTCTCCTGCTTTAGTCCTTTCTTTCAGCCGTCGAAATCTAGCATCATTAGGCAATGCTGCCTTGATGCGCTCTACCAATGATGATTGCACTTGAAGGTTAGCTAATACACCGTCTGCTCCAGGCAATACTACCTCAATACCAAGCTGCTCCAAGTCTCTAATCAATTCCTTCTGTGTAGTCAAAAAGTGTGCCATGGGCTTACTGCTTAATGCGTCTGCCACGACATTAGCCTTGCCCGGATGATAATGAAGCTCTATCTCATAATCCTTCATCAACTCCAACCAACGTCGCTGTCGTATATTCAATTCTTTTTGTGCGAACACGTACTTGAGGCTCTTATGATCAGTGTAGATATCAACCTTCTCGCCGTACAAGTAGTGTCTCCATAGCTTCAAAGCAAAGATAACCGCTGCGAGCTCTAGACCGTGGGTCGGATAATTCTTCTCGTGCACTCTCAACTGTCGCGATGCATAAGCTACTACACGACCGTGCTGCATCAATACACATCCTAATTCCTTCCTAGATGCGTCGCTGTAGATCACAAATCCTCCTGGGCCCGATGGCAGTGTCAAGATCGGTGCTGTGGTCAATCGCTTCTTCAACTCGTCAAAAGCGGCTTGACACTCGTCTGTCCATACAAACTCCTGATCCTTGCAAGTTAATCGAGTCATAGGCCCCGCTATTCGAGAGAAATCTTCTACGAACCGTCGGTAGTAACCCGCAAGTCCAAAAAAACTTCTCACTTCAGAAGCTGATGTGGGAGCGGGCCGTGATTTGACTGCTGTGATCTTCTCTGGGTCTACTGAAATACCATCGCCCGTAACAATATGACCAAGGAATGATACCTCCTTGAGAAAGAAATCACACTTGCTAAGCTTCGCAAAGAGTCTCTCGTTCCTCAATGTTCCCAAAACTATACGTAGATGCTGCTCATGCTCCTCTTGACTCTTGGAGTAAATCAAGATATCGTCTATAAAGACTACAACAAATTTGTCCAAGTACTGGTGAAAGATCTTGTTCATTAAATTCATGAAAACTGCGGGAGCGTTGGTCAAACCGAAAGGCATGACCAAGAACTCGTAGTGTCCATACCTCGATCGAAAGGCCGTCTATGCAATGTCTTCCTTCCGAACCTTCAATTGGTGATAGCCCGATCGTAAGTCAATCTTGGAGAATACTTTTGCTCTACTCAGTTGATCGAATAAATCGTCTATACGCGGCAAGGGATACTTGTTCTTCACTGTCACTGCATTTAATGCTCTGTAGTCAATGCACATGTGCGCTGTCCCGTCTTTCTTAGGCACAAAAAGAATGGGTGCTCCCCATGGTGACGCACTGGTACGAATAAATCCCTTTTCTAATAAGTCATCAATCTGCTTCTTCATCTCTACCAACTCCTTGGGTGCCAGACGATATACTCAGGATGAAATAGGCTCGGATCCGGGAATAAGCTCAATAGAAAACTCAATATCTCGGTCAGGTGGTAGTCCTGGCAATTCCTCGGGGAATACATCCTCGAACTCGGTGATAATAGGGTGCTGAGGGGTGTCATACATCATCATATGAGTCCCTGATGTGGGTGCATCACAACTCTCTCCGTCTTCTTTGGTGAACTCAAACTCTGCCGCATTCGGTGTTCTAAAGATAATACTCCTCCTATGGCAGTCTATGAGAGCGAAATGCTGGCTCAACCAGTCTATTCCAAGAACCACATCAAATGTCGGCATAGGGAATAGAAGAAGTCGTGCCATCATCTCTCTACCATTTATCACTACAGGAAAAATCTACAAACACCACTAACAGGTACAACTCCTCCTCCAGTGAGGATTTTAATATTCTTAGCTAAGGGTGTGATGGGAATGCTGTGTCTAGTGGCAAAACTAGTGGCTATAAATGAATGAGTGGCTCCAGTATCAAATAATGTATAGCAGGAAAAGATGCAACTAAAACCATACCTGTTATGACCTCTGCCTCTGTCTCTACATTCTCAACGGCTAGAGAGAATGCATTTCCATGGTTCTGTCCTGGGCCTTGAGCTCTGCCTTGTGTTACTGTGCTGTCTGTGGGGGTAATGGTGGACAAGGTGCTGGGGCTGTGGGCCTCTGGGCCTGATGTACCTGAACTAGAGCCTGCTGCTCAGGACAATCTCTGGCCAAGTGCTGTCCTGATCCACATCTCATACATAAGCCCAAACGAAGTTGACAGTCATCTCTAATATGCCCCTGCTTCCCGCAAAAGTTGCAGGTGGGCTTCTGATAAGGTGTGTGCCTCTGCTGGTACTGTCCTGTATTCCTCCTGATAGGTCCACTCTGAGTAACTCGGGCTGGTGTAGCTGCTGGGATATGGCGCCTCGATGTCTACTGCTGTTCCTTGTAAAGAATTTCCTGAGCACGAGCTTCTTCCAAGACAGCTGAATGGGACTCGAGACTGGGTAGTCGTATAAGACTTGAGCTCTGGTGCAAGCCCCTGGTGAAATCTCCTCGCCTTCTCTAACTCTGTCAGAATCAATCCCGCACCAAATCGACTCACGTGATTGAACTCCGAGTCATACTCATCAACTGTCATATTCCCTTGCTTCAGATGGAGAAACTGGTCGTAGAGACCATCTCGAACATGAATAGGGAAGAATCTCTCATAAAATGTATCATAGAACTGCTTCCAGGTGATCCCAGTGCCTAATCGTCTCTCTTCCGCCTTCCACCAGTGGTGAGCAATATCTTCTAACAGTAGGTCCACTGTTGTCATCCAATCTCGAGCTGGCAACTGGGATGCCTTCAGTAGCTTCTCGGTACTAATAAGCCACTGTGATACCTCTAATGGCTTCTCCGTCCCTCTAAAGGCCTTGGGGTTCATATCTGTGAAATTCTTGATAGAGCCTTCATAGGGATGCAGAGCTGGTGCTGGTACTGGTACTGGAGTGGTAGTGGAGGTCTAGCCATAGCTGCCATCATCGTCTGTCTCATCAGCTCAGTCTGCTGCCACTAAGCCTGCATCATGACATACATAAACTGAGTAGTAGGGCTCCCATCAGTCGGTGGTGGAGGCATCTGAGGTCCCGACTGTGGGGGAAACTGCTGAGGGAATGGTGGTGGAGAAGGCAGTGGTACATTCCCTCCCGGTGGCATGGTAGTAGTCTGTCCAGCCTGGCTGCCTGGGGGTGCTGCGACCTCTGGGTACTCCGTCGTCGGTGTCGTAGTAGCTGCGACAGTCCTGGCTGGTAAGGTGTCGCTGGAGTCATGGGAGGATTCTGTCCCTCCGAAGTAGTCTCCTCACCAGATGTGAGGGCCAAGGCAGAAATACGTCCACTTCGTAGATTCATACTGTTGGCACGAGGAAGATAAGTTGATATTAAGAAAGATTAGATATGGGAAAAATCAAATAATCAAGGAAGTTTCAAAAAGATTGGAAGTCAAGAGATAGTAGTAGTTCTGGATGAGATATTCCTATTCCTATATGCAGGCTTGTTGGGCACAGTCATGTAACCCAACAATTAAATCTGACCTGCGTGGGCTACCACAAAAACATGTAACGCCCCAGTCCCAAAATACGTAGGACCAAGTACGTGAACATGCCAGCTGCACATATACGAAGAATACTCCAATATATAGAATCCTCATATATACACATAAGCTGTAAATAAAATAATCACAGGCCAGAATAACATATCTAATCTCATCACAGCTCAACACAGAAGATAATAGAGTCCAAATGAATAAAGCAGAGTATCAAAAGATAGTCGGGTGAACATACTCACTCCAAACAGTTATGAAAAATAGTCTCACAAGATCGGAGTCCGACCTCCGCAAAATAGAAAGAAAAGAGATGTAAATAATGTCTACAACTGTCTCAGATAAAAAATAGACTAGAAGTCATAAGGTACTGCCTCGTCATCAATGTAGGATAGCTCTAATGCCGCTCCGTACTCCTGTGGAAAATCGTCTAAACCTGGAGAGATACCAGGTCCTCAGGGGACATAGCAAGATACAAGAAAACACCATGCCATATAAACTGTGATAATATAATAAGAGAAAAATGTATGCATGCAATTGGGTTCCTGACCATTCTACTGTGAATATGCAGTTGAGATACATTCCTTCGATGCATGAGCCCTGGCTGAATATAGGATCCGGTATAGTCCCCTCCTGGGCACCAGTGACCAAGAGCATGATGTTCAAAACGACGTGGCCAACCTGAGAGGCTCATACCCGTATCTCCAGCGGAGCTTCCGGATTACAAGGGAAGTACAATCGAAGCCCATACGTCAGTTAATGTTCTCCCCACCCAATGCCTGGTATCATTATCTCCATGACTGACATGTACCTCTAATAACCGCCAAGTCTTCTAGCATGCAATTCTATTGGCAGTTACCCTATCCGTCGCACGCTCCATACGTATCGGTGGCCGGTCGACTATACAGATACGTGTCCTATATGTGACTCACATCACGTGATACAACAAGTGTCAAAGCCGTATGAGATATACCAATACCTCAACATCAATGGGTGGTCAATAAACTAAGTCAATGTAAGAGAATAAATAAAGCAGAAAAAACGACCGATAGAGTCGCTTGCACCCAAGTGTGACTTGGACGCACAGTTTAAATATCACAAAATAAAATGCTGAAAATGATAACTAAAAATAAGAATATAATAATCACAGAGTAAGGTGGCAAGGTATCTTGCCTGCGGTGCGAGAAGGGCAAATCCAAGAGTAGCAAGTGTCAGCACCAAAACTCACAAAACAGATAACTCCAAACGCTGAAACAAACATCAAAAATGATCTCCGTGAAGAAGATATACCAGGAAAACGCCTGTCCAAAAGTCAAATTCTGGAACAGGGGCAAAATCGTAATTCGGATCAAAACGATATCCGCCGTTGGACTCGCTTTGCACGGAACGCGTGCCATTCTACGGTCTCTAAAGTCATCAAACTACATGTCTACGGTTTCAGTTTGAGGAGAAAAACGTAACAGTATTTCCAGTTTTGGGATTCCGATGAGCCGTGTACAAAATCGGCGTTTGAGTGGGTCGCGGGCCCACCAAAAATGGGTT
>JANAVB010042618.1:33830431-34208355 GCA_029216955.1 Iris pallida
TATTGTAGTGCCCCGACCTGCAAGATGCCTTAAGATGGATGGTTGGTTCGATAAGGCCTTGTTGGACTTGGGAATATTCAGAAGGATCGCTTAGAAGGCTATACGATCGTGGCGAGAATCGTCTTATGAATGTGAGTAGTGTTAAATCCTTCAAAGATCCTTTAGCTTCACGCTTAAAATAAAGGATAGATTCTATGTTCTTACTGTGTTGCTAAATATGATCTTGTATGGAATTCGGAAAAATAATAAAAGATAAATAATCACATAAATCGAAAGCTGTTGCGAACCATTTTATGAATTGTGTGCTTCGAATTACTTCATGAATTGTATGCTTACGTGCTTTGAAATAAAATAAATGACATGTGAAAAAAAAGTCCCAAATACTTGGGCGGTGAGTATGTCGAGCATCAGTTCGATGAACGTTTGCTAAAATAGATGCTAAGTCCCAAGAATTGGGTGGTGAGTACATTGAGTTGGTTAAAAAATATATGGTATCAAAGATGTAGGAAAGGAATTGGGTAACAACATTTTATTATTCCGTCGTCGATGTAGAATGTTGATTACACCAAGACCTTGGAATGGGAAAGATGACAATACGAATGAAAATGGTGGCTGAAGCACTTAGTTTTCTTTATCATGCATTATATATTTTTGGCATAGATAAGTTGCATATACTTGCATGGTCATGGATAACTTGTGCACAAGGTAGTTCCCAGAATGGTACTCTGCGGCCACGGACCTGGTTCATCCTAGGGAGAAAAAGGATGGTGTCGAGGTACTAACATCAGGATTTCAGGACTTGCAGTGGGGGCTTGCTACCGCCCACTGAAAGGGTGTCTAAATACCCATGGTGTTGAAGTAGTAGCACGGTGTTTCAAAAACCTCCCATGGATTCGCACCCCATTCGGAGTTAGCCGTTCACCATTAATACGAGTCCAAGATGGCGTATCACCAGTTACCTTCATATAGATAGTTCCAGTGCTAATGATTTCTTATGCAGACAGAGTAAGTTATTACTCCATTACAGGAAAAGATGTCGGCTATTGGTAAGCATCACCTGAACGGTGATAAATATAGTAAATTATGATATTGTTCCTGTCATGACCCGCATCCGGATATACGGGTACGAATACATGGGCCACGCCCAACCTATGCTGTAGTATCGACGGTAGAGCACCATCAAGTACCCGATACTAACTACAACATCTAAAAGATCTATAACTATAAAGGTACTCATATCACATCACAAATGCTAAGAAAGATAAGACAAGAAAGGTAACAATATCACTAGAACAACTAGAATCTACAAAAGGATCATATGAGATAAGAATAAAATGGAGGAAAAATAATAACAAAATTAAAATAACTACCATACGAAGAACTTCTGGGAGACAACTCACGGTGAAAGAATATCGAGATCTGCCTCAGCTAGCATCATCCTGTAGTCCAATAATGTGGGCATAACAATCTCTTAAAATATGTCAACGTATCTAGTCAGGATGAGAACGAGTATATAAACTAACATCAGTTTCATGTGAATTGACAAATTCTATAAGAGACAATTATAATAAAATATAAGATAAAATATCAAGACTAGAATATAAACAGGATATGTAAAACTGGATATCATGTCAGGGTATAAAATACTGGAATGTAGAACAGTACAGTAATATCTGATGTATAATATAAATATAAATAGTGCCTTGAGATATTAGAATATTATGTGATCGGCTTGGATCAAGATCAGACTCTTCAATTTGACCGGCTATCACAGGAACAACATATATATAGGGTCAAGCCGACCAACCTGGAAAGCTATGAGGCAAGTAGTAACATAGGTCAGGCTTTACCCTACGTGAGGCGAGGGTAAAGCTATGATGCAAGTAGTAACAGGAATACATGAGGGGTATTGATCACGTAACCTCTAATAACTCCTCATCTTCGAATAGTATATGGATATGGACATGTCATGTCATGACACGGGATTCTTTAAGAGGGTAGCAAATACCTTTAGAAATTGATGTCTATACAAGTATAAAAAATAAGACGAACAATGTACCAATATGCCATGGTAACCCAGGAATGACTTCTCATGACAGGATCCGACGTATACTAGTCCGTGTACCATCGTGTCAGGAATCAAGTAAAACTCTATAACTGAATCGGATATAGTAGATATCAAGACAATGAAAAATATCAGAGAATGTACTCGCCTGCTGTCCTGAGTAATAAGTGAGAGTCTATACCTGAACCGACATCACAGAGACCTAATATGAATTTACAGAGTTACTTAGTTTTCTAGAGTAAACAATATATATATATATATATATAAATACATTAATTATATGCTTCTAGGCCTATTCTAGGTCAAACTCAGTCAAATTAAGTCAAAGGTTGACTGTTCCTAATAATGTCTTATACAGGCAGAGTAAGTATTATGAATGTATAGGGATGGCTACACGACTGTGGTAAGTAATCACCAAAGGGGTGATATTATATTACTTTAAATTTTGTTGGCTAAGAATGATATACATGCTTTGCTTCTGTCGGATATGAACTACTAAATAACCCTAAGGCAACGAGAAAGACCACTTTAATAATATTCCAAAACATGATTACTTAGTATTGTCTTCTTAGGTGAGCTGGGCCAGCACCGCTCGTCAGTACATAGATGATGTACTGACCCACATTTGTGGGCATTTTGTAGGTGCTCGTGCATGGAAGAAATTGTTTGATCAGTGCTTGGCATTGATGAATCGGATGGATGTGTAGAAGCTCTTCTTTCAAGACGACGTCTTCTGCTATACGAGACATAATGTATGGAACAGTGTAATTCAGATGTACAAGTGAGATTGTAGCCAAATCGACAAGTTTATTGTAAGCAAAGTCGGCATATTCTGTTGTAGCCTAAATGACAAGTATTTCAGTTGGCTGCTCAAATGTGATACAATCTGTTGTTAACTCTGTATTCAGCTGCAAGTCTTGTAATCTTTTGAGATAATCAATAAAGAGATACATTTTTCATATTTTGTGTGACTTTAATTTATCTGCTTTGCTTTGCTATGCTGTCGTTGAATTCTAAGAAATACCAGAAACTGTAATGGTTTTGCCTTGTACAAGCGTAATCTATACTTGTACGGCATCACGTCTAGTGGCTAGATTTTGGTCCCCCGAATCGAGACATGACATAATGGTATCAGAGCACGGCTTTACTTCCTTGGATTCTTATTTGATTTGTTTCAAAACAATATTGCTACTAGATGATTCAAAGCTGCTTTCGCGATGATTCACAGACTGCTTCCGCGATTACCCAAAGTTGCTTCCGTGGTGAATCAAAGTTGCTTCCGCGAATACTCAAAGTTGCGTCTGTAATTAATCAAAGTTGCCTCTATGATGACTCAAAGTGCTTCCGCGATTATTTAGTTTTGTTTCCAAATTATTCTAAGTTGTTCTTTGACTGAAAGTCCGTTGATTCTTCTAGCCTCTCACTGGGTGTTTTATACAATAAGTCTTAATATGTGGCTGTAATGTGTGTGCTTAAGTGAATTCTTAAAATATACCAAAACAAATAACAATGTTGTGATGCAATAATAAGTTGGTATTTCTGCTGGATGTCTTATGTGTGGTATTCATAGAAGTCATTTGATATGCAGCAATCGACTGTGGGTGATGGCATGGTATGTTGGAACAAAATGTGCATGGATTTCAGTAAATGGGAACCGACATAATCTTGAGTCGGTATTTCTGATCAGCATAGCCACTACTGGATGGATATTCCATATTGGACGTTGGTTTGACGAGAAAAGAATATTGTATTGGTGATGGCTTGAACTCTGAGTGGTATATGGCTCTACCCTCTGAGTGATAAGATGTCCCTTGACCCTGTTCTTAGCATAGTGATTGCTTTACCTGTAAGGTATTGGGTAGCATCGAGTCGTAGCTGGGATTATGATTGATACATGACGACTAGATGTGTCCCTTGATTATTAACTTCAGATGACCCGATGTGAGATTGGAATGGTTAGCATTATGTTGGGTAATAAGAATTGAGAATATAAAATGAATGCCTTGTTGGAAAAGAAACGAATTATATATTCAGGCGATAACTTGAATCAGTTGGGGAAAAGAATTGTAGGCTCTGTAACGATGGTGGGGTGTTGCTATCAAATGATTTTGGGAGAACAACATAGACCGAATATTGAATGATATTGGAATTGAGTAATTGGAATTGCATGTTGGACATCAACAAACTGATGGTAATGTTAGGAGCTTATCGAATGTTGTGAATGATTTAGTAGATACAGAAAGTTGTATCAGCGATCGAAAAGTTGGAATATGGATTTAAGATAATAGATGGCTATGCACGTTGTGCAGTTGTGCTTGAGAGAGTTAGACATGTCCCTAATCAACAAGTTATGACCCTTGATTATTTTGAGGCATAGAGAATGAGTACTTGTCCCTTGATGCATGAAAGAGTAGATGTTCTTTATAATACTCTGATGGCTGGAATACAAATAAATTTTAAGGTGCAGCGATATGTGATAGACCCTATGTGGATGATGTTGTCGCATGAATAACGAGTTTGGTAGAATATAGAATTGTTAGATTTTGACTTAGCTGAATGAGTTATGTCATATCCATTAAGATGACAGATGTACGGATGCTAGATGATTGGTGCTATAGAGAATGGTTTGGTGCACGAATAATGAATCTTCTTATGTAATCACAAGGAGACAATATAAACGAATATTTATGGTTCATGCGAATTGCTAAGAGATGACCGTGTTGGTGCTAGCAGAAATTCATAAAGGATATTGTCGGAAGAAATACGATTATATGGTTGTCTCTTGGTTAAAGAGAACAGACCGTATCGATGATCTAAAATGTGAAAATTGAATATATCACAAAGAGACCGAAGGAAAGAGATGGTAAATGAGGAACTATTAAAGTAATAATGTCGGATTATGACTCGAAATAGTTGGCCTGATTGAATAGATACAATTTGAGTATGATATAAGAATGCAAGTTGGATCGAGCAGGTGATGCTGTGTCTATGCAAATGAAAACTGAATAGTTGGATGTTCGATTGATAAAGTTTTATATGATGGCTTCGAGATTGACCCATAAGAATTTTTGGATAGACTTTTTCGGTTGTGGGTAATTCTAGAATGAGACTCCGTTGGGTATAGTAGAGTACGGGTAGAAAGACTTGACCCTAGAATGTCGATTGGTTGCCTAAGTTTAGATTGATCGGTGAAGATATTTCAGTTGTTCGAGTTTGGGAATAAGTTCTTAAGATTGGGATGGTGTCCCATGTCCCTTAAATTGGTCGGATCATAGATTGTCCCTGAGATAAGCGATAGTCTCTATGATAAGAGTTGCTTGCCTCTAAAATAAGATATAAGTATGTCCCTGATAACTATCCATCTCAGATAAGTTAGCTGAATATCTGGTTTAGCTTAGATTAGCTGACTGTAGAGACTTGACTGATGGCTAAGTTGACTATTGAAGACCCTTAGAATGTCCCTATTGATGTTGCGTGGGTATAGTCGTATGAGTGAGATATGTCGGAAAGTAAACTTCGGAATGAAATAAAGATTGAAAAATTCGATGTTACAATGTTAGATGGGATGACGAATCATGTTAGCTTCGAAAACTTGGTTGCATTTATTCAGAATATTGGAAATTGTTAGAACTGGTTGGATTGAATTGACTGGTTGGTTGAATCATATGGGGTTATGAAAATTGATGGTATTTGCCTTGAGACAGTCGAAATAAATTTATTGATGGATAATCGGATCGAAATTAAGAATAAATGTACGATAGAATGGGATAGTGCATGTGGTCGAGACCGACGAGAGTGAATGCAATTTTGGAAATGACCCTCGGGATTAATACTGCTGGAAATAAGAGTTGCTTATGCGAGATGATAATATGTTGGCTTAATCAATACGAGAAATTTTTTGAAGTACATAAATTTTTTTTTTTGTTATAATCGAATGATGGTACAAATTGGAAGATGGATCATAATCAGAGAATATTACAAATAAAGTGTATGGATGCAAATTTGATCGATAAGAATTGTGGTATCAAAAGCAAATGTGGCTATTGGCTTTATTAAATTGGTGGTATGAATGACAATGAACTTGAAAGGGAACTCTGGATTTGTTGGAATACTTGATATAACTGTATCGGACTACTTGAGAATATTTTGGATCGACTGTAGGAAATTACTCAAGTTGGAATTGGTAACCTTTATTGTGTTATTGTTGGTTGGTGTAACGCCCTAGTCCCAAAATACGTAGGACCAATTACGTGAACATGCCAGCTGCACATATACGAAGAATACTCCAATATATGGAATCCTCATATATGTACATAAGCTGTAAATAAAATAATCACAAGCCAGAATAACATATCTAATCTCATCACAGCTCAACACAGAAGATAATAGAGTCCAAATGAATAAAGCAGAGTATCAAAAGATAGCCGGGTGAACATACTCACTCCAAACAGCTATGAAAAATAATCTCACAAGATCGAAGTCCGACCTCCGTAAAATAGAAAGAAAAGAGATGTAAAATAATGTCTACAACTGTCTCAGATAAAAAATAGACTAGAAGTCATAAGGTACTGCCTCGTCATCAATGTAGGATAGCTCCAATGCCGCTCCGTACTCTTGTGGAAAATCGTCTAAACCTGGAGAGATAACCAGGTCCTCAGGTCACATAGTAAGATACAAGAAAATACCATGCCATATAAACTGTGATAATATAATAAGAGAAAAAGGTATGCATGCAATCGGATTGCTGACCATTCTACTGTGAATATGCAGTTGGGATACATTCCTTCAACGCATGAGCCCTGGCTGAATATAGGATCCGGTATAGTCCCCTCTTGGGCACCAGTGACCAAGAGCATAACGTTCAAAAACGACAGTGGCCAACCTGAGAGGCTCATACCCGTATCTCCAACGGAGCTTCCGGGTTACAAGGAAGTACAATCGAAGCCCATACGTCAGGTAATGTTCTCTCCACCCAATTCCTAGTATCATCATCTCCATGACTGACATGTACCTCTAATAACCGCCAAGTCTTCTAGCATGCAATTCTATTGGCAGTTACCCCTATCCGTCGCACGCTCCATACGTATCGGTGGCCGGCCGACTACGCAGATACGTATCCTATATGTGACCCACATCACATGATACAACAAGTGTCAAGGCCGTATGAGATATACCAATACCTCAACATCAATGGGTGGTCAATAAACTAAGTCAATGCAAGAGAATAAATAAAGCAAGAAAAACGACCGATAGAGTCGCTTGCACCCAAGTGTGACTTGGACGCACAGTTTAAATATCACGAAATAAAATGCTAAAAATAACAACTAAAAATAAGAATATAATAATCACAGAGTAAGGTGGCAAGGTATCTTGCCTGCGGTGCGAGAAGGGCAAATCCGAGAGTAGCAAGTGTCAGTACCAAAACTCACAAATCACAAATGACTCGAAATGCTGAAACAAACATCAAAAATGATCTCGGTGAAGAAGATATACCTAGGAAATGCCTGTCCAAAAGTCAAATTCTGGAACAGGGGCAAAATCGTAATTTCGGGTCAAAACGATGTCCGCCGTTGGACTCGTTTTGCACCGGAACGCGTGCCAAAGTCTACGGTCTCTAAAGTCATCAAACTATTTGTCTACGGTTTCAGTTTGAGGAGAGAAACTCAATGGTATGTCCAGTTTTGGATTCCGATGAGACGTGTACAAAATCGTCCGTTTGAGTGGGTCGCGGGCCCGCCAAAAATGGGTTCCGATTTAACCTTCTCAGAATCGAACCAAACTTGGCATGCAGGACCAGAATTTCAATCCGGACCTGTTGGCACAAGTTTTGTCTCGATTCGATGACTGTACACAAAGTTATGGGCAAGTTTGCAAAACGTCGATACGGGGCTATCTCGACGGATACGCGTTGGTTTCGTCACGCACACGCGACGAAACTGAGTTTCGTCAGTTCCCACACGTCCGCAACGTCCATACGTGCCTTTCGATGCATATAGTGCATGACCACGTCGCCCGGTTTGTCGATGCGCACGTCGTATCAGAGAAAAATTCATAAATTTACTATTTTGAAAACAGTTTTTCGCACAACTTTAACATGGGTTTAATTCTTGCACATTAATCGACATATAGATCTACAAGTTGCGTTTCAATCGTGGTTATGTTGTCTTCACACATGTTTAATTAGTTTTACAAAACAGTCAAAGAATCGCCAAGATTTTGGCTTCCAAATATGGGTTTGGGACTGCCCTGAAACTGTTCGGTTTCGACAGTTTTTTGGGAAATTTGGTTCGAAAGACCGAGAGATATATAGGGTTTCGCTTGATTCTATCAGAAGGGTTTTGAAAAGGGTTATGTCTACTACACACAGCATTCGATAGATCGAATTTTCGTTGCATGGATACAAGGAAATTTGAATCGAAAGATGGGTACCTGAGTTTGAACCAAACAGAGTATTCCGTGTTTTTTCGGTCGTCTGCGAGCAGTTCTCCGGCGATCCCGACGTCAGCAATGGCGAATGGTCGGGGGCGTGCGCGTGAAGGTGGCGGCCTTAGGGTCGAGGTGGAGAGGAGATGGGAAGGAGTTAGGGTTTCGATTGTTGGTCAAGTAGTTGTAATATATACAGCGCCGACTGATACTATTCGTATTAGTATTTGGAACTAGGGGGCGGGCTCGGGTTCAAGACTTGCAGCTGCTGCTGCTAGTCTCATAGCTTGGGGCCTTGGGTTGAGGTGGACCGCCCCCCCCCCCCCCCCCACGTGGGCTGGTCCCCTCTTCCTTCTTAATTGTTTTTACTTAGTTACACACAATGTTCCACTGAACAGAGGCTAGCCCCCCCCCCCCCCACTGCTGGGTGTGGCCGAGCCCCACATTCTATTTTTTTTACAATCTATTATATATATATATATATATATATATATATATATATATATATATATATATATATATATATATATATATATATGAATAAAATTATAAAAAAATCCTATAATTTTTTAATACATAACAAAATATTTTTAATAATTGAAGACTATATTTATTAACAATTAAAATATATCAAGCACAAGTATACATATAAGATATATCTATAATTACGAATATACCAATTACCACATAAATTCCAAATAATATCGAATAAATTATTTTTAAAACACTAAAATAATTAGAAAATATTGGGGGTTTACATCCTACCCAACTTAAAGAAAATTTCGTCCTCGAAATTAAACTAAGGTCGGGGGATCAAATGCAATGCATGAAAATATAAATGCAAGACATACCTTCGTCTTCGAACAACTGCGGGTAGCGGTTTCGGATGTCGTCCTCGCGCTCCCAACTGGACTCCCCTGGCGAGTGATGCTTCCATGCCACGCGAACCAACGTAATAGATTGATTCCGCAACACCTTCACTCGACGATCGAGGATACCTACTGGTTGCTCTTCGTACGACAAACTCGGTCCAACTGTGATCTCGGAGTGATCAAGCACATGATTGCTGTCTGCCACGTATCTCCTCAACTGAGATACATGGAATACGTCATGCACTCCCTCTAGCGACGGTGGCAACGCCAATCTGTAGGCAACCTCTCCAACACGTTCCAAGACATCGAAAGGCCCGATGTACCTTGGACTCAAATTGCCACGTCCTCAGAATCGAATCGTGTCTCTAGTGGGGGATATCTTTATGAACACATGGTCGCCATCTTTGAACTCCAAAGGTCGACGACGATTATCTGGCCACTGCTTCTGACGATCCTGTCCTGCTCGCAGGTGGCCCTGAATTTTCTTCACTATCTCCACTGTGCTCAAGACTAACTCGGGACCCAATAGCTGTCGCTCTCCTATATCGCTCCAACAAACAGGAGACCGATACTTCCTACCATAGAATGCTTCAAACGGAGCCATCTGAATGCTCGCTTGATAGTTATTGTTGTAGGAAAACTCAACAAGATGGAGATGGTCCTCCCATGAACCGCCAAAATCAAGCATATACGCTCTCAACATATCCTCTAGCATCTGAATGGTACGCTCCGACTGGCCGTCTGTCTGCGGATGATGCGATGTGCTAAACTTCAATCGGGTGCCCAAACTCTCTTGCATGCTCCTCCAAAAGTGCGAGGTAAATTTTGAGTCACGGTCCGACACAATACTAACAGGCACACCGTGTAGTCTTACAATCTGTTCCATATACATCTCTGCCAATACCTCTGTCGATTGGCCCACTCTAAAAGATAAGAAATGGGCTTACTTCGTAAGTCTATCAACAATCACCCACACTGCGTCACGTCCTCTAGGACTCCAACAAAACCCGTAACGAAATCTATAGTAATGTGCTCCCAATTCCACTCGGGAATGGGTAGTGGCTGCAATAATCCGGCCGTCCTCTGGTGCTCTGCCTTAACTTGTTGACATACCAAGCACTTGGCAACGAAACGAGCTATCTCCCACTTCATTCCATGCCACCAATAATACTGTCGTAAGTCACAATACATCTTGGTCCCTCCGGGATGAATGGAGTATGCCGAACTGTGAGCCTCGGTCATCAGCTCCTGCCGTAGATCTCCATTGGATACATAAATACGATCACCACATCATAATGTCCCACCTGAGTGGATCCTCAAACCTGTCTGCTCTCCTGCTTTAGTCCTTTCTTTCAGCCGTCGAAATCTAGCATCATTAGGCAATGCTGCCTTGATGCGCTCTACCAATGATGATTGCACTTGAAGGTTAGCTAATACACCGTCTGCTCCAGGCAATACTACCTCAATACCAAGCTGCTCCAAGTCTCTAATCAATTCCTTCTGTGTAGTCAAAAAGTGTGCCATGGGCTTACTGCTTAATGCGTCTGCCACGACATTAGCCTTGCCCGGATGATAATGAAGCTCTATCTCATAATCCTTCATCAACTCCAACCAACGTCGCTGTCGTATATTCAATTCTTTTTGTGCGAACACGTACTTGAGGCTCTTATGATCAGTGTAGATATCAACCTTCTCGCCGTACAAGTAGTGTCTCCATAGCTTCAAAGCAAAGATAACCGCTGCGAGCTCTAGACCGTGGGTCGGATAATTCTTCTCGTGCACTCTCAACTGTCGCGATGCATAAGCTACTACACGACCGTGCTGCATCAATACACATCCTAATTCCTTCCTAGATGCGTCGCTGTAGATCACAAATCCTCCTGGGCCCGATGGCAGTGTCAAGATCGGTGCTGTGGTCAATCGCTTCTTCAACTCGTCAAAAGCGGCTTGACACTCGTCTGTCCATACAAACTCCTGATCCTTGCAAGTTAATCGAGTCATAGGCCCCGCTATTCGAGAGAAATCTTCTACGAACCGTCGGTAGTAACCCGCAAGTCCAAAAAAACTTCTCACTTCAGAAGCTGATGTGGGAGCGGGCCGTGATTTGACTGCTGTGATCTTCTCTGGGTCTACTGAAATACCATCGCCCGTAACAATATGACCAAGGAATGATACCTCCTTGAGAAAGAAATCACACTTGCTAAGCTTCGCAAAGAGTCTCTCGTTCCTCAATGTTCCCAAAACTATACGTAGATGCTGCTCATGCTCCTCTTGACTCTTGGAGTAAATCAAGATATCGTCTATAAAGACTACAACAAATTTGTCCAAGTACTGGTGAAAGATCTTGTTCATTAAATTCATGAAAACTGCGGGAGCGTTGGTCAAACCGAAAGGCATGACCAAGAACTCGTAGTGTCCATACCTCGATCGAAAGGCCGTCTATGCAATGTCTTCCTTCCGAACCTTCAATTGGTGATAGCCCGATCGTAAGTCAATCTTGGAGAATACTTTTGCTCTACTCAGTTGATCGAATAAATCGTCTATACGCGGCAAGGGATACTTGTTCTTCACTGTCACTGCATTTAATGCTCTGTAGTCAATGCACATGTGCGCTGTCCCGTCTTTCTTAGGCACAAAAAGAATGGGTGCTCCCCATGGTGACGCACTGGTACGAATAAATCCCTTTTCTAATAAGTCATCAATCTGCTTCTTCATCTCTACCAACTCCTTGGGTGCCAGACGATATACTCAGGATGAAATAGGCTCGGATCCGGGAATAAGCTCAATAGAAAACTCAATATCTCGGTCAGGTGGTAGTCCTGGCAATTCCTCGGGGAATACATCCTCGAACTCGGTGATAATAGGGTGCTGAGGGGTGTCATACATCATCATATGAGTCCCTGATGTGGGTGCATCACAACTCTCTCCGTCTTCTTTGGTGAACTCAAACTCTGCCGCATTCGGTGTTCTAAAGATAATACTCCTCCTATGGCAGTCTATGAGAGCGAAATGCTGGCTCAACCAGTCTATTCCAAGAACCACATCAAATGTCGGCATAGGGAATAGAAGAAGTCGTGCCATCATCTCTCTACCATTTATCACTACAGGAAAAAGTCTACAAACACCACTAACAGGTACAACTCCTCCTCCAGTGAGGATTTTAATATTCTTAGCTAAGGGTGTGATGGGAATGCTGTGTCTAGTGGCAAAACTAGTGGCTATAAATGAATGAGTGGCTCCAGTATCAAATAATGTAATAGCAGGAAAAGATGCAACTAAAACCATACCTGTTATGACCTCTGCCTCTGTCTCTACATTCTCAACGGCTAGAGAGAATGCATTTCCATGGTTCTGTCCTGGGCCTTGAGCTCTGCCTTGTGTTACTGTGCTGTCTGTGGGGGTAATGGTGGACAAGGTGCTGGGGCTGTGGGCCTCTGGGCCTGATGTACCTGAACTAGAGCCTGCTGCTCAGGACAATCTCTGGCCAAGTGCTGTCCTGATCCACATCTCATACATAAGCCCAAACGAAGTTGACAGTCATCTCTAATATGCCCCTGCTTCCCGCAAAAGTTGCAGGTGGGCTTCTGATAAGGTGTGTGCCTCTGCTGGTACTGTCCTGTATTCCTCCTGATAGGTCCACTCTGAGTAACTCGGGCTGGTGTAGCTGCTGGGATATGGCGCCTCGATGTCTACTGCTGTTCCTTGTAAAGAATTTCCTGAGCACGAGCTTCTTCCAAGACAGCTGAATGGGAGACTCGAGACTGGGTAGTCGTATAAGACTTGAGCTCTGGTGCAAGCCCCTGGTGAAATCTCCTCGCCTTCTCTAACTCTGTCAGAATCAATCCCGCACCAAATCGACTCACGTGATTGAACTCCGAGTCATACTCATCAACTGTCATATTCCCTTGCTTCAGATGGAGAAACTGGTCGTAGAGACCATCTCGAACATGAATAGGGAAGAATCTCTCATAAAATGTATCATAGAACTGCTTCCAGGTGATCCCAGTGCCTAATCGTCTCTCTTCCGCCTTCCACCAGTGGTGAGCAATATCTTCTAACAGTAGGTCCACTGTTGTCATCCAATCTCGAGCTGGCAACTGGGATGCCTTCAGTAGCTTCTCGGTACTAATAAGCCACTGTGATACCTCTAATGGCTTCTCCGTCCCTCTAAAGGCCTTGGGGTTCATATCTGTGAAATTCTTGATAGAGCCTTCATAGGGATGCAGAGCTGGTGCTGGTACTGGTACTGGAGGTGGTAGTGGAGGTCTAGCCATAGCTGCCATCATCGTCTGTCTCATCAGCTCAGTCTGCTGCCACTAAGCCTGCATCATGACATACATAAACTGAGTAGTAGGGCTCCCATCAGTCGGTGGTGGAGGCATCTGAGGTCCCGACTGTGGGGGAAACTGCTGAGGGAATGGTGGTGGAGAAGGCAGTGGTACATTCCCTCCCGGTGGCATGGTAGTAGTCTGTCCAGCCTGGCTGCCTGGGGGTGCTGCGACCTCTGGGTACTCCGTCGTCGGTGTCGTAGTAGGCTGCGACAGTCCTGGCTGGTAAGGTGTCGCTGGAGTCATGGGAGGATTCTGTCCCTCCGAAGTAGTCTCCTCACCAGATGTGAGGGCCAAGGCAGAAATACGTCCACTTCGTAGATTCATACTGTTGGCACGAGGAAGATAAGTTGATATTAAGAAAGATTAGATATGGGAAAAATCAAATAATCAAGGAAGTTTCAAAAAGATTGGAAGTCAAGAGATAGTAGTAGTTCTGGATGAGATATTCCTATTCCTATATGCAGGCTTGTTGGGCACAGTCATGTAACCCAACAATATTAAATCTGACCTGCGTGGGCTACCACAAAAACATGTAACGCCCCAGTCCCAAAATACGTAGGACCAAGTACGTGAACATGCCAGCTGCACATATACGAAGAATACTCCAATATATAGAATCCTCATATATACACATAAGCTGTAAATAAAATAATCACAGGCCAGAATAACATATCTAATCTCATCACAGCTCAACACAGAAGATAATAGAGTCCAAATGAATAAAGCAGAGTATCAAAAGATAGTCGGGTGAACATACTCACTCCAAACAGTTATGAAAAATAGTCTCACAAGATCGGAGTCCGACCTCCGCAAAATAGAAAGAAAAGAGATGTAAAATAATGTCTACAACTGTCTCAGATAAAAAATAGACTAGAAGTCATAAGGTACTGCCTCGTCATCAATGTAGGATAGCTCTAATGCCGCTCCGTACTCCTGTGGAAAATCGTCTAAACCTGGAGAGATAACCAGGTCCTCAGGGGACATAGCAAGATACAAGAAAACACCATGCCATATAAACTGTGATAATATAATAAGAGAAAAATGTATGCATGCAATTGGGTTCCTGACCATTCTACTGTGAATATGCAGTTGAGATACATTCCTTCGATGCATGAGCCCTGGCTGAATATAGGATCCGGTATAGTCCCCTCCTGGGCACCAGTGACCAAGAGCATGATGTTCAAAAACGACAGTGGCCAACCTGAGAGGCTCATACCCGTATCTCCAGCGGAGCTTCCGGATTACAAGGGAAGTACAATCGAAGCCCATACGTCAGTTAATGTTCTCCCCACCCAATGCCTGGTATCATTATCTCCATGACTGACATGTACCTCTAATAACCGCCAAGTCTTCTAGCATGCAATTCTATTGGCAGTTACCCCTATCCGTCGCACGCTCCATACGTATCGGTGGCCGGTCGACTATACAGATACGTGTCCTATATGTGACTCACATCACGTGATACAACAAGTGTCAAAGCCGTATGAGATATACCAATACCTCAACATCAATGGGTGGTCAATAAACTAAGTCAATGTAAGAGAATAAATAAAGCAAGAAAAACGACCGATAGAGTCGCTTGCACCCAAGTGTGACTTGGACGCACAGTTTAAATATCACAAAATAAAATGCTGAAAATGATAACTAAAAATAAGAATATAATAATCACAGAGTAAGGTGGCAAGGTATCTTGCCTGCGGTGCGAGAAGGGCAAATCCAAGAGTAGCAAGTGTCAGCACCAAAACTCACAAATCACAGATAACTCCAAACGCTGAAACAAACATCAAAAATGATCTCCGTGAAGAAGATATACCAGGAAAACGCCTGTCCAAAAGTCAAATTCTGGAACAGGGGCAAAATCGTAATTTCGGATCAAAACGATATCCGCCGTTGGACTCGCTTTGCACCGGAACGCGTGCCAATTCTACGGTCTCTAAAGTCATCAAACTACATGTCTACGGTTTCAGTTTGAGGAGAAAAACGTAACAGTATTTCCAGTTTTGGATTCCGATGAGCCGTGTACAAAATCGGCCGTTTGAGTGGGTCGCGGGCCCACCAAAAATGGGTTCCGTTCGACCTTCTCAGAATCGAACTAAACTTGGCATGTAGGACCAGAATTTCGATCCGAACCTGTTGGCGCAAGTTTCATCTCGATTCAACGACTGTACACGAAGTTATGGGCAAGTTTGTAAAACGCCGATACAGGGGTATCTCGACGGATACGCGTTGGTTTCGTCGCGCACACGCGACGAAACTGAGTTCCGTCAGTTCCCACACGTCTGCAACGTCCATACGTGCCTTTCGATGCATATAGCGCATGACCACGTCGCCCGGTTTGTCGGGACGCACGTCGTATCGGAGAAAAATTCAGAAATTTACTATTTTGAAAACAGTTTTTCGCACAACTTTAACATGGGTTTAATTCTTGCACATTAATCGACATATAGATCTACAAGTTGTATTTCAATCGTGGTTATGTTGTCTTCACACGTGTTCAATTAGTTTTACAAAACAGTCAAAGAATTGCCAAGATTTTGGCTTCCTAATATGGGTTTGGGACTGCCCTGAAACTGTTCGATTTTGACAGTTTTTCGGGAAATTTGGTTCGAAAGACCGAGAGATATATGGGGTTTCGCTTGATTCTATCAGAAGGGTTTTGAAAAGGGTTATGTCTACTACACACAGCATTCGATAGATCAAATTTTCGTTGCATGGATATAAGGAAATTTGAATCGAAAGATGGGTACCTGAGTTCTGAACCAAACAGAGTATTCCCTATTTTCCCGGTCATCTGCGAGCAGTTCTCCGGCGATCCCGACGTCGGCAATGGCGAATGGTCGGGGGCGTGCGCATGAAGGTGGCGGCCTTGGGGTCGAGGTGGAGAGGAGATGGGAAGGAGTTAGGGTTTCGATTGTTGGTCGAGTAGTTGTAATATATACAACGCCGACTGATACTATTCGTATTAGTATTTGGAATTAGGGGGCGGGCTCGGGTTCAAGACTTGCAGCTGCTGCTGCTAGTCTCATAGCTTGGGGCCTTGGGTTGAGGTGGACTACCCCCCCCCCCCCCCACGTGGGCTGGTCCCCTCTTCCTTCTTATTTTTTTACTTAGTTACACACAATGTTCCACTGAACAGAGGCTGCCCCCTCCACTGCTGGGTGTGGCCGAGCCCCACATTCTATTTTTTTATGAATAAAATTATTAAAAAATCCTATAAATTTTTAATACGTAACAAAATATTTTTAATAATTGAAGACTATATTTATTAACAATTAAAAATATATCAAGCACAATTATACATATAAGATATATCTATAATTACGAATATACCAATTACCACATAAATTCCAGATAATATCGAATAAATTATTTTTAAAACACAAAAATAATTAGAAAATATTGGGGGTTTACAGTTAGAGAACTGGATAAGGGAATTACGGCTATACGAGATGCTCCAGAGAGACTGGCTAGCATTGAGGAATGAAGTTATGCCTGTAGCTCGTTCGCTTTCTCTATCACTGAACTTGGTTGAAATGTATATATTTTTAGGACGCCTAAAATATGTGTACGATCAAAGCTAAGTGGTACGCTAAATTCAAACGAAGCCACAGAGAAGGATTATCATGTGCTAAGGAATTACATGAGTGATGGATGAAAGAACAAAGATGGTAAACTACTTTGAATCAAATTTGAACGTTGCGGCGAGATGGCACATCATTTGAAATCAGTCGAGACTTTGCAGAGAAATGTTAACAATGCAAGTTGATCATTGGGAATGTTTCATGAAATTTAGTTGAAGTTATGGGGATGAGTTTGGTTTAAGTTTCGAGGACAAAACTTTTTCTAAGTGGTATATATTGTAGTGTCCCGACCCGCAAGATGCCTTAATATGTATGGTTGGTTCGATGAAGCCCTGTTGGACTTGGGAATATTCAGAAGGATCGCTTGGAAGGCTATATAGTAACATAAGGACAGCTAGCCGGCCCAACCATTCCCTGGCCCAGCCTGAGCAGTAAGCAAACCCGAGCACGACCCTATCACAGCAGACCAAGCCTACCCGAGCTGAAACCCGACTGTGTAACACATGCGGATGCATATATATGCAGAGATAGATCGAGAAAGGAGGATACAAAAACCAAAACCCTAGTCCCATACTCCACGCCACCACCTGGGCGCACACCCCCATGCGCGCGCATGCCGCCGAAGGCCACCGCCGGCCGGCCGGAGCCGCCGGACAGTGCGCACGAACAGAGCAAAGCAGCGCCATCGCCAGCAGTTTCGCTGTAAGGTACCATTCTTCGTCAAGTGATTTCTTTACATATGTTTGATCAAATCGCGAACCGTTTAGTCCCCTGGATAGACACCCTAATCGTCCAGAAACCCTATCAATTAGTTAGTATTGAACTAGATGAGATTCGATGAGGAATCGAAGAGAAATCAGGACAAAACTCCTATTTTTCGAAAACAGAACAGGATTAATCCTGTCCAGAGTGCCAGTTTGGAAGGCAAATTACCGCCAAGCTGCAGCAATATTTAGAAAACTATTTGAAGGCAGTCCTAGACAACCTATAGGGCTTCGATTCTCTTTTTGTAGAATCGGATTTTGTCGATTGTGCATCGAGAAATCGAACTTCCAATTTGGCGAAAAACCTGTTTTTAAAATATTAAAATATTGAAAAACTCTTCGATACGACGTGCGTCCTGCCAATCCAGGCGACGTGGTCGTGAACAGAAAGCATCAAAAGGTGCGTAACGTCTTCGTAGACGTGCGGGCTTTGACGGAATTCAAATTGGTCGCGTATGCGCGACGAATTTGATACGTATCCGTCGAAATTCACCGTATCGGCCTCTGCGCAAATTTCCTAATTACTTTGTACAAGGTCGTCAGATCAAGACGAAACTTGTGCCAACAAGACCGTATCATTTTTTGGTCCTGTATGCCAAGTTTGGTCCGATTCTGAGACAGTGGATTGGATTGCCATTTTACGGGCCCCACGATCCGATTCAACGGGTGATTCTGTGCACGGCCCACCAAAATCTAAAACTGGACATACCGTTGGATTTGTATCATCGAAACGAATCTGTAGACATATAGTTTGATGACTTTAGAGAACATTGACTCTAACACGATTTTCGGTGCAAAGCGGGTCCAACGACGGACACCGTTTTGATCCGAAATTACCGTTTTGCTCATGTGTCCAAAATTGGACTTAAGGACAGGCAATTTTAGCTAATTTGACTATTCTGAAAATATTGGTAATATTTATTTCAGCTTTCGGAGACAGTTGTGATGATTTGGACTTTATGGCTTATTAGTTGGCTATATTTTATTGAATCTGCATGCAACCTCCAGGCAAGTATACCTTGTCTTCCTCTACAGTTTTATTTATATATATTGTATTTCATTTTCCAGTTTGATTGTTATGGACATGTACTTTTCGTATTATATTCTGTCGAGCTATTTTCATTACATATAGCCGTGTTCATGTTTGGTCTTGTGATTCATACTTGGAGTTTCTCACCAATACCTTGCTTGAGTCGTGTCATAGAACAAGTGCGTGTAGTGAATTGCTAAATCCTTGACTATCGTTTTACCTAACCAGAGAGTCCACACTCGGGACGAGGGTGTTTGTTTCCTTGGCACCAGAGGGTCCACTCGGGACGAGGATGTTGACTTATACTTGCATCAGAGAGTCCACTCGGGATGAAGATGTTGACTTATACTTGCATCAGAGAGTCCACTCGGGACGAGGATGTTGACTTATACTTGTATCAGAGAGTCCACACTCGGGACGAGGGTGCCTTGCCGTGAACTAACCAGAGAGTCCACACTCTGGACGAGGGTTAGTGATTAGTTCAAACCTGCGAGTCCACTCGAGGCGAGGGTTTGGTTCTTCCATTGATCTCGTGTTCATTGTTCACTCGGCAGTTTATTTATACGTAGTTGTTCTAGTCACTACAAAAATCTGTCAAATCAGCGACGCGTCAAGACGTCGCTAAATAGGGAAAATACGTCGCTAATTTCAATTAGCGATGAATTTAGCGATGTTTTCATGTAGTCGCGATTAACCTAGTCGCTAAACAAGAAAACGTCGCAATACATCGCTATTGCGACGTACTTTACCGACGCGGACATGTCACTAATTTAGCGACTGCCAGCGACATAAAACGTCATCATTTACCGACGTATCCTAGCGACGTTGAGCGACTTGACATGCATCGATGCTGACCTGGCTTTAGAGCCAAATGGCGATGTTCTACGACTTTTTAACGTCACTATATTACCGACATATAGTGACGTTTTGCGACGTTCTATGTAGCAATGTTTAGTGACAATCAGCGACGGTACTCATTAAAGTTAGCGACGTACTTAGCGACGTTTATATCATCGCTGGACATCGCTGACAGTCGCTGAACGTCGCTAATATTAAAAAAAATAAAAAAATTTACAGCATTTGCAGCATTTACAGAATTTGCAGTATTTGCAGAATTTGCAGCACCATTTGTTACAACAACGACGGTGTATCACGAACACAGTACCAAACAACACATATACACACAATCACGAACACGTTTGAAACACAATCTCATCAATCAACACAGATTTATGAAAATTTGTAACAATGTCAAACATAATGTGTCCACATAAGAATAATATATGTATAACCACATAAAAGGCCCAACAATGGGCCATCACACAATAATGTATATGCCGACTACGACTGATCAGGAGGAGCATCACCGCTCCTGGAAAGAAGGTAAGCATACTTCTTCGGTGTAAGAACCACCGACGACGATGAAGGAGGAGGCAATGCAACCGCTGGAGAAGGAGGCAGTGTAACCGCTGGAGATGGGTGCGTCCGCGTCTCCTCTAGGGCTCGGAGTCTGGTACTGCATTGCTCCATACAAGTCGCTATCCTGGTAACGGTGTCGTGAATGGACTCCTGTGTCCCCTGTACTTGCTGTACGGTGAGCTCGAGCTCGTCAAAGCGTGCGGTGACCGACGTAGCGTCCTTTTGCGCCTGAGGCCCTTGCTGCTCAGCAATCCTCCTCAGCATATCATCGTGCAGCTCAGCAATCTGGCGGACAATGGTCTCCTCGACTCGGGACGACTCGGCCTGTGACGGCTGTGAATGCGCACTGGAAGAGGGAGCCCTGGATGCCTGCATCGCAACAAATGTGCCATAGGACCCCGTACCGTAGTACATACCCCTCTGAAGACCACCAACAGCGGTCTTCCAGAGCTCGTCCTCCGACTGAGGCGGAGAGGGTTGCGATGTACCAACCCCTTTCTCTGCCTGTGCACTAGCACTCGCACGCTCATCACGTAGCCTAACATACTCTTCCTAGAAATCATTGTGCATCTCTATACATCAGTACTTACCTAAATTAGCCTAATAAACGTCTAAAATATTTAATTATTATTAAGTATATGGCTATCTGTATATTCTTCAAGTTGTGTTAAAAATTAACGAAATCTAAATTAGTACTTACATAGATCTGAGTAGCCCGGTCGTCGATGAGCTTCCCGTCATTCCGATGGGTGGCCAAGAAGACGGTCACCATGTTTGCGTCCTCACCCCTCTTCACCTGCGTGTTTGTTATATTTTATTCTTTAGTAAAATAGAAAATTATATACTCCTACTATCAATAAAATCTTATATTTTACAATAAATTACATACCAGACGACGGAAATGCTCCGTCATAGGAATCGATCCACCACACCACTTTCCGGCCATCGTCCTAGCCGCCTTCGCCTTCTCCGACCGCTCTTTGTACTCGGGCTCCTCAAATCGAGCCCTCATCGTGGTCCACTGGTCAGGTGTGATCCAACCAGCAATCTGCTTTCCGGAGCAGTGATATTTTTTCTGATCGTTAATTGCATCACGGATCAACTTGGCGGCGACGGCAGGAAACTGCCTCTCAATCTGCTCGGCCCGGTGTGGTGGATAAAAATAAGTCCTCTACAAGAATTACAAATTAAAATAATAAGTTCTAAAAAATGCTTAAAATTATATTAATCATACTAAATTAACTATCTTTAGTTACCTTGAAGTGGCCAAACCAGAATGCCTTCCTCTCTTCCGAGGCATCCGAGTAGTTGATCCACGGACCCCCATAGTTGGACCTTAGAAAGGTGTCCAACGCTCTCTGTACCGACGAGGGACGATATCTGTATACAACGATAACCTACGTATTAATGAATATATATGGATATACATACATGCATAAAATATTGATTTAACTGACCATCGGCCCAAATCTCCATCCTCGTCTCGCCCTGAGGTACGCATGGAGGGTCGCTCTGGTATGGATCCGCCCGGGCGGGACGGGCAGGAGTAGGGACTACCTCCTCCACCTGCTCCCCACCCGCCATGCTGCTGTCAGCGCTAGGAAGGCTAGGAGAAGTAGTATGATCAGCAAGCCTGGAACTGCTCGTCGCAGGTGCACTGCCACCCGAACCTGAGACCGTATGGTACAATGGAGTGCTCGGGTCAGACGATGGTCCAGAGCCATCCTCCTGTAATGGAGCTCTCTGTCCACCTAAGGACACGGATCGTCCTGGCCTATCTCCGCGTCGTCCTGAGGTGCCTCCGCGTCGTCCTACCATGCTGATAATAACATTGGAGTTCATAATTTAAGACTACAGAAATATGAATACATCAAAATCACAGTTTATGATTGAAAATATAAATAAATACAATGACAGTTTAGAAATATCTGCATACATTGGAATTCATAATTTAAGTTTTCAAAAATGATCATAGTTTATAATTTAAGATTACAGAAGTATGAATACATCAAAATCACAGTTTCTCAATCATCCTCTGAAAATTTATCTTCTTCGTTTGCCTCCTCCTCCTCCTCATCCTCTTTCTCCTCATCGTCACTAGCATCTCCTTCGTCTTCCCCTTTGGATACTTATACCTCTTCTACACAAGTAGATATTGAATGGGGAACTTCTGCTGAGTCGACATCAACTGTATTAGGTACAAGAGGCAGCTCGTCCTCCTGATAAGCCACTTCGTCGACGTCGTAGGTATTTCTGGCTTTAGTCTTGCATACTGCCCACCAGTCGTACCTCGTTGTTCCCCGTCTAGAATATGTTGTAAAATATACGAGTTGAGCTTGACTTGCTAGGATAAATGGTTCGTATCCTTGGTATCGACGACGGTAGTTAATATCCACAAGACCATACTTGTCAATTTTCCATCCTTTATCTTGTATGGGATCGAACCAATCAACTTTGAACAACACGATCTTGGCAGGCTCTATGCCACAGTTGTACGTCAATTCCACGATCTTCCGTAAGACGCCATAGAAATTATTGCCTGGAGTGACATCTTTGTAGTTTATAGATTTGATACACAAGCAACTGTTTTTTGTGGAATCAAGATCCAGGAAGCTATCTCTGATGAGTGCATTTGTTGACTTGAACTTAAACCCATTCACGCAATAACTTGGCCATACTTTGACGACATAAATTGGTCCCTTGGCAAGAGTTCTAATAGATTCATTCTCAAGAATGACGTCCGGACGATCGACCTAAACACGAAAAGATACAAAATTAAGTTTAATGTTAAGTTATTTCTTGTGCAGTTGTGAATGGAGGAAGATTCTAACTAGCTTCTTACGTACATATGCAGTCAACCAAGACGGGAAATGAAGTCTCATTTCTTCTTCTACTTCTTCATCTGCAATGTATGGTCTACTTGACCTCACCTCATCATTAAATTTGCTGAAAACCAATAAATATCGGGATATACTCGTTAAATTGTAATAACAGAATCAACAAATAGATGACTTGAATGTTGAAGATTTTCACTTACCACTCTAGCTTTTCCACTTCATCCTCCTCGCAGTTGAGTAATATATATAACTGGGCCGCCTTTAGTTCCTCATCATTCAAATATCTCTTTTTCAGTTTTCCTGAAGGCTTTCCAAGAGCATTGAAGACTTTCAATAATGCATCATTATATTCTATATCTCCGTCGTCGTTCCTCGGAGCTTTTGTTCTATTTGTAGCAATATGAGGCTTGAAATACATTGAACAAAAGTTTGTAATCTCCTCAAGGACATAGGCTTCACAAATAGAACCCTCGACTCGTGCCTTATTTTTTACCTTCCTCTTCAGGTGGTTTAGATGGCGCTCGAACGGGTACATCTACCGATAACCGATGGGCCCACCAACACGTACCTCATATGAAAGATGAATTGGCAAATGCTCCATAGAGTCAAAGAATCCAGGAGGGAATACCCTCTCAAGCTTACACAATGTTACTGCAATATCCTTCTCCTGCTTTTCAAGCCGATCGACGAGCAACTTAGTAGAACAAAGATCTCTGAAGAATATGCTAAGCTCTGTCAGTGGATCCCAAACGACATGAGGTAAGAATTCCTGAAATGCAATCGGGATTACCTCTCCATAAAAACGTGACAGTCGTGGCTCTTCATACCCTGTAGTTTGTTCTCCTTCGGGTCAACACATCTTCTCAAATTCGATACGTACCCGTCTGGAAATTTTAGGCCCTGGATCCACCTACAAAGTTTACCTTTGTCCTCCGTGTCCAGTGAGAAAATAGCCCTGGGCTGCTTATACTTCCCACTGCCTTCCTTTATCAAATACAACTCTGGACGTCTGCATATTTCTTCTAAGTCCAACCTGGCCTTGGGATTGTCTTTCGTCTTCCCCTTTACGTCCATTACAGTATTTATTATATTGTCAAATACATTCTTCTCGATATGCATGACATCCAGGTTATGTCTGAGCAGATGGACACTCCAATATGGTAGGTCCCAGAATATACTTCTCTTCGTCCAGTTGTGAGCGCGGCCAAATCCATCACACTTGTACCCCGCTATAGGCTCTTCAATAACACTTGACAGTTCTTTAACTTCTTCCCATATCATTTCCCCGGACCACCGTGGCGGTGGACTGGACTTCTCTACCACGCCAGCATGAAAAGCATTCCTGTTCCTCCGGTACGGATGATCCTTTGGCAGGAACTGTCGATGACAATCAAAGAAGCATGGTTTTCGTCCGTATTTCAAACGGAAAGCCTTAGTGCGATCCATGCAATACGGACATGCGAGACGACCATGGGTGCTCCAACCTGATAACATTCCATAGGCCGGGAAATCATTGATGGTCCACATTAGTGCGGCCCTCATCTGAAAGTTCTGCTTTCTGGAAACATCATATGTGGTTGCACCTACTTCCCACAACTGATTCAGCTCATCTACCAAGGGCTGTAAGTACACATCGATGTTCCTCTTCGAGTTCTTCGGACCTGGAATAATAACAGTTAGGAACATGTAAGCAGTCTTCATACATATCCAAGGCGGCAAGTTGTACGGAGTAACAATCACTGGCCAACAAGAATATTATGAGCCCGAAAGTCTAAATGGGGTAAAACCGTCGGAGGAAAGCCCCAATCTGACATTACGCGGCTCCAAAGCAAAATCGGGATACACTCGATCAAAGTGCTTCCATGCTTCCCCGTCGGATGGATGATCCAGTACTCCATCTATTTGTTCCCGCTTGTGCCAACTCATATTATCAGCTGTCTCCTTTGCCATAAACAACCTCTGCAACCGCGACATCAAAGGCAAATAGTGCATCGAATCTGTTGGCTTGTGTGCACCAGAAGTCCTTGTTGTACTAGTTGCCTTGAAGCGATCGGCACCACAAAATCTGCAGGCGTCTTTATCCTTGTCGTCCTTATAGTACAACATGCATCCGTTGTGACATGCATCAATTTTTTCATACCCCATCCAGAGCGATCTCACTATTCTCTTGGATCGGTAGAAGTCTTTAGGTAACTTGCCACCCTCCGGCAATATATCTATAATTAACTCCAGGATTCGGTTGTAGCATTCTTGAGACATGTTAAAATCTGATTTTATGCTCAACAATCTTGTAACTACCTCCAACGGTGAATGGTCATCACAACCAAGATATAAAGGAGTCCTTGCATTCTTCAGCAACTCCATAAACTTTGCAGCATTGGCATTCGGTGCCTCCTCAGCTGCATATTGATTGTTCGGATCAAAACTAGGCCCCGCAGCATCGAAAACCATGTTCGTCCACCCTTGGTCGTAATCAGCATGCTCGTGGACATCTACATAAGGCTCCACATAAGACTCCGGCTCGGAGGCTAAAGACACAAGTTCTCCGTGTGCGGTCCACTGATAATAATTTGGCATGAAACCCCTCGAATACAAATGATATGTCACATCCACTTCTGAATGATATTTTAGGTTGCGATATCTCATACATGGACACTTAATTTTTGTACGGTCCATGTACTGAAGGAACGCCTTGGCAAACTGCAGGAACTATTGCACACCCTGTATAAATTCATCCCGCACACCGCATATGTTATCAGGATGACGATTGTACATCCACAAACGGTTCCGCAGATAGTAATTCATATCCATTTTAAGATAATTCCGCAAAGATTGACACAGATAATAATTTATCAGGATGACGATTGTATATCCACAAATGGTTCTGTATAATTGCCAAGTGTGGGGACGAATGACTCAGAACACAACCCAAAATGTATTCTAGCATACACTAGTTTGAATCATCTATGTTCTGTACATATTGTGTAGTATATGTTCTTATCGAATCTAGTATCTGAAGGATGTAATAGAATCAAGATGAACCCACATAATGTAATACTAAGACATTATCTACTACTAAAAGATGTAGTGATAGGTTGTCGTATCATCATTGCCGAGGGATGGAGGTCGGAGGACAGTCAACTTTATCTACGGCTACATAGTTTCTGCCTCACCAGTCGAATGGCTGCAGGAACTATGTCCTGATCACGATGTCGTACCATAGATTAATGCAAATTCCTTATAGCA
Organism: Iris pallida; assembly: GCA_029216955.1. Classification (NCBI taxonomy): domain Eukaryota; kingdom Viridiplantae; phylum Streptophyta; class Magnoliopsida; order Asparagales; family Iridaceae; genus Iris; species Iris pallida. The sequence continues at coordinate 33,857,000 of JANAVB010042618.1, forward strand.
AATGTCATACATAGATTTCTGTCTCGTCGGTCGAATGGCAGATAATCTAATTAAGACTTTCAACTAAGCAGTCAAAGGGTACTGAACAGAAAGTCGAATTAAGACTTTCAACTAAGCAGCGTTGTAGGATTTAAAATATGGTATTCAGGATTAGTATCCATCCTTCGTGACATAGCTGACTCTGCCAAAACCTGACCAACATATGTAACACCCAGTTTTCCAGATGAGGGTAATTTTGAAATTTTATAATTATAATTATAATTTATTGATTATTATTTTATATTATGATTTTTGGAGATTTTTAATTATTTTTAAACTATTTAAAATTATGACTTGTGATTTTGACATTTTACTATTGTTTGGTTTTAATTTCGAGGAAATTTGTCACCTCCAGTTTTCAGGAATAGGGGTATTTTTGTCATTTTGTATTTTAAAAATATTTTTGAAATTTATTTTATTATTTATGATATTGTTTTGGGATTATTTGAGTCGGGTTCGAATTTCAGCTCAATCCGACTTGAAACGGGGACCCGGGGGTAGTGTTGATTTTAGTGGACCCACACACTAGTTAGGCATGACCCACATGATATTAATTTTAGTCCACATGATATTAATTTTAGTTAGAGGTTAGACTAATTATTATGGATAAGGTTAGTGTGATTAGAGACTTTAGAATGACTAATTTAGCCCCAACCAATTAGCACTTTCCTAATACTAATAGAATAGGTTAGTGGGGGCATTTTGGACCTTACCATAATAGGACAAATAGCCCCATATGGCCAGCCACTTTGGGAGAGGATAGGCTCAAGTTTATTTCATTATTCTCATCCACACTCTCTCTCTTGTTCTTTCCCAAATTTTTAGAGAGCAATCCCTAGCAATTTCTCTACCAAATTCTTCCATTTTGCCACCAAATCTTCTTCTTTCCTTCTCTATTCTAGCCAAGGATGAAGCTACCCAAGTTTGGGAGGATTCAGAGCTCGTTCGTGTCCTTTTGGAATCTCTATGTGTCGGTGTCGCTCCGGGAAGGCTTTTCTTCGATTCGATCTACCGGGAGGTATAAATCCCTTCTCATTTTCATTTCCTCATGCATATAGGAATATTTTGAACCCATAGGAATGACTCCCATGGTTGTATCTCCATTTGCGTCCATTTTGTGTCCATTTGGAGGTCATAGGAGTGTCCTTTGTGTTGTGGGTGTGTCCATGTGGGAAAACCCCAAATTTGGACACGCTATGTGTTGTTGTTATGTATGAATAAATTATTACATGTTTAATCTCATATTTTTGTATTGGAGATGTGTTCTATAGTGTCTCATATATATATATTAGTGTAGAGAGTGAGTTCTTGATATATTATGTTATATACTTGTGTTTCTTTTGTCTCAAACTACCTAAATTCGTCATAATATTTATCCACGTTTTTAGTAGCAATGGCAACTTAGAAATGTCATAACTTTTAGCTTAGAACTCTGATTTATCTTCCGTTTTTTTAAAAAAACCGTATCGAAGTTAGATTTCCAAATATATATTTTAATAAGCCAAATTCTTTCTGTAACATTCTGTAGAATTATTTGAGTGTCAGCTGTATGAAAGACGAACGTGTTTCGATATTTTCACGATTCCGGGGGCTTCCGAACACGAAAATGCGATCCGTTTAAAGTTTCAGAAAGCTAACACGAAGAGCTACAACATACTTTAATCCTAGAATTTAATGAATGTCCAATTGGTACAGTATTGGTTTTAAGTAGAAGAGTGACTATACGATATATGCATTTTGTGTAACCTATGAGCCTATGTAGTATGGATATTAAATGAATATAGAGTATGTAATGCATGATATGTTAGATGAATAAAATGATATATATATGATATATATTCTCTTTACATTAATGTATATATATGGTTGAATGCAAGCATGTAGGAATGCTATTAATATAATGCATATAAGCAATGCATGAATGAAAGAATGATATACAATATATTCATATGTATAAAATATGTAGGTAATGCATAGATGCATGAATAAAATGAATATTTGCAATATGTTAATATAAATACAAGTATCTAATATGAATGAATATAAGTATAATATAATACAAGTATACATGTATGTATCATGTAAATGTAATATACATGATATGTATGTATGCATGTATACAAGGTAAGTATGTATGTATGTATTTCTATAAACTGAGTTAACTTATAACCTTTTACACACATGCATTCATACACCCTTTGACATCATGTATTCCATGTCACATACACCTACCTATCACTAAATTTTAGAACATTAACACATATCCTTTCACACACATGCCAAACACACGCATACTCACTTACTCTTTTACCTCTCTTTCTCTCTCTCTCTCTCTCTCTCTCTCTATATATATATATATATATATATATATATATATATATATATATGTATGTGCCTATATATATAGCTTTACTATATATATCTATGTATATGAATATGTAAATGTGAATAATATATATACATTATATGACTAAGTTTGTGTGCCTTGTTAGCTTATGGTTTAGTTTTGTGCTTGGTTTAGCAAGTGACTTAGGCTATGAGTTAGTAGCTATCTTGGATACTTGATTTACATATATTTAGTTTGTTTAGACCTAGAATAACTTGTTTGACCTAATTTAGACTTGTTAGACCTAGTTTGACCATAGTTGACCTAGGTTTGACTTTCAGGGTTTACCAAGTTGACCAAGAGTTGACTTTGGTCTAGATTGACCTAGAATCATGTAGAATGTATAGTAGAATTTTATATTGTCATTTTGGACTTGTTGTGACTTGTGTTGTTCTGATTAGGAGCCAGACACCTCTCATCGGACAGTATATTTACTTTGGACATTCAGACATCAGGCGAGTACATTCTCTGATAGTTCTCTCATTTATTTGTCAATTATTGTACTTCAGTTCTAGTTAGTTGTATGTGATTCTCTGTTACAACACGTATGGATATTCTGGATTCATGTATACGACACACATTTATTTTCTGGCCTCTATTACTGGTATCATCATTTCTGGCTTCTATTACTGGAATCACCTACTGGAATTACCTACTGGAATCATTTACTGGTATCATTATATTTTGGCTGGACTCATCTTGAATCATTGTGTTGGATTTCTGGATTCACTTGTTGGGAGAGGAAATACTTGAGTGAGACATGTAGACATACCCCAATCTGGAATCTTCCAACTGGAATCTACTGGAATCTACTGTAATGATAGCCATCTCACACCCGGCCAGGTGTGTAATATGCCGTATTACCTACAGCCGTTTAAATGTCGATCTCGGTATTTTAAAACACACTGTTAGAGTATAGGCTGGACTCATCCTGTAATCATTGATCACTATAACTGGAATCGTCCCTTACTGGATTCATCTTGTATTAGATTCATCTTGTACTGGAGTTACACTTGTCTACATTGCTGTCTGGACTTTATATCATATTACCCTGGTTCAGCTAGTTCTATTTTTTACAGTCTTCATTGCTATGATTCTTCTCTTGTTTAGTTATTTACTTTTCTTGCACTTTATCTGTCTTTCTTACCATCACCTGAATATAAACTGACATTTTCATCAATACAACTGTCTATAACTGCTTTATAGTTCTCTGTCATTTACTTGGATTTTTTAGATGAGATGTGCTCATTCCTGTCCTGACTGGACCTGTTGATAAATTTTACAGATAGCCTGGAGGTTGCCTGCTAGCCTAGAGGAGACACAGTAGAGGTTGTATAGTTAGTTATTTCAGTTGTATTGAGTTGTATTATTCTATGGATTACTGTATTGAGCTTTGAGATATTTTCTGGGTTTGTGTATCTTAGACACTTAGACTTCTATCTGCTGTATCTCTTATGGATTTCATGTTTTAACTATCTTTTATCTCGCTCTACATTAGTTGTGATTGAGACTGTATCTGCTATGTCACCTCCATTAGGAGAGTATATACTGTATAGATACCTTTATATTGTTAGATGTTTGACCTAGGACAGCGTTCTACCGCCGACACTGCGGCGTAGGCTGGACGTACCCACGTCTCGTGCCCTTACTCTAGGGTGCGGGTCGTGACACATTTTAAGTGGTGGCCCATGCAGGTCAAGTTTATGTAGTGGAATTCGAACTAGAGTATCACTACAACCTGCAGTAGGATTAGGATATTTTTGGAGGTACTCAATCACATTAAAAAAAAACTCTTAATCCGATTCCTTTTGTCTAAAATTGTTGCTTATTGACTTCCCTTGAATATAAACTGTTCTCCTTTGAATTTTTGCTTCATTCTCAGAAATTGCTTCTTATTTGTTCTGTCTTCATGATGGTTATGAAGACACGATCTCATCGCTTCGGTTCGGGGGATACTATCGAGAGGCTGGCCACCTCTCGTCCTGTTTATCAGGGTCTCGAGACCGCAGCTTCTGTTGTGCCGACTTAGGTTTTCATTTCTGCTACATTGGAGGTGCACCTCCGACTGTACAGAGACTTTTCCCCTCATTTTTGGTTTCTCTCAGCAGCAGCGATTCATGCAGCATCAGCAGCAGAGATTTGTGCAGTATCAGCATTAGGCTGGAGGAAACCAGCAGGGCGAGCTATCGTCAGGACAGTCGAGAATGCACAGATCGTTGGAGATCTTGCTGCAAGTTCCGTTCTTCTCAATTCCATTCCCGCAATTATCTTTTATAATTACCTTGAAATCCGATTTCATTTGTTCCTTGTTGAATGATTAATTTTGTCATGTTACTCTTTTGTTGTGTTGTTTTTCTCCTGAGAAAATCATATGGGCTAGGTCGCCTAAATCATGGGATCTAGAATCCTCGATAGTCGTGTTAGTTTGCATATTGAGGACATATAGTCAGATTTTGGATGTATTCTCGGGTATGGGAATTAAGGTTTTTGCCGTCGCATGCGGCAGTGCGAAAATTTTAAATACCATGAACCTAGAGGTACGTACCTTAGTCAAGGACTCTGTGATTATCGTAGACTTGCTCACTAGCATGATGAAGACTCTGGACAACATGATTTTGGACAGATGTATATGATTAACAGATTGTATCTTGAGAAGGTTTAAACATCATACCCTTTTGATTGTTATAAATGACGTAGGAGTAGGGATATTTAGCTTTGTAGAGCTTATTCATAGGTAGTTCCTTCATAGTATAATGGTATGATGACTTGTAGAGTGTTTGTACCCTAGAGGTGATAGTTAGCATTGGTGTTAGAATAGTAACTCATTGCAGATAATTCTTCTGTTATCTATAATACCAACCAGTTACACATAGGATGTTAGTATGCCTTACAGCCTTGATGATTATTACTACTTTCCCTTACCTTTTCCAGTGAGGCACCCATGACCAGAGCCTGCCTTTGAGTATAGTTGTAGTTTCACCTAAGACCGAGAGGTCTATTTGCATAGATAGATTGCAGATGATATTGGCATATGGGATATAGGTTAGTTGGTATCTATAGGCCATTGTTGTATAGGGTTATAAACATGTTGTTTAGCCTATACTTGGTTCAGTTTTCTATTTTAGTTAAGTTCTCTTCGTGTTGAGTTCCTTTGTGTTGATCACCTTTATAGGCAGTGTGCAGACCCTTCACTAGATACCATGTCCCCTTGATTCAGACCATTCATCCTTAGCCTAGTTCTAAGCATTGTTTCAGACCCTTATAAGTTTAGTCTGCCTTAACCCTTGGTTGATAAGTATGTATATATATATATAGATGATATACTTAGGATATATGTGATGGGTTGTTGTTCTTGAGCATATATATATATATATATATATATATATATATATATATATATATATGGTATTTGGTATTCATGTGCTTAGCTTGTAGGTATTTATTTATAGGTGACTTGATAGGATTGGAAAGTTAATAGCTAGTCTATTATAGAGTATCTCTTTTGCTAAATTCTAGTTGCCAACACCTAGATAGCTAGCATAGGTAAAACCCTAAGAAGTTGACCAGTTGATGACCAAGTACTTGGATGTTGAGAAATTGACTAGTGATTGACCCTTGACTATGTTTGACATAGAAGGGGGTGCGATCATCTTAATTTCGAGGACGAAATTTTTATAAGGTGGGTAGGATTGTAACACCCAGTTTTCCAGATGAGGGTAATTTTAAAATTTTGTAATTATAATTATTATTTATTGATTATTATTTTATATTATGATTTTTGGTGATTTTTAATCATTTTTAAACTATTTAAAATTATGACTTGTGATTTTGATATTTTACTATTGTTTGGTTTTAATTTCGAGGAAATTTGTCACCCCCAGTTTTCAGGAACAGGGGTATTTTGTCATTTTGTATTTTAAAAATATTTTTAAAATTTATTTTATTATTTATGATATTATTTTGGGATTATTTGAGTCGGGTTCGAATTTCAGCTCAATCTGACTTGAAACGGGGACCCGGAGGTAGTGTTGATTTTAGTGGACCCACACACTAGTTAGGCATGACCCACAAGATATTAATTTTAGTCCACATGATATTAATTTTAGTTAGAGGTTAGACTAATTATTATGGATAAGTTTAGTGTGATTAGAGACTTTAGAATGACTAATTTAGCCCCAACCAATTAGCCCTTTCCTAATACTAATAGAATAGGTTAGTAGGGGCATTTTGGACCCTACCATAATAGGACAAATAGCCCCATATGGCCAGCCACTTTGGGAGAGGATAGGCTCAAGTTCATTTCATAATTCTCATCCACACTCTCTCTCTTGTTCTTCCCCAAATTTCTAGAGAGCAATTCCTAGCAAATTTTCCACCAAATCCTTCCATTTCGCCACCAAATTTTCTTCTTTCCTTCTCCATTCTAGCCAAGGAGGAAGCTACCCAAGTTTGGGAGGATTCAGAGCTCGTTCGTGTCCTTTTGGAATCTCTACGTGTCGGTGTCGCTCCGGGAAGGCTTTTCTTCGATTCGATCTATCGGGAGGTATAAATCCCTTCTCATTTTCATTTCCTCATGCATATAGGAATATTTTGAATCCATAGGAATGACTCCCATGGTTGTATCTCCACTTGTGTCCATTTCGTGTCCATTTGGAGGTCATAGGAGTGTCCTTTGTGTTGTGGGTGTGTCCATGTGGGAAAACCCCAAATTTGGACACGCTATGTGTTGTTGTTATGTATGAATGAATTATTACATGTTTAATCTCATATTTTTGTATTGGAGATGTGTTCTATAGTGTCTCATATATATATATTAGTGTAGAGAGTGAGTTCTTGATATATTATGTTATATACTTGTGTTTTTTTGGTCTCAAACTACCTAAATTTGTCATAATATTTATCCACGTTTTTAGTAGCAATGGCAACTTAGAAATGTCATAACTTTTAGCTTAGAACTCCGATTTATCTCCTGTTTTTTTAAAAGAACCGTATCGAAGTTAGCTTTCCAAATATATATTTTAATAAGCCAAATTCTTTCTGTAACATTCTGTAGAATTATTTGAGTGTCAGCTGTACGAAAGACAAACGTGTTTCGGTATTTTCGCGATTCCGGGAGCTTCCGGACACGAAAATACGATCCGTTTAAAGTTTCGGAAAGCTAACACGAAGAGCTACAACATAATTTAATCCTAGAATTTAATGAATGTCCAATTGGTACAGTATTGGTTTTAAGTAGAAGAGTGACTATACGATATATGCATTTTGTGTAACCTATGAGCCTATGTAGTATGGATATTAAATGAATATAGAGTATGTAATGCATGATATGTTAGATGAATAAAATAATATATATATGATATATATTCTCTTTACATTAATGTATATATATGGTTGAATGCAAGCATGTAGGAATGCTATTAATATAATGCATATAAGCAATGCATGAATGAAAGAATGATATACAATGTATTCATATGTATAAAACATGTAGGTAATGCATAGATGCATGAATGAAATAAATGTTTGCAATATGTTAATATAAATACAAGCATATAATATGCATGAATGTAAGTATAATATAATACAAGTATACATGTATGTATCATGTAAATGTAATATACATGATATGTTTGTATGCATGTATACAAGGTAAGTATGTATGTATGTATTTCTATAAACTGAGTTAACCAATAACCTTTTACACACATGTATTCATACAACCTTTGACATCATGTATCCCATGTCACATACAACTACCTATCACTAAATTTTAGAACATTAACACATATCCTTTCACACACATGCCAAACACACGCATACTCACTTACTCTTTTACCTCTCTTTCTCTCTCTCTCTCTCTCTCTCTATATATATATATATATATATATATATATATATATATATATATATATTATATATATATATATATATATATATATATATATATATATATATATATATATATATGTGCCTATATATATAGCTTTACTATATATATCTATGTATATGAATATGTGAATGTGAATAATATATATACATTATATGACTAAGTTTGTGTGCCTTGTTAGCTTATGGTTTAGTTTTGTGCTTGGTTTAGCAAGTGACTTAGGCTATGAGTTAGTAGCTATCTTGGATACTTGATTTATATATACTTAGTTTGTTTAGACCTAGAATAACTTGTTTGACCTAATTTAGACTTGTTAGACCTTGTTTGACCATAGTTGACCTAGGTTTAACTTTCAGGGTTGACCAAGTTGACCAAGAGTTGACTTTGGTCTAGATTGACCTAGAATCATGTAGAATGCATAGTAGAACTTCATATTATCATTTTAGACTTGTTGTGACTTGTGTTGTTCTGATTAGGAGCCAGACACCTCTCATCGGACAGTATATTTACTTTGGACATTCAGACATCAGGCGAGTACATTTTCTAATAGTTCTCTCATTTATTTGTCAATTACTGTACTTCAGTTCTAGTTAGTTGTATGTGATTCTCTGTTACAACACGTATGGATATTCTGGATTCATGTATACGACACACATTTATTTTCTGGCCTCTATTACTGGTATCATCATTTCTGGCTTCTATTACTGGAATCACCTACTGGAATTACCTACTGGAATTATTTACTGGAATCATTTACTGGTATCATTATATTTTGGCTGGACTCATCTTGAATCATTGTGTCGGATTTCTGGATTCACTTGCTGGGAGGGAAAATACTTGAGTGAGACATGTAGACATACCCCAATCTGGAATCTCCCAACTGGAATCTACTGGAATGATAGCCATCTTACACCCGGCCAGGTGTGTGATGTGCCGTATTACCTACAGCCGTTTATATGTCGATCTCGGTATTTTAAAACACACTGTTAGAGTATAGGCTGGACTCACCCTGTAATCATTGATCACTATAACTGGAATCGTCCTTTACTGGATTCATCTTGTATTAGATTCATCTTGTACTGGAGTTACACTTGTCTACATTGCTGTCTGGACTTTATATCATATTACCCTGGTTCAGTTAGTTCTATTTTTTTACAGTCTTCATTGCTATGATTCTTCTCTTGTTTAGTTATTTACTTTCCTTGCACTTTATCTGTCTTTCGTACCATCACCTGAATATAAACTGCCATTTTTATCAATACAACTGTCTATAACTGCTTTATAGTTCTTTGTCATTTACTTGGGTTTTCTAAATGAGATGTGCTCGTTCCTGTCCTGACTAGACCTGTTGATAAATTTTACAGATAGCCTGGAGGTTGCCTGCTAGCCTAGAGGAGACACAGTAGAGGTTGTATAGTTAGTTATTTCAGTTGTATTGAGTTGTATTATTCTATGGATTACTGTATTGAGCTTTGAGATATTTTCTGGGTTTGTGTATCTTAGACACCTAGACTTCTATCTGCTGTATCTCTTTTGGATTTCATGTTTTACCTATCTTTTATCTCGCTCTACATTAGTTGTGATTGAGACTGTATCTGCTATGTCACCTCCATTCGGAGAGTATATACTGTACAGGTACCTTTATATTGTTAGATATTTGACCTAGGATAGCGTTCTACCGCCGACACTGCGGCGTAGGCTGGACGTACCCACGTCTCATACCCTTACTCTAGGGTGCGGGTCGTGACAACATATCCTACACTAATCATTCCATATTTCAGTAATGTCAGTGAGCTAAATCATACGCAAATGTCGAGAATACTTAGGAGAAAACTCATTCACATGATTAGTATCCATCCTTCGTGACATAGCTAAAATTTTATAGAGCTCGATAATAATTATTAGTCAATTTATTCATCATTTCAAAACCCTGAAAAAGCCCCAAAAAAACTCCCAGTATCAGTAAATAAGGCTCGAACCCTAAATTAGAATTCGAATCCAAGCCAAACATCAAATTGACAGTTGATATGCCCAAAAAACTCCCAGTATCAGTATATAGGTGTCACACTGTGAGTCTCTTGTACACACAGTGGGACACGACGTATCCAAACCAACAAAATAGGTGTCACACGAACTAGAAGCGAGTCCACTGTGAGTCTCGTGTCCCCGGCAGCGAGTCCACGCTCTCGTAGACACGAACTAGAAGCGAAAGAGAGAGCTAGAAGACGAGGAGAAACTGGGAAGCGGGGGGGGTTACCTGAGGAGCTACCTGAGGAAGGAGGAGGAGGAGGAGGAGGAGAAGGAGGAGGGAGATCGCCGGAGGAGCGCCGCGGGGGAGGAGGCCGGAGGAGGGAAATCGTCGGAGGAGCATCGCAGAGGAGGAGGGCACGAAATATTTGGGGGAGAAATTTGTGAAAGATCGAAAAGCAAAACCCTTGCTATATGAAACGATTAGCGACGTTCTTTTAGGACGTCGCTAAACGTCGCTGATATTTATGAAACGACGATGCTACTTGAAGTGCGTCGCTACACGTCGCTACATCAGCGACGTGTACCGACGAACTTGCGACGCCTATTCTCATTTAACAAATTGCAGCCGCTAGACGTCGCTATTAGTCGCTGTTAGCGACAAACAGCGACATCTTGTATAAACGTCGCTAAAACCTCCAAAAATAGCGACGTTCTTCCTTGGAGTCGCTAAATACGTCGCTGACATGACTTATTTTGGTAGTGAGTGTTCGTGTTCGTAGTCATTTGTCGTGTTTCTGTTTTTTCTTGTTTATTTTCTTGCGTATGATAAAACTGCTAGATAGGCATGTTTTTATGTATCTTGCTATGTCCTCTGAGGACCTGATGATCTCTTTAGGTTAGTGATCGCGTGGAGTTAGTTAGCAGTTCTGAATGGCGGATGATTATGACACTTGTGGGTTTCAGATGATTACAATATTGCTTGTGAGATTCAGGTATTTGTCAGTGATATTACTTTGTTATCCTCTCGTGCTTTCCTTTCAGTATCATGCGATATCCTATTTATTGATTCAGTTTATAGACTCTTGTTATATTCCTTGGAGTCTTATCGGACATATATGCTAGTGGGCTGCAGACCACGACTCATAGTGTTCATTCATGTTTTGTATACTTATTGTGGATTTGAGATATAGATTATATTACCATGATTTGGCTGTAGATCATAGCCATGACAACGTTTATGTATTCGAGTCGGGCCGGAGTTCGCTCGATACGTAGCTGGCTTGCTCATGAGCTCGCGTCCAAAATGACACGAACTCCTAGAATAAATCAATCTACCAAATAAATGACACGTTAATGTCATACTCACACTATTTATATAACTATACCCTATATAGCCTTAACTCATTATATGTCATCAATCACCATATAGTCTATAAAACGAACTTAACAATAACCTGGAGAGATTACCAGGTCCTCAGGGGACTAGCAAGATACATATAAACATGCCTACTATGACAATAAATAACATGCAAGAAAAAATAAAAAGCAACTACTAGAACCAGAATGGAGAAACCATGGAAGAACTCTATAGATGATGACATGTCATAAAAGAAATAATACTAAGCATGGCTACAAACAAATCGAATAACTGTAGTCCTGTACGGCGCTCTTGGTCCTATAACTAGTAGTCCTGCGTGGTGGTCGACCTAAATATAGTAAGTCTCTATTGTAACCCATAGGGGGTCTTTCGAGTAGAGAGTAGTCAAGTAGCCAATCCTAGTATTGGTCGAGGGTCAAGTCAAAGTAACAAGGAACAAATGATCAAGTTAAGTCGCTCAAGTAAAAACCACTATCGAAGTCACATGTGAAAATATACAAAAATAACTAATGATAAAAGTAAGTGATAACATATGCAAAATATGGAAATAAATCATGACAAGACTACAAATATATAATAGAAAATGAGACATGAACAAGAAAGAATAATAAGAAATATACTTGTAAATAAACTGAACAAAGTTTGCAATGTATACTTGCCTATATTCTCCAAAGATGCGTACAACGGTTCGATTCCGGTATCTTCGGTCACACCGTCGCGAACTCCTAAAATAAATCAATCTACCAAATAAATGATGCGTCGATGTCATACTCACACTATTTATATACTATACCCTATATAGCCTTAACTCAATATATTCTAACTAAACTAGTACTTAACCATATTTATAGACCAATAATATATATATATATATATATATATATATATATATATATATATATATATATATATATATATATATATATATATATATATATATATATATATATATATATATATATATATCACATTAACTATATACACTATACTAAAAAATAAAATAAAAAAATAAAAAAATATACACTATACTATACTAAATTAATCACATTAACTACCCGACTCAATCTAGCATATAATTAAATATTTCCGCTAAAGTAAAATTTTAATAACATAAAAATATCATATTTACTTCTGGAAAATATTATAAATATTCTATAATAAAAATAATTAATATATTTATTCATAGAAAAATATATGTACAAGTCTTGTATTGATTCTACAACATTATTCCTAGAGTTGGTATACGATTTGAGTTCCGAAACAATAAATATTTAAAAATTCTAATTCTGAAAAAATCATAAAAAATAGTTAATTATATATTAATCATGAAAATATGCACAACAATTAATTTGGTAATGATATACGAATTTCTAAATCGATTGGACACATAGAACTCATGGATTTTGGTATTTCGATAATACGGTGAAATGTCCGAATTTTTAATTAATAGTAAACGAAACCAAAACGCTGCAAAAGTATATGTTTGAAAAGCTTAGGAAGTCTAGTTTCTTACCAAAAATATGGAAAAGGTCGAAGTGATCCGAAAGTGGATGAAAATGGGCTCGCAATAGAACTGGTCTATTCTGGACACCTTTTCGTAGGACGGTTGTGTAACCCCCGTTTTCACACTTTTAAAATTTTACTTGTTTTAACGTAATTTAAAATATTGCATTAGGAAGATATTTTTGTACGAAGAAAAATCCATTGTCAAGAATATTTTAAAATGGTTTGCAAAAATTTGATGACTAAATAATATTTCAAATTATTTGGTAAGTAGTAAATATCAATTTAAACTATTTGATAATACTAGAAGTTGTTTTAAATTAAATGAACAATCTACGATTAGATTGATACGGATTTCAAGTTATAGGAAGAATTTATCTACTAGAATATTATATAGTTAATATAGTTAGAAATGATGATTTTGATAAACCGAAACCTTGTGTCTTTATCTAACTAAAGCTAGATTTATATATGTATATAGGATCCATCGACTAGAATCCCTCTCTTATATACCCCTCTTCCTATCTATACTCATCTTCCTCCTTGTACATCTTCTCCCATCATCATCAAGCCACCCCAAATACCAGCACGTCGATTTCGTTTCCTCCCGATCATCGCCATCGACATCACCATTACGGTGTCCGTCTGCGTGCCCTTAAACCGTGTTCGGACCCGTACGTCCGTGTCTAATCTTATTCCACCATATTATAATATACAATCAAAGTTGTTTCCGACAAACCCGAACACGATACAGTCGCCTGAGTCCGTTACATCATCTCCGTCACTTGTCGCCACAGCCATCTTCTCTATCATGACCACCTTCCCTTTTCCGGTATCCCCGCACACTCTGACCATCGGTCCTCAATCGGTTACCGACCGTGCCCTCGCACAAACCTACCATCACTAACGTTCCACAAATCCTAACCTCTCGTCGACACCAGCGGTCGTCACCGCCCCCGTATAGAAATCTTGCACAAACACAGAGCCGCTAGAGTCACCAAATCCAGGTCCCCCGAGGCCTACCGCTCCACAGCCTCAACACCTAGCCGCCGAGATCTCTCATTTGTCTTCGGCCACTGCCTCCACCTTCCGACGACCACCAGTCCCGTATCCACCACCTTTACCAAAACCAAATCCATCAACGCCACCACCACAGACACTTACCTCAACCACGCCTTTCCAAGTCGTCCGTCCCTTCTCCCCGGTTCCTCCACCTCGAACCACTCGAGGTCGATCATGTCTGCCTAGCACCTTCCCGAACCAGATCTAACCGAAGCACTCCGTGCCGTCGATGACGACCTGCTCCGTGCGTGCACCATCTAACCCGACGGCCACCCCGGATCTCTGTCGAACTCGAGGAGACGCCCTCGCCGCAGTCGACTTCCACCAGCCGCGACCTCGCCGAGGTTGATCCCGTATACACAAGCGAGCCCTCCGCGGACCCCAAAACCTCCTAGCCACACCCTCGCCTGACTGGTCGGCCTTATCACGCACCGATTCGGGGAATCGTTCGCCTCCGCTTTGATTCACGCCGAATCGTTTGTCCTCGCTAAGGCGTAATGTCGTACAAGTCTGGAATTATACTTGTACAAGGCGTGCTCGTGTTTCTTTTATAAAAGAGATATTTTGAATAGAGATTTGCAGCAGGTTAACAAAGAAGTTTGGGCAACACAGATATGATCTGAAATAATTTCTTTTTGATATCTTTGAAATTACATAAAAACATAAGGCTCTCAAACAGCCGAGATAAAATGCCAAACTTGGCTACAACTTGTAGAAATATTAAAATGAGATACAACTTATTCCATACATCATGTCCCTTTATTAATAATACGGCAATAACCACCTTCAGCAAAATGCCTTCTTCTTCAAGTGTAAACTTCAAGAATGTACGAAGCTTCTAAAGAGTCAGACAGCAAGCCTTCAGCGTCTAAGATGATCCACTAGGTTCCCGGCACATATGAAGACGAAGGTCAGTACATTGACACATATGTATTGGTGAGCGGCCGTAACCAATCTCACCATAAATCAACAATAGTAAAATTACATGAATATTTACTATTGATTTGTGATCTTTCTATCTTGCCTTAGGGTCCATTAACAATTCATATATTTGATGAAAAATATAAGAAGCACACAATGATGTTAGAAATATAAGCAATTCATGTTGTTCTATCATAAGCAAATCATATTGATCACCAATTTGGTGAATCTTACCCACGGTCGATAGCCATCCCTATAAATATTTATGAATATCACTTACTCTGCCTGCATAAGACATTGTTAGCTATGACACCTGTCTATATGAAGGTTACTGGAGACACGCCATCTTGGACCGTCTTACTGGTATAACGGCGCCCATACAGTGCAGGTAGCTAGCCCCACTGCAAGTCTCGTATACCGATGCCAGTACATTGGCATCAATCCTTGTTTCTCCTAGGATGAATCAGGTCCGTGGCCGCGAATTACCGTTCTGGGAACTACCTTGTATACAAGTTGTCCATGACCATGCACGCAATGTAACTTAACTAATAAGAGACATAACATGCATGATAATATCATCTTCCACACATAGTCGTAGTTCTCATTTCATTTTGCCATTTTTTCATCTTACTATCTTGCCATCTTACCATCTTACCATCTTACTTTGAGCCACAGGCTCGTATAATCATTCCTTCAAACCAAAGTCCGATATACTTACCGCCCAATACTTGGGTCTTTGCCTCACCTGTTCAATGATTCATATTGCAACATACAAGCATCATTTGATTTGCAACATAAGCCTAGCCATGTGATAATTTATCTTTCATTATCTTTTCGAGTTATTACTAGGCATCTTTTATTAAGCACCAAACGCAATAACAAGTCTACCATTGTTATGCGTAAAGATTAAGGATCGTTGAAGGATCAAAGCCACTCACTTGTTGGTGAATTACCGAGAGAAAGAGGTCTTCCACGCAATGTCAAGCTCGGTTCACTGCGTTAGCACCTGCATTGGCACCAACGTCTGGTCAGCATACTTCTTCTCTTTCTCTCAGTGATTCGATATGAAATATGTAGACAGTGAAAGTAAATGCATGAAAACATTCATCAAAAATAATCACAAAAACACACACAAAAGCCAACAGCAAAAGTGACATCGAAAACCAGCAGGACAACGGTCTCGGGGCAAGCGACTCTTATATAGAACTCTTCTCCAAGACGTGCACCACTACATCTTGGGCATTATTTCAAAATATTCCAATCTATAATGAGGAAAGGATCTCATTTCATTATCCCGCAATCCTGGTAAGGTTTCCCCAAGTTCTCCAAATTCTCATCCGACTCGGCTATTCGGCCGCTAGCCCACTCCGTGCTCCGCAACGGAATTCAGGACATTACATATTAATATACTTCCTCTGGGTTCTTCGGCCTCAGTTCTCGGATCAGGATCTTTCCTCTGCTCGATCTCTTCCCTATGTTTTGGACAAGGAGTTTTATTCCTAGGCTCTGAAATAGGAGTGGGAGATGGCATAGTGAATCCCGCCGCAGCATTCACTACTATTGAAGACGGGGCTCGTCTAGAAGGAGAGGCCATTCGATTTCTTCTTTGGGCCAGCTTCTTTCTTTTCAGAGGCCTCTCAGGGCTCTCTATATTTACAGTCTCGACTTGTCTTTGGATAGAGGTCGGTGTGGTAGCCTCTTCTTGCTGAATTGTCTCGGCCAGCTGTCATAACCTTAAATTTCTATTTTTATTACTGGTATTTTAATTATTTTTCAACCATTCAAAAATTATTTTCCTATAAATTATTTCTCAAAAATATGTAGTGTAAATTAGATAAAACAATTTTCTTTCAAAATGCTCCTCATGCAAAATTTACTTTTGCATTCTTGCTTAAGGGATTATGTGGCATGCATGCATAATAGAGTGCCAAATGGCACTCATGGCTCATGACAACTCTCTAAGGGCATTTTAGTATTTTTCATTTAATTTCATTTCAACTCTTTTAAATGATTAGGAATGAAAGAGAATACTCATTCCCATCCTCTTCTTCCTACAGGTGAGTCTTCTCTCATGCTCCTCATTTTTATTTTCTTCTTCTTCTTCTTCCATTCTTATTTTCCTTTCTTCTTCTTCTTTTTCCTTTTCTTACTGTTATTGTTACTGCTACTGTCGCTAACTGCTACTGCTGCTGCCGTGCGGCTGTTTGCGGGCGGGCGCCGCCGCCGGCCGGCCAGCCCCGGCGGGCGCCGCCGGCCGGTCGGCCACCGGCCGACCCCCTCCCCCTTCTTCATCTTCTTATTCTTCTTTTCTTTTCTTTTCTACAAATTTCCTTACTCTTTCCTCTTCAATTTCTTGATAAATTAATTTTAGGTTCTGAGTTTAACCCAAAACTCCCAAATTTGTGCCCTAGGTTCGGAATTGGAGCTTTATGGAGAACTTTCCTCTAGGAAGAGTACTCTAAGAGCAAGGCTCAAGGCAATTCCTCTTTCCTCTTCCCTCTTTTTTCTTGAGACATTTTTCCAAATTGATTTTTCCAAATTTTCTTGAATAATTATGGATTATATAAATATTCTGAAATTTATAGAATTCATAACAAAATTATTTTTGAAAGATTGTTGCATGAATTAAGAAAGATTATATAATTTGGACACAATATATTGGACACATCACACTTTGAATGAATATACATTTTGGACACAATATTGGGATATAATATGGACACAACACATCAATTAATATTTGGACATAAATTGTAGGACACAAATAATAAATGGAAACTTGCTTACATTATATATGTATACGTGTGAGTGTATGTGAAGATACATGAAACATAGGATACGTAGGAGTGAACCTAGTGGTTGATGCATATAGAAATATATATATGTCCATACTAATTGTATCGAATTTATATTCTGAATTGTATGTCACTAAACATTTTTTTTTACTAGTTGCACAAATTTTTTATCCTTTAAATCAAATTGTTTGTTACATAGCTTTAGCTTGTCAACTCCTAGTTTTATTATTATAATACAAAGCCTTGACATCCTTTATGCATACACTTTAAGTACCTAGTAATTACAAGTGTTTTTCTTAACATGTTCAATTCTGTCCAAATTTCTTTTTACTAATAATTGAGACATTTCCATCCCTACTTTGTTAAAACTAGTGTGTTTTGGACACCGGATATATATATATATATATGTATATAAGACATTAATATCAAGTTTAGGATTTACCATAGACCTTAAAACTCTTGGTAACCTTGTTATGATCAAATACTTGTTCACGAATCCCAACAATTTGGTAATTGATCAAATGTATATATATAGGCCCTTATTCTTTATTTTTTTGTATGTATATATGAGTCTTTAAAGGTCCTTACTCGATAATTTAGTTCACGTTCCATTAAATTCAGCATTTCAAATGAAATTTACACATACAAACATGTGTTGTAATAATTCTCAAGTCTCTAGATAGTTTTATGTTAGCTATAAGCTTACGTATAAGATTTTTGGGCATTTTTACTCTCTACATATCGGGTTTCGTCTCCTTCAAATTGTGTTTTAACAAACATTCCATTTCTTAAGAGAATGTTTCCCTAATGTCTAATGATTATCCTTGACTTGTGTTATTAGCAAATCACAAGTAGCTAGCAAACCTTGCCAAGTCTTGGGTAAGAAACTTTTAATTTATATATATGATGATATACATATATGCGTGTGTTCTGGTGTTGAGGGTTGCTCCACCGAAGGGGTTGGCGTACCCGTTTATATTTGCGTGTTGCCGGTGTTGAGGGTTGCTCCACCGAAGGGGTCGGCGTACCCGTTTATATTTGCGTGTTACCGGTGTTGAGGGTTGCTCCACCGAAGGGGTCGGCGTGCCCGTATATTATTTCTTTTGTGTTTACTTGTATCGGATTAATTTCTGGGTCAGTAAATACAAAGGAGACTCTGCCGAAATTTTTGAGAATTTCTAGAGTTAGTCTATTTCCGACAATTCGGACTTCTTGGAAACTTTTGACTCAAGTTCTAGACCATTTGAACCATCCATCTCCGACCTATAATATCGGAGGGATTTTTGGAATCATGTCCAAATTGAATATCTTGGAATTTTACCTTGGTTCCAATATTTCTCGGGCTACCTTAGTTTCAGAAAAGAAGAAACTAATATCTGAATGCGACTCGACTTCTAGGACTCCCGTTTGGGAGATAGTTTCTCTGAGGTCTAAATGTTTAGAATAGGTTGCATAGGTTTTTGGAAGAGAAACCGTTGGATCACACCCGGCTGACTTCTTAGCAATATTATTTTTCATTTTCGTACTGATCAGTCCCTGATACGGTGTTCGTGCGACCGTGCGAATATCCGGGGTGAGGCTTAGCTCACTTTCTTGATCGCAATTGGACATCCAGGCCCTGAGTTTCAGCTCAGCTATCCATTTGCACATTACCCTGAGTTTCAGCTCAGAATATTTGTTAATTCATTTGATATCCAGGCCCTGAGTTCAGCTCAGCTCTCTAATGAATGGGTTCGATATTCTTGGAAAAGTCCAAGTCATACGAACTTCTTGATTATAACACATGATGCGATGACTCGACCCAGATGATTCGAAAACCACTCATGATGTTATCTTGCTTGTAATCACATCAATATGTGATAGTACAGACGGCTGGAGTATCTAAGCACCAACCCGTTTTGTACGAGCCTGATCCCGGGCAAATGGGGTTATTGTTGAGATGCTAGACGAGTGTGTGTGATCCAGGAGTTTCTCTAAATTACATTTAGGTCTAGAAAGATCTTGTCGTGTCCTTGTGACATTAATTGAGAATCACTTACTTTTGACTAATATCAAGGTATAAATTTAATCACTCTAGATACTAAATCTTGTTCACTTGTCTTATTATTACGTATTCATACTTCTCCTTTGACTGAGGGCTTGCTCGTCGTATTGATGACCTAGTTTTGTTCACTAGGGACTGAAGAAGATCATGATGTGGATCAAGCGTACACTGAGGATGATCTCTATGAATGAAGTGGAACGGACGGAATGTAGTTTCATTTTGAAAACATTTTTCAATTATGTAAATTATGTGTTGAAGACTATGAATCAATCATGTGTTTGAAGACAGTGAATTAAATATGTAAAATATGTGTTTTGATGAATTCTAGACCAAGTATGTAATATTCCTGGATAAACGAATGTTATGTAATTGTGGAATTCTGTGATTATTCCTTTTTATCTATGCCTATCCCGGACCTTACAGGCGACAATCGCAGGGTACATTCGGTACTCATTGTACAGTTGCGTAGCCTGGGGAGAAGTATCACGTGCCTCGTGTCGTCTTGGGAACCGGGGCGTGACACCAGCTGCCGAGATTGAGATCTAGTGGTAATCTTTTCAGAAGAATGATCTAAGATCAGTTTCTTCTTTGCTGCCGGAGCGGGAGGCTCCTCTCTTCTCCTCTTCTTGGCTGGAGATTTACCTACCTTCAAAGAAATACGCAATCGTGCGTTAACCTCTTCAGGGAACATAGCGTCCCTTGAAGCTTCCAGGGGTGCATCTACTGGTTCATGCACCTCATCATTTCCTGGGAGTGACATGGCGATTCCTCCCCTCTTCAATCTTGTTGAAGACGCGAAGCTATCCGCGAGATTGAAATTCTCAGCAAAGGTGTTCGAAGATGTATAGAATACTGAGTATGTAAATAGCATCCGAGGGCCATGATTGCTATTTACTGGCATCGAGAATGTTACTTTCGTATCTCGAGCATTATAATAAGCCCAAGCTCGGGCCCCATCCATCAAAAAACCCTTTCCTTGAAGGCACGTGATAGCATTTCCTACATAGAATTGGTCGTACCCGAACTGCCGAGCAAATTGACTGGGGATATATGGCTCTAAATAACATTCATCTTCAAACCAATACACCAAATGGGACGGTCGAATTGTCTTCAACCACTCAAAAGCTGCACGGCTCAAAGGTTGCATCTTCGAGTCAATCATATTTGTCGGCATTTGTTCATATCCAGCAGGAGGAGGAGTGCAACAAAAGTTCCATCCTTTGCTCAGGTTCAGAGCATATCTACAATCTCTCAGAGCAGTGTATTTCCACTTACCATGAGAGTATCTCCGCAAAAAGTTGCCGTCGACCGGTTCCATGCCGGGGTCCATCAAAGTAGGATAGTGAAGAAGTAACCACCCAAATAGATATGTATACGGCAATTCCAACCGAGGAAATTCTTTTTCACCCTTAGCTTTCAGCATCAGATCGACGTACAGGCGAAGACTGGCATTCAACCTACAAGTCATCGCTGACAAAAGATCCATCTTGTAGCCGAAGACTAATCTAACGGCGACAAAAAGAACACCGCGATGGAAGCGGTCTACAGCGCTCGATCCCGGGACTACAAACCGATGGAGCCAATATATCAGAAACCCTGCTAATTGGGCTTCTTTTGACATAAATCTATATCCTACTCTCAAATAACTCTCGAGAGTATCTCCTTTCTTCAAATGAGGACATTGATGATTATCCTTCATCTCTTCATCCAAATCCCTGCTTTCCTCCATCAGTTTCACTACGTCACTGCTGCTCAATGGTCTAAAGAAGTCAGGATAGCATCTATCATGTTCCTTGGTCTTCGGTTCTTTAATGTGGTTAAGGAACAGATAAGGCAACCATTTTGAGGAATAACAGATATTTGATGTAGCACTTTTGTAGAATAGAGAACAAATTTTATAATAACATAGCAGTTCTTCAAAGACTGCTACCATTTCTGCGTTCTCTTTTTGGAGTTTGTCCAACTCATCATTTGTTGGAACAAATTCTTCATATGGGGCATCTCCCATTGGCAAGTAAGAGATGTACCGCATCTCATGAAGTGCAAACCCGATTTCTCCGCCAGGAGTCATGAAAGTCCCTGTTCTGTAATTATACCTTTCTGCTAGAGCCAAGAACAGATACGGGTTGGGGGCAAAACCATAAACAGTGGCATGCACTGCTTGGTACAAGTTGATTTGCTGAAGTTTGTTTTCAAACTTGGTCAGAATCCAGTTTGCTATGCAGTTCCATCTCTTAAAATCTGGATTCACCAATCCAGTTAATCTGATGTCCTGCTCAGGATACCTTTCTTCGACCTTCGCAAACTCATTTACGAATATTGGAGTTCTGACAGGCATTAACAAGGAAGAATTCTCCGGCGGAATACAACCGGGTTTCAAACCTCTTAACAAGACACTGTACCGTTCTGAGGAACTGTAAAACATGTCCTTCTTGTTCGGCCCCTTCTTCACAAAAATTCTTCCAGGACGGGCATCTTGGAAAGGTGTAAGGTTCCATTCCATCTTCCTCGGATAGCTCGCATGAGCATACCGGGATAAGGGGAGGCAGCGGAAAATATCTGGTATCGAGAATGACTTATCCGTCTGATGGACAATCCTTTCTTCCATCCTTGGTCTCGGTTGAGAGCTTTTTTCAAAAGCATCGCCGAACAGGAATAATGGCTTCTTGTGAATGACAGCGTCTGCTGACTCCAGAGGTTGTCCATTCATCAAACATTGTAGTGTCTCATTATCTTGGGATATTAAAATAGCCTGACAGGAGGTTGGCAGATCATATTGAGGATAGTGCACATAAGATAGGTCCTCTTTGTATTCTGACTCTGAAAGGGTCCCTACAAAGTCCTCATATCCGGGATCTTCTCTAGGATTAACTGCATCAGACAGAGAAAACAAAAATTCAGTACAAGTCAAGTCAAAAAATTTGTCATCAGACTGCGCAACATCAGATTGCGCAATAATTTGATTGCGCAAACAAACAGTCGTCAGTTTGCGCTGATAGTCTCGCGCAAATCAGCAAATTGCGCTGACTTTTGCCAACGCAGTTCAACCGATTGCGCAGAGAGTCATCCTTCATAAAAATGAAGAACGAACTGATTTGTGCAACCAGAACCCTAAAAAGGGTGGCGCAGTATGATCACATCTCTAAAAAGAGATGGATTCTGAAGAAACAGTGAAATCAAAACTCTAAAAAGAGTTTTTGATTAGGTCATCTACCTCGCAGCGCTGGATGAGCAGTTTCGTGACGAGAAGCACGTCGTGCACCCCTAGCCGATGACTCGGCGGGGTCCTTGCCCTTAGCAGTGGCGAAGGATCGTCGGGGAGCCATCGAGATTATTGGAGAAGAAAGGAAGAAAGAGCTCGAAAATTTTTCTCTCAAGTGCACGAAGAAAGCAAGTAAAGAACACTTCGAAGGAATTGAAGAGCTATTTATAGTTTTTCAAATCGAAACGGCCGCCTTAGATTGCGCCTAAAAAATGGGGCTAATCCCTCAGATTGCACAGACAGCTCACTACATGCGCAAATTGATTTTAATTTCAAAATTTAAAGTATTTCGAAATTTTGAATAAATTCAACTTTCGAAAACTTTGAAGGGGGTCTTGTAGGTCCTAAAAAATTAAGTTGCACACATCAACAAAGTCAAAAAATCAAGAAATATAACTTTCAGATGAACTGCGCAGATATCAGATTGCGCATCCTTCAGATTGTGCACGCTAGACTGCGCACACTCCCAAGTGCGCAGGCTGACGTGGCAAAAATCATTATTATCTGACACAATCAAATCTTCCTGACAGCACGAAGAACGAGGAGGCTGTTCGTTTATTGCGCCGCACAGCGCTCAAGAATGGTTGACAGCTGGCAGCGCAATCCATTCCTGCGCAATCCAAGTCTGTGCAATCCAAAGCCAGCGCAATTCAGTGTGCGCGTTCTATCAACACAAATGACAAAATACACATGGCATTCATGCCATCAATTGTTCATTACGTGGCAACCGTCTATGCACGATCGTACGCATTTCAATCAAATGATGCCATGTGTCCAAGACAGTTGGCCCATGATCCAGCAACTGCCTGCGCAGTCTATTGTTGCGCAATCCAATTGCTGCGCAATCCATCGTGCGCAGTCCAGAATAACTAAAAGTTAGTTATTTTTTAGAACTCTATAAATAGAGTTTCAAGTCTCCATTCAAGGGGGTCAGAGAGAAATCAGAGATCAGATCATAAATAGTTCAGAGAGTTCAGGAGTTCTTGCCCAAGTGCTGCTGCATTCTTCCGAGGCTTTTGCCTTCAATTTCTGAGGCTTTTGCCTTCAATTTCCGAGGCTTTTTGCCTTCAATTCCAGAGTTGTCTTCAACTTCAGAGGCTATCGTCTTCAAAGTTCACATCGTCCAAGGGATAAAGCAATCGTCTTCTAGATTGGATTCCTACAGTTGTACTTTCCCAGAATTCAAATTGTAATCGATTACAAAGTTTGTATCAATAAAGTTCTATACTTTTGTTTTTGCAAACAAAATGGCAACTCTGCTGGGGAAGACTTTCTCCTCCGATGAGGAAGTGACAACTCAATATGACGTAGCATCTATCGGAAAGACGCAGAAGACACTGGTTGTAAAGATCAACCAGACAGCCTACGAGACCATGATCAACTCCAAGACTACTCCTCGCACTGCAACCATTTCTGCCACAAGCAAAGTGCGCCCAGTGTGGGTCCCAAAGACTGCTGTACAGTCTATTGATGCTGCCAGCAAGACTTCTGCGCAGTCTGCTATCAAGACTGCTGCGCAGTCTAAAGTTTCTATATCAAGCCTGCTGCACAATCTGTCTCTGCTACTGCTGCATAATCTGCTATTGCCAGTACACAGAAGATTTCATATGCTGCCTTAGCCAAGTACAAAACTCCTATGCCCCTGGCACAATTGGCTGCCAATCTGTCTGTGCAGTCCAATGCTCTAGCATCCAGAGTCCACCCTAAGCACTCTATAGCAAGAACTCCTGATGCGTAAACCACAGTTTTTGTGACCAAACCCAGTGCGCCATCCATTCATGCACAAACTGCTCCTGTGCAATCCAAGAGTGACAGCCTTTTTGCTAAACTCTCTTCTTCTCATAATAAAGGGAAAAGCTCTGTTCCTCCTCCCAAACACACTGTCGCTCCGAAGCAATCCACTGGGGGTAGTCCTTTGGCTATTCTTCTTCCTCCTCAAAATAAAAGAAAAAGCCCGTTGGTCTTTTCTCAAACTTTCTTGTCCCATGACTTGGAAGACAACAGAGGAAAACGCTCTTTAGCTAACCATTCTTCACAAAGCAAAGGAAAAGGCCCTTTAGTATTTTCTCAATCTTCTTCAGTTTTTTACTCTAGAAGATCAATCTGAATGTGCCTCGGCACCAATCAGTACTAGAACTCTTTCAAACAAGGATTCTTCTTTCCTTTATGAAAAGAGAACTTGTACTGACCAAAGAGGTATTCTGCCTATCCCGGTAGCAGAATTCCAGGACCTCCCAACTCTCAAGATTTCCCGTTCCAGGCAGGGAAAACTGCTGGTGTCTCAAACAGAAACCCCTGGGGATGAGTTTGCAGATCTAAGGACTTATCTCAACAGACCCACTTCGGTGAAACGCAAACAGCCAATGTCGAAGACCAAACATCATCAAAAACAAATCTCTAGGGTTAAAAATCCCGACACTTATGCCAATGAAGTTAGCACTTCCCTGTACACTCAAGGGACTAAATATTTGAAGAATCGGAATCATGTTTCGAACATTATCAAAGAACAGATCCCTCAGAGTTTTTCTCATCCTGCTGTTGTTTTCGATCTCCGAGAACATCTCAGACAAAAATGAGACAGTGTTTCAACACCTTCAGTTCAACCATCTGATCATCATTGCAACCACAAAGTCATCATCCAATGTTGTTGTCAAACAACAAAACGATCTGTCTTCGATCGTCTGACTTTTGCTAAATCTGAAGCTATGTCAGAAGAAGATGAAGTCTTGTATGCTTCTATCAACATGACTTCCCGAGACACTGGGGATAGAAGGTGCTCTAAGCATGGCAAACCTCATAAACCAAGCCAACGGTATTTAGAATTACTCCAAGAATCTTCTGAAGGAGTGTTTCGACATACCCGTTCTCGAAGCCGAGATACAATCGGTCAAAGGAATCTTCCTCAAAACCCTTCAGGTTATCTTCCTACTTCTCAGTCAGGAGACGACTCTTTCTCCGACTATGATGCATACAGCGAAAGTTCTGAACAAACAGTGTCTTCCACTGTACCAAGAGAAGTGACAGCTTATGTTGTCAATGAAGATCTAAATGCTTCAACCTCTGTAAATCAGGAACAGTGAATCGCTGTACTAGAAGACAAGCTAAAAACCATGGCTAAAATGGTTGCTAGTATGCATTCTATCATAGTAGCACAACATGCCACACCACCAACTGTACCTGCTGTGAGTCCAGAGATCATATCATCTTCAGTACCTGCCAATACTGGGCTGGGGGTAGTGTCTCCTCAAATGCCTCCTGTACAAGTACAAGTTCAAACTATACCTAGTCAGTCAGGAGCTGGGGGTAGTGCTTACAATGTTGTTCCTCCTCCTACCACTCTAACTCAACCTGCTCCTTCTTCGTCATTTGAAGATGCCAATGAAGCTGTCAAACTCTTGCGAATCCAGTTTGAAGCTTTCAAAGAGAAAGATAACTTGCAAAGATTGGGGATCAAACAGCCTTATCCAGTTGAATGGAAAGAAGTTTCGTTCCCACCAAAGTACAAGATCCCAACGATCTCTTTGTTTGACGACAGTACTTCTCCTAGTCAGTTCATCAATCATTTTGAGGTAATGACCGTTCAACTCCAGCCAAATGACGCTCTTCTTACCAGAGTCTTCGTCGGTTGTTTAGTCAGCGTAGCATATGACTGGTACAGAAGTTTGCCCGATGGTTGTATCACTTCCTTCTCAGGTCTCAAGCAAATCTTTCTGGAACGGTTCTATGAAGGATTTAACGACATGACTATGTCGGCTCTCAACAAAATTAAACAGAAACACAATGAAACTGCTGAGAGTTTCATCGAACGGTTCCGCCGTGAAGCCTTGAAGATGCCTTCCGGGACTCCAGCTGCTGTCACTATTGATACTTGTAAGGCAAATCTTTTGCCTATCATCAGTATATGGACAGGATCTACCTAGTTCCAAGATTGGCCCTCATTCATTGTCAACGCCAAAGCTACGGAAGTGAGTGCTAAAAAATTCAAGCAATTGGGGGTACAAATGTCTAACCCCGATCGAGATGAACACCAGACATCAGGTGGTGGCAACCGCCAGAACAATCGCAAAGCAAAAGAGACTTTGAACATCAATCTGAATAAGAATAAAGAATCTTTGGCTGTCAATATGGCTCCGCCTACATCCACTTCTACTCCTTCTGCACCTCCACCAAGGGAACCTCGTCCGAAAGTAGAATATTCCTTTGACGAGAATGATACTGCAAGCATCTTTGATTGCTTACTCAAAAGCAACAAGATTCAGCTCCCAGACCCAAAGAAACCTGATGAAGTCGGTAAGACAGATCATCCTAAAAATTGTGTCTATCATAGGTTCATTGGACATCCTACTCGAGCATGCTATGTGCTCAAGGGCAAAATTTAAGAGCTTGTCAATGCTGGTGTCGTTACTCTGCAACAAGACGAGAAGACTGTGACTGCAAACATGGTTTTAGTCCAGTTCGGTGACTTTCCTCCGCAGATGGTACAATACTGTGTCATTCCCATTTCCAAGGCTACTCTAGAGATTGAGAATCTTCCACCTCCACCAAATAAAGGCCTCGTCCCCTTGTCTCTTGACAACGGCAAAATTATGTGGATTCATTCCGATCTTGCTTCAGAGTTTAAACTTCCCTCTTCCTCTAAGAAGAATGACCGCTCCAAAAGCAAGACAAAAACTTACAACATGGTGTCTTTTGACCCCATAGTTGACGAAGAAATTATGCTAGGCACCAGATCAGGGAAAGCCTATTTGAAAGATCATTCTGAAGCTCAAGAGGATCCTGCCTCTTCTTCTGAACCTGTTCCAGCACAACCTGCTTCCACTGAAGAGATCCCTTCTACATCTTCACCAGTTGTAGTACCTATTCCTCCCAAACCGGTAGTTGCTGACAAAAGAAAACAACAAGTCTGCTTTGATAAGCCTCTGAAGAAATCATCTCCTATAGGACTTGAAAAGCCGTACAACTTTGATATATTGGCTCAATTAGCCAATACACCGGCTAGGCTATCAATCTTCGAGCTCTTACGCCTTTCCAAAGAGACTCGAGAAACTTTAAGTGAAGCTCTGATGCAGGCTGAAACTTGCTTAACTCTTCTCAAAAAGCCAGAATCAGAACCAGTCTCTTACTGTCACTGTCATAGTGTCCTGGAGTTGATTACAAACATCACTTTCACTCAGGATGATATGCTGCTGGAGGATAATAGACATGATCGTCCTCTTTACAATACAGGGTATGTCGATTCGATGAAAGTCGATCGTATCCTGATAGATCCAGGGTCTGCTCTCAGTATCATGCCAAAGACGATGCTAGACGCATTAAAGATACCAGTGCATAGTCTTTCAAGCACAATCACCACTATCTTGGGATTCAACCAAGGAAGGAGTGAACCTTTGGGCAAGATCCGCTTAAAACTCCAAATAGGCAATCTTCGCACAAAGGTGACCTTTTATATCATCGACAATCATGGTTGTTCTTACAACGCTCTTCTGGGAAGACCTTTCCTCCATGAACATAACATTGTTCCATCAACTCTTCATCAATACTTTAAATATGTCGATAGCAAAGGAGTGGTTCACAAAGAAGTTACAGACCTTTATCCTTTCAAGGGCGTCGAAGCGTATTGCAATGATGCTCGTATGTATAAGGAAGAATTTATGAAAGTGGTATTAGCCATGGATACTGAAGAAAACCAAGAAGCAGTACCTAATGACACTCTCATCATACTTGTCAAAGGGCGCGTTTCTCATCCTCAGTCTTCTAAATCATTGGCTATTCACTTGCCAATTCAGAAGAAACCGGTTGATGGCGATCAAGATAAAAGGGAGCTCACCTCTTCTGAGCCACTTGTTATCGACTTACGTCGTAACAAGGACAAAAAGCAGCTCGCTTCTTCTGAGCCTCTTGTTGTTGATTTAACTCACAACAAGGAAAAAAGGAAGCTCACCTCCTCTGAGCCACTTGTCATCGACCTTCGTCGTAACAAGCCTCTTCCATGTTCTTCTTCTCCTCCTCTTGTAATTAATCTGACCAAGCCTGCTAAGGCAAAAGGTTCTGCTGTAAATACAGATGTACAAATTAATGAAAAAGCATCTACTTTCCAGTATACTGATGTTATTTATCATACTAAATGCTATTTGGATATGTTAGATAGCTTCAAATCATTTACAATGGGAGTTATACAATCTCTTCAAACAGAAGTCTCATTTGAAGATCCAGATGACTCTTACCGTATTGTCCCTGCTCGAAAGAAAGGCGAAAGTTCAATACTTTTTAGTAAAGGACCAGAACAATAATTCATATACGGATGATAGCAAGCTTAACGATACAGGACATCTACAACTCCGTCGTTATAGTCAACAATCAAAAGACATCATCCGTAAGATGGGTTATGACTTTAAAAATGGCCTCAACTACGGTAAGGGTAGACGAACTCCTATTCGTATGGCTGTTCCAAAAGAAAAATCTGATATGTACTATAGTAAGACAAAAAGAGGTCTCGAATATGTTTCTCCTCCGATGTTATCTCCAGCAGTTTCTGACTCTGATAGCGAAGAACATTCTAATTCTTCCGATTCCAGATCATGGGATTCTGACACTAGCATCGGTGAAATCCATCGGCTGGTCGTATCCTCTAATATGGTCTCCGCTGAACTTCCGGAAGGCTAGATAAGGACGTTGAAGAAAATCCTGAAACAGATCCTTGGGCTCAACAGATGGATAATCAGTGGGTACTCCGATTTGAACAAAGAAAATCTCCTACTGAAGATCAACTAGTTCAAGTTGATGTAGGAGAAAGCAGGTCACCTCGTCCGATCTTTATTAACAAGAATCTTCCAGAAGCAGATAAGCAAGAGTTAATTCTTCTCATTAAAGAATATCTTGATGTCTTTGCTTGGAGTTATGAAGACATACCAGGTTTAGATCCCAAAATTGCTACTCATAAACTGAACATTCTGCCTAATGCTAAACCAGTCAAACAGCAGCAACGACGATTCAAGCCTGAAATGATGGACGCAATTGATGATGAAGTCAAGAAGCTTATTGCTTGTAGCTTTATTCGAGAAGAACAACATCCTGATTGGGTAGCCAACGTTGTTCCAGTCCTGAAGAAAACCGGCAAGGTTCGAGTCTGTATTGATTTTCGGGATCTTAATGAAGCATGTCCAAAAGATGAATTTCCTTTCCCTATTACGGACGTCATGATTGACAATACTTGTGGGTTTGAGCGAATATCTTTTATGGATGGATTCTCTGGATACAATCAAATCAAGATGAATCCCGGAGATGAAAAACACACATCCTTCCGCACTCCTCGGGGAGTCTATTGCTACACAGTGATGCCATTTGGTCTCAAGAATGCTGGTGCAACTTACCAACGGGCTATGAGTACCATTTTTAGATAACATCTTCGTAAAATAGTCGAATGTTATGTTGATGATATCGCTGTTAAAAGTCGTCTGAAAGAAGATCATATCCAAGATTTGAGAACAATCTTCAATCTCATGCGCCAACATCAACTCAAGATGAATCCCACCAAGTCATTCTTGGGTGTCTCTAGTGGTAAGTTTCTCGGCTTCGTCATTACCTCTAAGGGTATACACGTGGATCCCGAGAAGATCAAAGCCATTCAAGAGATGCATCCTCCACGCAACCTAAAAGAGCTACGAGGATTCCAAGGTCGACTTGCATACATCAGGAGATTCATTTCGAACTTGTCTGGACGCTGCAGACCATTCACTCAACTAATGAAGAAGGATGTATCTTTTATTTGGACTGAAGAATGTCAACAAGCATTCGACGACATCAAACGATATCTCATGAACCCACCAGTCTTGGTACCACCAATCTCGGGCATTCCATTCTTAATGTACGTCCGTGCTATGGACCATTCATTGGGTGCTTTACTCACCCAAAAGAATAAAGAAGGTCATGAACATTCCATCTACTATCTCAGTCGTACTATGATTGGTGCTGAACACCGTTATAGTCCGGTTGAAAAAGAATGTCTGGCCCTTATGTTCGTTATTCAAAAGACAAGGCATTATATCATCGGTCAAACTATTCATGTCATATCCCGAGTCAATCCTCTTCGGGTACTGATGAAAAAGCCTAGCACGCTTAACTCTCGGCTGGCTACATGGGCCATTCTTCTAGCCCAATATGATATGGTGTATGTTCCTCAAAAGTCTGTCAAAGGTCAAGCACTGGCAGATTTCTTAGCAGCTCATCATGTTCCAGAAACATCCAAGCTTTACGATGAAATTCTAGATGAGACGTTGGAAGTCAACATGATCTCTGAAGAATTTCCAACCTGGCGTCTATTCTTTGACGGTGCATCCAGAATCGGACCCAATGGTGCTATTGTAGCAGGAGTTGGAGTTGTTCTCGTTTCTCCAGACGGATCAACTATCCAAAGAGCTTACTCTCTAGATGAATCCTGCTCCAATAATATAGTAGAGTACAATGCTCTACTCATCGGTCTTCAATTAGCCAAGCAATTGAATATCGAATATCTCAAAGTTTACGGTGACTCTAAGTTGGTTGTCAACCAGGTTAAAGGAACTTATGAAGTCCGTCATCAAGATCTAGTACCTTACTTTGAAGCAGCAATCAATATGGCTACATCATTCAAAGCTTTCTTTATTGAATATGTACGCCGAGCATGCAATACTGAGGCAGATGCTTTGGCCAATCTTGCAGCAGTCTTAGCCATTCCCATCAGAAGACAACAAGTGGTGGTTATCTCTAATCGAGAATTGTTTTGTGTCGAAAACAATCGTAACATCGAGTTCAGTAATCTTGCTGAAGTTAATGTTATCAATAAAGATTGAAGAACTCCTTTCATCGACTTCGTGGTTCACGACATACTCCCCGAAGATCCTAAGGAGGCTACAAGTATTCGACGACGATCTTTACGATTCTACTACAACCAAACCACTAAGACTCTCTATCGACGGACTTATGATGGCCTACTTTTGCGCTGTCTAGCTGGTGATGAAGCAAAACAAGTACTGTATGAAGCTCACGACGGTGTCTGCGAAGCACATCAACCCGGTCCTAAACTACAAGATCGCATCCGACGCATGGGTTACTACTGGCCCTCCATGGTATCTGATGCCATTGAATATGCAAAAAAATGTCGAGCTTGCCAAATCCATACAGATTTCATTCATCAACCTTCAAAATTTCTACATCCGACAGTTGCTTCCTGGCCTTTCGAAGCTTGGGGCATGGATGTCATAGGTCCTATTAATCCTCCTTCTTCTAGAGGACATCGATTCATACTGGCAATAACGGACTACTTTTCCAAGTGCGCTGAAGCTATACCTCTGGCTGAAGTCAGGACCAGTAGCGTTATCAACTTTGTCAAACACCATGTCATCTACAGATTCGGTGTACCTCGAAGGATCATTCATGACAATGGACCTCAATTCATCAGCCAGAAATTTACCAGATTCTGTGATGATCACCGGATTGACAACGTCGCCTCGACTGCCTACAATCCTGCCGCTAATGGTTTAGTTGAAGCTTTCAACAAAACTATTATCAATCTTCTCAAAAAGTTTGTATCTACTAACAAATAGAATTGGAGTGAAAAGCTTGGCGAATGTCTATGGGCCTACCGAACTACGGTCCGCGACCCAACAGGTTTTACACCTTTCTCTTTGGTATATGGCTGTGAAGCTGTTCTTCCTCTGGAACTTCAAATTCCTTCTTTAAGGATTGCTATTGCTAACGAGCTCACTACAGAGAACAATGATCTTCTTCGACTTCAAGAATTAGAGGCACTTGATGAGAAGCGGTTAATGGCTCAACAACATATTGAGTTATACCAAGCTCGCATTTCTAAGACTTTCAACAGTAAAGTTAAGGTCAGAGCCTTTCAGCAAGGAGAACTTGTTTTAACAGTCAAACGTCCTATGACTATGATTCATATGAGCAAAGGCAAATTCGACGCAAAGTGGGAAGGTCCCTACGTTGTAAGCAAAGTCTTCTCAAATGGAGCTTATCAACTTTCAGAACTGGATGGACGAATTGCAATTATGCCTATCAATAGCAAGTTCCTTAAAAAGTACTATGTGTAAATGTAAATGCTTGTAAATCATCAGACAAGTTCAAGTTCATAAATAAATTTTATTTCATCATGAATGATAGTACATGATATTAAGGGAAATCACTATCATCCTTCTTAACATTGGGACGCGGACCACTACCGTCCTTCTCGAAGACACGGTCAGCAAAAGAGCCGAGAACCTCTTTGCTGGAGCCCACGAGGAATTTGCAAGCAGCCAGCCTCATGGCCTCTTCTTCTTCAGTCTTTTCTGGTTCAAGCAGGAAGTCCAAAATATCTCGCGGTAGTTTTGGTGCAGACGAACCTTCGCCTGCTTCTGCCTATTTTGGCTGAACCAGTTCGGCCGAACATTCTTCAACGCCTTCTTCAACCTTCGGGGCGAGTTCAGTCGTCTTGGGTGCATCTCCAGACGACATTTTTATGTTAGAAAAGTGGAAGTGCTCCTTTCTGCTAAATTTTTGTTCTATTTATAGGCAGAGATTCTCCAAATAACGAAGGGATACATTCATCCGACGGTTCATCCGTTCATTCACATTCACCTGACGGTTCACCCGTTCATTTACTATCACCCGATTCATCCGTTCACATTCATCCGACGTTTCGCCCGTTTATTCACATTCACCTGACGGTTCACCCGTTCATTAATCATCATTTGACGGTTCATCTGTTCATTCACTTCCATCTGACGGTTTGTCCGTTCATTCCATCATTCGACGGTTTACCCGTTCCTTATGACGATTTATTTCGTTCACACCTTTTTGACGATTCATTTTCGTTCATTTAATCATTTACATCAGTAACTTATCATCCTTGATTAATTATCTATTGAAATAATAATATTCGATATATTCTGCCACGTCTATATTACCTCTGAGCAGATATAATGAATATAATTATTTTCCTACAAAATTCAGAAATATATCATGTCTTGTACCTCTGAATATATTTTCTATATCTATTATTTATATCTGAGCAAGATATGCAATAAATAATAGAGCCATAACAAAAATGTCTTTTATTAATCAAAATATGAGACATTACAAAAAAAACACAAATGTGCTACCAAAGATACAAAAAGTTCTTTCTAATGAGGTGGAGGTGTTATCAGACTAGCAATTTGTTATTTCAGAGTCTGTAGTCGCTCTTCACGAGATGACATCACTATCCTTCTGGCTTCTTCCATCACGGTTTTTTTATTGAAAGCAGGCATGGCCACCATTCGGCGAGTAATCTCAGCATTATGAGCTGCCACGTACTCATCCCTTTCTTGAATCAGAGCATTGAATTGTTGAGTTGCAAGTTGATGATCAGTAATTTTATTTTCTAATTCCTCCTGGAGACGAGCAATCTCTGCCCTAAATTCAGCAGCTCTTTTCTCTTTTCTCTCAGCCATCAAAGTCACTGATTCTAGATTGGACTGATACTCAGCAGATTTTACAGAGATAGCCTCCAAAAGGTTCTGGAGATTCACCCTTTCAATGTCAGCTGCCTGAGCCAGTTGTTCGAATTCTGCCTGCACTAGAGACTCCCCGTCTCCTTGGTTGAGCTCTTTATAGTTTATGATGGAAATCTCTAGCTTATTCAAAATATGATCCAGGAAAGTGGCCTGAGCCTCGTCACCTTGTTCTCGGATAGCCCTTACTAAGAGAGAGGTTGGACCCCTAACCATAAAAAAATCAGTACCCTCTTTTTCCATCATTCTATTTACTAGAGGTCCCAAAGACTCAAAAAAGCATCTGGTAAAAGATTGGATCACAAGATTATTAATTGCTATAGCACCAGGAGTTGCAGCTACTCCTGTTGATGACGAGGCCGCAGGATGTTCAATCTCTGGCATCTAGACAGCGGGCTTTTTGAATAAAGGAGCCAAAGTGGAGCTAGTTGCCCCTCCTGGTTGTTCCTCTGCAAAAGTAAAAATTATCATTTTGCCTGTTGTTTGCTATTGTCCAAGAAGATTAAAGATGTAAACTGTCTTACCATGGTTGAATCCAGCAATGAGCCTGTCATCTGCTTGAATAGACTCTAGCCGAGCAGAAGTAGCTTCAGCCATAACAGCTTGGCTACTGCCCGCTTCAGAACCACAGGATAAATGAAGACTGCTACTAACAATCACCGTCTTTATAGGCACTATGTCCGTGCACGTCGGAGGTATTAAAGGAGTCTCAAGATCTGCAGGAAATACAAATAAAGACGTTAGCTATCAATCTATTTAAGAGGAGATTGCTAATTTCATTTTATGCCTTGAGGACCAGTGGCGGGAGTTTCTTTCGGAGCTTCTTTATCTGCTACTTTTTCTGGAGATACTTCTACCTCAACATCCTCTTCAGAATTTAAGGTATCAGTGACGTTTTCTGGAACTTCTACCTCAACATCCTCTTCAGGATTTAAGGTATCATCGACAGTATTAGGAGATCTATGCACTTCATCATCCCTTTCAAGATCTTGCATATATTCATCAATATTCTCGGACGAAGAGCTCTTCTCATCTTCACCTTCTTCTGGTGCATTCCCGCTGGTAGTTGCAGCTTGGTCAAAAGAGTCTTCTAGCGGGCTGTAGTTGCAATCTTCTAGAGCTGCAATCACTTCACGATCTTCCTCTTCACGGAGGGTCCTAGGAGTAGGAGAAAGTTGAGTCGTCTCCGCAACAGGTGAAAGAGATCGTACAACATCTTGCTCTTCCTCCATGATACTTCCTCTGGGTTCTTCGGCCTCAGTTCTCGGATCAGGATCTTTACTCTGCTCGATCTCTTCCCTATGTTCTGGACTAGGAGTTTTATTCCTAGGCTCTGAAATAGGAGTGGAAGATGGCATAGTGAATCCCGCCGCAGCATCCACTACTATTGAAGACGGGGCTCGTCTAGAAGGAGAGGTCATTCGATTTCTTCTTTGGGCCAGCTTCTTTCTTTTCAGATGCCTCTCAGGGCTCTCTATATTTATAGTCTCGACTTGTCTTTGGATAGAGGTCGGTGTGGTAGCCTCTTCTTGCTAAATTGTCTCGGCCAGCTGCCGAGATTGAGATCTAGTGGTAATCTTTTCAGAAGAATGATCTAAGATCAGTTTCTTCTTTGCTGCCGGAGCGGGGGGCTCCTCTCTTCTCCTCTTCTTGGCTGGAGATTTACCCACCTTCAAAGAAATATGCAATGGTGCGTTAACCTCTTCAGGGAACATAGCGTCCCTTGAAGCTTCCAGGGGTGCATCTACTGGTTCATGCACCTCATCATTTCCTGGGAGTGACATGGCGATTCCTTCCCTCTTCAATCTTGTTGAAGACGCGAAGCTATCCGCGAGATTAAAATTCTCACAAAGGTGTTCGAAGATGTATAGAATACTGAGTATGTAAATAGCATCCGAGGGCCATGATTGCTATTTACTGGCATCGAGAACGTTACTTTCGTATCTCAGGCATTATAATAAGCCCAAGCTCGGGCCCCATCTATCAAAAAACCCTTTCCTTGAAGGCATGTGATAGCATTTCCCACATGGAATTGGTCATACCCGAACTACCGAACAAATCAACTGGGAGATATGGCTCTAAATAACATTCATCTTCAAACCGATACACCAAATGGGACGGTCGATTTGTCTTCAACCACTAAAAAGCTGTACGGCTCAAAGGTTGCATCTTTGAGTCAATCATATTTGTCGGCATTTGTTCATATCCAGCAGGAGGAGGAGTGCAACAAAAGTTCCATCCTTTGCTCAGGTTCAGAGCATATCTACAATCTCTCAGAGTAGTGTATTTCCACTTACCATGAGAGTATCTACGCAAAAAGCTGTCGTCGACCGGTCCCATGCCGGGGTCCATCAAAGTAGGATAGTGAATAAGCAACCACCCAAATAGATATGTATACGGCAATTCCAACTGATGAAATTCTTTTTCACCCTTAGCTTTCAGCATCAGATCGACGTACAGACGAAGACCGGCATTCAACCTACAAGTCATCGCTGACAAAAGATCCATCTTGTAGCCGAAGACTAATCTAACGGCGGCAAAAAGAACACCACGATGGAAGCGGTCTATAGCACTCGATCCCGGGACTACAAACCGACGGAGCCAATATGTCAGAAACCCTGCTAATTGGGCTTCTTTTGACATAAATCTATATCCTACTCTCAAATAACTCTCGAGAGTATCTTCTTTCTTCAAAGGAGGACATTGATGATCATCCTTCATCTCTTCATCCAAATCCCCGCATTCCTCTATCAGTTTCACTACGTCACTGCTGCTCAATGGTCTAAAGAAGTCAGGATAGCATCTATCATGTTCCTTGGTCTTCGGTTCTTTAATGTGGTTAAGGAACAGATAAGACAACCATTTTGAGGAATAGCAGGTATTTGATGTAGCACTTTTGTAGAATAGAGAACAGATTTTATAATGACATAGCAGTTCTTCGAAGACTGCTACCATTTCTGCGTTCTCTTTTCGGAGTTTGTCCAACTCATCATTTGTTGGGACAAATTCTTCATATGGGGCATCTTCCATTGGCAAGTAAGAGATGTACTGCATCTCATAAAGTGCAAACCCGATTTCTCTGCCAGGAGTCATGAAAGTCCATGTTCTGTAATTGTACCTTTCTGCTAGAGCCAAGAACAGATGCGGGTTGGGGGCAAAACCATAAACAGTGGCATGCACTGCTTGGTACAAGTTGATTTGTTGAAGTTTGTTTTCAAACTTGGTCAGAATCCAGTTTGCTATGCAGTTCCATCTCTTAAAATCTAGATTCACCAATCCAGTTAATCTGATGTCCTGCTCAGAATACCTTCCTTCGACCTTCGTAAACTCATTTACGAATATTGGAGTTCTGACAGGCATTAACAAGG
Organism: Iris pallida; assembly: GCA_029216955.1. NCBI lineage: Eukaryota > Viridiplantae > Streptophyta > Magnoliopsida > Asparagales > Iridaceae > Iris > Iris pallida. The sequence goes on from JANAVB010042618.1 coordinate 33,895,138, forward strand.
AAGAATTCTCCGGCGGAATACAACCGGGTTTTAAACCTCTTAACAAGACACTGTACCGTTCTGAGGAACTGTAAAACATGTCCTTCTTGTTCGGCCCCTTCTTCACAAAAATCCTTCCTGGACAGGCATCTTGGAAAGGTGTAAGGTTCCATTCCATCTTCCTCGGATAGCTCGCATGAGCATACCGGGATAAGGGGAGGCAGCAGGAAATATCTGGTATCGAGAATGACTTATCCGTCTGATGGACAATCCTTTCTTCCATCCTTGGTCTCGGTTGAGAGCTTTTTTCAAAAGCATCGCCGAACAGGAATAATGGCTTCTTGTGAATGACAGCGTCTGCTGACTCCAGAGGTTGTCCATTCATCAAACATTGCAGTGTCTTATTATCTTGGGATATTAAAATACCTAACGGAAGGTTGGCAGATCATATTGAGGATAGTGCACATGAGATAGGTCCTCTTTGTATTCTGACTCTGAGAGGGTCCCTACAAAGTCCTCATATTCGGGATCTTCTCTAGTATTAACTGCATCAGACAGAGAAAACAAAAATTCAGTACAAGTCAAGTCAAAAATTTTGTCATCAGACTGCGCAACATCAGATTGCGTAATATCAGATTGCGCAATAATCTGATTGCGCAAACAAACAGTCGTCAGTTTGCGCTGATAGTCTCGCGCAAACCAGCAAATTGTGCTGACTTTAGCCAGCACAGTTCAACCGATTGCACAGACAGTCGTCCTTCATAAAAATGAAGAATGAACTGATTTGTGCAACCAGAACCCTAAAAAGGGTGGCGCAGTATGATCACATCTCTAAAAAGAGATAGATTCTGAAGGAACAGTGAAATCAAAATTCTAAAAAGAGTTTTTGATTAGGTCATTTACCTCGCAGCGCTGGATGAGTAGTTTTGTGACGAGAAGCATGTCGCGCACCCCTAGCCGATGACTCGGCGGGGTCCTTGCCCTTAGCAGCGACGGAGGATCGTCGGGGAGCCATCGAGATTGTTGGAGAAGAAAGGAAGAAAGAGCTCGAAAACTTTTCTCTCAAGTGCACGAAGAAAGCAAGTAAAGAACACTTCGAAGGAATTGAAGAGCTATTTATAGTTTTTCAAATCGAAACGGCCGCCTTAGATTGCGCCTAAAAATGGGGCTAATCCCTCAGATTGTGCAGACAGCTCACTACATGCGCAAATTGATTTCAATTTCAAAATTCAAAGTATTTCGAAATTTTGAATAAATTCAACTTTCAAAAACTTTGAAGGGGGTCTTGTAGGTCCTAAAAAATCAAGTTGCACACATCAACAAAGTCAGAAAATCAAGAAATACAACTTTCAGATGAACTGCGCAGACATCAGATTGTGCATCCTTCAGATTGCGCACGCTAGACTGCGCACACTCCCAAGTGCGCATGCTGACGTGGCAAAAATCATCATTACCTGACACAATCAAATCTTCCTGACAGCTGACAGCACGAAGAACGAGGAGGCTGTTCGTTTATTGCGTCGCACGGCGCTCGAGAATGGTTGACAGCTGGCAGCGCAATCCATTCCTGCGCAATCCAAGTCTGCGCAATCCAAAGCCAGCGCAATTCAGTGTGCGCGTTCTATCAACACAAAAGACAAAATACACATGGTATTCATGCCATCGATTGTTCATTACGTGGCAACCGTCTATGCACGATCATGCGCATTTCAATCAAATAATGCCATGTGTCCAAGACAGTTGGCCCATGATCCAGCAACTGCCTACGCAGTCTATTGTTGCGCAATCCAATTGTTGCGTAATCCATCGTGCGCAGTCCATAATAACTAAAAGTTAGTTATTTTTTAGAACTCTATAAATAGAGTTTTAAGTCTCCATTCAAGGGGGTCAGAGAGAAATCAGAGATCAGATCATAAAGAGTTCAGAGAGTTCATGAGTTCTTGCCCAAGTGTTGCTGCATTCTTCCGAGGCTTTTGCCTTCAATTTCCGAGGCTTTTGTCTTCAATTTTCGAGGCTTTTTGCCTTCAATTCTAGAGTTGTCTTCAACTTCAGAGGCTATCATCTTCAAAGTTCATATCGTCCAAGAGATAAAGCAATCGTCTTCTAGATTGGATTCCTACAGTTGTACTTTCCCAGAATTCAAATTATAATCTTTTACAAAGTTTGTATCAATAAAGTTCTATAATTTTGTTTTTGCAAACACTCGTTTCATACCATGCCACCAGAAGGTCGTACGCAAATCTTTATACATTTTTGTACTTTCCGGGGGCAACGAATACTTGGCATAATGGGCCTCCGTCAAGATTTCTTTCCGGAGTTCTTCATCCTTCGGGACGCATAGCCTCTCCTTGAGTCGCAACGATCCATCCTCGTGCATGGTGAAGTTGCTTGCTTCACCCATTTCCATTATTTTGCCAATCTTAATCAAGAACTCATCCGTCCTCTGTGCTGTCTTTATCTTTTCCAACAAACTCGGCTCAAGTTGAAGTTGAGCCAGTTGTGCATTACGGCCACAAATATGGAGCTCAATTCCTATGCTCTCTAATTCCTCCAGTATTCGTTTGTCAATACTGATTGCTCCTATGAACTTCCGACTCAACGCATCCGCCACCATATTGCCTTTCCCTGGGGTATACGCGATCGTCAAGTCAAAATCTTTTATAAGATCCAACCAACGTCTTTACCGTAAATTTAAATCCTTTTGAGTAAAGATGTACTTCAGGCTCTTATGATCGGTGGAGATCTCGCAAGCCACTCCATACAAGTAATGATGCCATAATTTTAATACAAATACTATCGCTACCAATTCTAAATCGTGCGTTGGATGATTTTTCTCGTGCGGCTTAAGCTGTCTCGAGGCATATAATATCACTTTTCCTCTCTGAGTCAACACACATCCCAAACCCAATCCGGACGCATTACTGTATATCTGGAATCCCTCGACACCGTCTGGAAGTGCAAGGATTTGAGCTGTCATGAGGCATTGCTTCAGGTTTTGAAAGCTAGCCTCGCACTCATCAGTCCAATCTAATGCAACTCCCTTCTGGGTTAGCTGAGTTAAGGGCGCTGGCACTTTCAAAAAATCCTTGACAAACTTCCTGTAGTAGCCTACCAAGCAGAGGAAACTTTGGATCTCGCTCGCCGACATGGGTTGCTTCCAATCTACTACTGCTTCAATTTTCTTTGGGTCAATGGACACACCTTCTTTCGAGATAACGTGTCCTAGGAACGACACGCTACTCATCCAAAACTCACACTTGCTCAACTTGGCATAGAGTTGATTTTCTCGTAGAGTCTGTAATACTGTTCTCAAATGCTCTACATGGTCTTCTCTGCTCTTCGAGTAGATTAGGATATCATCGATAAATATGACCACAAATTTATCCAAAAAGGGCCGGACGACTCTTTTCATCATATCCATAAAAGCGGCAGGGGAGTTGGTTAGTCCGAAGGGCATGACCAAGAATTTATAGTATTTATATCTGGTTCGGAATGCGGACTTAGGAATGTCATCGGGGTTGATCTTCAACTGATGATAGCCTGAGCGAAGATCAATCTTTGAAAATACAGATGCCCCTTGCAACTGATTGAAGAGGTCATCTATTCGAGCCAATGGGTACTTGTTCCGAATTGTAACTTTGTTTAGCTCGTAATAGTCGATGCACAGCCGCATCGATCTATCTTTCTTCTTCACAAATAGCACCGAAGCACCCCATAGTGAAACACTGGGTCTGATATATCCCCTGTCCAATAATTCTTGTAGCTGTACTTTGAGTTCCTTTAATTTAGCAGGCATCATCCTGTACGGAGTCCTTGAGATCGGACGAGCGTCTGGAAATGTATTGATAGTGAATTCAATCTCTCGATCCGGAGGCATTCCGGGTATCTCGTCAAGAAATACATCAAAAAATTCTGCCACGACTTCAGTGTTAGCTGAGTCTGCACCATTCTTGCGTGTGTCTCGAACAGAAGCAAGGTACCCTTCGCAGCCAGAATGTAGCATTCGTCGGGCCGTAGTAGCTGAAATCACCATCGATGCCTTCGCCGACGAACTGGCCGAGTAAGAAAATTCTGTTCTCTGGGTAGTCGAAACATAACTCATTTCTTCGCACAGTCAATCGTCGCACAACATATACTTAACCAATCCATTCCCAGAATGATATCATAATCCTTCATATCTAGCACGACTACATCCAATGGTAGCTTTCTCTCCCCGATACATATGTAACCATCCCTACATATCATGTTAGTAGGCATCTCTACTCCTGATGGAGTACTAACACTAAGATATATATTCAATATTGACATTTTGATTTCATGTTTTCTAACATAGTCTTCAGATATCAAACTATGTGTAGCACCAGAATCAAATAAAGTACGTGCAGGAATGACATTAAATAATAATATACCTGTCACGGCAGTATCTGATGCAAGTGCTTCTTCCTGAGTCAATACAAAGACTCAGCCCTGAGCACCGAGCCTCTGATTCTGTGGTGGCTGATGGGGTCGTGGTGCCTGTCCACGATTCTGTTGATGCTGGTGGTGATGCGGCTGCCTCAGAGGGTTCTGGTTGCCCCTCCCTAGATAGTTGCGAGACATATGGCCGAATTGACCACACCTATAGCATCCTCCCTCTAAGACATTGCACTCGTTAGCAAAGTGCCCTCTGTTGCGGCACTTGTTGCAGAACGGCCCAATCGGATTGGGTCGCTGATAGCCATCGAGATTCCGACGCTTTGGTGCCTCATATCTACCCTCGTTGTTCGGTCTCTTATTATGCAGATTCTGCACCGACGCTTGCACTGGTGCCGTCGTCGGATAGTATGGGTCCAATTCCTTTGCGTGCTCATAAAACTCCTAAAAAGACTTATACTTCTGAACCACAACTTGAGCCTTCAGAGCAGGCCTCAAGCCCTGCTCAAACCGACGAGCCTTAGATGCTTTGTCAGTAAACTTCGTGATTGTATACTGAGTCAGTCTTGAAAACTCTGCCTCATACTCCTTCACCGTCAAGTTTTCCTGTTCGAGTTTCTGGAATTCCAATTCTTTAGCTCGCTGCTCAGTCGAAGAGAAGTACTGAGCCAGAAAGGCCTCTCTGAACATCTGCCAGGAAATTTTTGTTGTCCCATTCACCCCCGCAAGGATCCTTTACTGACCTTGACACCAGTAGTGTGCGTTGGAAACCAGCAGTAGTTTCACACACGATACCCTCTTGGATCCAACGATACCCAAAGCTTACAGGTGGTCCTCCACTTCAACTAGCCAATCCATAGCAATGGTGGCTTCTTCTGTCCCTTTGAATTCTTTGTTGCAGCTTTTCTTGAACTTTGTAATGTCGGTCACAGTAGTTGTTTTCTTAGCCGCCGGAGGTTCCTCTGCCTCTACAAGCTCGCTCTCCCGAGAGACTGGAGTGCCTTGAGCCCCATTATTCACTGCTGATCGGACCAACTGTTGCAGGGTATCTAGCTTCTTTTGTTGGGCTTCAAATTGCTTTGCATTTTGCCTCTGTTGGCTTTCCATCATAGCCCGTATCCTCTCCATCGGGTCGGTTGAGGCTACCGCCCTTGAGCTACTCGCGTTGTTCATGGTATCTGCCTTCGTCATCTCTGCAAAAATAGAGAAGCTTGTTAGTCTCATAAAATATTTATGGAGTTATTATATGGAACATCTCATTTCGGGACATTTAAAACCAAAGTTTTTTAAAAATAAATAAAGCTTGTGTCATTTTCGAAATCTCAAAACCAAGAAATTCCCAAGAAAGTAAAGTCGTGCTCTGATACCAAACTGTCACGCCCCGATTCGGGGACTCGTTTGCCTCCGCTTTGATTCACGCCGAATCGTTCGTCCTCGCTAAGGCGTGATGCCGTACAAGTCTGGAATTACACTTGTACAAGGCGTGCTCGTGTTCCTTTTATAAAAGAGACATTTTGAATAGAGATTCGTAGCAGGTTAACAAAAAAGTTTGGACAACACAAATATGATCTGAAATAAGTTCTTTATTGATATCTTTGAAATTACATGAAAACATAAGGTTCTCAAACAGCTGAGATGAAATGCCAAACTTGGCTACAACTTGCAAAAATATTGAAATGAGATACAACTTGTTCCATACATCATATCCCTTTATTAATAATGCGGCAATAACCACCTTCAACAAAATGCCTTCTTCTTCAAGTGAAAACTTCAAGAATGTACGAAGCTTCTAAAGAGTCGGACAACAAGCCTTCAGCGTCTAAGATGATCCACTAGGTTTTCGGCACATGTGGAGACGTGGGTCAGTACATTGCCACATATGTACTGGTGAGCGGCCGTAACTAATCTTACCATAAATCAACAGTAGTAAAATTACATGAATATTTACTATTGATTTGTTATCTTTCTATTTTGCCTTAGGGTCCATTAATAATTCATATATTTGATGAAAAATATAAGAAGCACACAGTGATGTTAGAAACATAAGCAATTCATGTTGTTCTAACATAAGGAAATCATATTGATCACCAATTTGGTGAATCTTACCCACGGTCGATAGCCATCCCTGCAAATATTTATGAATACCACTTACTCTGCATGTACAAGATATTGTTAGCTATGACAACTCTCTATATAAAGGTCGCTGGCGACACGCCATCTTGGACCGTCTTACTGGTATAACGGTACCCTTGCAGTGCAGGTAGCTAACCCCACTGCAAGTCCCGTATACCGATGCCAGTACATCAGCATCAATCCTTTTTCCCAATAGGACGAACAGGGTCCGTGGCCGCGTATTAACGTTCTGGGAACTACCTTGTATACAAGTTGTCCATGACCATGCACGCAATGCAACTTAACTAATAAGAGACATAACATGCATGATAATAGCATCTTCCACACATAGTCATAGTTCTCATTTCATCTTGCCATTTTTCCATCTTACCATCTTACTTTGAGCCATAGGCTCGTATAATCATTCCTTCGAATCAAAGTCTGATATACTTACCGTCCAATACTTGGGTCTTTGCCTAACCTATTCAACGATTTATATTGCAACATACAAGCATCATTTAATTTGCAACATAAGCCTAGCTATGTGATAATTTATCTTTCATTATCTTTCCGAGTTATTACTAGGCATCTTTTATTAAGCACCGAACGCAATAACAAGTCTACCATTGTTATGTGCGAAGATTAAGGATCGTTGAAGGATCAAAGCCACTGTCACGACCCGCACCCTAGAGTTAGGGCACGAGAACGTAACTACGCCCAGCCTACGCCGCAGTGTCGGCGGTAGTACGCTGTCCTAGGTCTCAATGCATCTAACAGTATAAGACTGAACAGTTTATACTCCCCGAATGGGGGTGACATAGCAGATACAAAATCAATCACATCTAAGGTAGAGCATGATAAGGATAGATAAAACATGAAATCCAAAATAAATACAGGAGATAGAAGTCTAAGTGTCTAAGATACATGAACCCAGAAGTACATCTCAAAACTAGGTTAAAGATACAGTAATCCACAAAGTAAATACAACTCCAGACAAAATGAAATAACTACCTAAACAAACCCTACTGTGTCTCCTCTAGGCTAGTAGGCAACCTCCAAGCTATCTGTAAAATTTATCAACAGGTCCAGTCAGGACTGGAGCGAGCACAGTACATCTCAACAGATCATAGCAGGTTAGAAAACATATAACATGCAGTAAAGTAAGATACAGGTACTGAAGAAAAGCAGTATGTAAACAGGAAGAGTTGTAATAGAAATATCTACTATACATAGAGAACTAGTATGTGACTAGTGAGTCAGAGTACAATATGGACATGTAAATGGCATAGGAGATTCTGATAAGACACTAAGGATGAGATTCTGATAAGAAACTACTGGTGTATTATTCATATGCCCAATTCTACTCCTCCGTACCCCAATCAATACACAAGGATCTATACAGGTTATGTTATTGTACAAGATATCACATAGGGGCCCATATAGGGTGCACGTGATAGTATACATGGGGGCTCCGTGAACCTGAGAGTACAAAGTTCACCGGAGTGCACATGTAATGAAAGCACAGGAGTACACGATGTAAGTGAAACGCACAAGCACAATGTACCCGATGCTCCCGAGGGGGATAACATCGCATGTAGAGATCCATATAGTACCAATCCGTGTGACCAACGTGACAGTACAAGTAAAGTAATCTACTGCAGGTAATAATTCTAAGCAGGATATGAAATGATCAGAGAATGTACTCGCCTTGATAACCTGAACAGCTGATAAGTATAGGAGGTCCCACTGAAGCCACAGAGTCCTATTTAAAGCAACACAGGTTACAAGGTGTTCAAGTTAAATAAATGAATCCCTACAGGCAATCTATATTATTCTAGGTTCTTCTAAGTCAAAACAACTCTAGGTCGACTCCGGTCAATAATCTAGTCAAACTAGGTTTAGTGTTGACTTATAGTTGACTTTGGGTCAACTGGTCAACTCTGGTCAAACAGGGTCAATTCTAGTATAATATAAAGTGTACTTCGTTATTTGTACGTCGAAACTTACGACACGCAAATCGAGATAAGAAGATTATCGGTAAGGTTGATAATCTTATTATAGTGATCCACGTGTCCAACTTGTCAATTTCAGCGATGTGAGATCACTGGAATTGGCTGATCTCAGTTTCGTTGTACTAATCCCGAAATACGAACATTATATGAATTAATTATTAATTACTTATAAAAAGGTTAAACTCAGAAAAATTATCAACAAACATTGTCGGACGATGAAATGAACATCGCCAACGTGTCCAGAACGGTCAAATTAGCTAGGATAGCCTACCCAACGATCCAATTTGGACACAAGGGCAAAAAGATAATTTCGGGTCAAAACGGTGTCCGTGTCGGAGCCGTTTTGCACCGAAAAATGTGCAAGAAAACAAGTCTATAAAATATAACAAATTATATGTCCACGCAACCAGAATGACGATACGAATCCAACGGTATCTCCAGAATTGGATTCCGTTGACCCGATCTCAATTTGGTCCGTTGACCAAAACTTGGAATTCCGGTTTGCACGAAAATGCGTGCCGGAGCCAAAGTTCTTAAAACTCAGTAAACTACCTGTCAACGAGTCCAAAATGATGATACGAACTCAACGGTATCTCCGGAATTGGATTCCGATGAGCCGATCTCAAAATGACCCGTTGACCCAGATATTGGTATCCGACTTGCACCGAAATACGTGTCAGACCCAATGTCCACCAAAACCTAGCAAATTATATGTCAACGAGTCCAGAATGACGATACAAACTCAACGGTATCTCCGAAATTGAATTCCGATGAGCCGGCGTCAAAAAGTCCTGTTGACCCAGAAAGTGGGACCCGCTTTGCACCGAAAAACGTGCCCGGGCCCACATTCTCCAAATCTAACAAATTTTATATAAAAATATGCCAGAACGACGCCACAAGTCTAATGGTGGTGTCAGAAATGAAATCTGGAGTCCCGTGCTCAAAAATGGAATTTTACAAGTTGGAAATTACGAATTCGGACGACCAACTTTGGCGTCGAATTCAACCAATCAAACAAGCTCACAATGAAACAAAACTGGAGGGGTAGTAAGAGGGTTATACCAGCTTCACACCGGAACTGGTAGCACGCCAAACGGAGCTACGATGGAGGAGATACAAGCTGACGAAGTTGGCCCCGCAAAATTGTCCAAATTTAATACAATTTAAACGGTCAACTTGGTGGCCGGTTTTCATGTATCAAACGATAAAATCAACGGACAAAAATTGACAGGAATGAAGGTGGATATACCGAGATTGCGACGGAGCGAAAAAATCGCCGATCCAACGGTCGGATCTCTGGGAAAATGTGCACAAAGTCGCTGCGACGGAGCGCCAAAACGGACTCAATCTCGCGTGCGTCACGACGGGACGTCGTGCAAAACACACGAATCGCCTCGACGGCGCATCCCGGAGGACGTTGGCTGCCATGGGGCCTACCCCAGTGGTATGCCCGAGGGAGGGGGCCACCCACGATGGGTCGCCGGAGTACGGTGGACGACGGCGGCGCGTCCAAGCCCCGCGCGCGCGTGCAGATCTGTGCGCGCGAAGCCACTGCTGGTGGGCGCCGTGCTCGGCCTGCTGCCAGCGCGGCCTACGCGGGGCGCGCGTGGCCAGGCCCGGCGAGGCCAGGGGCTGGTGGTGGCGGCTGTAGGGGATTTGAATGGTGGTGGCGCTCGGTTGATAGGTGGTCGGCCGGATGGAGTTGGAGGAGGAGGAGAAGATCGGGTGTTGGCCGACGGCCTGGAGGCCGGCCAAGGGGCATGACCGGAGCCAAGCTCGGCCAGGGAGGAGGGTGGTCGGGCATGGTGAAGGCTATGGAAGGATGATGATGGAGATGATGGTGATGATGGTGAGGATGGTTGATGATCCATGGGAGGAGGAGGAGAAAAGGAGAGGAGAGGTGGCCCGGTTCATGGAGGGAAGGAGAAGGAAGGAAGTGAGGTGGTCGGGGTGAGCCCGAGCCAAGGAGGAGGAGGGAAGTGCTGTCGGGGTGAAGGAGCTGTGGAGGTTTTTGTTGTGTGAGTTTTTGTTGTGTTGCATGGAAAAGTGAGAGAGAGAAGGAGAGATGAAGTTGTGCCATTAATGAGAGAGAGAGAAAAGCAATTTTGGGAGTTAGGGCCGGCTACCCATGTGCTGTGAGGAGTTGGGAAAAAAGTGAATGAGGGAAAATAATGGTGAGGATTTCTTAGGATGATCAATGGCTAGAAAATAATTAGAGAAATAGGTTATTCCAAGAAAAATACATCAATGGAAAATTTCCCATTAAATATTAGAAATAGGTAAATTGAGAAATTGATATTTTTGGGCAATAAATATGAGGGTGTCCCGATGGAGGGCAACATGGAGCTGGACTGGACTCGGTGGAGCCGGATTGGATCAAAACTGGACATTGTGCAAAAATAGAATTAAAATTAGGTGTTGATGATCATGGGCAAATAAGTAGCACATGGAGATTCCAATAAATAGGACACAAGTGGCGGACGGATAGTAGGCTCAATATGGACCATATCCATAGTTGGGGCTGACAGGTTTTGGTCGACAGGGGACCCACAAATCAAGTTGGAAAATGAATGTGACGCCGTGGCGTGAAATAAAATCGGGTCACGTGTCGGGAAAGTTGTGCGAATCAAATGGAGCCCGAAATGACGTGTCTGAGTGGAAAACGAAGGTCATGGGTGACGAGCGTCTCGAGTAGATCATCAATGAGGAGTTGGTTTCAAGGAAATGACTGGTCTGGCGCTCCCAATTTAAAAGTCATGGTAACGCGCTGAAAATGATCAAAGAAAAGGGTGGGAAATTAAATATCAATCAAATGGTCTAAACCGACCCGAAGTTCAGCGAAGCAGAAAGAGTACAAGGGAACAAGTTTGGATGGGACACTATATACCGTCATGAAGGTAATCGTGTCCACTCCAAAGCTCGTGAAGAAGATTTCCAGAGTTGAACATCCCTGATACTCCAAATATCAAAGGCATGAAAAGTACACTTACAGATAAACAAATAAAATAAACTATTTATCAAAACCAAATAATCAGGAAAATAAAATAAAATGAAAAAATTTCAACCCGAAATTCAGGGTGCTCACATCCTACCCACCTTATAAAAATTTTGTCCTCGAAATTAAAATGTCCCTACTCCCTCTAGGTCAAACCCCCAAAATCAAAGTCCCAGGACTTAAACAAATCATACCATCAAATAAAAGAACGGCATACAGGGTCATGGCATACGGTGACAGTGAAGTCTCATCTAGGTTTACTAGTCATGCTAACCAACGGTCATAGGGTATCAAACACACAAGCAATCGTTAGGTTGCTAAAATAGAAAAGTTACAGAAATAACAAATCATCAAAACTATAAGGTTGTCTACCACCCCATATGAAAACTGGTACTCATAAAAAATAAAGGAAGGTAACTACCAATCATCTGAAAAAAGTACTATCCCAAGAAAATCAAAATCACAAGTTAAAGAATCGAAAGTCACTTGCATTGAAATCCAATCACAATATATATACAGAGAGAGCGTTAGAGAGGGAAAACTAGCATCATGTGTATGGGGACATGTTCATACGGTTAGATAGTTGGCATGTGTGTACGTGAATACATATGAAATTGTATATGAGAAATTGAGTTCCAAATCAACAGCTATCAAGTTACACTAATCATGGCATATTGGTTAACAATCTATAATACGCAACCTATTTAATCATAACATGCATGGCTAACCATATATATATATAAAAATAGAGACTTAGCCATGTATCTATATACGTTATAACATATATGCATAAACTCTATATATATCCTTATAGATATATAATCCTAACATAGAGGGGAAAGGTAAGGTTAAATGACATAATATACTATGTTAGAGTGTGTGTGTGTGTATCCTTGTACAGGGTTATAGCTCAGTATTGAAAGGTTAAATCCAGTTTTAGTTCAACATTTACATATAAAATCTGAAAACAAGCTAACATTTAAACCATGGAAAATATGAACATAATGCAATTTCAAAATTTAGGAGTTTGAAACATCACAACTAATCTCAATGGTCCTAACACATCCTAACATGATAGAAAAAAAATCCTAACATACTATCAATATATTTACCTACTCATACAGTTTAATATTACATGTTAAATCCGAAATTTAACTAAACATGGAAATCAATGTAAAAATGTTAACATGTAACTAGTTTTCAGAATTTTGGAGAACTTGAACATTAAAACCCAACTCAATGTTTATCACAAACTAGCATGTAAGAATATGAAACTTAAATTTATATCCTACTTCTCACAAGGTATATATCTCAAATGTTCCATTTAAGAAAATAAAACAGCAATTTGAACTAAACATTTGGAAACTCAGCATTAAGGTTAATATGTACACAGTCTTAAATTTGACAAATTTAAACACAAATTTTCAACCAAAAATTCTTTTGAATTGAAACCCTACGTATAACATACAGGTGCAGTTATGTAGACAAAACTAATAACATGAAATTTATATTTAAATTACGAATTTAAACATGGAAAAGCAGAGAACCAGAAATATTGGTTATGAAAATTTGGACATCAACAACATATAAATCAAGTGTAGCATGCATACGTGTTAGGCAAAGTGTCTGCTATATATATTCGTATACATATTCTCATGTCCCAATAAAAATTAATTTTTACATTAAGACTAACATTCAGATTCCTACCAAGATTGCAAGCAGGCGATTGACAAAATCAAGACAGTTTTATTATTATTACTTAATACAAAAATAATAGCAAGAAGAAATAACGATAAAATCTGTTTTGCTTATCTGTTTTAAAAAAACTATTTTGAAACCCAGAGCTAAATTATCAAATCTAAGGTAAAGTCTAGCAAAATCATCAATTTATTGTATTAAGAAAAATTCATAGAAGAAGTTACACAAAGGTTTATGAAAACAACTAAACTTACTCCTAAGTTAAATAATAGAAAACTAGACAACCAAACAAATAATAATTCTTTTTTTTTGATTGATTGAGAAAAAGTAGAGAAAACATGTTCAAAAATATTTAAGGTGCAATCTGATAATCATATGCGTCTATCCAGAATCATGGTACTCTAAATCCTCGTCATACTAGTAAGCAAGGCTACGATAATCACAGAGCCCTTGACTTATGCACATATCTCTAGAATCATGGTATTTAACATTTTTGCGGTGCCGCATGCTTGGCTGCGAAAACCTTAAATTTCTACACCCGAGAAATATATCCAGAGTCAGACTATATGTCCTCACCATGCTGGCTAATATGACTATAGAAGACTAGATTTCCATAACTTAGATGACCTAGCCCATATAATTTCATCTTGCCAAAAATTAAATTAAATCAATAATGAATACTCAAAAAAATCAAATCAAATTTATTAACGAACATCAAAATTCAAAAATGAACAAAATCCATCAAAATACAAACTCGAATGCAACAGCTATCATCAAAATTCAAAATTCGAAAATCTTCCATCAAAATAAATACCAAACTCAAATTTAATAATAATCCATAAAAATCAAATTCAACAACAGAAAATAAAGATAAAAGAATTCAAGGAAAAAGAGTTTTCAAATCGAAGTTAAATAAGATTCTCCAGGGTCGTCCCGGGAATCTCTCAAGGGTTCCTAACTATGATTGAGTACCTTCAAAATATATCCAAATCCTACTGCAGGCTGTAGTGGTACTCTAGTTCGAATACCACTACACTTTAGTCTCGACCTGCATGGGCCACCACTAAAAACGTGTCACGACCCGCACCCTAGAGTTAGGGCACGAGAACGTAACTACGCCCAGCCTACGCTGCAGTGTCGGCGGTAGAACGCTGTCCTAGGTCTCAATGCATCTAACAGTATAAGACTAAACAGTTTATACTCCCCGAATGGGGGTGACATAGCAGATACAAAATCAATCACATCTAAGGTAGAGCATGATAAGGATAGATAAAACATGAAATCCAAAATAAATACAGGAGATAGAAGTCTAAGTGTCTAAGATACATGAACCCAGAAGTACATCTCAAAACTAGGTTAAAGATACAGTAATCCACAAAGTAAATACAACTCCAGACAAAATAAAATAACTACCTAAACAAACCCTACTGTGTCTCCTCTAGGCTAGCAGGCAACCTCCAAGCTATCTGTAAAATTTATCAACAGGTCCAGTCAGGACTGGAGTGAGCACAGTACATCTCAACAGATCATAGCAGGTTAGAAAATATATAACATGCAGTAAAGTAAGATACAGGTACTGAAGAAAAGCAGTATGTAAACAGGAAGAGCTGTAATAGAAATATCTACTATACATAGAGAACTAGCATGTGACTAGTGAGTCAGAGTACAATATAGACATGTAAATGGCATAGGAGATTCTGATAAGACATTAAGGATGAAATTCTGATAAGAAACTACTGGTGTATTATTCACATGCCCAATTCTACTCCCCCGTATCCCAATCAATACACAAGGATCTATACAGGTTATGTTATTGTACAAGATATCACATGGGGGCCCAAATAGGGTGCACGTGATAGTATACATGGGGGCTCCGTGAACCTGAGAGTACAAAGTTCACCGGAGTGCACATGTAATGAAAGCACAGAAGAACACGATGTAAGTGAAATGCACAAGCACAATGTACCCGATGCTCCCGAGGGGGATAACATCGCATGTAGAGATCCATATAGTACCAATCCGTGTGACCAACGTGACAGTACAAGTAAAGTAATCTACTACAGGTAATAATTCTAAGCAGGATATGAAATGATCAGAGAATGTACTCGCCTCGATAACCTGAACAGCTGATAAGTATAGGAGGTCCCACTGAAGCCACAGAGTCCTATTTAAAGCAACACAGGTTACAAGGTGTTCAAGTTAAATAAATGAATCCCTACAGGCAATCTATATTATTCTAGGTTCTTCTAAGTCAAAACAACTCTAGGTCGACTCCGGTCAATAATCTAGTCAAACTAGGTTTAGTGTTGACTTATAGTTGACTTTGGGTCAACTGGTCAACTCTGGTCAAACAGGGTCAATTCTAGTCTAATATAAAGTGTACTTCGTTATTTGTACGTCGAAACTTACGACACGCAAATCGAGATAAGAAGATTATCGGTAAGGTTGATAATCTTATTATAGTGATCCACGTGTCCAACTTGTCAATTTCAGCGATGTGAGATCACTGGAATTGGCTGATCTCAGTTTCGTTGTACTAATCCCGAAATACGAACATTATATGAATTAATTATTAATTACTTATAAAAAGGTTAAACTCAGAAAAATTATCAACAAACATTGTCGGACAATGAAATGAACATCGCCAACGTGTCCAGAACGGTCAAATTAGCTAGGATAGCCTACCCAACGGTCCAATTTGGACACAAGGGCAAAAAGGTAATTTCGGGTCAAAACGGTGTCCGTATCGGAGCCGTTTTGCACCGAAAAATGTGCAAGAAAATAAGTCTATAAAATATAACAAATTATATGTTCATGCAACCAGAATGACGATACGAACCCAACGGTATCTCCAGAATTGGATTCACGCAACCAGAATGACGATACGAACCCAACGGTATCTCCAAAAGTGGATTCCGGTTTGCACGAAAATGCGTGCCGGAGCCAAAGTTCTCAAAACTCAGTAAACTACCTGTCAACGAGTCCAGAATGATGATACGAACTCAACGGTATCTCCGGAATTGGATTCCGATGAGCCGATCTCAAAATGACCCGTTGACCCGGATATTGGTATCCGACTTGCACCGAAATGCGTGCCAGACCCAATGTCCACCAAAACCTAGCAAATTATATGTCAACGAGTCCAGAATGATGATACGAACTCAACGGTATCTCCGGAATTGGATTCCGATGAGCCGGCGTCAAAAAGTCCCGTTGACCCAGAAAGTGGGACCCGCTTTGCACCGAAAAACGTGCCCGGGCCCATGTTCTCCAAATCTAACAAATTTTATATGAAAACATGCCATAACGACGCCACAAGTCTAATGGTGGTGTCAGAAATGAAATCTGGAGTCCCGTGCTCAAAAATGGAATTTTACAAGTTGGAAATTACGAATTCGGACGACCAACTTTGGCGTCGAATTCAACCAATCAAACAAGCTCACAATGAAACAAAACTGGAGGGGTAGCAAGAGGGTTATACCAGCTTCGCACCGGAACTGGTAGCACGCCAAACGGAGCTGGGGTGGAGGAGATACAAGCTGACGAAGTTGGCCCCGCGAAACTGTCCAAATTTAATACAATTTAAACGGTCAACTTGGTGGCCGGTTTTCATGTATCAAACGATAAAATCAACGGACGAAAATTGACAGGGATGATGGTGGATATACCGAGATTGCGACGGAGTAAAGAAATCTTCGATCCAACGGTCGGATCTCCGAGAAAATGCGCACGAAGTCGCTGCGACGGAGACTCAATCTCGCGCGCGTCACGACGGGACGTCGTGCAAAACGCACGAATCGCCTCGACGGCGCGTCCCGGAGGACGTTGGCCGCCATGGGGCCTACCCCAGTGGTGCGCCCGAGGGAGGGGGCCACCCACGATGGGTCGCCGGAGTACGGTGGACGACGGCGGCGCGTCAAAGCCCCGCGCGCGCGTGCGGATCTGTGCGTGCGAAGCCACTGCTGGTGGGCGCCGTGCTCGGCCTGCTGCCAGCGCGGCCTACGCGGGGCGCGCGTGGCCAGGCCCGGCGAGGCCAAGGGCTGGTGGTGGCGGCTGTAGGGGAATTGAATGGTGGTGGCGCTCGGTTGATAGGTGGTCGGCCGGATGGAGTTGGAGGAGGAGGAGAAGATCGGGTGTTGGCCGACGGCCTGGAGGCCGGCCAAGGGGCATGACCAGAGCCAAGCTCGGCCAGGGAGGAGGGTGGTCGGGCATGGTAAAGGCTATGGGAGGATGATGATGGAGATGATGGTGATGATGGTGAGGATGGTTGATGATCCATGGGAGGAGGAGGAGAAAAGGAGAGGAGAGGTGGCCTGGTTCATGGAGGGAAGGAGAAGGAAGGAAGTGAGGTGGTCGGGGTGGCTCGAGCCAAGGAGGAGGAGGGAAGTGCTGTCGGGGTGAAGGAGCTGTGGAGGTTTTTGTTGTGTGAGTTTTTGTTGTGTTGCATGGAAAAGTGAGAGAGAGAAGGAGAGATGAAGTTGTGCCATTAATGAGAGAGAGAGAAAAGCAATTTTGGGAGTTAGGGCCGGCTACCCATGTGCTGTGAGGAGTTGGGAAAAAAGTGAATGTGGGAAAATAATGGTGAGGATTTCTTAGGATGATCAATGGCTAGGAAATAATTAGAGAAATAGGTTATTCCAAGAAAAATACATCAATGGAAAATTTCCCATTAAATATTAGAAATAGGTAAAATAAGAAATTGATATTTTTGGGCAATAAATATGAGGGTGTCCCGATGGAGGGCAACATGGAGCTGGACTGGACTCGATGGAGCCGGATTGGGTCAAAACTGGACATTGTGCAAAAATAGAATTAAAATTAGGTGTTGATGATCATGGGCAAATAAGTAGCACATAGAGATTCCAATAAATGGGACACAAGTGGCGGACGGATAGTAGGCTCAATGTGGACCATATCCATAGTTGGGGCTGACAGGTTTTGGTCGACAGGGGACCCACAAATCAAGTTGAAAAATGAATGTGACGTCGTGGCGTGAAATAAAATCGGGTCACGTGTCGAGAAAGTTGTGCAAATCAAATGGAGCCCGAAATGACGTGTCTGAGTGGGAAACGAAGGTCATGGGTGACGAGCGTCTCGAGTAGATCATCAATGAGGAGTTGGTTTCAAGGAAATGACTGGTCTGGCGCTCCCAATTTAAAAGTCATGGTAACGTGCTGAAAATGATCAAAGAAAATAGTGGGAAATTAAATATCAATCAAATGGTCTAAACCGACCCGAAGTTCAGCGAAGCAGAAAGAGTACAAGGGAACAAGTTTAGATGGGACACTATATACCGTCATGAAGGTAATCGTGTCCACTCCAAAACTCGTGAAGAAGATTTCCAGAGTTGAACATCCCTGATACTCCAAATATCAAAGGCATGAAAAGTACACTTACAGATAAACAAATAAAATAAACTATTTATCAAAACCAAATAATCAGGAAAATAAAATAAAATGAAAAAATTTCAACCCGAAATTCAGGGTGCTCACATCCACTCACTTGTTGGTGAATTGTCGAGAGAAAGAGGTCTTCCATGCAACGTCAAGCTTGGTTCACTGCGTTAGCACCTGCATTGGCACCAACGTCTAGTCAGCATACTTCTTCTCTTTCTCTCAGTGATTCGATATGAAATGTGTAGACAGTGAAAGTAAATCCATGAAAACATTCATCAAAAATAATCACGAAAATGCATACAAAAGCCAACAACAAAAGTGACATAGAAAACCAGCAGGGCAACGGTCTCGGGGCAAGCGACTCTTATATAGAACTCTTTTCCCAAGACGCGCGCCACTGCATCTTTGGCTTCATTTCAAAAGAGACCAATCCACAACGAGGAAAGGATCTCAATTTATTATCCCGCAATCCTGGTAAGGTTTCCCCAAGTAAAGTTTCCTAAATTCTCATCCGACTCGGCCATTCGGCCGCTAGCCTGCTCCGTGCTCCGCAACGGGATTCAGGGCATTACAGGCCCCAACTACGCCATCGACTATAGTAAGACCCGGGAGCTGTGCCGAGCCCTCCTACAGTTGCCACGAGCCGAAGTCGCCCCCGTATCGTTGGATCCCGGTGCCACTAGCACCATCTTCCTTCCCTCTCTCGGTATTTTCTCTCTCCACCTCTGTACTCTCTTTCTCTTTAATGAGTAATGAGAGGAGTCTCTGCTTTTAATAGCATCAATTCACTAGTATATGAAATGCTGTACACACATTATTGCTATATTGGTATATGTATCATATTGGTAATATTACTTGATAGAGGAGCAACAACTAACTTGGGTTGGGTTTTTGACCTAGTGGCCTTGGGCTTTAACCCATAGGATTATGCAAATTGGGCTTGGCTATTTAGTTAAAGTTTTGTTATGGGCTTTTGCATATACTAGATTGAGACATATGGATATATACTAAATATAAGTAAGTTGGTACAGTATAAGTACATACTATATTATTATCAAAGGTATCATTATTGATGTATTCTATTAATATTATTATTATTACCATTTTATTATTATTATTATTATTATCGTTATTAATTATTTTGAAGACTCTTTCATTATACAACATCTAACATCTAATTTTGGGCTTTGGAATTACTATGGACTCTAATATAGCTATTTTCGCACATATTCATATAAATAATATTTGGGCTTTATTTAGAATAAATATTTTGGGCTCTGGGCTTACATGTATCTAGAGGTATAAATAATTGGTATCGATATTTAAAAGGTATCTTCTAGACTTTGTATAAACCATAAATATATGCAAAATGATTTTCTTTAATATACTAGATAAATTGGATTTCGAATCCATTGGACTTCGATATTTTATTAAATAAATAAAATGTATTTTGACAAAAATAGTTTTTATCTCTAAAATGTTCTTAGGTTTATCATGTATTTTCTAAGGTATTTTGCTAACAAATGTATATATATTAAGGAGTATAAATAGTTTTGGTAAATACTTAAATTTATTTAATTACAAAATATAGTTAAATATTATAAATACATTTCCAAAAAGAAAAAAAATAAATATTTACTTAAATTCTTACGATTATGAGTCCTCGACCGTGACTAATCAATCCTTTCTCATTTCCTTGCGAGTTCGAACTCCCAGATCGTCCCTAAACATTGGACTAATCTGGACCTAATGGTATTATCGGTTTCACCAGCAAAGGACCACAGGCAAGTGCACTTTCTGATTGTTTTCGATTCATAGTAGTTTACATTTCATTTTTATACATATGCTCCCTTGCTTGATGACACGTTGTCACACGGATCAGTATCATGGATTTGTTTATACTACGTGACTGCCATTTACATGATTACCATGCTTGCAACTTGATTCCATGAGTACTAGTTGGGCGAGAAAATATCATAGTAGACATGTGGACTACCCAAAAATATCCCTAAAATGTCTGTTCTTGTCTGATACCAGTCACACAATTCACGTGCGGGGTGCCGGATTTATCCCTTAGCCATTCACATGTCGAACAAGATATTTCAAAACACATAGATATTTGCCTTTTACTTATTTTTCCTTGTTTGTTCACCACTTGCCCCGACATCCTAGTTACATGTTTTTCTCCAGTTGATATCTTGTAGTAGAGTTACCTACTTGCTTTCTAGACATGCCATGACATCAGTTACTTTTCAGTTTTATTTTATGTATGTTATTTTCATGTCTTATGAATTCTATTATGTTTTCGCATTGCCGTCGGTTTGTGTGCTTGTTCCATTCCTGACTGGAAACCAATATTTTTAGGTTAGTCGTGGCTTCTTTAGCATTGGGAGATTCGGATGTGTTTGTAGGCCAAACCTAGAAATTAGATAGCTGTGTTGTAGTCATTTCAAATATGTAAGAACATTGTATTTTCTTTGAATATAAATCTTGTAAATGTTGTAATCTATTAGAAATGTGAATAAGTAATAAAGTTTATTTTGAGCATTTATTTATTGCGGGCTTGATAGCGTTCTACCGCCGACTCTGTGGCGTAGGCTGACTTGGACATGCACTCGTATCCCGAAAAGCGGGTACGGATCGTGACAGGATGTCCCGGATAAATTGTTTGGAACTGTGTGGATATGGCCAATTGGACATGAAAATAGACCCAGAGATCTTTCAATTTGTTTTGGTATCATGAGAAGATGAGGTCGAAAAGTACACAAAACCCTAGATGAAAAATAGCATACCTGCTAGATTGAATTTAGGCTTTGATCCTGAACTTTGGTTGACATGTAGGACTATTTTGGTGTACTAGAAGGGATTGTGAATGTATAAGGGATTGATGGAATTGTATAGGTTTACGTTGGTTTCGTAACAAATATTCGTGGAGCGTCACAGGAGGTCAGAAAGGGGTCAAAACTGTTGTTGCGGCTGGAATTGGTCGACGGGTGTATAGGCTGAAGGAATTTCGGGATTATGAGGATAGAGGGGGGTTGGTGGCCACTTTATATGTTTTTTTGGTAGCCAAATATATATATATATATATATATATATATATATATATATATATATATATATATATATATATATATATAAAAAGTGGTTGGCTGGAATTGGTCGGCGGGTGTATAGGCTGAAGGAATTTCGGGATTATGAGGATAGAGGGGGGTTGGTGGCCACTTTATATGTTTTTTTGGTAGCCACTATATATATATATATATATATATATATATATATATATATATATAATTTTGAAGATTGAAAGGATTAGGTTTTGGGTAGAGAAGGTTTTAGGAAAGTTTGATTTGATTTGGTTGCTCCAATAAAAATATATGCAAAAATGAATCTATAGGAAAATATTGAGTTTCTTAATTTGGAAAGTCAATGGTGGGTTGGTTTAAACTATTGTATGACTGTACAAAATCTCTAAAAAATCAATCTAAATTTACTCTAATATGTTATGATAACCTATTGTAGGCTCAACTAAGGCTAGTTGGACTACTTCTAGGTCGGTATGATTTTTAGAATCGAAATTGACTCCGAAAGGCAAATTAATGGGTCTTGTGTGCCATTTGAAAATAAATAGTACATAGGAACTCAATTGAGTGGGATACAATTAGCATGTGTGTAGTTAGTCTCAAAATAGGTCAAAATCATATTGGGTCGAATGGTGTGGATCTAGTTTGGGCCTCAAATTGAAATTGAAAAATACATCTAATTTTATAATAATGGCTAAAATGACCATTTTGATCCCAAAGTTGTACAAAAAATATATAGTACCAGAGAACATGTTTGAGTGGGACGTGCTATATCAAAATGAAGGTGGACTCGTCTAGATTACGAACATGGAACTAGATTTGAGAAATTGATAATTGTTGTGCTTCAAAAATTGAAGTTATGATAAAGTGCCTATATAGCTATAATTAAAAATAAAATATGGTTTAGTATCTAAAAATCATATAAAATAAACAAAAAAATCTCCAAAAAAATCAGGGTTCTTACAGCTTAGTGACTTGGACTCGGGCTTAGATAAAGGGTGTAAAGTGGCGCTTTGTTGACGCACTTTGCACTTCACATGTACGTATTGGGCGCTAAGATACGACGGTGCAGCAGGTGCACGATTGCGCATAAGTACTGAGTGCTCCGCACTGACGCTATATATGAGCGCTCTGCATTGACGCTACATGTAAGCGCTCTGCACTGGCGCTGCACGCGGATACTGCATGCAAGAAGAGCTTCAATTATGTGTGCAAATTTTTGTGCACTGCGTTTTCACGCACAGATTGTGTTAGTTGGCATATTTTGTGGATATTCAATTTAAACCACTCCCTATTGCTTGGGATTCAATTTTAACTACTCCTTGTCTTCATGGATTAGGAGGACGGCGAGTGATTAGGATTTGGCATTTGCCTTCCTTAAATATATGCTATTCTATGTTCAAAAAAAAATAAATTATATATATATATATATATATATATATATATATATATATATATATATATATATATTGCAAGTAAAATATATATATATATATATATATATATTGCAAGTACGTAGGAATTTTTTGCTATAGCCACCATACATCCACAAAATACTGTTCAAGGAGTTCATCATGTTCAAGTTATTCACAGAGGTGACAGGGACGTTCCAAAAGTTCATCCATTGAACTTGTTGGTTCATGTGAGCAGATCGTCGAGAAATGGTGAATATTCTTTAAGCAACGGTGATCATAATCACCCTAATAAGAAAATTTTGGTTGTGGTTTTTCGTCTTCTAGTTTCTTTTGTAAATATTCTATCTCATGATAGCAACTGCGCTTGCAAAGAGAAAAACGTAGTTTTGTTTCATTTATTTCCATCTGGCAAGTTTATGTTCTCGAGTCAGTTTGTAAGCATCATTATTTCCATTTTAGTAGTCAGATTCAAGATCGTCTTTTGATTGCATAAGACTAGAGAAACAATAATCATTTGTGATCTTCAATTATTCAAAATTTTAAGTCCATCTGTTTGTAAACTCGGCGATAATAGTAACAATAACATGCATACATAAAAACAACCAAAATCAATGGCTTGAAGGTAATGGAAGAAAAGAGCCAAACTATAAAAATACTGTAAAATACTGACATACTACAGCGACGAAACAATAATTGTTGCTGAGTAGCGACGGAAAGGCGACTGATTAGCGACAAAAATATGTATACGAAACATATTTCCATATTTTTTTTTGCTAGTCCATCGCTGAAGCATCAGAATATACATAGCCACTGAGGTGTACAGGGAGGCCACAGACATCAGATGAAGGCTCGAGGGATCTTCGACAAGAGTTTGTGGATCATCGAGAACTTGCTGAGAAGTGTCTTCGAGATATTTTGAGGGATATGAAGGATTCAGTTCATTGAGACAAAGTAACAAATGAAGATGAGTCAAAGATTGATCATCAGTCTGTCGGTCCCAAGATAACTAGTTAGTCTCCAAGAGGAGGCTGTTCTACGGATTTGATTTTGGTGACCGGTGGTTTGTCAAATTCCAATGGAGCAACTTTGGTTTAGCTGTTGAAACCTAGGAGGAGATCAAGGTGTGCAATAAACTTAATCCGAGGCGGCTGCATCTCCATTTGCTCAATTCTGGGGAGCTGTGGGTCATCGACGACATACGTAGTACATGATTTTTTTTGTTTAAGGATGCATACATATGGGAGAGCTTCAGTATCGGATACGATGTTGGGCAGGTTCAAGAGCTTGAATCTCGAGGCAACCGCATACCCTGCTTGTTTAGGCCAGCAAGGGTGAAGAAGCTCATTGGAATGAGAGCACATTCCGGTGGAAGATAGAAGTCGGAGATATGAAGCCAAGCCTTACAGAGAGGTTGATCGTCGAGGACTTTCTGTCTTGGTTGAGTTATTGACGTTGAAAGGATTCCACTTGTTCATGAGGTTCTACGCATGGTAACTAGTGTCGACGTAGTGGTCGAGGAGTGGAGACAAAGGAATATGCACAAGAGCTCGGGGGATCAAAGATCAATAAAAAGGTGTTAGGAACTCTGTCGTAGGACAAAAAATGTGGAGTCTAATTGAGGAGCCATGGGACCAACACCTTTCATCAGACTGGAGGGAAAGAATGTTGGGATCCAGTCTCGATTCAAGGAGTCTTGAAGGCAGTCTGGGCATCTTGATGCATCATCAGGAGTTAGACAAGGGTTCTGTTAAGAACCAACCAAGTTCAGTACGAATTTAGTCAGACCAAGTTGGGCCCGAACTCTGCCAATCTCAAACAAAACTTGCTGGCCTCGGCCTAACCGAATTCGATCAGTATTGGTTTGTGTCACGATGCACATCCAAATAATTAGATACGAGTTGGACACGTCTACCCTACGCTGTAGACACAGCGTAGTAAGCTATACTAAGCCTCAGAAAAACTTTAAATAACATGATCAATCAATCTCATTACAGCTGCTAACACGTGCCTAGAACAAATCACCATAACATCACACATTACACTATGTCCTTTTAGTACAACTTTGCAGAAATATCCGGAGACAAATCCAATAAACTATATCCTCCCAAAGTTTACAATCTGATATACTTGTCCCATAAAGAATCTAATACAATAAAATATTCTAATCTAATCTTCTAGAATCCTCCAGAGGTGCAGAAGTCGTAGTCTGATATTGTCACTTCCGTTTTCCATTATACGTATTTTTAGGATATGTATACGGATTTCTGACAATTGTCAGGTGGCCCGTATTTTGACTTATCTTGTTTAGCTTAGCCTTGGTTTAAATCTTGAATTGATTGGTTCAACTTGGTTCAACTTGACTTGACTTGGCTTGGTTTGGTTTATTTTGGGATAAAATGAGAGGGGCTGCTATATAAGTCAACTTCTTCTCTCTCCTCCATTATTTTTTTTGCGTTTACTTCTTCATCTTCTTCTTTTACTCCTCCCACCTACCAAGCCTAGGCAAGTGCAACTTTATTCATAATGGATCTCAAGTTTTATTGTTCCATTCACTTCCTTACTTGACTCTAAGCCTCTTTAGAACTTGGCATTTTTAGATTTGATGGATGGATTCTTGTAGATCTAAGTTTGTAACTTTTTGGCTTTCTTGGTTTTGATCTCTAAAACTTGGTTATTTTTGGAAACTAATGGTTCTATGTTGTAGAGAATTCAATTTCATGCAGTTTTGGCTTTTGTTTCGCTTGATTTCGACTTCGGATGAGGAAGTTATGGCCAAGACAAGTTTTCGGAACTTTTATGGCTGAACTTGCTGATTGGGGACGATGACCCCCATGCGCCCGGGAGGCCATGCGCCGGGAGGCCATGTGCTGTGAAATCACGGAAACACATCCCTTAACTCTGAGCGTGTCATGCACGTAGGTTCCTTACGCGCATGTACTGAAGACGCAACGTGAGTTTCCCATGCGCCGATGTGCAGGAATTCCCATGCGCGGATGTGCAGGAATTTTCATGCGCAGATGTACAGGAATTCCCATGCACGAATGTGCACGAATTCTCATGCACAGATGTGCAGGAATTTCCATGCACAGATGTGCAGGAATTCCCATACACCGATGTGCAGGAATTCCCATACGCTGATGTGCAAGAATTCCCATACACGGATGTGCAGGAATTCCTACGCGTGGATGTGCAGGCGCGAATGTGTAGGAATTCCCATGCGCGGATGTACAGGAATTCCCACGCACAAATGTGCAGGAATTTCCATGCACGGATGTGCAGGAATTCCCACGCGCGGATGTGCAGGAATTTCCACGCATGGATGTGCAGGAATTCCATGCGTCGAAATTGCTCTATTTCACTGTTTTTGCCTATTTAAGTTGTTTTGTAGCTAGAATCTTGAAAAACTCAAAACATAAAAGTTGTAGATCTTTTCATTGGCTTCAAGAATATGTCACTAGTTATTTTATGCAAGTTTTTCTCATTCATGATAATGTAAGAATATAATACGATAGTGGCCCGCTGTGGCGCACTCTTGACAAGTAAACTGACATAATATATCTCGACATGCTGTTATGACAGCTAGCTTGACATGACAAGTATAAAAGACCTGGACAGCTGGACGATTGTGTTTGTACAAATAAACTGGTACTGTCTTGCATCATGTCTAGGATGGGGATCCCTGAGTACCACGGTCAGGGGTACCTACAGAAATTGATTAAGGCTAATTAACTAAAATAATTCAGTAGTCATGAAGAAATTTTTCCAGCTACAGGCAATCATGTTATCTGGGCGCACTAAGTGGACTTGTAGCCTACCGACGAGTATGGCACATTTCCAGCACACCGTCAAGTGTTGAACCCTTCTTAAATGGACATTCGACATGGATAACCTGGATGGACTGCAGGGCTTATGGCTGTGGGATGATCTCATTGCATCTTGCTAGTAATTAGACTTGTGATAACCCTAGTTAGTTAAAGTATCAAGCCGTACTCCTTGCTTGGCCGTGATCGATTGAATGAAGTCTAGTCCAGCTTCGACTTGTCCTGATCCTATAAAAGATTGTGACAGGCCATGACTTATTATGCTTGTCTTAACAATAACGATCAGGGGACCAGTCCTGTTCAGGAGAAGGGTTACAACCCCGGTACTTATTTGGTTTAAGGGTTGTAACCTGGCTCCCGGAGCACTTCTGTGTCTTCTCTTCGTTTATTATCTTATTGCACCCCATGCCATGCTCGTCATTTTTTACCTTACTTCAATAGCGTGATTATCTATACTGGCCTTAACAATAAAGATCAGGGGACCAGTTCTGTTCAGGCGAAGGGTTACAACCCCGGTCCTTGTTTGGTTTAAGGGTTGTAACCTGGTTTTCGGAGCAGTTCTGTGTCTTCTCTTCGGTTATTGTCTTATTACCCTATCAGCAGAATTTTTAGACGGGATCCTATTCAGGTGAAGGACAGCAACCCTGGTCCTTGTTTGGTTTAAGGGTTGCAATCTGGCTACTTGAATGGTTTCCTCGTACTCAATTTATTATTGTTGTACCTGTTATTACTAGTTCTTATTTACTATCTTTAATATTCATTATGATATGCTGGTTTTAGTTCCTAAATGAAGCCTCCTTTGTGGCACTTGCTCTTTCTGGGGTCTGACCCAGCTGGTTTTGTATGGCCAGATATCGGAGCAGCTCCAGAGGATCTACCTACCTTCCAGCCAGATGGTGACCACCAGGCGTAACCCTGGCAACGAGTGGGTTTCTTTTTGTCCTCCCACTTTATTATAAAATTATTCTTTTGAGGCGTTTAGTCGACGAGCACGTGTTAGCTCAATTGTACCTTTACTTACTGTCTGCCTACGGGCTGTAACATGATTGGCATATCCTAGGGTTGATCATGTATTGACTAAAACTCTTGCTAGTCCTGATATTTTGTACGACTAGCTTCATGATCATCCAATATGTAATATATGGGAAGCCTTACTATTGAATATTTGATGTTCTAATATCTTGTGACTATTACTACTTGCTTGTGATTGAGACAATAGGCTTGTTCATGACCGTAGGAGACTGTTGGCTTGTAGTTAAACCCTCATGTATCTAGACAGTCGTGACCGTATAGCGAAGTGGGATGCACTTCTATATACGTAGCTGGCTATGTCTGCCCCCGCTCTCCAGTATTCTGGTTCTGGGGTGTGACATGGTTTTAGTGGTGGCCCATGCAGGTCTTATAAATCAAGATATGTGAGGGTTTTTCGAATAGATGTCTCAATCAGTACTCGCCCTTGATCTCTACTCATATCCTCTGAATCCCTAAATTCTTGACCTGATCACATGCTTGTATCGTTGATCTGTCCTGGTCCTTCTTTATTGTTTCCTATGTCATCTTCTTCAGCGGCATTGTTCCTGGACCTGCCGATCAGCAAGGCAGAGCACCTCCTGTGGACCAGCAGCAACCTGGAGATCAGGCCCAGCATTCAGAAGTAGCCTCCAGAGTCGTACCTACCGGAGGAGAGCCACCAGTTCAGCCCGTCCAGCCTGCTGAGCCCGATGATTGTACTTTGGTGGGTCTCATCAGGTTATTATTAGCTTTCCAGGATTATCGAGGAGATGTCTTACACCAGGCGGTGGCAGACGCTTTGACCAGAGGAGGTCATCAGGGTAACAGCGCGGCTAACAGCTTCAAGTGCTTGAATCCTCCCTTCTTCGACGGCAGTGAAGATGCTATCGCTGCTGATGCTTGGCTTCTGGACACAGAGGTGATTCTAGAAGCAGCCAGGACTCCAGAAGCCGAGAAGGTGGCCGTAGTGCGCCTGTAGTTATTGGATCTTGCCTGCAGCTGGTGGGCGGTGCAGGCCGTTGGATTATTGGCACCCATTGCTTGGGCAGTATTCAGAAAGAGATTCCAGACCAAGTATTTTGATGCTGTAGCTCGGTACGATCTACAGACGAGGTTCACCAATCTTAAGCGGATGGGCAGGACGGTCGACGGATATACGGTCGAGTTTTCGAGACTTAGTCGGGTTGCTCCCACCTTGGTAGCAACCGAGTTTGATAGAGCCCAGCGGTTCCAGCAGGGGCTTCATTTGGAGATTCTATTGGCAGTGGAGCAGTTTGAGCATTAGACTTTTGATGCAGTATTGAGAGCAGCTCGGAGGCACGAGTATAC
This sequence comes from Iris pallida, assembly GCA_029216955.1. Lineage (NCBI taxonomy): Eukaryota > Viridiplantae > Streptophyta > Magnoliopsida > Asparagales > Iridaceae > Iris > Iris pallida. Next base: position 33,924,402 of record JANAVB010042618.1, read on the forward strand.
CTCCCAGAGGATCGTGGATAGGACCGGAGTTCGGAAGCGATCCCACGGTCAGATGAATCAGTCATCAACACCAGCCCCGGCAGCCAGGGCTTTGACCATTGGAGCACCGAGGCGGGCGGCCTCATGACGTCGTTTCAGAATTCATCTCCGATGCACCCTCAGCAGCAGCAGAAGCAGAAGCATTCTTCTGTAGTGGGATGTTCACACTACGGGAAGCCGGGGCATGTGGTATCAGAATGTCGCAGAGCACAGGGTTTGTGCTTGGCTTGTGGTACCCCGGACCACAGGGTAGGGAACTACCTGAACAGGGGGAGTTCATCATCAACCTTTTCTAGTCCTTCAGTTAGAGGACCAGTACCAGTCCAGCAGCAGCAGCAGTACCCGTTTCCGAGGCCATTGCCGACGCAGGCCCAGGCATTCCAGCAGCAGAGACCGCAGCAGTATACTCAGGCCCAAGCCCTAATCCAGAGCAGACAGAGGAGTTTTCAGCAGAGGGGACCCGCACCTAGAGGGCATGGTCAAGTGCTGGCTTTGACCATGGGAGAGGAAGGAATTGCACCAGGTGAGGTGGTGGGAGGTACTATTCTCGTCAACACCATTCCAGCTTCAGTATTATTTGATTCTGTTGCCTCGCATTCATTTATGTCTGTACGATTCGCGACACGGGTAAGATTGGAGCCCGAGTCATTATCAGTTAGGCTCAATATACTTACTGGTAACGGACTTGTGGGAGTAGATAGAGTGTTTTCCTCGTGTCGGATCGTAGTTAGCGGTAGAGAGTTCCCCGCTAGATTAATAGAGTTCCCGATGGCTGATTATGATGTGGTCTTAGGGATGGATTGGTTTAGGGACCAGTATGCTAGGATAGACTGCCATATCGGCAGGGTTGTTTTTAGCATTCCAGGCGAGCCAGAGTTTTTTTTTCCCGAGGCAAAGTTGAACCTTCTCCTCCAGTTTTGCGGATGGCAGTAGCAGCAGTGCAGTTACCTCGGATAGTCGAGGAGTTTCCAGATGTTTTCCCCGAAGTGCTTCCAGGGATGCCGCCAGAGCGGGAGATCGAGTTCACCATCGACTTGATTCCTGGAACAGCCCCAGTGTCAGAGAGAGTCTACAGGATGGCGTCGTCAGAATTAGAGATATTGTACAAGATGATTGAAGAACTTAGAACCAAGGGATTAATTCGTGCAAATAGATCACCTTGGGGAGCCCCAATGCTTCTTGTAAAAAAGAAGGATGGTACGTCCAGATTATGTGTAGATTATCGTACCTTGAACTCAGTGACAATCAAGAACAGATACCCTCTCCCAAGGATAGATGACTCGTTTGATCAACTCAAGGGGGCAGCAGTATTCTCGAAGATCGACTTGCGATCAGGATATCATCAGATCAGAGTCAGAGAGCTGGACATCCCGAAGACAGCATTCAGATCCCGGTATGGGCATTGGGAGTTCCTTGTTATCCTATTTGGAGCAACCAATGCGCCGGCTGTATTCATAGACCTCATGAATCGTATCTTTATGCCTTATTTGGATCAGTTCGTGATTATGTTCCTAGACAACATCCTGGTCTACAGCAAAAGTGAGGCGGAGCAAGAGCAGCATCTCAGAGTTGTTCTTTAGATTCTCAGAGACCACCAGTTGTATGCCAAGTTCAGTAAATGCGAGTTCTGGCTCGATCGTATTTCGTACTTGGGTCATATCATCACCAGGGGAGGAGTGGAAGTGGATCTCCAGAAGATTGTGGCCATTGAGACATGGCCAGTGCCCAGCACGGTTGCAGAAGTTCGCAATTTTCTTGGATTGGCCGACTATTACCGACGATTTATTTCAGACTTTGCTCGGATCTCAGCGCCATTGACCCAGTTGACCCGCAAGGATGTGCAGTTTGCTTGGACAGCAGAGTGCCAGGATTCTTTTGAGAAGTTGATGTGAGGCTTGATGACGGCACCCATTCTCACGCTTTCAAATGGAACTGGAGGATTCTCAGTATATTGCGATGCTTTAGGCCGAGGTTTAGGATGTGTTCTGATGCAGCATGGGAAGGTAATAGCTTATACATCACGACAACTTTGTGATCATGAGAGGAATTACCCAACCCATGACTTGGAACTGGTAGCAGTAGTGTTTGTACTTAAGTTGTGGAGGCACTACTTGTACGAAGATAGGGTGGAGATTTTCACCGACCACAAGCGCCTGAAGATGTTTTCACCCAGAAGGATCTTAACATGTGTCAGAGGAGATGGCAGGAGCTTCTTGTGGATTATGATGTCAACTTGCAGTATCACCCAGGGAAGGCCAACATCATTGCAGATGCATTGAGTGAAAGAGTTGGAGTTTATTTCCTAACAGCACAGCCGGAGTTGTTAGCGGATCTTCAGAAGATGGGTATAGAAGTTGTTCTCCCTTCCAGTGTGGCGTTGATGGCCAGCATGCAAGTTCAGTCCACTATAATTGAGAGGATTCGGATGGCTCAGTCAGCAGATTCCAAGCTTCAGCGGTTCAGAATAGAGTGCGAGACAGGACGACGACCAGAGTTATGCATTCATGAAGACTGTACACTTAGGCATGTGAGGCATCTTTGTATACACAGTGGAGATATCAGACAGAAGATCATGGCAGAAGCTCACAGTTCTCAATATTCCATCCATCCCGGCGGTATGAAGATGTACCGTGATATCCGTCAGCACTTTTGGTGGAATGGCATGAAGAGGGAGATAGCCCGGTTTATCTCTCGATGTTTGGTTTGTCAACAAGTTAAAGCTGAACATCAGAGGCCAGCTGGACTTCTTCAGCCCTTGCCAATTCCAGAATGGAAGTAGGAGCATGTAACCATGGATTTTGTGACTGGATTACCTAGATCCCTAGCTGGTTGAGATGCTATTTGGGTTATAGTTGACCGGCTCACGAAGGTGGCCTACTTTCTCCCGTTCAGAGTTAGTCAGTCGACGGCTCAGCTGGCAGAGATGTACCTCAGGCAGGTAGTCAGGATGCATGGAGTACCATCAGTATCACCTCGGACCGAGATTCAAGATTTACGTCACACTTTTGGCGTAGCTTGCAAGAAAGTTTGGGAACTCACCTCCAGTTCAGCTCAGCTTATCACCCGTAGACAGATGGCCAGTCGGAATGCACGATCCATACTCTTCAAGATATATTACGGTCATGACACTCGACTTCGGTGGTTCGTAGGAAGATCACCTGCACCTGGTGAGTTCTCGTACAATAACAGTTTCCAAGCTAGTATCCAGATGGCCCCGTTTGAGGTGCTGTATGGCAGGAAGTGCAGATCTCCGCTAGCCTGGGACGATGTTAGAGAGAGGCAGATGCTTGGTCCGGAAATAATTGCTCAGATCGTTGAAGTGGTCAGAAGAGTCAGAGATCATCTTCGAGTTGCCCAAGATCGCCAGCGTCATTGGGCCGATTCTCATCGGCGCCCTCTTGAGTTTTCTATCAACGACCATGTCTTCATGAGAATTTTGCCTAACCGTGGCATCATTCGTTTTGGCATACGGGGAAAGCTTAGTCCTAGGTATATAGGGCTGTTCGATATTCTGGAGCGAATAGGTGTTGTGTCCTATTGTCTCGCTCTTCTACCGTCGCTAAGAGAGGTGCATGACGTGTTCCATGTATCCCAATTGCGACGGTATATTCCGGACCCGAGCCACATCCTGGATCATTCGAAATTGGTTGTTGGTACCAACCTTTCGTATGAGGAGAGGCCCGTGTCTATATTGGACCGGAGAGAGAAGATACTCAGGAATAAGACTATTAGTTTAGTCTGTGTTGCTTGGGGTCATCACTATTTGGGTGAGTCAACGTGGAAGCGTGAGGATGATATCCGATCGCGATATCCCGACCTGTTTGACTCCTAAGGTATAATGTCCTTCTTATGCCCTACACCCGCAGCTTCCTCACTTGCATGAATGATTGCTTGAATGGTTGCATAGTTATAACTTGCTTATGATTAATATAGCTTGTCCCAACATCTCTAGCCTCTTGATTAAATTTCGAGGACGGAATTCTTTTAAGGTGGGTAGAGTTGTCACTCTCGTTTTCCATTATACGTATTTTTCAGGATATGTATACGGATTTCTGACAATTATCAGGTGGCCCGTATTTTGACTTATTTTGCTTAGCTTAGCCTTGGTTTAAATCTTGACTTGATTGGTTCAACTTGGTTCAACTTGACTTGACTTGGCTTGGCTTGGTTTGGTTTATTTTGGGTTAAAGTGAGAGGGGTTGCTATATAAGTCAACTTCTTCTCTCTTCTCCATTATTTTTTTGTATTTACTTCTTCATCTTCTTCATTTACTCCTCCCACCTACCAAACCTAGGCAAGTGCAACTTGCTTCATGATGGATCTCAAGTTTTATTGTTCCATTCTCTTCCTTACTTGATTCTAAGCCTATTTAGAACTTGGCATTTTTGGATTTGATGGATGGATTCTTGTAGATCTAAGTTTGTAACTTTTCGATTTTCTTGGTTTTGATCTCTAAAACTAATGGTTCTATGTTGTAGAGAATTCAATTTCATGCAGTTTGGCTTTTGTTTTGCTTGATTTCGACTTCGGATAAGGAAGTTATGGCCATGACAAGTTTTTGGAACTTTTATGGCTGAACTTGCTGATTGGGGACGATGACCCCCATGCGCCTGGGAGACCATGCGCCGGGAGGCCATGCGCTGTGAAGTCCCGACAACGCATCCCTTAACTCTGAGCGTGTCATGCGCGTAGGCCGTTCCTTACGCGCATGTACTGAAGACGCAACGTGAGTTTCCTATGCGCCGATGTGCAGGAATTCCCATGCACGGATGTACAGGAATTTCCATGCACAGATGTGCAGGAATTCCCACGCGCGGATGTGCAGAAATTCCCATGCACGGATATGCAGGAACTCCCACGCGCGGATGTGCAGGAATTCCTACGCACGGATGTGCAGGAACTCCCATGCACGGATGTACAGGAATTCCCATGCACAGATGTGCAGGAATTCTCACGCGCGGATGTGCAGGAATTTCTACGTGCTGATGTGCAGGAATTCCATGCGCCAAAATTGCTCTATTTCACTATTTTTGCCTGTTTAAGTTATTTTGTAGCTAGAATCTTAAAAAACTCAAAACATGAAAATTGTAGATCTTTTCCTTGGCTTCAAGAATATGTCACTAGTTATTTTATGTAAGTTTCTATCATTCATGATAATGTAAGAATAGAACACGATAGTGGCCCGCTGTGGCGCACTCTTGATAAGTAAACTGACATGATATATCTGGACATACTGTTATGACAGCTAGCCTGACATGACAAGTATGAAAGACCTGGACACCGTAGACGATTGTGTTTGTACAAATAAACTGGTACTGTCTTGCATCATGTCTAGGATGGGGATCCCTGAGTACCACGGTCAGGGGTACCTACTGAAATTGACTAAGGCTAATTAACTAGAATGATTTAGTAGTCATGAAGAGATTTTCCCAGCTACAGGCAATCCCGTTATCTGGGCGCACTAAGTGGACTTGTAGCCTACCGAAGAGTAGGGCATATTTCCAGCACACCGTCAAGTGTTGTACCATTCTTAAATGGACATTCGACCCGGATAACCTGGATGGACTGCAGGGCTTGTGGCTGTGGGATGATCTCATTACATCTTGCTAGTAATTAGACTTGTGATAACCCTAGTTAGTTAAAGTATCAAGACGTACTCCTTGCTTGGCCGTGATTGATTGAATGAAGTCTAGCCCAGCTTTGACTTGTCCTGATCCTGTACAAGATTGTGACAGGACATGACTTATTATGCTTGCCTTAACAATAACGATCGGGGGACCGGTTCTGTTCAGGCGAAGGGTTACAACTCCGGTCCTTGTTTGGTTTAAAAGTTGTAACCTGGCTCCCGGAGCAGTTCTGTGTCTTCTTTTCGTTTATTGTCTTATTGCACCCTATGTTATGCTCGTCATGTCTTACCTTACTTCAATAGCATGATTATCTATACTGGCCTTAACAATAAAGATCAAGAGACCAGTTCTGTTCAGACGAAGGGTTACAACCCCGGTCCTTATTTGGTTTAAGGGTTGTAACCTGGTTCCCGGAGCAGTTCTGTGTCTTCTCTTCGTTTATTGTCTTATTACCCTATCAGCAGTATTTGAGACGGGATACTATTCAGGTGAAGGACTGCAATCCCGGTCCTTGTTTGGTTAAGAGTTACAATCTGGATACTTGAATGGTTTCCTCGTACTCAATTTATTATTGTTGTACCTGTTATTACCAGTTCTTATTTACTATCTTTAATATTCATTATGATATGCTGGTTTTAGTTCCTAAATGAAGCCTCCTTTGTGGTACTTGCTCTTTCTGGGGTCTGACACAGCTGGTTTTGTTTGGCCAGATATCGAAGCAGCTCCAGAGGATCTACCTATCTTCCAGCCAGATGGTGACCACCAGGCGTAACCCTGACAACGAGTGGGTTTCTTTTTGTCCTCCCACTTTATTATAAAATATTTTTTTGAGGCGTTTAGCCGACGAGCACGTGTTAGCTCGATTGTACCTTTACTTACTGTCTGCCTACGGGCTGTAACATGATTGGCAAATCCTAGGGTTAATCATGTATTGACTAAAACTCTTGCTAGTCCTGACATTTTGTACGACTAGCTTCATGATCATCCAATATATAATGTATGGGATGCCTTATTATTGTATATTTGATGTTCTAATATCTTGTGACTGTTACTACTTGCTTGTGATTGAGACAATAGGTTTGTTCATGACCATAGGAGACTGTTGGCTTGTAGTTAAACTCTTATGTATCTAGACAGCCGTTGTCACGACCCGCACCCTAGAGTTAGGGCACGAGAACGTAACAACGCCCAGCCTACGCCGCAATGTCGGCGGTAGAACGCTGTCCTAGGTCTCAATGCATCTAACAGTATAAGACTAAACAGTTTATACTCCCCGAAAGGGGTGACATAGCAGAATGTAAACTCAATCACATCTAAGGTAGAGCATAAAGGAAGATAGATAAACATAAAATCGAAAAGAGATACAACAGATAGAAGTCTAAGTGTCTAAGATACAAACTCAGAATACATCTCAAAATCCAAATACAGTAATCCATAAATACAACTCAAGATGACTGAAAATAAACTATAAACAAAAACCCTAGCTATCTATGCAACCTCTACTATCTTCTCTAGGCTAGCAGGCAACTTCCAGGCTATCTGTAAAATTTATCAACGGGTCCAGTCAGGACTGGAGCGAGCACAGTACATCTCAACAGATCATAGCAGGTTAGAAAATATAATCATGCAGTAAAGTAAGATACAGGATCTGAAGGAAATACAGTATATAAACAGAGAAAGAGAACTGTAATAGAAATATCTACTATACATAGAGAACTAGCAGTGACTAGTGAGTCAGAGTAAAATATAAACATGTGAATGGCATAGGAGATTCATGACTACAGCTAAGAGAGTGATTCATGACTACAGCTACTTGGATAATATTCACATGTTTATTTCTACTCCCCCATCCCCAATCAATACACAAGGATCTGTTCAAGTTATGTTAAGATTCGTAAAACTTCACATGGCTCATAAAATGAGTGATACGTGAAGGTGATTCATGATGGCTCTGTGAACATGAGAGTACATGTGTCACAAACGATTCGTGAATCAGAGGAAGCATAGAGATACGTGATGATTCGTGAAACGCACAAAATATGCAGTATTCGATGCTCCCGAGGAGAATAACATCTCATGAAAAGATCCATATGGTACCAATCCGTGTGAGCAACGTGACAGTATCAAGTAAAGTAATTTAAAGCAGGAAAATAATTCTAAACATGATATGAAATGATCAGAGAATGTACTCGCCTGATATCTGAATGTCCAAGGTAAAGATACTGTCCGAGGAGAGGTGTCTGGCTCCTAATTAGAACAGCACAAGTCACAACATGTCCAGAAGGGTAATATAAAGCACTACAATGCATTATACATGAATCTAGGTCAAACTAGGCCAAAGTCAACCCTTGGTCAACTCTGGTCAACTGCACTAGTCAAACTAGGTCATGTCCTAACCCAGCAAGTCTTACTAGGCCTAACCAAGACTATCCTAGCAAGCACACATCAATACAAGGCTATACAAGCCAACATACACCCAACTCTATATAGCATACAATTATTCAATACTCAAATAGGCAAGAATTCACATTGGATATACACTAGGTAATCTATTACTTTAAGCTATATATGTCTACATATATATACACATACATATATTGGTATTCAACATTATGTCTATAATCATGGCATTTCAAATGGTTATATAAACTATATATTACAACACAATATGCTAACATATATATAATATACATACATAGCTAAGTTAACTATATTCATAAATACTTATTTAAGAGGCTATGTGTGTGTATGTGAACATGGCAAAGGGGCAAGTGAGGGTTAAATGGGCATACATAGTGTATACATATCAAAGAGTATCAAAGTGTAAGTGAACAAAGTGTCAAGTGTGATAGTGTCAACATAGTGTAAGGGGTACATGAGGTAATATAGGATTTGTGTTAAAATAGAATATTACATCTCATTAACTTATATATTGCATATATTACATCTATTATTACATTATATTCATGCTTGTATTCATTCATCATTCATTTATTCTCTTGCACTACTATATGCACCATACATTACATACTATGGAACCTACATATTCATTACAAGCCATACTTATACATGCTTTCATTAGATAGGATACTTACACCTTATACATCATTTATTTAACCATTTACTCATGCTTGCATTCTCTATTTAATTACATAATATATATACATTAACATGGGTTAAAATCAAATAGAACATTATATTACACACAAGGGTGCACAAAATGCATATGCCGAATAGTAACTCCTACTAATAATCAATACTGTACCATCTTAGCATGAACTAAAATCTAGGATTATAGTATGTTATAGATCTATGTGTTAGCTTTCCGAAACTTTAAACGGATCGCGTTTTCGTTTCCGGAAACTCCCGGAATCGCGAAAACACCGAGAGCGCGTTTGTCTTTCGTACAACTGACACTCAAATAATTCTCCAACAAGTTACAGAAAGAATTAGGCCTACTAATACATATTTTTGGAAATCTAACTTCAATACGCTTCTTTTAAAAAAAACAGGAGATTAAACCAAGCTTTGAGCTAGAAGTTATGACATTTCTAAGTTAGGGCTGAAATTAAAAACGTGGATAAAAATCATGACGGATTTGGGTAGTTTGAGACAAAAGAACACAATTATATAACATAATATATCAAGAACTCACTCTCTACACTAATATATATATATATATGAGACACTATAGAACACATCTCCAATACAAAAATATGAGATTAAACATGTAATAATTCATTCATACATAACAACAACACATAGTGTGTCCAAATTTGGGATTTTCCCACATGGACACAACCACAACACAAAGGACACTCCTATGACCTCCAAATGGACACGAAATGGACACAAATGGAGATACAACCATGGGAGTCATTCCTATGGGTTCAAAATAGACCTATATGCATGAGGAAATGAAAATGAGAAGGGATTTATACCTCCCGGTAGATCGAATCGAAGAAAAGCCTTCCCGGAGCGACACCGACACGTAGAGATTCCAAAAGGACACGAACAAGCTCCGAATCCTCCCAAACTTGGGTAGCTTCCTCCTTGGCTAGAATGGAGAAGGAAAGAAGAAGATTTGGTGACAAAATGGAAGGATTTGGTGGAGAAATTGCTAGGGATTGCTCTCTAGAATTTTGGGGAAGAACAAGAGAGAGAGTGTGGATGAGAATAATGAAATAAACTTGAGCCTATCCTCTCCTAAAGTGGCTGGCCATATGGGGCTATTTGTCCTATTATGGTAAGGTCCAAAATGTCTCCACTAACCTATTCTATGAGTATTAGGAAATGGCTAATTGGTTGGGGCTAAATTAGTCATTCTAAAGTCTCTAATCACACTAACCTTATCCATAATAATTAGTCTAACCTCTAACTAAAATATTTCTATCATGTGGACTAAATTTAATATCATGTGGGCCATACCTAACTAGTGTGTGGGTCCTACTAGAGTCAAACTATCCCCGGGTCCCCGTTTCAAGTCGGATTGAGTTAAAATTCGAAACCGACTCAAATAACCCCAAAACAATATCATAAATAATAAAATAATATCAAATAATTCAAAGAGGTCAAATGCAAAAATATCCTTAGGCCAAAAATGACATTAAAATATCATAATCACATGGTTAGGCTCTAGGTCAAACAGTCTCTAGGGTTTCACTAGCAAAACGTCAAAACCACAAGTCATTGATTTAAATAATTTTAAAATAATTTAAAATCACCAAAAATTATATCATGAATTAAATATCATTATTAAAATAATTATAAACACAAAATTTCAAAATTATCCTCATTTGGAAAACTGGGTGCTACAGCCGTGACCGTATAGCGAGGTGGGATGCACTTCTATATACGTAGCTGGCTATGTCTGTCCCCGCTCTCCAGTATTCTGGTTCTGGGGCGTGACAGATCTAGTGCCATCCACATCTTCTTACCCTAGTCTAATATGTCAATGTTCTAGTCAGGAAAGGAGCAAAATATAATCCATAACAGTAAAACAAGTACAACACATGCACAAGTAAAGATGTAATGAAACATGACTAACCTGAATCACAATAGATGATAGAATCTACTAAAACATGAAACATGTAGCAAGAAGATCATGACAAGTGATTTAAAATATGTACTAAATATGTGATCGACTGGACAAGAACATGAATAAAGGTATGACTTAACCACATGTGCATAGGTATATGATTAGGCTATCATTCAATACCTAACTAGCATTTGGCTTTGGTCATATATCCGTAGTATTTCTCCTCTCCAAGTACAAGTACAAGAACCCATTTCTTATTCTATTTTTTTTATTGGTCCAGTCTCCCTGAGTCCACCCACTGTCTCTAGACCAGGGCCGACGCACTGCTTTCTAATTCTTTTTTTTACTACAACAGTTCGGTCCAATGACCAACCTGATCCGATACCCCCTTAACCCTAATCTCTTCTCTATATTCTCTCTCTCACTTACTCAAACGCAACCATAAGAAACCCTAAAGTAACTAAAGAAGAAGAATGAAGAAGAAGGAGATCGATGAGAAGAAGAGGGGGTGCTCATCTCAGTGACGCCGACGGCATAGACTACTCGTAGTGCCGCTCGACTGCGGTGATTGCTATGACGAGCGATGGCGATCAGCGAGTCCTCGATGGCAGGGATGACCGGATCTGGCTCGGTCGGCTGCCCAGAGGTTGGGGTCGGTAGATCTGGTCACGACAACTCAATCTAGTCGATAGCGGTGGCTGGATCCAGTGGCTTGGTGGTCCGAGCAAACGATAGAGGAGATTGGCGAGGTTACGGTGGCTTCGAGTCCTATCTCGTGCAATCGCGACTGCTCAGGTGGCGGTAAACTCCGGCACAGTGGTGGTCGACGAAGACTCCGGTGGTGGCTAACTCGGCTCTCCGGCGGGGATCTGACACGTCGACTCCAGATCTGTGTCATGTCTGTTCCAGGACACGATGATGCAGCTTCGACAACGAGGAACCGACCGAACACGGTGGTGACGAAGATCTCCAAGATCGGACACGGCAGATCCTACCGAATTAGGGTTAGGGTTTGGGATGTGTAACTATCTAGATTTTAAATTTCTACTCTTGAAAATTTTTAAGTTAATTTTTGAGTTATAAAATTCTTTTTCTAGATTTGAAATTCTATTTTTTAGAAACCAATGTTATAATTTTGAAAATTTATAAAATTATTTTTAGATTTATTATATATTATTCCTAATTCTGAATATTATTATCTAATTAGTTAGTTTTCATCTTAGAATTATTTTATTATTTAATGGTGAGCCTACCAATGTCTTAGGCTTGGATTGTGGGTCTAATAGCTTTAGGCTATGAAGTGTCTATCTAGTAGTTAGCGTAATTATTTGATTAGTTAATAATTAATTAATAGTTTGTAATTAGTTACTAGTTACTGGATTAGTTAGTAACTAATTGTTAGTTAGTTAGTGGTTAGTTAGTTAGTTTTTCACTATGCCCCTAGACCTATCACAATTTACAAGCATTGCTACTGTAGACTTGTGGAACACTCCACTCTCTTCCTGTAGAATATTGGGACTCCCAATATTTTATTACACAAAAATTCCTACTCTCACACTCTCTGTCCTTCCACTCCCTCTCTCTATCACACAGCTAGCTTCTGTCCACCCGTCGACGATCGCCCGAGCACCGGCTGAAAACCCCCTAAAATTTCTACTAAGATTTTTTTTATATAAATTGGTATTTACTTGTACTCTGTATTAATACGTCACAAGCAAGTCGCATTCTCGCATTTGTGCGTCGCTTGCGAGTTTTCGATTCAAAAATTGCTCGTCGAGTGCAAATATGTGCGAAGTACATATTTTTATAAAACATCGAGATTTGCCACAACTTATGTTTTTTTATTATACAGGTAGTAGTTTAGAAAGATTTTGTTTTATTTGTGTGAGAGTGACATGAAATAAATTTCACGTCCGCTTTGATTTTCAAAAACCCATTTTTTTTCTATTATTAAAGAGGTATTTCAAACATCTAAAGAATTATAGTAATTTTTGAAATTTCCTTATAAATATTTTTATTAATTATAAAAGTATTTTGGAAATTTTCTTGATTAATATTTAATAAATTATAGAGATTTTAAATTTTAAGATATGTGTAGTCGAGATTATCTATATTGAATAGGATTTAAATAGATTTTAAATCAAAGTTAGAATTCATCTATATTGGACTTGATTGGATGGAGCTACTTTAAATCAGTTTGGATTAAATATGGTATTATCTATGGGCATTCAAATTGCTCATACTCCTTATCCAACTGTGAACCTCTACCTCCTATATAAGGAGAGCCTCATTGTTCTTTTTCTCCATAGATTCCACAAGCCAAAAACTTCCACCGCAGATGTGCATCGTGTCTGTGTCTTTCCAATATTTTACTCAATTCTTTTACATATAGAACCATGATCTCCGCATCCTTGTCCATCGACCCCGATCCGATCCGGCATACCAATCATAACCGCCCCCACCATTTCTACCACCATGGGCGACCACCCTAGGCCGCACCCGGCCAACACCACCACCCTCGTCACCATCATACTCACCTGACTACCAGGTTCGCCAATGTCCCAAACCATCACCACCATCGTCTCCCGAAAGTCCGGCCAAACCACCCTGCCACCAACACCCGTCACCCTCATCATCGACACCACTCCTTCTGGCCCAAACTTTGGCCATCTGCAGCCACAGCCACCACCGTCGTCAGTCATAATCATCACCATTTCCCCAAAAGACCAAAACCACATAAAGAAAAGGGAGAAGAACCCGAACCTCTGCCGAGCCGACCGTCGGATCCAGCCATGGGCTCGCCGCTGCGTCTCCGCCTTTCCGAGTCCACCTCCTTCTGTCGTTTCCCCGTGCCTTGACGATTCCCTTCGCTAGAGCCGCGTGCCACCGAACCACGCGACGACCCTCGTGGGCCACCGACGTCCACTCCAGCCGAGCGGCCCCGCCTCCTATCTGCCGTACGGCCATCCGGCAGCCGCGCCGCCCCACAACGGAGTGCCCTCCATACCTCGGTGCGAGCGCTGGAGCGCTAGGCTCTATCCCAGCCGAGTGTCATCCCTTTTTGGATCAGCAGCAGCTGTCTCGTGCAGGCGCTACCGGCCAGCACCCTTCGGCCCTCCGCCTCCTGCTCTGCGCTCTCGACCACCAGCGCCGAACCCAACTAGGTAAGAACCCCTCTCTCTAGCACTCTCTCTCCTCTTCGGCTTCCTTTCTTCTACTTCCCTCTTCCTCTCACTTCGTCTCATCTCTCCCTCTAATCTTTTCTCCCATCTCAGCCTTTCTTTCCCCAAAAATAAAGAGCAGCATTGGGTGCTTGAATATTATACTATTTTTATTATTATTATATTTCTGTTATTTTTGTTTGTTTTTATTACCAATTATTTTGTTATGTTAATATCAATGTATATAATAATGACAGTAAGTATATATATGTACAAAAGTTATTAATCTATTTATTATTATTATCATTATTAAAAATATTATTACTATTATTATGATATGGGTATTAGTATCACTAATATCTTATTATTAATAATAATACTATTAGTGTTGTGTTATTAATATTTGTATTATTTTGGAATTGTCAAAAATATAATATTATATTAAAATTTATTTTTAGCAAAGATAGTTTTCTACCTAAAGAATTTATTTTGACACACGAAGAATTTTAGTCCAAAACCATTTTCCTGCTCCTCAAACAATTTCCTAAAATTATTTTAACTAGTAAGAAGGGTAGTTTCAAAATTATAAATAATTTTGAGTATTTTCAATATTTGTCTAAATTATCTTTACTAAAAAGATATAGCTTATCTACCTAGAAATCCTATTTTTGGTAAACTTATAGTTTTAGCCTAAATCGATTTTTCCACATTTTCAAATATTTATCAAAAAAAAATTTACTAGTAAACATGGTTTTCAAGTATTATACGAATTTTTCTAAGAAATAGTATATGTATTTCTTCACACAAATTCCCTCAATTATCTTGATTGTGACTGATCATATTTCCTTTTTCCTCGCGACTTTGGACCTTACACATCAAACATAGCCATTGGACAATCAGGACTTGTCGGATCACTGCACCACACCAAGCGACACATCAGGCAAGATACCTTGCCATAATTTATTGTTTATAATTAGTCTGTATTTATTTATTGCATATCACTGTGTATTTATTTCTAGTTCTTCTAGTTGTACCATTTTTACAGTATCTGATTTACTGCCTGCTCAGTGATATTAGCTTTACTTTACTTATTATCCTTTATTGCATATGGACTTAGAGTTAGGGGACTATCGTTTTAGTGTATCGTATATACCTCGACACAGTTGTACCACGAGTATGTGTGAGATGAGTATCATGTAGAGGTCCTTGCGTGTTGGCTGATCACCCGTGCACATGCGTTAGGTCTAACTGCTAATAGAGGCATATTGGGAGACTTAGCAGTTAGTAGAGGTACATGGTCGCGGATGAGACCTAGATAGGTACATCGGGTGGGAAGAACAATACTTGACGTATGGGCTTCTTTGTACTTCTCTGATTACCTGTGCGCTCCTCCGGAGATGCAGGCTCCAGGTGCCCTCTGACGTTTCTCAGTGCATTATGGACGTACCTCCTTGCACATGATGCCTTCTGACGATCTTCGGACGTTACGGACGTAGGCCCCTGGTGCCCTATATAGGGACTATGCCAACCCCATTTACAGTAAGGGCTCATGCGTCGAAAGGATTATTTCTTAACTGCATGTTCACTTTAGTACGATTTGATTACCTTATTAATGTCATGTCACTTACTTTTATTTGTGGCATATTTTATATTCAGTATTTATATGGCATATTGTTTATTGTGTCTTGTTACGTTCCTCTGAGGACCTGGTGAATTCTCCAGTGTGCGTTTGTGGTTTTCGCAGGTGCACTCTCCATGGCCATGTTTTCCTCTATTCTTTCGAGGGATTGCACTTGGATCGCCTTCGCATCGCTCGACAAAATTCCTTTATCGTGTATTTCTCTCTTTTTAGTTGGTAGTAGATTTTTCTTCGCCTATCAACTTGTAAATGATAATTTATGCGTTTATTATAAATTCTTTCTTCTTTATTTGTGGATGAGATTAGTGTCATGGATTACTGCATTTTACAGCTTATGTATACATACGAAGGTTCCATATATTGGAGTTACTTCGTATATATGCAGCTGGCATGTCGACATACTTAGTCCCAAGTATTTTGGGACTGGGGCGTTACATGTTTTTGTGGTGGCCCATGCAGGTCAAGTTTATCACTTCGGTTACGTTACTGTACCGATGTGAGCCTACATATAGGATTAGAGTCTAGGATCTCATCCACATACTTGATCTCCTTCCTTGACCTTCAAGTTTTAAAATCTCGGTTGCTCCCCTTGCATCTTGCTTGATCCCTTTCTACCGTGAATTCGTATTTCTTGTGCTAAGTGACAGTTAGGAAGATGACTAGAATAGTATATGCTCATAGGTCAAACACATGGCTAGAAAGGTTACATTATGTATTGAGTGTCTATTCGAGTTATAAAGACATTTATTTTTTAAAAAGTATGATTTGCAGGATTAGTTAATTTCAAGTTGGGTAGTAGAGATATTACCAGCTACGAGGGATAGATAGAATTTTATTTTTGAGGCTAATAAGTGGTATTCACAAAAGGATAGTGAGAATCTATAAATGATCGGGAAACCAAATGATTTTAAATTTTTGAAGGTGTGAGTAAATTTGACTTTTTGATTTATAAAGATATCTATTTTGGATATATGGACTCGACTTGAGGAACATTTTAAATTTTCAACTGTGTCATACGATCTATGATTTATAAATTTACCTAGAGTTGAGTTTTAAGTTTCAATTATGGATATATTTTGGTAAAAAAAAGGAAGGAAACCTTAAGTTGTGTCAGCAATCTTAAATTTTGAGTTAAGATTTATCTCGAGATATTAGAAAGTTTTAAATTTTCAAGGTTATGATTTTGTTAGATAACCTCGCACCGACTAGAGAATGTGAAGTTTAGTTGGGATTTGAAAGGATATATACATGACTCACGATTGATAAGATTATCTAAACTCTTGAGTTAAACCATGGATTGATAATGTGAAAAATGTTGAAGACGTTATTAATGATACGACGATAGTCTATTTCGAGATTGATTAAAAGAATTGAAATTTTTGACGACTTAGAATCGTTAAAAAAAATTTGTGGATTATTTTGAGAATTATAATTGAGAGACTCTTGAAGGAACTCGAACTCATAGTTTTAGATCTTATCAAGGTCACCCTAATAAGATGGAAGTGTTCCAAGTAGTTGCCATATCACCCATGGCCATAATAGTTGCATATACCCAAGTGTGGTTAGTCATCAACCAAACTGTATAACTATATCTTTACCTTGACTTACTCGACCTTCCCTTAAATCTAGATTTTATTCATGACATTCTAATCATTTGAAACTTAAAAAGTGATTAGAACCGTACCTTGATCATACCCCATCTAGGAGACTATTTTACTTAGATCTAATAGATTCTTTAATTATCTTCAATTTGTACTTGATCTTTTTTTTATTTGTTAATTAGCACATCATGAACTCCTACTATCTATTTTAGATTTTTGGTGTCCCCTATCGTGACTTTGATATTTGGAGCACAACCCTAGACTTTTTCTTTCAACAAATTTTATATACAAGACCTAGATGAACCCACCTTCACGTAGACATATCATGTCCCACTAAAACACGTCCCCTTGTGCTCTATTTTCGTGATGCGACTTTCGAGTCAAATTGACTATTGATAACCCCTACCATAATACCATTGTCCTTTCCAAGTTTAGTTAGGAATCCAACCTCGACTCAAAACTTTCAACCCAAAATATGCTTGTGATCTACTAAATTCCTTAAATGCTTAACTTTGTGCTTTATATTGATTGCTTAAACCTTGTCCATTTATTATCGTACCCTATCTTGATTTACTTAGAACCAGAACATCTTTTGCTCTTATGCAATATTAGCAACCCTTACTTTTCTCCCTTCCAATTAAATTGCTTCACTCATATTTCACTATGATTCCTCTGTGGCTTATGCAACCTTGCTCATATTATGATTTCCTTGTTCTAAGAAGAAATGGTCATGACATCCCTTGGATAGAAAGAGATTTGACTAAAAAAACCCCCTAGAGGAGAGTAGCAGTATAATGGCCTAAAATGATTGAATATGCATAAATGAAATCTTGCAGTAAATCTTATTAGGCGGAGTATATTTTATGATCAAATGAGAGAATATTTCTTGATCGACGTATTGGTTCTTCGTGGTAATCTATTGGTATGAAAATTTATGAGATGATAAATAGGGTGTTTGAAGTTATTAGATTTCAAGAAGGATGTAAATTCTTACACTCTTAATGATTTAAAAATTTGTCTATGTGATAATAGTAAAGGTCATATTAAGGTGAGGTTGATTTTACCTTGACTAAATTGAGAGAAGAAACTTTTAGGAAATTATGCAAGAGGAAAACTAGCTTAAAAGAAAATATGTAGGAAGAAGAGTATTGGAGATTAATTGAATTGGAAGTTTGGACTTATCAAAATTTTATGATTTTTTTGGATATAAATTTATATCAAAGTAACTTGATTTTATCTTCGACTAAATTGATTAAAGGTTGATTGATTTTTAGAAAAATTCTGAAAGATGAAAAAATTTGGGTTGAGAAAAATATTCGTTAGAGAATTATTTCTAAATTTAATATGTCCTAGTATGAGGTATCAAATGTATATATGTTGGCATCTAAGGTGGTTCATAAATCTCAAATTTAGGAAAAAAAGTATTTTGCAAAAAATTAAGTTCGATGGAATATAATTTGTAAGAAGGAATCAAAATTTGAAGAGTAGTGATGAGAGGATAATGAGGATTCAAAATTTTATGATATTAAACACAACTCAAAATTTGAGTTATTGAGCCTAAATTGAGGTTGAGGAAGCTATCAACGATTTTAATGATTACTCATTTTGGGTAGAATTGATCGAATTTGGTACTAATAGGTTGTCATGAGACATCTTCTAATTTATTTTTCTAAGTCATCTAAGTTTCGATTTTTCAATTTGATCCCATTGTATGCCTTGTCTCCTCGCCAAATAATTTTATTGGATTTCTCACCAATAAACTGTTTCTAATCCTTCAACCATACCTACCCTATCTATTCCTAAATTTCGAGGACGAAATTCTTTTAAGTTGGGTAGGATGTAAACCCCCTAAAATTTCTACTAAGATTTTTTTTATAAATTAGTATTTACTTGTACTCCGTATTTATACGTCGCCAGCAAGTCGCATTCTCGCATTTGTGCGTCGCGTGCAAGTTTTCGATTCGAAATTTTTCGTCGAGTGCGAATATGTGCGAGGTACATATTTTTATAAAATATTTTTATTCGAGATTTTATTTATATAGAAAAAAATTTAGTTTTCAAAATAATACATGATAAATATTTTAATCACATAAAGTTGTAGAAACGACACATCGAGATTTGCCACAACTTATGTTTTTTATTATACAGGTAGTAGTTTAGAAAGATTTTGTTTTATTTGTGTGAGAGTGACATGAAATTAATTTTACGTCCGCTTTGATTTTCAAAAACCCATTTTTTCTATTATTAAAGAGGTATTTCAAACATCTAAAGAATTATAGTAATTTTCAAAATTTTCTTATAAATATTTTTATTAATTATAGAATATATTTACAAATTTTTTTGATTAATATTTAATAAATTATAGAGATTTTAAATTTTAAGATATGTGTAGTCGAGATTATCTATATTGAATAGGATTTAAATATATTTTAAATCAAAGTTATAATTCATATATATTGGACTTGATTGGATGGAGCTACTTTAAATCAGTTTGGATTTAATATGGTATTATCTATGGGAATTCAAATCGCCCATACTCCTTATCCAACTGTGAACCTCCACCGCCTATATAAGGAGAGCCTCATTAATTTTTTTTCCATAAATTTCACAAGCCAAAAACTTCCACCGCAGATGTGCATCGTGTCTGTGTCTTTCCAATATTTTACTCAATTCTTCTACATATACAACCATGATCTCCTCCTCTCTGTCCATCGACCCTGATCCGATCTGACATACCAATCATAACCGCCCCCACCATTGCCACCACCATGGGCGACCACCCGAGGCCGCACACGACCAATACCACCACCTTCGTCACCATCATACCCACCTGACTACCATGTTCGCCAATGTCCCAAACCATCACCACCATCGTCTCCCGAAAGTCTGGCCAAACCACCCTGCCACCAACACCCGTCACCCTCATCTTCGACACCACTCCTCCCGACCCAAACTCCAGCCATCCCCGGCCACAGCCACTGTCACGACCCGCACCCGCTTTTCGGATACGAAACGTATCCAAGCCCAGCCTACGCCGCAGTGTTGGCAGTAGTATGCTGTCTAGTATACACAAGTCACGGCAATCTAGAATCTCATGGTAAACTATATCTCATCCACAGAATAATCGAATCACAATCAAGATCAATGAATAAGACATGAAACTGGACAATAATAAATATAAACTGAATATCTCCAAGAAGCAATATCACGTCCGATGGACACAAATCCACTACCAATAGACGAAAAGAGAAAAATACATGAAATACACTAACTGAGTACAACCTGCTAATCAATGCGACCTCAACTGCAAGCACTGCGGTCTGATGCTGACTCAAACCTCTCGTCTGCTCCTGACTCAAACTCGGCTAACCTGAAGAGATCATCAGGTCCTCAGAGGACTAACAAGATACATAAAAACGAGTCTTTCTAACAGTTTATCATGCATGGAGAAAATCTAGAATAAATAAGTAAAACTAAGCAGTGAGTAAAACACGAATCTGTACACTGACTACACATAAATGAACTGCTGAACGAGGAACAAGAGAACACGATATCACGATGTCAACGGATAACCAATCGAATACTCAAACCCTCGCCCCTAATGTGGACTCGCAGGTTTGATCAACTACTAGCCCTCACCCCTAGTGTGGACTCGTAGGCTAGCATCACCCTCGCCCCTAGTGTGGACTCGCAGCTGTAAACCATATACTACTAACCCTCGCCCCTAGTGTGGACTCGCAGGTTAGCATCACCCTCGCCCCTAGTATGGACTCACAGGTGTGGACCAATAACTACTAACCCTCGTCCCTAGTGTGGACTCGCATGTTAGCTTCAAATTTCAAGACAATGAGGTATAGCAGTTCCCCTTATGACTTCTCGACCCACGACACGATTCAATCAAGGCATAAGTGAACACGACCAAAAAGACACAAGACTAACTGTGAACACGGTCTATATAGCAATGATACAATTATACAAGCAGGACATAAAAGATATATGTTAATAATATGAGAAAAACTGGATAATAATAAAAAGACAGTGCATGTAAATAAAGCTGTGTAGAAAGGCAAGGTATACTTGCCTTAGGTCCCGAGCTGCTGCACGGGACAAGTCCAAAACGTTATTCCAAGTGGCCTATTTTAAGCATTTATAAAATTAATAAGTAATAAGAGTGAAACTTAGGTTTATTGGTCTATCACTATGGAAATGCCTCTATGGTCCTCCTATAGCTTGTGGTACTGTTACTGCCTTGCAAGCATAAATAGGGGTTTCTATCCCTGCTTGTATTTGTTGCACATACATACAGTCATGACATTAGTCCTACCTCCTACCTGTATTTAGCTTAATTGGGTTCTCAGATACCCTTACAACACTTAACACAGAAATGTTTATGAGTATTGTCCTATTGTTAGTATGACATTTACCATGCAAATAGTGCACACACACTGGACACAACTGAACACTCCTGTCATTTCCCAGCCCAATCCCTTCTATCTGTTAATGAGATATACTCTAATAAGTAGGCTGGCATCATATATCTTATTCACTTAACCTGTACTATTCTTTTCCGTTTTACTCTAATGTAGCTATAACCCAATCTGCAAGGGTGAACTAAAATGAAGACTGACTAATTTCTTAGAAATGCTAAGGCTTCATGCAGGGACTAAGCATTAGATATTCAGGTAATGCACAGGGGATTGAATAAAAGGAAGGACTATGGATAGATCAACGTAATATGGACATGACCACCTACAGATATCTTCATAAAAATACATGGTATACCTGTACACTTGATGAGACAGGACTTAGATAGTCTAACAAATAAAGGATATGTGGATTTAACTCTAACAAAGGCCAATGGTACATCAGAACAAGTATCTTATCTGGTACTCTCACATGCTACTGATACTTCCCTATATCCCTGAACCTAGCTTGGATAGTATGTTGATCATTATAGTGCAATGTGACGGCTGTACAGAACATGAACTCTCAACTGTTTGATACTTCAAGGTATGTATCCTAAATACAGGATATCAAATGAAATGGGCAGGACAACATTGATAGGTCTGATCCAAATATTTAAGGAACTGAACCAAAATATGTAGGGGCGGGACATGTGAATGTGGCAGTGTAGGAATATGCAGTGTTTGATTAATATATGGTGCTCGGCTGAACAGAGTCTAATTTTTAGTGCATGTAGTATTTACGGTTGCAGGACATTCAAGTAGAAGAATATACAATAAAATATGGGTGCAGTGGTTGAATGCATGGACAAATGAAGGGTTCAAGGGTCTGAACATGGATTGACGTAGGGAGCTAAATTTATGGTTCAGTATTGAACAAGGGTGGGGACTGAACAAGAGATGGGCAGATGAATGGTGAATGCAGTGCAATGCTAACATGTGTAGTGGCTAATTTGGAATGCAGTGGAGTGATGCATGTAGTGAAGTGATGGAGTAATCTAATATACAGGATATGCAAGGATTAATAAAAACAAGGTAAGGTATGGACAGTACCAAAATGCTACATCTGTGAATATATATCAAGGACTGAACTAAACTGGACCTATGAAGTATCTGAACAAGAATGAAAGGGATTGAAATATTACTCCAATCTCGAGCTATCCCCTGTATTCTTTTACTGATACAAGGGAGAATCTCAGATGCATTGAATATGTAAGGAAAATATGGACTCGATTAGAGACTGAATGTGAGGATTTGTTCACTGTATGAACTGAACTCATGGATGACTGAATTAGAGGAGGTAATCTGGACTGATACGACATAACCAATTGTTTGGACATAACATGAATATTTTGGAAAACATAACCAAAACCAAGTGGTTTCATGTTATGAGGACTGAACACTCATGAATGGAGACTGATATCAAGGCAAATGTGGCATGCTAATGAGTTACACAAGGCTTGATGCTTAAAGATATGGACTGAATGCCTTTCGATATGCAGGACATTACAGACTTAAAGGAACTGAACATCATGTGTACGACTGCTCATGGTTGCAAACAACACAATAGAAACTGAACGTATTATGTGGCTGTACATGCAATGACTGAACAATAAAATGCCATGCGACACTAATGGACTGGTCTGCTTAATACCAAGGTTGAGTTCAAACAGACTGAACAAGTAAAGATGTAGGATTGACCAGCACATATTGATGACTAATCATCAACTGTTAAGGACTGAGTTTGATAATATAGTGAAAGGACTAGACTTAAGGTGCAGGACATTACATCAAACAAAGGAACTGGATATTTAAGCAATGGCCTATACTAACCAATGTAATGGACAGCACATATGAACTGTGGACTGATATAATATGCCTCTGGTACAAGTCACACAAGGATTGAAATAGGATGAGTGGTCTGAATTACAAGACAGTAAAAGGACTGCACTTCTAAATGCAAGGCAGAATACCAAGAATAAGGGGACTGTAAATCAACACAATATTGTTAACATGTGAAGTCATAATGTAACCTCAATAAATTATCAAATTCGATACCATGTATAAATTCCCATGTATATTGGTATGGACAGATATGTAATGACAGTAGGTAAACATTTATAACAAGGACTGGACACTTAATAAATCATAAGAACCAAATTTAAGATGCATATGCAGTGCTGTGGACAGAACCTTCAAGTCCTAACATCTGATCTCGATGATTGATACCTACCTTATATGAGGCTGGTCATGCATTCTAGAGATTTGTACACTTAAACCCACAATACAGGGACATAACCTTGGCATGAACAGGGCAGAACAAGCTAAGTGAATGACAATCCTAATGTGGGCTGCTACCTGCTCTGGGTCCTTTCAAGACTTATGACAAACACCTAATTTTTTATTAGATCAAGATGAAAATTAGAGAAACGTAGGATCTGGGAGTTGAGGAAGAAGTTCTACCAGTCGAAGGGATTGGATGCTCTTCTTCTTCACAGCTCTCCGGTGACTCTCGACTGGAAGATGATCAAGGAGAGCGGCACAACTGCTAGGGTTTTGGGAATTGAGGGGTTTGGGCGGCCCTGAGTCCTTTATATAAGGGATTAGATAGGATTGAATGGGAGTTCAGATCATACTCAAGGATTTTGTATCACAGCAGGATGAGATTGAATCCATATTCGATTTTGTCCTGGCCGTTGGGAAGTTTAAATTTGAAGTTTTCAAATGGGTCCAGCAAACAAATCCGAATTTACACTCTTCTGCTTGTAATAAACCTTTTGATTACTTATGTACTAGGGTCCCTGCAACTTTCCTATTTTTTCTTTTGGTCCTCTATTGTAAAAACATAACAAATAGTAAATGAGACATTTAAAGAATTTTCAAATTAATAAACAAAAGGAAAAAAAATTGGTCAAGGGGTTGACAGCCACCACCGTCGTCAGTCGTCATCATCACTATTTCCCCAAAAGACCAAAACCACAGAAAGAAAAGGGAGAAGAACCCGAACCTCCGCCAAGCCGACCACCGGATCCAGCCATGGGCTCGCCGCGGCACCTCCACCTTTCCAAGTACACCTCCTTCTGTCGTTTCCCCGAGCCTTGCCGATTCCCTTCGCCGGCGCCGCGTGCCACCGAACCACACGGCGGCCCTCGTGGACCACCGTACGTCCACTCCAGCCGAGCGGCTCTGCCTCCCCTCTGCCGTGCGGCCATCCGACAGTCGTGCCGCCCCATAGCGGAGTGCCCTCCATACCTCGGCGCGAGTGCTAAAGCGCTAGGCTCCATCCCAGCCGAGCGCCACCCCTTTTTGGATCAGCAGCGGCTGCATCGCGCAGGCGCTACCGGCCAGCACCCTTCGGCCCTCCGTCTTCCGCTCTGCGCTTTCGACCACCAGTGCCGAACCCAACTAGGTGAGAACCCCTCTCTCCAGGACTCGCTCTCTCCTCTCCGGCTTCCTTTCTTCTTCTTCCCTCTTCCTCTCACTTCGTCTCATCTCTCCCTCTAATCCTTTTCCCCCATCTCAGCCTTTCTTTCCCCAAAAATAAAGACCAGCATTGGCTTCTTGAATATTATTATTATTATTATTATTATTATTATTATTATTATTATTATTATGTTATTATGTTATTATTGTTTGTTTTTATTACCAATTATTTGTTATGTTAATATCAATGTATATAATAATGACAGTAAGTATATATATGTACAGAAGTTATTAATCTTTTTATTTTTATTATTATTATCATTATTAAAAAATATTATTACTATTATTATGATATGGGTATTAGTATCACTAATATCTTATTATTAACAATATTACTATTAGTGTTGTGTTATTAATATTTGTATTATTTTGGAATTGTTAAAAATATATTATTATATTAAAATTTATTTTTAGCAAAGATAATTTTCTACCTAAAGAATTTATTTGACACACGAAGAATTTTAGTCCAAAACCATTTTCCTGCTTCTCAAACAATTTCCTAAAATTATTTTAACTAGTAAGAAGGGTAGTATCGAAATTCTAAATGATTTCGAGTATTTTCAATATTTGTCTAAATTATCTTTACTAAAAAGATACAGTTTATCTACCTAGAAATCCTATTTTTTGGTAAACTTATAATTTTAGCCTAAATCGATTTTTCCACATTTTCAAATATTTATCAAAAAAAATATACATATATATATATACATATATATATATATATATATATATATATATATATATATATATATATATATATATATATTACTGGTAAACATGGTTATCAAGTATTATACGGATTTTTCTAAGAAATAGTATATATATTTCTTCACACAAATTCCCTCAATTATCTTGATTGTGACTGATCATCTTTCCTATTTCCTCATGACTTTGGACCTTACACATCAATCATAGCTATTGGACAATCAGGACTTGTCGGATCACTACACCACACCAAGCGACACATCTGGCAAGATACCTTGCCATAATTTAATGTTTATAATTAGTCTGCATTTATTTATTGCATATCACTGTGTATTTATTTCCAGTTCTTCTAGCTGTACCATTTTTACAGTACCTGATTTACTGCCTGCTCAGTGATATTAGCTTTACTTTACTTATTATCCTTTGATTGCATATGGACTTAGAGTTAAGGAACTACCGTTTATAGTGTATCGCATATACCTCGACACAGTTGTACCACGAGTATGTGTGAGATGAGTATCATGTAGAGGTCCTTGCGTGTTGGCTGATCACCCGTGCGCATGCGTTAGGTCTAACTGCTAATAGAGGCATGTTGGGAGACTTAGCAGTTAGTAGAGGTACATGATCGCGGATGCGACCTAAATAGGTACATCGGGTGGGGAGAACAATACCTGGCGTATGGACTTCTTTGTACTTCTCTGATTACCTGTGCGCTCCTCCGGAGACGCAGGCTCCAGGTGCCCTCTAACGTTTCCCAGAGCGTTATGGACGTACCTCCTTGCACATGATGCCCTCTGACGATCTTCGGACGTTACGGACGTAGGCCCCTGGTGCCCTATATGGGGACTATGCCAATCTCATTTACAGCTAGGGCTCATGCGTCGAAAGGATTGTTTCTCAACTGTATGTTCACTTTAGTACGGTTAGGTTACCTTATTAATGTCATGTAATTTACTTTTATTTGTGGCATATTTTATATTCAGTATTTATATGGCATGTTGTTTATTGTGTCTTGTAACGTCCCTCTGAGGACCTGATGAATTCTCCAGGTATGCGTTTGTGGTTTTCGCAGGTGCACTCTCCATGGCCATGTTTTTCTCTTCTTCCGAGGGATTGCACTTGGATTACCTTCGCATCGCTCGACAAAATTCCTTTATCGTGTATTTCTTTCTTTCTAGTTGGTAGTGGATTTGTCTCCGTCCAACAAGTAGTAAATGATAATTCATGCGTTTATTATAATTCTTTCTTCTTTATTTGTGGATGAGATTAGTGTCATGGATTACTGCATTTTACAGCTTATATATACATACGAAGGTTCCATATATTGGAGTTACTTCGTATATATGCAGCTGGCATGTCGACGTACTTAGTCCCAAGTATTTTGGGACTGGGCGTTACACCGGCCAACTTCGGTGGGCTCTATTGTCGTCTCGCTGCCATCGCCCTCTTATCTCCTCCCTGTCCCCATTGCTTCCGCACCGACCCAACCGATCACCATCCGACCACTGCCTAGGACCGCCCTGCTCATCGCCACACTCCTCCTCTGTCGCGCCAATTTCTTCTCCCCACCGCCACTACAGCAAGCCCAGCCACCTCCCTAACTCCGACGAGTCTCCGCCTGGCTGAACCGCCACTCTTTATCACCACCAACGGCATCACTTTTTACCACTTGTTCGCCCAACACCACACCAGAAATACCTACAGTATATTCCCAATCACCACTCTGGCGGACCCCACCCCTCGCCACCACCATGGCTCCACCCAGCCACTCCGACAACACCCTGCCTAGCTACCACAACCACTTCCAACACATCATCCAGCAACTCCCGTCACCCCCAACTCCTACCCGAACCCAATAGAACCAACGCCGCCTCCTATTTCACGGAACACACCACGTACCATTTCTACCACCACTAGATCTAGATCCACAAGATCTAACTCTGTTCCTCCTTACCTACCGACACCGCCTAACACCACCATGTCATCTCCGACGTACACAAGCCACCATCTCGACCAACCTTCTAATCATCACTCACCTTCATCACTCGTTCGTCGAGCCACAGATCTACAACGCTTCTACCTCCTCCGCTGCCCGACTACACTAGATCCGTGTTGATCCGACACCCATCGATCCCCGTGTGACTCGTACGCCGCCTTGTGCGTCGATGCTGCACCTCCATGTTCCGGCCAGTAAAGCCCCGTCTGGATTCGCGTGCGCCTGCCGCACTGCCTGCGCCAGCCTGGGGTGAACAATCGTCCGTCACCTCCGGTCGTGCCTCCATCCACCGCTTCGAAGTCACACTTGAACTCCCCGACGAGCACCGACGAGCACCGCCTCACTCTGCGCCTGGCCCGCCTCCGACGACACCGTCGAGCTCGGTGAGGCTTCCTCTCCTTCTTTCACTCCTCTTATTCCTCTCCTCCTTTCTCATCTCATTTAGCCATCGCCTCATTTCTCCTGGAGAGAGTTAGGGTTTTAATCCAATTGATGGACTTGGACTACAAGCCCAGATTGCTAAGTTTGTTCTTTTAAGCAAATTCTGATGTTATTTTATTTAGGCTTGGGCTACAAGCCCAACAGCATAATTTTGGCATGTTTTGATTTTTGGTTTGTTTTAATTGTATGGGCTGGGCTGGACAGCCCATTAGCTATATTAGTTAATTATTGGGCTGCGCCAAAATCTTGCAGGCTGGGTTAGGATCATTTTATTGTTATTATTATTAATATTATCCTTATTAGTATTATTATTATTATCCTTATTGTTATTTTTTTAGTATTTCGAGTTAGCATGTATTTTCAAAGATAGCTATTAAATATTTATAAATAAAAATAAAACCTTTTCGATATATAGTATTAGTTAATATTGTTTTACCCTAAATAATTTATTTATGATTATAACTATTTTGCTAGGATGCTAGTAGAAATATTTTCAAATAATAAAATTGTTTTACTAAATTACTTCTTGCTAAGCTAGTGAATATATATATATATATATATATATATATATATATATATATATATATATATATATATATATATATATATATATATATATATATATATATATATATATATAATATTAGTGAATTAGCTTGTTAGGAGATAGATAGATAGATGCCATTGTTTAGTTTCTGATCGATTATTACTCTATTCTAGGTGAAGAAATTAAGACAAATTTGATTTGCATGGACAAATGCAAGTACTTCTATGATTTTGACTCATTTACTTCATGTCATGGTCTTTTATATTGGACACATTGTTATACGACTTGGTCTTATACTCTGGTTCATGATCTTTACTTGTATCTGGGAAGGAGAAATACTACGGATATGTGACCAAAGTCCAATCTAGGATTCATGTTGATAGCTTAAATCTCACATCTGTGCACGTGGGATTTAGGCCGTACCATTTACTTGTTCTTATTCATGATTTTACCCAGCCGGTCACATATTTTAGTAGTTATTTTAATTCACATGTTATGATATTTTGATTACATATTTCAGTCTGGTAGATTATGTATTATAGTTCATGTTCATCTTGTTTCATTGTTCTTTTACTTGGTTACATGTTATACTTATTTCATTATTATAGATTGTAGTTTGCTTCGCTTCTGACTGGATATGTTGTAGGTGAGCCTGAGGCTATATGTTCTACCTTCATTGGGCAGGAGCCCGGAACCTTAGTTGAGCAGGATGATACTATGACTCGGGACCTAGGATTTGCTATTGACATCTCGATTTAGTTTCATTTTGTATAATAGACTTTACTTTTGGACATTGTATTATGATGAACTCTGGGAACGTAATAGATGTTGTGATTTGAATTTTATCTTATCTTGTGAAGTTCTTTAGATACATAGTATAGCTTACAACGTTAAGTCTACAACGTAGGCTGGACGTGTTCGACTCATATCCGATTACGTGACAGGATGTATCGTGTCTGTGTCGAGCGACACGAGACACAGGGGTTTGGAGATGGACACAAAATGTCTGTGTGGACACGGGTATGTCCGGGGTGGCTGGACACAAGAGTCTGTATGTCCTGTGTCAGGAGACACATGACGCGGTCAAGGTGGGGTTGACACGGGTGTGTCCATGTCGGACTGAAACGTAAATGTAAAATGACAAAATTACTGGAATGGACACGATGGGGACATGGTCATTAGGACCACTAGAAATGATAATTAAAATAATTAATCAGCAATTAATGAGGCTATTTATAGCCATGATTAGGAAAGTCCTAGAATCTCTAGCCATATGGGCTAGGAAGAATATTCTTGAAATATTCCAGAGAATATTCCATATTCCAAGAAATATTTCCTAGTGTTAACATTAATCCTGATTAATTAACGTTAATCCTGATTAGTTAATGGAGATTCTAGAATATTTCTATGAAGTCATGTGGCTAAGCATTCCACAATGGTTCTTCCTAAATAACCAACCTACTTAAAATAAATAGCTAATGTACAATTTCTACAATGGTGATTCATAATTAATTATTAAATAAATCCAAATCAAATATTTAATTAAAATTATTAAATAAATTCAAATAAAATATTCCAAAAATTACTAAAAAATAATAAAATATTAGAAAAAAAATTCTAGATTTTATTATTTGGAGAAAAGATATGTTACATTCTGTCAGCAAGTAGCACTAGTCTAGGCCCCCAAATCTGCATCAAACAACCGTGTGATTAGATTTGGACGTCTAGGATTGGTGTTGGACTATTTTATGATTTTATATGACTTAAAATATGGTTTCTCAACGTATATACATTTATATATATGTCGAAGGTGAAGGCACAAGATGAAAGATTCAGAGTGCGAGTCCACAAAAAATCTAAGATAAAGTCCGTACTTTGCTCTTAGTGCTCATCATTCGAGACAATCAGAATAGAAGATTTGTTCGGAGAGTCATCTAATTCGTTCAGAGATATCACTACGGGGTAGAGGGAGTGGTTTCATTGTACTCTATCTTTCTTCTTGAGTCCGTTGAGGGAGTTGAACCTTTGGGCAAAGGGTTCAATAAATTTGTATTCAGTTTTCTAGCTTTCATAAAGTTATAAAGATTGTGATTTGTCCCGGTGACAATACAATCGTCGAATTATATATTGTGTTTGATCTGTTTTGGCACATTTATACGTTGGTTCGTTATCTTCAGATAGATTAGCATCGATTTCGCGACCGCACTTGCACGAACAACAAGGTCCAACACAACAAGTTCCAACTCTTCACTTCACTTCGAACTTGAACTTGATGCCACATTCATGATGCAATTTGAACTAATATTTCCTTCTTACTTACTATATAAACAATATATATACTTGTGATTTGTGGACCTTCCACATATTAAGGGTGTGTTTGGTAGGAGGCAAAAGTGGGAGGAAGGAAAATAGGGGAGGGAAAAGTGAAGGAAAAGATTCATTTTCTCTTGTTTGGTATGGAAGAAAAATAGGAAGGAAGAAAAAGTTGAGGGATTACTTTTCCCTCATCATCTAAGAAATCCAATCCCCCGGAGGAAAAGTGGAAGAAAAAGTGGATGCTTGTAGTAATTAACAATTATACCCACATATGAATGTATTATTTAAAAATTATTCATGAAGTCAAATGGTAAATAAGTGATATTAATTGAGGATAGAATTGGTAAACCCTATATTTTTTACTTTCTTTCTTTCCACTTTTTCTTCCATACCAAACAAAGAAAAATGTATCTTTTATCTTTTCCATCCTTGCTACCAAACACAAAGGAAGAAAATAATTTTTCCTTTCCATAAGGAATTGAAAAATAAATCCTACTCATTTTCCTTCCTTCTACTTTTTCATTATTTCTACCAAACACAGTCTAAGTGTAAACTAGAGCACCAACCAAATTCCCATGATCCAGGGAAACTTCTTGTAATAAGAAACTGATAGTCCACCACCACAAGCATGTGAGAATATGAGAAAACGAGAGTATAATTGACAAACAATTTGCCCAAGGGGTTTTGCTTGTGACCACAAACTTTGCTTAAAAAGAAGAATAGGAGTGTTATATATATATATATATATATATATATATATATATATATATGATAATGACCACATACATCAATTTGTATTGTAGTCTATTAACTTTGATTTTGATGTTCTATCCAATTTAACACTTGGGAAAGAGACGTGTTGCCTCATAGTGAGGGTGAAGTGTGGGGGCTCTCTTCGAATTTTTTTGATTCGTGGCGGAGTCCCCTCATTTTTCCTGTGGTGATTGGACCATCT
The DNA here is from genome assembly GCA_029216955.1 of Iris pallida. NCBI lineage: Eukaryota > Viridiplantae > Streptophyta > Magnoliopsida > Asparagales > Iridaceae > Iris > Iris pallida. The sequence goes on from JANAVB010042618.1 coordinate 33,956,413, forward strand.
GTGGTGCACGCGGAGCTAAAGATCGGTTGCAATTCGATTGACACATACCATTACATTAAAATGTTGGCTAAATTACAACTTAATATCCTTAACTTTTTTAATTTTTTAACTTAATACTCTCAACTTTGATAGGTATCAATTTGATATCCTAAATTTCAGAAATGATAATATTATCCTTCATCCCTCTCCACCCCTCCACACCCCCTCCCCCCAACCGACTGCGACCACCTTGCTATCCTCACCTCGTGGCTGGCTGGCTGCACAACCCCCACGCCCCCGGCCCCTCTCCACGCTGCAGCTACACCACACATGCAACCCATGTCCCCTCCTCACGTCGCGCCCCCTCTCTCTTCGCTCGCAACGACGACCCGTGCGCGGCGGAAAGAGAGGTGGGCCGGGGTTAGGGACGCGACGCGAGGAGGGGCCGGAGGAAGCAGGGGTGGTGCAGCCACGGGGTGGAGGCGACGGAGTGGTGATAGCTGATAAGGAAGAGGAGGGGAGAGAGGAGGAATAATTTTGTCATTTTTAAAATTTAGGATATCAAGTTGGAAAATTCGAATAGTAGAAGGTATTAATTTGTAGTTTAGTCTAAAATATTTTAAGGCCTTTTTTTTTACTTATTTATAGCTTCTTCTTTTTTACATAAATCTTCAAATCCGGATATTTACTTAAAAAAAATTCACAAAATACCAATCATTATAAGACAGTTTTTCGGTCCACATCTTTGTCTTTCAAATGCTAACCTGCAACCGAGAAAATGGGGAAAGTGTTCTAACGTGAATGGCAAAGATTTAGAGGTATTATTTCGAATTCTCCACTGTTATAAAGGAGTTTGAAAAAGATTCAAAATAAATTGTCTAAACTGAAAATTGCTGAGAAACACAATTTTGGGGTGGACTTTTATGAAATGCCCACCCGCTAGATGAGTTTTATGAAATACCCAAAATTATGTATTTTCACGTTAAATATTCCAAAATTTCCTTTTAGATGTCACCCGCTGGAAACTGCTATTTTTATAATATCGAAACTACCCCTCCGCGCGAATTGGTCATCTATATGTATTTGAATTCAAAAAACTCAGATCTGGATTGCGATTTTCGTCTTCTTCTTCTTAACGGAAAATCTGAATTTCATTGCTCTCATCTTCAGCAGAGATCGCAAAGATCGTTCGTAGTTCGGTGTGCTTTTTTTCAGTCGAACTCAGATCATCGCTCGTCATCATCATCTTCTTCATCGTGGAGACATTTGAAGTTTTCCGACGATTAGGTCAATTGTGGGGAGAAGATCTTTCTTCTTCTTTTCCATAAGAATTATCATCGTTTTGAAAGAAGAACGAAACTCTTTATTCCTGACAAAATTTTTCTAAAAAAAAAAAAATTCTTCGTGTTAAAACCACGGAGAATGACCATTCTCCACCACGGAGAATGACCATTCTCCGTGCTAAAATGACGGAGAATGACTATTCTCCGTTTTAAAAACCACGGAGAATGGCATTCTCCGTGTTAAAAACCACGGAGAATGACAATTTTCTATGGATTTTAATACGGAGAATGTCATTCTCCGTGGTAAAGTGACGGAGAATGGTCATTCTCCGTCATTTTAGTACGGAGAATAGTTATTCTCCGTGGTTTTAACATGGAGAATGGTCATTCTCCGTCTTTTTCAATACGGAGAATGACCATTCTCCTCCATGTTAACACGAGATTGGTCATTCTCCGTGTTAATATCACGGAGAATGACCATTCTCCCTGTCGAAAAATACGGAGAATGACCATTCTCCGTTGTAAAAAATGACGGAGAATGTCCATTCTCCGTGTAAAGATCACGGAGAATGATTATTATCCGTGTTAATATCACGGAGAATGACCATTCTCCGTGGTAAAGTGACGGAGAATGGACATTCTCCGTCATTTTAGTACGGAGAATAGCTATTCTCCGTGGTTTTAACACGGAGAATGGTCATTCTCCGTCTTTTTCAATACGGAGAATGACCATTCTCCTCCATGTTAACACGAGATTAGTCATTCTCCGTGTCGAAAAAAGACGGAGAATGACCATTCTCCGTTGTAAAAAATGGCGGAGAATGTCCATTCTTCGTGTAAAGATCACGGAGAATGATTATTATCCGTGTTAATATCACGGAGAATGACCATTCTCCGTAATTTTACCACGGAGAATGGCAATTCTCCGTGATTTTACCACGGAGAATGGCAATTCTCCGTGGTTTTGACACGGATAATGACCATTCTCCGTCATTTAGTACGGAGAATGGCTATTCTCCGTCATTTAGTACGGAGAATGACTATTCTCCTGCGTTTTAACACTAGAAATGTCCATTCTCCGTGATTTTACCACGGAGAATGGCGAGTTGAAAGTTTGGAAAGCCATAACTTTTGACTGGAAGATCGAAACGAGGCCCGGTTTGTCGCAAAACGAACGTATTTCCGAGGAGCCTGAAAGTACGAATTTTTTGTTAAACGGACTTTCGAAATTTTAGAATCGCAAAAAAATGATGTTTTGACCTCCGTTTTGACATGGAAAGATTTTGGAGAAGAAAACTTAGATTCGAAAGTGAGCAGCGTATCGAAGAAGAGGAAGAATAGATAGTGAGCAGCGTAACGAAGAAGATGAGGAATCGAAATCTTTTTGTTTGAAGAGTATGTTTCGTGCGTGCTTTGAATAAATTAGAAGGGTAAAAGGGTCATTTGGAACCCGCTTTGGATAAGTTTCTCTAATTCTGGGCGCGTGATGAAAGTTTTTTTAGCGGTGGATTTTTCATGAAACTGTTTTAGTTTTTGGGCATCTCATAAATTTCCCCTTGTCTAAATTGTTTCTAATTTTTTTAAAACTTTCTAACTACCATCGTGTGTGTGTGTGTGTGTGTGTGTGTGTGTGTGTGTGTGTGTGTATATATATATATATATATATATATATATATATATATATATATATATTAGCCTATAAAATAATTATAAAATCCTTCTGAAATCATGTAAACATATTAAAAAATTTAAATTAACATATATTTAAAATAAATATATGTTATTATCTAAATATATATATCTAAAGTTCTAAATATATATATCTATAACTAATTTTAATTATAATATATTAAAATATATTGAAATTATTTTAGTATAATTTAAATTTTCTAATTATTTTTCAGTAAAATTAGATTTTCTTTTTCTTTTTTGTACATGTATAGCACGTGAAAATGACTAGTATAATATAAATATTATTTAGTTTTGGAGTCTCGTATCATATTAAAAATTTGCGTTAGATTTTCATATTGTTCAGAAGATGGTTCATATCGTCTTAACGATTGACTTAGGATGATCGTCCAAAATAGAGACACAATCGTAAATTTTGAATATTATACTGATCCTAAGGGGACGTTTGGTTCAAATTTTGGAGCCTTGAGAATGAATTTTGAATTCATTACCCATATTTGGTATGTGTAGGATTGGAAATTAGGAGAGAATTCGAGGGGGTTCATATTTTCATTGATACGAGAAAGCTATTCTCAAGCCCCCAGAATAGTTTTCTTTTCAAATGTTTTTTGAATATTTTGTTTGGACGGTAATACCCTTCCTTTACATTCAAAATTTTAACTTATATTCCAAATATGTGAATTTAGGTAATAGTAGTATCATTAAATTAATGAAAGAATATTTATGAAAAACTAAGCAAACTAAGATTCGTATCCTTATATGAACCAAACATGGGTATGGAAATGAATAGAAAATAAATTCCTAAGAATACAAAAACTTCATACAAACGGTCCTAGAACTAAACAAAAATATGTGAAAGTTTTGTGACTTAGGTTATCTAGTTTTGCATTGTGAGGTTTGTATAATTTGGATTATTTAGTTTTTGAATTTTGTTAACATGTGCTATAAAGACATATGTTAATATATCAATAAATGTGTAATTTACATGGTACTCCTACCAGCACATTTATTAATACACCTTAACTTAAAATATGTATTGATATATGTAAGATGTACATTGGTAAATGTGTTGGTAGAAATACACATGTAAAATATACATTTATCATTGTATTAAGGGCACATGTTAACAAAACCTTAGTTGTCGTAAGATGTACATTGGTAAATGTGTTGGTAGAAATACACATGTAAAATATACATTTATCATTGTATTAAAGGCACATGTTAACAAAATCTTAGTTGTTTTTACGACAAATCGATTTTTTTTGTTTCTATCTTGATATTAGCATCCACACAACCCTTCGGACACTTGAGTTACAAACATTCAACAATGTGACCGAGACGAAAGACATCTGACGATACACGATGTCGACCATGAAGTCATCCCCATTGAAACTACCGTCAAGAATATTGTGGCTGTTGAGATCACGATAGAGTGTCACAAGTCTCATTTTTTATTGGTCATGACAAAGCTAAATAATTTAAGTAACAGAATCCTCATCATGTAAAATTAAATAACTAAGCCACACCTCACATAACAATTCTCACCATGCTAAATTAAATACATCGCTTCTTCCCAGACTGTCAGGGAAACCATCACGTGAACTGACGCCATGTGGCGTTGTCACTAATGCAATTTAATTAAATTGCATTAGTGACAACGCCACATGACTAGCTTACATTTTCATTTATAAATTTGTTTCTCATGTGGCGTTGTCACTAATGCAATTTAATTTCTTCGCTGCTGAGAAACAAATTTATAAATGATTTCTTTCCATGTCTGGTTAGCAAGTCCACTATTTCTTTCTTTCTCCTGATAGTTTAGTTTGCGAGTCCAATACTGTTGGAACTTGTATGCGTTGAGTTTGCATTTTCAGGTTGACGCAAGCTGATACTGACAGAAGCTTGCCAACTAGGACTTTCCGAAGAGAATTTTTTTTCACTTCTTTTGTCAAGTTCAAGCAAAAGATGGACTGCATGTTGAAAAATCTACAGGTTTGTTGCCTGCTATATATATATTTTTTTGGTATGATAATAATATATAACCAAATCTAGTTTTCAGTATTTGTCGACAGAACAATGACAAACACCTAACTTTTGACGAAACACGTTGATTTAATTTTCTTTTTCTTTTCAAATGGAAATCAAAATGACCATATTTGAGATACTTCTCGCAAACATATATAGTTAAGAGTAATTGGAAAGAATTAAGATAGGATAACGTTTTTTCGTGTATGCTCTATTATATCTGTTGTATAGTTCTATAATTATTTATATCAGTTATGGAGAGAGATTGTCCTCTGATATAATTTAATTTAGACTTATTTATAATTTGATATATTCAACTATTTTAGTTTTTCAACTTAATTGTCAATAGAAGATATATGTCTCATTTGTGGAGTGAAATTATACATATTTTAACAATCACTTCTAGTCCATATAGCTCTGAGATAGAAGATATAGATCTATCTCATTTGTTCGGATTCGAGTCGGAGTACGAGTATATTGTTGTTTTTATTTAATAAATGACGAAAGTGGAGGCAGTGGGTCCAAACAAAAAGTTGCCATGTAGCATAAAAATTGCGAACACTTAGGATGGACAAAAAAAATTCTAAAATTCATTTTAACATGACCTTTTGTTTAAGTGCAACTTTAGTCAACTACTCATCTGGAGTTTGATTGATTAATAATGTGCTATCTTTTTCCATGGTTGTACTGATGATTTTTCGGATGTACTTTCTAACAGGAATAATGAGGAGGTCGATAGCCACTCTCGTACGTCTACTTTGGAATAATTCCGACTCTTCTTCACTTGATGAAGCATCTGGAGAGAGAGAGAGAGAGAGAGAGTTTGGAGAGAGAGAGAGAGAGAGAGAGATAAAATGAAGTTTGGGGTCTCGAGGGAAAAAGGTGATCAAGTTTTGAGAATGGCCATTGGCCACTTATTTTATTTTTTTTGCTCTTGGGTTGGTGTAGATAATTCAAAGTTCAAAGCATACCATTATATACTTTGATCCCTTGGTGAAACTTTTTCAAAGGCAAAACTTTTCCGAGGCAATGTGGATATAAAAGTCCATTATCCAAGGAAGTTCCATCCTTGCCTTCTTTTAAGGACTTTTTTTTACAGCAGTAACTTCTCCAAAGTATAAAAGTGATATTTATTGTAGTGTTCTACTCTACAAAAATACTATATAGATAGAGAGATCGGTGCTGGCTCAAGAGAAAACCTTCACGACGACGATTAATCTAGACGAGTGGACATGGACTTCACTTTCTGATTCTTTTATGCTAATAACGAATCTCTAAGTTTTTGAATAAATGCTTATTGCTAAGAAGAAGTTCTTGATAATTGAGAATGTTAGTACAACGATCCAGTATGCTTTAATAAGAGAAATTGCATGTTGCTCAATTATAGAACCTTGCTATGCTAAGTCAAAATAAGATGATTGCATGCTAAAAGTAGACTGTCACCACAATTGTAAGAATCTTTGCCATGCTTAATAAGAAGGAAAAAAAATGATTACATGTCCCTATCGTATACTATCAAGAGTAGAGTTCCTGCTTGATGATTTAGAACTATTGTTATGCTTGCGTAAGTAAAGATTATTCATATGTTCCTTTATCGTATATTGAAATGATAGACCTGTATAGAAGGCACTTGTGCTGTTAAAAAGATATGATACAACTTGTCTGTATAGAGAAAAGAGATGATGATACGGCATGTCCGTATAAATAAAAAAGATGATACGACTTGTCTGTATAGAGAATAAAGATGTGAATAGATGAAAATGTTTACTTATCGATAAATTGTTATATCATATAGATTTATATGATAGAGTTGCATTCATGCATTGGTCTCAGATAACTTGTGCACAAGAAAAATTTTACGATCAATTTCGGGACACCGAGATCGCTCGGACTAGGAGAATTAGAGGAACACCTTGAGGTAAAGAGACATCGCGATCATTGTAGTGCCCCGTCCCTACATCGTGTCCCGTACTTGTCTACGGGGTGCGCGAGAAAGGAACACTGTCGCTATCGATTCGGTCGGGACCGATAGGTTGGGATCGACCGAGTCGATCGAACGGGAACGGTTGAATTAAGATCCATTCCTCGTTATGGAATGTCTTCTTCGGAACCAAGTCCCACATTCAGCGGGTTGCGCCTCGAGGATTGACTCTGCGGCTGAGTCGGGAGAGACCTCTCGTTGCTTTGCTTTTCACGCCGCTTGCGTTGGTTTTGGCTTTATTTTCTGAATGCGTTTTCGTGGATGTTTTTGATGGTTTTTATGGCTTATATTTCGAACTCGTATTTCCTATCGAACTCCTTGAATAATGCAGTGTTTTAATCGGTTGCTTGTGCGATTTCAGGTAATCGCGTAGGCGACGTCTAGCGCGACCAACAAGTTCTCTCGTCGAAGTAAACTCAAGGTGAGTGGCTGACCCTTCTCTTCTCGACCCCTTCTTAAGTAAATCGATAGTGTTGTTGTGGAGGAAAGATTGAATGCAGAGGCACGGGCACGGTAAAAATGGTCAAGATTCAAAGTGAACGTAGGCAATACCTTAACAACTGAATAATGTCTTAACTCGGTCATTGGACAACTTGTCGACAAGGAAGAGTTTCCTCGAGCGACAACCCGCGGCCACGGGACCGACTCGGCCTAGGAGAAAACACGGTATAGCTGTGCTGGATGATAGCACGGGTTAAGCGGGGACTTGCAGCGGGGCTCGCTACTTGCGCTGCAAGGGCCCCGGCTAACAAAGCTATAGTCCATGATGGCTTGTCATGCCAGTGGCCAATCACATGCAATATTGCACTTGGTATGTAAATGATAACAATTGACATGGAAGAACATGGTAAGTTTCATAAGGCACGGCGCGGCCCGCCGGAGGTAAGTTTCAACGCAAATTACATTATGCTTGTCATTTCTCGCTTGAAATTCATTAGGATGGTTAGAAACATTCATGAACTAAGTCATATAAACTCATTCAACCAAATGAGAGCTTGGAACTTAACTTGCCACGCACCAGTACAAAGTGTAATGTACTGATCCTTGCTCTCCACGCAGGTACCCCGAACCACGAAGGGCGTGCCACCTAAAATCTCAAGGCGGCGTGGACACTTTTGAAGCCTCGTCCGTGTAAAGGCTTGTTTCTGAATTCCTTTTGAAGACTCCGCATTCAGTGCAAAAGAAGACCAATGGCGGCTCGGCTTCCCTCGATCGCAGGTAAAAATGTGTAATAGTTTTTGCTTGTAAAAAGGGATGTAATGTATGGAACGACTATCTCATCGGCGTTCATTTTGTAAGTCGAGTCATATTGTAGCCCACGCGGCAATGAATGTAATGAAGTTTTATCAATGAAAAAGTCTACTTCTATTTCAAATGTGTCATTCAATTTCTCTGCGTACTCTAACTTGATGTTGTGTTTTGGATAACCTTATGACTATGCCTTGTGCGATCGCAACTTAGGTTCGCACGGCATCACGTCCGGGGGACGACTATCGATTCTACAGAATCGGGACATGACATAATGGTATCAGAGCACGGCTTTACATCCTTTGACCTCGTATCGATTAGATAAGTTGTTCCAAAAATTGAGTCCGTAATATTTTGTGACTGATGCGTTTACCTTCATATCGCAGAAGTGACGGAACCCACGGCCGAGCGAGAGCAGAGCGCTTCTAGCGGCTCTAGTAGTTCGCATCGTTCGCGGGGCGGACCTTCTAACGATACCATCGAAAGGATGCTGCGCATGATGGAGGCGCAGCGGAATCAGTCCGAGAACCGACATCAACAGACGGAGGAACGACAGGCCCAGTTCGAAGCTCGCTTCAAAGCTCGTTTCGACACACATGCCAAACTTTAACAAAAGCAGTTGGATACCCTGCAGCAGATCATCCAGACAATGGCGGCCAACGGAAATTCTGTGACTGCGTCGACCGTTACCGCACATACTGCCACCGTACCGACGATCCAACCCATTGAAGTCGACACGACGGAGCTCGAGCATAAACCAGCGGCACCGAAAAAGTACAACTTTGAAGTGTCAGAATTCAAAAAGGCGTGTCGCACTTCCTTCAGCGGTACCGAGGGTCCTTCCATGGCAATCGACTGGTTGGAAGAGCTGGAAGATCACTTCGAGCTTCTCGGCATTGAAGAATCAAAGCAAGTCGCCTGCGCACAACTTCAACTACGGTTGAACGTGCACGACTGGTGGGCCATGCGCAAGCGAGCGATCCGACCGGACAACACCACCGTGCCGATCTCTTGGGCCACGTTTCGCAAAGCTTTTGAAGTCCAGTACCTTCCATCAGTCGTTCGTCAAGCGAAGGAAAATGAATTCATGCAGTTGAAGCAAGGGAGACGGACAGTGGAACAGTACGCCGCAGAATTCAACAAGTTGTCTAAGTTTGCTGGTCAGTTTTTGCCTACTGAAGAGTGCCGTGTGCGACGGTTCGACGTGGGTCTGCGACACTCTATCGGTGCGTATGTCAGGGTCACGGAATACAAGACCGTGGGCGAGGCTCTGAATCACGTGCTCCGCCTTGAGAACCTGCATCCTTCCAGTGCTGACGACGTTGTGCGCCACGCCAATCACAAACGTCCTAGCTATATGGAAGGAAATAACTACGCGTCAAAGCATCCAAATAATGGCAGCAACAGAGGGCGAACCCCTCCGATTCCTTGCAGCAAATGTCACAACCCTGGCCACCATCTGTAGTGACCCGCTCCGCCCTAGCGGAACGCCGATTCCAAACGGCAAGTACAACGACTCAAACGAGCCGTCGACCCGAAGAGTTGCTTCGTCCCGATAAAGTATCGATGCGAATCGATGCAAGGCTTATATTGGCCCGACAGGATGAATCCAGACTTAGACTTTCAAAGGCGCGCTCGGAATATCGCTCGGCCGATGCGAACATCGCTAAGGTGGGTGGCTCCGATGAACCCGTCTTTGCTTAGCCTATGCACATAAAAATGCGGACACAAACACGAGAATCGCTAGGCGATAACATCTTGCATGCTAATAAATGACCCAACGCACCTAGCTAAGGGAATAATCCCAACTTGTATGCTTGTATAGAATATGGAAAGTAACATGGAAAATACGAGAACTCTCGCCCGCGCTCCATGCTCGTGCTACGGCACAAGCCTACGTTGATGCTCCCTATACGTCCAAACAATCAAACAATGAATGGGTTACAACAATGAAACGGAAAGACTATCAATATAGTCGCACCGTGTAGATTATAGCAACATTGAAAGGCTATGGGACCGATGGGTCGCCAAGGCGACTCCCATACGAGGAGTCGTGTAATGTATAAATGAAAGAGCAAACGAATAAATGAATCAACGAATGAATACGTGAATGAATCGATGAACTAATGAACAAGTGAAAGAAAGAAAGAAAAGGAAAGGAAACTTGAAAAGATAAGAAAAGAAAGAAGGATTAGCGACAGGTGTGACGGGCACGTGCATCGGGGCTCGCTACCCGCGCTGCACGGACGCCAACCTGGTCGATAACGTAAGAAGGCTAAGGGTTAGCCTAAGGCTCAAAGACAGCCATTAAGTTAAAATGATAATAAAATACGAAATGGTCGTGGACAACGGCACGAGCGAGGGGTGGCGTATGCTGTGACCGTGAAAGGGGATTCCGCGGCATGATCAAAGGGGGGATATGCCGGCCTAGGCGGATCCAAAAGGGGCTTACGGGCTTAACTGGGGGAGGCTTGGCCCCAGGAGACGTAAGTGCGGGGTATTTTTCAAGAGACTATCAGGGTGTACCAGCCGCACGCCATGATAGGTGCGAAAATGCCAAGGAGAAAGTCCAGGATGGCTTGTGGTGCCAGCGACCGATGCATATAGATTAAGTGGGCTTTGCTGGTGGCAATCCACGTGCAAGTTCTTGCATTGAAATCAGAATAGTCTAAGTTAAAAGTTAAATGAACAAGTGCCTACTGAATGACTTGAAATGTGCCACTCCAAAATGATAATGAGTACAAATGAGTTAAAGAATGTGTCTACGTTATGTTATTACACATGAACTGTTGTCTAACTTGGTTTGCTCTGAACAGGGAAGGCCGGACGGTAAGTATGGGTAAGTTGTGCATGTATTTCCATGCGACACTTGAAATCGGTAACACGGGATAGGTTATATCACATGCCATGTAAATGACCCTAAGGCAAGATTAGAAAGACAATGAATGATAGAGATGCACACAAGTAAATGGAACGTGTTCGGTAATGATAGTGATTATGGGCGAGCTAGCCTCCCCACCAGTGCATAACAATGTACTGATAACCCCACAGTCTACTTGCAGGATGCAGGAGACGCCGGCGGGTGCGGAGCTTCAATCGAACGTGCCAAGGAGCTGGAGCACCATATACGGGACATAATGTATCGGAACATCGCCATGAATCATTCCATCTTGTAAGCCACTTGGCACGCCTTTTATGTTTCAGAGAGAGAGAGAGAGAGCTTGAGCGACTTGTAATATCGACCTAGCGCCGCTTATAAACTTGTTGAATATCAATAAAGAATTGGTTTCGCTTCAATTGTGTTCATTTATATTCCGCTGCAAATGGGGACACTCTGTGCGACTCTGTGGCCTAGAACTCAAATCGGTCGTTTCTGGACTTGTCCTTGCACGGGCGCAACCTAGGCCCGTGCGGCATCACGCCTTAGCGAGGACGATCGCTCCTACGGGAGCGGGGCGTGACAGATTGGTATCAGAGCACGGCTTTACGTCCTTGGACTTCATTTCGATTCTCTCAGTTTTGAAAGCTCGCATTGGAAACAAAAGAAGTGTATGCTCTCTCTCGTTGTGCATTGGGATGTTCCATACAATAAGTCTAATATTGCGAAAGCTTGTACGAGTACTCGGTTGCACAGAACCGATAGGCGATGGCCTTTGTGCCGAACCACGACGGACTCGAGTCGGACGAAAACTAAATGCTAAGAGTTAGCAAACGCAAGGCATGCTTGAATAGGCTTACGTTGACGATAGCAAACGGGTATACGAGACCGGAGTATTATTCGAACGGAATGGTTTTGCACGCAGCCTTTTGGCTAAGTTGTGCGGAGTATCGCGCACCTAGACCCTTTGGTGCAAACGAGTTGCGAACGAGAATAAGTGAGCGTGCAAACTTGAATGTGGTCCGAACGGGATGGTTAAGCGGTACAACTTAGTCCGCGTGTTGCGCACCTCGACTCTTGGGTGCCATCGGGTTGCGAGCGATATCAACGTATCGCTCGATCGAGAACGGAGATACACTTTGAGTGTGTATCAATAGGAACGTTATCGAGTTAACGTTTAGGCGCACTCGAAGGATCGATTTGGACCTTGAGGATTATTGCGAACGACTTAATGCGTCGCAACGGCACGAACGACTACGCTAGCGATTCGTTGAACGAATCGATAAGACGTCTTAGCGCATGGCGCAAACGTGATTGAGGATTAGACCGTATGGCTTGAACCCGAGTGGTGTATGTGATAGGTTCGGAGAAGAAAAAGAATGTGATTGAGGACTAGATCAGATGGCTCGAATCCGAGTGGTGTATGGACGTCTTGGAAATAGTTCGAGCGAAATCGAGGATTACGAGTATGTCGGCGAGGCGATGCGGTCGCGCAAAGCCTTAGAACGCGTCACACTTAGTTGGTTGTGACTTCGATTGTCCCGAGCGAGATATCGCTCGGATAACTTGTCGTTAGACAATGTGAGTTAGAAAACGACTCAGAACGACAGAGGTAAATGAATGGTCTTGATCGAGGAAACTTAGCGGATTGCGCGTACGATCTCGGATTGATTCAAATGAATCGCGACTTGAGTTTGAACAACGATCTTGACCCTAGCTGGAGAGATAGCGGTCGAACTTGATCTTGAATATCGAGGAAATTGTGGAATATCCAACTCGGACAATAGCATCAATGCATGACTCGAAAATCGGTTGCAAAGGAAGATCGTCAGGTTACGCATATCGTTGATGGTATTGAGGCGTATCAAAGATCGATATGCGATAACTCGGGGGCACTCCGACTCGGCGAATGACGATCATGCGAATGTCATTGTTCCGTTGGATGCTATACTTTGGTCGTTAAGGATGTGTCGAGGAAAAGATAAACTTGGCTCGAGGATGAATGACGGTCGGACTATCAAATATAGACTTGGCTTGGATGAAAACGGAGTGCTTGGATTTACTTCGTTGTCAACCACAACGTAGACGTTCTTGCCTTATGCGAGCGCAACCCCAGCCTCGCACATGCGTCGCACCGACTAGGACTATCACTCCGCGTGAGCGCTGGTATGGTGATTCATACAGCGGGAGTGATCGGTACTCGCCTGGCGTGGCAACTTGTATGCTTCGACTTGTGGTTTGACATGAAGGAGACTTGAGGATGAATTGTGTGTTTGGAGAGTTGAACTTGAGGATTGAGTAGGTCCAATCTGCGTATCGAGAATGAGTTAGTCTAAACTCAAACAAGAGTTACGCCCCGATGAGAATGATTATTCCGCGGGAGCGTTGCATGGTGATTCATGAACCGTCGTGGATAATCGGACTCGCGTGAGATTGGGGCAGAACGTATTGTCGAGCTGGATGACCTCGTGATCGAATACATGAATTGGTTTAGAATTGGTGATTGAACAGATTTGGATGTTGCAAAACGAATGCATCTATGCGAACTAAGTGATCGTGCTCGATGTTTAGGAATCTGAATGACACGAGCTTGGGTAGAAAAATCCCGCACCACCGACTTTGGTTTGACCCTAGGATTGGGGTCAGTGTTGACATTATTGTTGGGGAACTATGATTCCAATCCTGACATTGACTTAGCCTTGAGAATTGGCCTAGCGGATAGGCGAGACGCCCCTGTTGCAAGAGTTGCAAATAAAGGATTGAGCTTGAGCATTGACATGGATTGAAAGAGTGGATCAAGAGTAGGAAACCCTGCTCACGAGACTCGGCTGATATGCATATATCTCAGGAACGCTTGAATATGTGCACGATGCGACTCGAGTGAGAATGACAAACTCACTATCCTGCGGCTTGGCTGAATGCATGTATTTTGGGGACGCCTGAAATGCGTGCACGATCCAACCAAGTGATACGCTGAGTTCTAGCACGACTTGGGGAGTGAACGAGTGTCGTGAACGTAAAATTGTGCTAGTTAAAAGTTGGTGCAACGAATTGAACCATCGATAGGAAGTTATGCTCGACGATGGTGTCGTTCTTGGTCTTGAATCGGACGGAAATTTCGTAGACTTGGTCGACTCCGCTAAGAAGAAGTCATAATGATTTCATAGACGAAAACGCTTGAGAAGCGAATCGAGTGATCCCGATAATTGAGGTAAACGAAAGTGAGTTGCCTCAATTACGACCCACGCATTTGGCAAAATCCAGCGTGCCTTGTGCAACCACTCCAGTCCCATGACACGAAGAAATAGAAACCAATACGAAGAAACGCTTGAATTGAAAAGATAACATCAAGTCTAAAATGAACGAGAAGCTATTCAATAAAAATCGACCAAAACGTATACGACACGGAACTTAGAAAGAAACCGAGTGTCGTTCGTTGCCATCGAACGACGATGCATAGGAAATTGTCTAAGGTATGTATACGGTCCGAGTTAAGGAATGGTAGGATGACCTGCACTCAGGAAGTCTCGAGGACGAGACTTGTTTTGAGTGGTGTATTATGTAGTAACCCGCTCCGCCCTAGCGGAACGCCGATTCCAAACGGCAAGTGCAACGACTCAAACGAGCCGTCGACCCGAAGAGTTGCTTCGTCCCGATAAAGTATCGATGCGAATCGATGCAAGGCTTACATTGGCCCGACAGGATGAATCCAGACTTAGACTTTCAAAGGCGCGCTCGGAATATCGCTCGGCCGATGCGAACATCGCTAAGGTGGGTGGCTCCGATGAACCCGTCTTTGCTTAGCCTATGCACATAAAAATGCGGACACAAACACGAGAATCGCTAGGCGATAACATCTTGCATGCTAATAAATGACCCAACGCACCTAGCTAAGGGAATAATCCCAACTTGTATGCTTGTATAGAATATGGAAAGTAACATGGAAAATACGAGAACTCTCGCCCGCGCTCCATGCTCGTGCTACGGCACAAGCCTACGTTGATGCTCCCTATACGTCCAAACAATCAAACAATGAATGGGTTACAACAATGAAACGGAAAGACTATCAATATAGTCGCACCGTGTAGATTATAGCAACATTGAAAGGCTATGGGACCGATGGGTCGCCAAGGCGACTCCCATACGAGGAGTCGTGTAATGTATAAATGAAAGAGCAAACGAATAAATGAATCAACGAATGAATACGTGAATGAATCGATGAACTAATGAACAAGTGAAAGAAAGAAAGAAAAGGAAAGGAAACTTGAAAAGATAAGAAAAGAAAGAAGGATTAGCGACAGGTGTGACGGGCACGTGCATCGGGGCTCGCTACCCGCGCTGCACGGACGCCAACCTGGTCGATAACGTAAGAAGGCTAAGGGTTAGCCTAAGGCTCAAAGACAGCCATTAAGTTAAAATGATAATAAAATACGAAATGGTCGTGGACAACGGCACGAGCGAGGGGTGGCGTATGCTGTGACCGTGAAAGGGGATTCCGCGGCATGATCAAAGGGGGGATATGCCGGCCTAGGCGGATCCAAAAGGGGCTTACGGGCTTAACTGGGGGAGGCTTGGCCCCAGGAGACGTAAGTGCGGGGTATTTTTCAAGAGACTATCAGGGTGTACCAGCCGCACGCCATGATAGGTGCGAAAATGCCAAGGAGAAAGTCCAGGATGGCTTGTGGTGCCAGCGACCGATGCATATAGATTAAGTGGGCTTTGCTGGTGGCAATCCACGTGCAAGTTCTTGCATTGAAATCAGAATAGTCTAAGTTAAAAGTTAAATGAACAAGTGCCTACTGAATGACTTGAAATGTGCCACTCCAAAATGATAATGAGTACAAATGAGTTAAAGAATGTGTCTACGTTATGTTATTACACATGAACTGTTGTCTAACTTGGTTTGCTCTGAACAGGGAAGGCCGGACGGTAAGTATGGGTAAGTTGTGCATGTATTTCCATGCGACACTTGAAATCGGTAACACGGGATAGGTTATATCACATGCCATGTAAATGACCCTAAGGCAAGATTAGAAAGACAATGAATGATAGAGATGCACACAAGTAAATGGAACGTGTTCGGTAATGATAGTGATTATGGGCGAGCTAGCCTCCCCACCAGTGCATAACAATGTACTGATAACCCCACAGTCTACTTGCAGGATGCAGGAGACGCCGGCGGGTGCGGAGCTTCAATCGAACGTGCCAAGGAGCTGGAGCACCATATACGGGACATAATGTATCGGAACATCGCCATGAATCATTCCATCTTGTAAGCCACTTGGCACGCCTTTTATGTTTCAGAGAGAGAGAGAGAGCTTGAGCGACTTGTAATATCGACCTAGCGCCGCTTATAAACTTGTTGAATATCAATAAAGAATTGGTTTCGCTTCAATTGTGTTCATTTATATTCCGCTGCAAATGGGGACACTCTGTGCGACTCTGTGGCCTAGAACTCAAATCGGTCGTTTCTGGACTTGTCCTTGCACGGGCGCAACCTAGGCCCGTGCGGCATCACGCCTTAGCGAGGACGATCGCTCCTACGGGAGCGGGGCGTGACACCATCCCAATGATTGTCTCGTTCACGAAGGAGGATGTTTCTTTTGCGGACAAAGGAGGCACCAATTCCGAGAATGCCCGGTTCGGAAACCAAATCATCCCAACGCACCACCACAACAACACAGTTAAGAGAATCGAGGACAGGCGCCCCGACCCCCTCAGTCCGCTCAACCCGACAACCAAGCCCGACGCCCTAATGTACAGGGGCGTGTCTTTGCCATGACTCGAGACGAGGCATATACTTTCGACACTGTTGTGACAGATATATTAAATTTTAATAATGTACCTGCTCATGTGTTATTTGATTCAGCGCCTCGCATACTTTCATATCGGCGAACTTCGCCGTCGAGCACAAATTTCCTGTAATATCATTAGATCTCGACCTTAGCGTAAGCACACCTTCGGGCGCTCCAATTCTCACAAACTTAACCTGCGCTGGCGGGATTATCTGTATCGGCGGTCAAAAGATCGGTCTTGATGCGATAGTTCTAGATATGAAGGACTTCGACATCATACTGGGCATGGATTGGCTCGGTCCGTGCAACGCAACCATAGACTGTGCTAAAAAGAAGGTCACATTTCGTATACCTGGAGTGCTTAAATTCTGCTACTAGTGTGGTGAGGCGTCGTCGACCTGCATGGTGATCTCCGCAATATCTGCTCGACGGATGCTGTATTTCGGGTACGAAGGCTATCTAGCTTCCGTTTGAGACATGCAACAGGATGGTACAAATGTGGGTCAGACCGACGTTGTGGTAGAATTCCCAGACGTATTCCCGGACGAGCTATCCGGCATGTCGCCCGATCGAGAAATAGAGTTCACCATCGACACATTCTCCGACACCCGGCCAATCTCGAAAGCCCCATACAGAATGGCCCCTGCAGAATTGAAGGAATTGAAGGCAAAACTTCAGGAATTACTTAATAAAGGGTTTATCCGTCCAAGTGTCTCACCGTGGGGTACGCCCGTGCTATTCGTGAAGAAGAAGGATGGATCGATGCGGATCTGCATCGACTATCAGGAATTGAACAAAGCCATCGTCCGAAACAAATACCCCCTGCCCCGCATCGACGACTTGTTCGACCAGCTCCAAGGTGCAACGGTATTTTCGAAGATTGATCTGCGATTGGGTTATCACCAACTCAAAGTCAAGCCAGATGACGTGCCGAAATCTGCCTTCCGTACTCGTTATGGCCACTACGAGTTCTTGGTAATGCCGTTCGGTGTGACAAACGCCCCTGCCGTCTTCATGGATCTAATGAATCAGGTGTTCCGTCCGTTCGTTGACAAGTTCGTAGTAGTCTTTATCGACGACATCCTCGTCTACTCGAAGGATCGAGCGCAACATGCAGAGCATCTGCGGACGGTACTCCAAATCCTTCGAGAGAATCAGTTGTACGTGTCACTACCATATTTCTAGAGTGAGGGTATTTTTGACATTTTTGGGATAATTTAAATTTATTAGAATTTATTTGAATTTATGGGAATTTTTAGGAATTATTTTGGGATTGTTTGGACTAGGTTGACTTTGACTAGTGTTGACCCTTGTAGACCAACCTAGGAGCTAACCCTAGTTAGTATGGACTTGGTTAGGTTATATGACTCTAGTCTAACCTAGCCTAATCCTTGGTTTGGTCATTAAAACTTAATTAGCAATAGAAATTAGAAGTCATAAGTCATGACTTATGGTTTGAACCAATTAATATAACAACTTAGCCATAGCCTATGTAACTTGGCCCAAAGCCCAAACTACCAAACCCTAATCCCAAGAAGATGTGGCCGGCCACCCCTATCCCCATTAGGATTCCCCCACTATAAAACCCCTCCTAAAATCTAGGGCTAGCCTCTTTCCCTAGGAAATTATTTCAAGAAAGAAAGAGGTGAGTCTCCATGTTTAAAAAACTATAGAAAATCCATTGTAGGTCCTTTTTCCCCCAAATAAGTTGCATTAGATTCTAATATTATTGTTCTTGCTGTTATTGGAGATTTGTTTCAGTTTAAGGTTGTTTTGATTGGATTGGGATACCAAGAAAGGAGCTCACAAAGGGGATTTTTCATTGGAAGTTCATCAATAGGTAACTTTGTCATTCCTCCATGGATTTTTATTTTGTCTTCATGATTAGGAAGCCCTAAGGGTCCCCTAAGTGTCTGTATAGGCTTCGTGTCGAGTTTATTGGATTTCATGTCCGTTCTGGACACGTATCAGTCCCTGACCTAGACTGTTTGTCGAAATGCCCCAGTAGACCCTTCGACCTAGTTTCCAGGATATTTTTGAATAGGAATATTAGTTTTAATCTTGCTCATTGTGTCCTGTTCTCATGTGGTAGTGTTCGTGTCGTTTCGTGTCGGATTCATCGTTTGGACACGCGCGTGCACACGCTCGCGCGTGAGCTACAGTGTTTCCCTGCTACACGGGGTCTGTAGCGGACACGACACGGGGTTTCAGGACACGAAATTCAAGGGAAACCTAGGAGCAATGTCTGTCATGACATTCCCTAAGTTTCATTGGATTTTGTATCTTGTCGAAGGAGGAATCAATCGTGCACGGGGAATAGCCTGTGCAGTGCACTGTTGATTTTTGCCACTGATACGGGCCTCGTGTCCGACACTAACACGTTGTGGGCATTGGCCAATGGGTCTATGAGGCAGCCCTATAGGTGGGCTACCTATGTGGATGACCACGAGACTCGCGTGAGTCTTGTGTCGTGCACACGACACAAGTGCACGTGTGCACGAGACAATGCACTGACAGTGCACTGTGTGTGTTGTTTTTTTGAGTTTCTTGTATTGGACACGCCGTGTCAGGCCTTGGGTGACACGAAATGGATGTGTGGGGTTTGTGCACATGGGTTGTTTTCAATTACCAACCTTTAGGTTCATGATTAGCTTAATTTTCCTATTCAATTTCTCATTAACCCATGTTACTGATATTTGCATTTCTGAATTACCTTTCCAGTTTTCAAACTTAAGTTTGCCTGATTAGATTAACCTGTTAATCACTGATTAATGTATATTTTATAAGCTCTAGTCTAATCTCCTACATGTTTTCCAACTGTGGCTCAGTTTTTGGTTTGTTTGGTGGTGTGTGGGATTCAAATGAGGATTTATAAAAAACTGGAAAACTGGGTATTCAGTTTTCCCATTCCCAGTTATTTTTAGATTCTAAATGTTGTACTTGGCCATCATTTTAGACCCTTTAGTATTGTTAACATGTAGGTTTAAGTCCCTAAACCATTTCTCCTATATGTGTACTATCTGTAGTTAAGTTTTTGGTTGATTTGGTGGTGTAATGCATTCGAATGGGGGTTGGAATTGTGGGGACTGAACATTGGTTCAGTTGGTAACACTGTTCCCTTATTTCCTTCACAGTTTAGTATTTGTGTATTGATTGAGTGTGTTCTTATACTCTTAAACCTGAGATTAGGATTTTATATTCAGTTTTGTCTGAACCTGAGGATTACACTACACACATTCACCTACACAATCTAAACCATGTTAATTCCTCACACACAGTCCTCCCCTCTCTCTTTCCTGTACACACATGTATGACACACCATACACACACTCTAGCACACAGGTTAGTCCTAACACCTACATCAGTCACTCACTGCACACACAAGTCCAGACTACACACACACACACTTTTCCCTCTTTTTTTACTGTTTTATAATTCTTGCACACTGTTTTTACTATTACACACACACACAACATTTTCTCCTCTTGACAGTTTACACTTGTACACACACTCTCTATATATAAATCCCCTAGTCTCATATAGTTAAGTTTTGTGTATAATATGTATACATATATAATATAAGTATGTGAGTGTAATGAATAGGGATGTATACCTATATATATGCAATGTATTATGTATATATGAGGATACATATATATGGGAATCATATATATGATGTTATGTGTGGTGTACCTATAGGTAGCCATATGTATATATATATTTACTATGTGATTTCTAGGCCTAGATGTTATATAAGTTGTGTGAAGTTGGTTTGACTTGTGTTATATAGGTTGTAAGGACTTGGTATGCTAGCATAGGCTAGTTTAGCCTTGTTTAGACTAGTATGGACTAGTTAGGCCTAGAATAGACTATTTAGACTTGGTTGACCTAGTTTGACTTCTAGGGTTGACCAGAGTTGACCAAGAGTTGACTTTGGCCTAGATTGACCTAGAATCATGTAGAATGCATAGTAGGACTTCATTATACTATTTTAGACTTGTTGTGACTTGTGCTGTTCTGATTAGGAGCCAGACACCACTCCTCGGACAGTACCTTTCATATTTGATACTCAGATACAGGCGAGTACATTCTCTGATCATTTCATATCCTGCTTAGAACTATTTCCTGCAGTAGATTACTTTACTTGTACTATCACGTTGGTCACACGGATTGGTACTATATGGATCCCTTCTTGAGATGTTATCCTTAGGGAGCATCGGATACTCTATATTCTGTGCGTTTCACTTACATAGCGTATCACTATGCTTCGTTGATTCTTCGATCACTTGTGACATATACTCTTATGATCACAGAGTCTTCCTGGAATCCTTATCCCATTTATGGGTCTACTATGTATCACCCTTCGGGGGCTTATCACCTTTCGAAGGCTTACCACCCTTCGGGGGCTTATCACCCTTCGGGGGCATTACATAGTATCATAACATAACCTGGTTGGATCCTTGTGTACTGATTGGGGATACGGGAGAGTAGAAATAGACATGTGAATACTATCCAAGTAGTGTAGTATCAGAATCTCTTCCATAGTGTAACATCAGAATCTCCTATACCATTTACATGTCTATATTGTACTCTGACTCACTAGTCACATGTTAGCTCTTTATTTATAGTAGATATTTCTATTACAGCTTTCTCTCTCTGTTTACATACTGCACTTCTTTCAGTACTTGTATCTTACTTTACTACATGATTATATCTTCTAACCTGCTATGAACTGTTGAGATATACTGTACTTGCTCATGTCCTGACTGAACCTGTTGAAAATATTACAGAGGACGAGGAGGAGGCTTGCCTGGATACCTACTACGGGACAGCCTTAGATGACACCTGCGAGCTGGACCCTCAGGAAGATCCAGCTCTAGCTGGGGATATCACCCCGATTGCCTAGACTAGATTATTTAGGCTTATCTATCTTTTATGCAGTCTTGAGACATGTTTAGCTAGACTTTATTTGGAGTTCAGAGTTGTATATATTCTTTCATTCTGTATCTGAGATCATGTACTTCTGGATATTGTTGGGATTATCTTAGACTACTTTTCATCTATTTATTTTCTTGAGTTCTATTTTATATCGTGTTATCTCTTCCTTAGTTGTGATTGAGTTATTACTGCTATGTCACCCCCATTCGGGGAGTATAAACTGTTTAGAGATATATTGCTAGTTGGTTGTTGACCTAGGACAGCGTTCTACCGTCGACACTGTAACATCCATATCTCAGAACACGTATTTTGATTAAGCTTGCATGTATTTCAGACCTGTATTTATTTTCTTGGATTTTGGCATGTACTTGTAATTGGCTTGACTTGCAGATTTTGGTTCTCGTAATTGGATTTTACCTGGCTTGGTTTATTTTATGGAGGAGAATTGGTTTGATTTGGTTTGGTTTGGTTTAACATGCATTGGACTTAGCCTATGTTCAACCCTCAACACATCACAACCACCCTCATTAAAACCCTACCAACCTTTTCTCTCTCCTCATAACTCTTTCATTTATTTTCTCCATCTCATTCTTCTTCCTTCCTCTACACAACACACCTCCACTCATAGGCAAGTGCACCTTGCCACCACATAAGAACCATATTTTATTTGTTCATTAGCTAGATTAGGCCATGGTGATCAACATTAGAACTTGACATTTTGTGATTTGGAGTCTCCTTTGTTCTAGATCTAAGTTTTCTCTATTTTCGGATTTACATGGTTTTGATCTATTTTAGTTGGGTTTTTGTGGGTTTTGATGCTTCCATGTGGAAGAGAACTCAATTTTACTCAAGTTAGAACTTTGAAAATCTAGATTTGGCTTTGATTTGACCAAGATATGAAGAAAGGAATTTTTGGTGTTCTTGAGCTTCTTCTCGGCCTGGAGTAGAAGACTGCAGCCTGCGCTCTTTAGCGCAGTGCTGGACTGCGCATCCTCCTCTCGGCCTGCGCTCTTTAGCGCAGCACCGACCGCGCAGCTTGCCCCATGGTGAACTGCGCTCAACCCCAGCGCGCAGGGACTCTTGCGTAGTCTACTCATGCGCAGTCCGCTCATGCGCAATCTGATCCATACGCCATCCATCCATGCGCAGTCTGCTCATGCGCAGTCTGCTCCTGCGCAGTCTGTTCATGCGCAGTCTGCTCATGCGCCACCTATGCTCCTGCGCAGCTCACCCCTGCGCAGTTGGCTCCCTGCGCCCTGTGCTCCTGCGCACTTGGCCCATGCGCCATCTGCCTCTACGCCCTGTGTTCCTGCGCACTTGGCCCATGCGCCATCTGCCCCTGCGCCCTGTGCCCCTGCGCACTTGGCTCCCTGCGCAGCTGACACCCTGCGCAATCCAACCCCTGACCCCTTGCGCAAACCATTGGCTCTTGGAGTTTTGGTTTTATTTCTTTAAGCTTGGCTCTTCTATAGCCCTGTATATTGATATTTTATTAGATATTTTACGCCCATTTTATATCCTTACGCCTTTTGTCATGAACTTGATTTTACTTAATATGTTTGGAATGACTATTGTACATGGCATGGTATGACAAGGAACTAGCATAACACGACAGTGACCCGTAGTGGTGCACTCCTGACATGACCAACCTGACATGATAGTGGCCCGTCGTGGCGCACTCCTGACAAGTACCCTGACATGATTTATCTTGATGCTGTTGCGACGGCTAACTTGACTCGTATAATCAACTTGACACCGTGGGTGTTCCTGCTTGCTTGCTTGTGCAATCCACTTATCTTGTCTTGCATCATGTCTAGGACGTGACTCCCTGGTTCCCACGGTCAGGGATTCATACTGAATATGGATTAGGCTAATGACTATATCAAACTATAGTTCATGGAGAATTTCCAGTCATAGGCAATCTCGTTATCTGGGCGTTCTTAATTGGACTTGTAGCTTGCCGACGAGTAGAGCACATTTCCAGCGCACTGTCATGTGTTGCACCCTCTAAGTCACCTAAGGGTATATCGTCTCCGGGGCGATGTACCCAACCATACTCTCAACCCGCGGAAGAATAACTGGATGGTCTGCAGGGCTTGGGACTGGGAAATTCTTATTGCATCTTGTTAGTAATTAGGCTTGTGACAACCCTAGTTAGTTAAAGTAGTAAGCCGTAGTATTTGCTTGGCCGCTTGTGAATGGATGTTGTCTAGCCCTGTCTAAGTCTTGTCTAGTCCCAGTACCTGGTATTCCTGAACATGATTGTTTTACTTATCTTAACAATAAATGGGTAGAGACAGAGTGCTGTTCAGGCGAATGGTTACAACCTCGGTCCTTGTCTGGTTTAAGGGTTGTAACCTGGCTCCCGGAATGGTCCCACGTTACTAGTCGTTTATTGTCCTGTTGCACTCTTTATTTACTTGTACCTTCTTCCATTTCTTTTCTTATGTTCTGATATGCTGGCTTTTGTTCTTATTTCGTGGCCTTCTTTGTGGCACTTGCTCTTTCTGGGGTTTGACCCAGCTGGTTTTGTGTGGCCAGATTTCGGAGCAGCTCCCGAGGATCTTCCGAACCTCCAGCCCGATGGTGGCGACTAGAAGGAACCCGGGCTACGAGTGGGTTTTCTATTTTGTTTCGCTCACTCTATTGTAAAGTTATTCTTTTGAGGCGTTTAGCCGACGAGCACCTGTTAGCTCGATGCACCTTTACTTACTGTCTGCCTACGGGCTGTAAACATGATTGACGAATCCTAGGGTTGATCATGTATGACTAAACTCTTGCTAGTCCTCACATTTTGTACGACTAGCTTCATGATCAGCTGATATGTAATATTTGGGACGCCTTTTATTGTATATTTGGTGGTCAAACATCTTGTGATTTTATTACTTGCTTGAGATTGAGACAGTAGGCTTGACCTTAAGAGACTGTTGGCTTGTAGTAAACCCTCATATCTAGACAGCCATGACCGTATAGCGAGATGGACTTCATTTCAATATACGTAGCTGGCTATGTTCGCCCCCGCTCTCCAGTATTCTGGTTCTGGGGCGTGACAGACACTGCGGCGTAGGCTGGGCGTTGTTACGTTCTCGTACCCTCACAGTGGGTGCGGGTCATGACACGTTTTTAGTGGTGGCCCATGCAGGTCGTAGACTAGAAGTGTAGTGGTATTCGAATTAGAGTATCACTACAACCTGCAGTAGGATATAGGACATTAATTTTAAGGTACTCAATCACTTTAGGAAAATTTCTTTTATTGCCATCTAAATCCTTTTTGTCAGCTGATCCTTTAAATTATAATTGTCCGCCTTTGTTATTTCGCTTCTTTCTCAGAAATTGATACTCTTGTTTGTCTATCTTCAGGATGGTAGAGACTCGATCGCAGCATGCCATTCATGAGGATGCTATAGAGGGGACTGCTACCTCTCAGCCAGTACGGCGAGGCCAGGGGACTGCAGCTCCTGCCACCTCAGCTCGTATTGAGACCTCGGCAGTAGCAGCAGGAGGTATGCATCCACCGGCTCGGAGGCAGGACCCGGTCATTCCAGAGGATCCCTTTCAGCAGCCACCGCCTCTAGGATACGTGGACGCAGCTCAGATGTTCGTGTATTTCCAGCAGTTCATGGACATACAGCAGGCTCGACAGGACAGGGGCATGGAGTTGGCCGTCATGACAGCCGCAGCTCGACCAGTGGTGCAGCAGCCAAGGACACCGGGGATCGAGCAGTTTCAGAAGATGAGCCCCAGAGACTTTCTGGGGACAGAGGGTATCCTATATACCGATGAGTGGATCGAACATATAGAGGAGATCTTCCGCTTGGCCAGGATTCCAGCAGATCTTCAGATCGAGGCCGCAGCTAGCCAGATGTGAGATCTTGCTCGCACCTGGTATCAGTCAGACCCCAGGGTGGGGGTACCTGGGCAGACGTGGGAGCAGTTCAAGGGCTTCTTCAAGAAGAAGTTATTCCAAATTCAGCACTCAGAGCCTTGGAGTCGCAGTTCGAGAGCCTGGTCCAGGGGAGTCTATCAGTGGAGGAGTACGCCAGGAGTTCGGCCGCCTCGGCAGGTTTGTGGAGGGCTTGAACGAGACGACGAAGGTCCAGAGGTTCCGGAAGGGCCTAGTCAAGGAGGTCAAGTCCTTGACCAAGGGCAACCGGGATGCCACGTTCGAGGAGATCTTGACAGGAGCTTTGCTAGAAGAGGATGATCTTAATCTTAGGCTCAAGAGGGGGAAAGACCCAGTTGGAGGTAGCAGCAGCAGCGGAGGCCAGGCCAAGAGGCCCCACTTTCAGCATCAGCAGCTGAGGCAGTTTCAGCCACAGCCGATTCAGCAGAGGCCAGTCCATCAGCAGCAGCAGCCGAGACAGCACCAGCAGGGTCAGAGACAGGGTGGTACTTGTGGCTACTGCAAGAAGCCTGGGCACGTCTTCAATGAGTGCCAGAAGAGGCTGGGCCAGTGCCTAGTGTGTGGTTCAGCAGACCACCAGATGAGGGAGTGCCGTATGGGACGAGCAGCTCCGGGAGCTGGAGTCAGAGCTCCAGCAGGCCAGCAGAGGGGACCAGCCCTGCCGACGCAGCAGCAGAGGTTCGTCCAGCACCAGCAGCAGGCCAGGGAAGGCCAGCAGGGGCGAGCTTTCGCCATGGCAGCTGGAGATGCAGAGGTGATAGGAGAGCTGATTGCAGGTTCGATTCTACTCGACTCCAGTCCAGCCTTTGCATTATTTGATTTCGGTGCTTCGCATAGCTTCATATCAGTATCTTTTGCGATTAGACACGGTATTATAGCTGAATCGTTGCCTAGGACTTACAAGATTACGACCGGGGGTGGTATTATCCTCGTGAGTGATGTTTGTAAGGGTCGGAGAGTAGTTTTGGGAGGCCGTGAGTTGGAGATGAGCCTGCTCGTAATGCCATTGCCGAACTACGATATAGTACTAGGCATGGATTGGTTGAGCAGGTACCATGCCAGCATTAATTGCAGAGGGGGTAGAGTTCTCTTCAGAGCACCGGGGGAGCCAGAGTTCGAGTACTCCAGACGTCAGGCAGAGCAGAGCAGCAGAGTCTTCTATGGAGTCTCGGTCAAGGAGCAGACGATTCCATATCCCTTGATAGCAGAGTATATGGATGTTTTCCCAGAGGAGTTGCCAGGACTGCCACCAGACAGAGACATAGAGTTCTCGATAGACTTGGTTCCAGGAGCGGAACCCATCTCTCAGCATGTCTATCGGATGAACAACGGCGAGCTGGTGGAGCCGAAGAAGCAGGTGGATGAGCTACAGGACAAGGGCTTCATCCGCTCGAGTTCGTCGCCATGGGGTGCACCAGTGTTGTTTGTGCTGAAGAAGGATGGGTCAGTACGCATGTGTATTGACTATAGGGCACTCAACAACCTTACGATCAAGAACAAATATCCACTGCCGCGGATCTACGATCTATTTGACCAGTTGAGCGGAGCTCGAGTATTTTCTAAGATTGATCTGAGGTCGGAATATCACCAGGTGAAGGTGAAGAGGGAGGATATTCCCAAGACCGCTTTCAGGATGCGGTACGGGTAGTTCGAGTTTTTGGTTATGCCATTTGGGCTAACCAATGCACCAGCAGTATTTATGAACCTTATGAACAAGGTGTTCCACTAGTATCTGGATCAATTTGTGGTGGTGTTATTGACGACATCTTGGTATATTCCAAGACTGAGGAGGAGCACGAGGAGCATTTGAGGATCGTGCTGGAGACTCTCAGGAAGGAGCAGCTTTACGGGAAGCTCTCCAAGTGTGAGTTCTTCTTGGACCGGGTGGACTTCTTGGGGCATGTGGTGACTGGAGATAGTATCTCAGTTGACCCCAAGAAGATTGTAGCAGTTGAGGCATGGGCAGCGCCGACTTCAGTTGCAGAGATCAGGAGTTTCATGGGGCTGGCAGGGTATTATCGGAGATTTGTGCAGGATTTCTTCCGGGTTGCAGAGCCGTTGACTCGGTTGACCCGGAAGGATGCTGAGTTCGTTTGGTCAGAGGAGTGTCATGCAGCTTTTGATGAGTTGAAGAAGCGGCTTACGACAGCTCCGATTCTGACATTGCCTTCAGGATCGGGTGGTTTCACTATTTATAGTGATGCTTCAGGGAAGGGGCTGGGTTGTGTGTTGCAGCAGCACGGAAAGGTGATTGCCTATGCTTTCAGGCAATTGCATCCCCATGAGAAGAACTACCCTACCCACGATCTGGAGCTGGCAGCAGTGATATTTGCTATGAAGCTGTGAAAGCATTATCTGTATGGTGAGAGGGTGGAGATCTTCACAGATCACAAGAGCTTAAAGTATGTGTTCACTCAGAAGGAGTTGAATATGAGGTAGCGCAGATGGTTGGAGTTGATGAAGGACTTCGACATTGTACTGCAGTATCATCCAGGGAAGGCCAACGTGGTTGCCGATGTCTTGAGTAGGTATCCGACAGCCATGTGTTTGATCATGGATCGGCATTTGCTTGCCGACTTGGAGAGCCTTGGGATTAAGGTGATCGTGCCCGGAGTGCAGATGCAGCTATGGGGGATGCAAATTCAGTCAGACTTGGTGGAGAGGATCAAGTCGGCACAGTTTGAAGACGTCGCTCTGCGGTGTCTCCAGGAGCAGGTTCGAGCAGGATTGCTGGAGGGCGAGTTTTCTCTTGCAGAGGATGGTGCCTTGAGGCACGGTTCCAGATTATGTGTGCCCAGCGGAGAGCTCAGGGAGCAGGTTATATAGGAGGCCCACAGATCTCAGTACTCTATACACCCGGGTGCCAACAAGATGTACCGAGATCTGCGGGAGCATGTTTGGTGGTCAGGGATGAAGCGGGAGGTGGCTCGCTTCGTGGCTAGGTGTTTGGTCTGTCAGCAGGTCAAGGCAGAGAGGCAGAGGCCCGGTGGATTTTTGCAGCCGCTGCCCATTCCCGAGTGAAAATGGGAGCATATCACTATGGACTTCGTATCCGGATTGCCGCGCACACCAGGAGGGAAAGACGCGATTTGGGTCATCGTTGACAGGTTGACCAAATTGGCCCACTTCTTGCCATTCAAGGTGGGTACGTCTACAGAGAGGCTGGCGGAGTTGTATATGCGACAGATAGTCAGGATTCACGGGGTTCCGGTCAGCATCGTCTCAGATCGGGATAGTCATTTTACTTCCCATTTCTGGAGGAGTCTGCAGACCAGCTTGGGCACTTAGCTCAAGTTTAGTACTGTATACCACCCCCAGATGGACGGACAGTCAGAGCGGACTATTCAGACCCTTGAGGATATGTTGCGGACGTGCGTCCTGGACTTTGGAGGTTCCTGGGAGGATCATCTTCATTTGGTGGAGTTTGTCTACAACAATAGTTTCCAGGCCAGCATTGAGATGTCACCTTTTGAGGCTCTGTACGGGCGTAGGTGCCGTACACCCTTATCCTGGGATGATGTTGGTGAGCGAGCTTTACTGGGGCCAGAGATGGTTGTTGATGCAGCCGAGAAGATGAAGCTCATCAGGGACAAACTTTGTGTGGCGCAGGACAGACATCGGCACTGGGCCGATAGCCACCGGAGGCCCTTGGAGTTTGAGGTACAGATTAGGGTAGGATTAGATTTAGGTTTCCTTGTTTGGGATTTTTTTTATCATGTTGTTTATTATAATTAATTGAGACCTTGCTTGTGATTAGGTCGGAGACCAGGTTTTCTTGAGGATATCTCCGACTCGTGGTACGATACGTTTCGGTGGAGGCGGAAAGCTTAGCCCGTGCTTCATCGGCCCTTTCGTTATCAGCGGGAGAGTCGGTGACGTTGCATACAAGCTAGACTTGCCGCCTGTACTAGTGGCGATCCATAACGTATTTTATGTATCACAGTTGAGACGGTACGTGGCTGACCCTAGCCATGTGCTCGATCATTCAGAGATAGAGGTTGGGCCTTCTCTCAGCTATCCAGAGCAGCCAGTGGAGATTCTGGATCGACGGGAGAAGGTTCTGAGGAACCAGGTGATACCCTTGGTGCACGTCGCATGGAGGCATCATTCTCCAGAAAAGTCTACCTGGGAGCGGGAGGATGAGATGCGCGAGCGCTACCCTTATCTTTTCGGACCGTGAGGTATGCTTTCTATCCTTCTCAGCAGTTGTATTTCGTCTTTCAATTTCGAGAACGAAATTCTTTTAATGAGGGTAGATTTGTCACTACCACATTTCTAGAGTGAGGGTATTTTTGACATTTTTGGGGTAATTTAAATTTATTTGAATTTATTTGAATTTATGGGAATTTTTAGGAATTATTTTGGGATTGTTTGGACTAGGTTGACTTTGACTAGTGTTGACCCTTGTAGACCAACCTAGGAGCTAACCCTAGTTAGTATGGACTTGGTTAGGTTATATGACTCTAGTCTAACCTAGCCTAATCCTTGGTTTGGTCATTAGAACTTAATTAGCAATAGAAATTAGAAGTCATAAGTCATGACTTATGGTTTGAACCAATTAATATAACAACTTAGCCATAGCCTATGTAACTTGGCCCAAAGCCCAAACTACCAAACCCTAATCCCAAGAAGATGTGGCCGGCCACCCCTATCCCCATTGGGATTCCCCCACTATAAAACCCCTCCTAAAATCTAGGGCTAGCCTCTTTCCCTAGGAAATTATTTCAAGAAAGAAAGAGGTGAGTCTCCATGTTTAAAAAACTATAGAAAATCCATTGTAGGTCCTTTTTCCACCAAATAAGTTGCATTAGATTCTAATATTATTGTTCTTGCTGTTATTGGAGATTTGTTTCAGTTTAAGGTTGTTTTGATTGGATTGGGATACCAAGAAAGGAGCTCACAAAGGGGATTTTTCATTAGAAGTTCATCAATAGGTAACTTTGTCATTCCTCCATGGATTTTCATTTTGTCTTCATGATTAGGAAGCCCTAAGGGTCCCCTAAGTGTCTGTATAGGCTTCGTGTCGAGTTCATTGGGTTTCGTGTCCGTTCTGGACACGTATCAGTCCCTGACCTAGACTGTTTGTCGAAATGCCCCAGTGGACCCTTCGACCTAGTTTCCAGGATATTTTTGAATAGGAATATTAGTTTTAATCTTGCTCATTGTGTCATGTTCTCATGTGGTAGTGTTCGTGTCGTTTCGTGTCGGATTCATCGTTTGGACACGTGCGTGCACACGCTCGCGCGCGAGCAACAGTGTTTCCCTGCTACACGGGGTCTGTAGCGGACACGACACAGGGTTTCAGGACACGAAATTCAAGGGCAACCTAGGGGCAATGTATGTCATGACATTCCCCAAGTTTTATTGGGTTTTGTGTCGTGTCGAATGAGGAATCAATCGTGCATGGGGAATAGCATGTGCAGTGCACTGTTGATTTTTGCCACTGATACGGGCCTCGTGTCCGACACTGACACGTTGTGGGCATTGGCCAATGGGCCTATGAGGTAGCCCTATAGGTGGGCTATCTATGTGGATGACCACGAGACTCGCGTGAGTCTTGTGTCGTGCACACGACACAAGTGCACGTGTGCACGAGACAGTGCACTGACAGTGTACTGTGTGTGTTGTTTTTTTGAGTTTCTTGTATTGGACACGCCGTGTCAGGCCTTGGGTGACACGAAATGGATGTGTGGGGTTTGTGCACATGGGTTGTTTTCAATTACCAACCTTTAGGTTCATGATTAGCTTAATTTTCCTATTCAATTTCTCATTAACCCATGTTACTGATATTTGCATTTTTGAATTACCTTTCCAGTTTTCAAACTTAAGTTTGCCTGATTAGATTAACCTGTTAATTACTGATTAATATATGTTTTATAAGCTCTAGTCTAATCTCCTACATGTTTTCCAACTGTGGCTCAGTTTTTGGTTTGTTTGGTGGTGTGTGGGATTCAAATAAGGATTTATAAAAAACTGGAAAACTGGGTATTCAGTTTTCCCATTCCCAGTTATTTTCAGATTTCAAATGTTGCACTTGGCCATCATTTTAGACCCTTTAGTATTGTTAACATGTAGGTTTAAGTCCCTAAACCATTTCTCCTATATGTGTACTATCTGTGGTTAAGTTTGTGGTTGATTTGGTGGTGTAATGCATTCGAATGGGGGTTCGAATTGTGGGGACTGAACATTAGTTCAGTTGGTAACACTGTTCCCTTATTTTCTTCACAGTTTAGTATTTGTGTATTGATTGAGTGTGTTCTTATACTCTTAAACCTGAGATTAGTATTTTATATTCAGTTTTGTCTGAACCTGAGAATTACACTACACACATTCACCTACACAATCTAAACCATGTCAATTCCTCACACACAGTCCTCCCCTCTCTCTTTCCTGTACACACATGTATGACACACCATACACACACTCTAGCACACAGGTTAGTCCTAACACCTACATCAGTCACTCACTGCACACACAAGTCCAGACTACACACACACACACTTTTTCCTCTTTCTTCACTGTTTTATAATTCCTGCACACTGTTTTTACTATTACACACACACAATATTTCCTCCTCTTGACAGTTTACACTTGTACACACACTCTCTATATATAAATCCCCTAGTCTCATATAGTTAAGTTTTGTGTATAATATGTATACATATATAATATAAGTATGTGAGTGTAATGAATAGGGATGTATACCTATATATATGCAATGTATTATGTATATATGAGGATACATATATATGAGAATCATATATATGATGTTATGTGTGGTGTACCTATAGGTAGACATATGTATATATATATATATATATATATATATATATATATATATATATATATATATATATATTTATTTATTTACTATGTGATTTCCATGTGTAGGCCTAGATGTTATATAAGTTGTGTGAAGTTGGTTTGACTTGTGTTATATAGGTTGTAAGGACTTGGTATGCTAGCATAGGCTAGTTTAGCCTTGTTTAGACTAGTATGGACTAGTTAGGCCTAGAATAGACTATTTAGACTTGGTTGACCTAGTTTGACTTCTAGGATTGACTAGAGTTGACCAAGAGTTGACTTTGGCCTAGATTGACCTAGAATCATGTAGAATGCATAGTAGGACTTCATTATACTATTTTAGACTTGTTGTGACTTGTGCTGTTCTGATTAGGAGCCAGACACCACTCCTCGGACAGTACCTTTCATATTGGACACTCAGATACAGGCGAGTACATTCTCTGATCATTTCATATCTTGCTTAGAACTATTTTCTGCAGTAGATTACTTTACTTGTACTGTCACGTTGGTCACACGGATTGGTACTATATGGATCCCTTCTTGAGATGTTATCCTTAGGGAGCATTGGGTACTCTATGTTCTGTGCGTTTCACTTACATAGCGTATCACTATGCTTCGTTGATTCTTCGATCACTTATGACATATACTCTTATGATCACATAGTCTTTCTGGAATCCTTATCCCATTTATGGGTCTACTATGTATCACCCTTCGGGGGCTTATCACCTTTCGGAGGCTTACCACCCTTCGGGGGCTTATCACCCTTCGGGGGCATTACATAGTATCATAACATAACCTGGTTGGATCCTTGTGTACTGATTGGGGGTACGGGAGAGTAGAAATAGACATGTGAATACTATCCAAGTAGTGTAGTATCAGAATCTCTTCCATAGTGTAGCATCAGAATCTCCTATGCCATTTACATGTCTATATTGTACTCTGACTCACTAGTCACATGTTAGCTCTTTATTTATAGTAGATATTTCTATTACAGCTTTCTCTCTCTATTTATATACTGCACTTCTTTCAGTACTTGTATCTTACTTTACTGTATGATTATATCTTCTAACCTGCTATGAACTGTTGAGATGTACTGTACTCGCTCCTGTCCTGACTGGACCTGTTGAAAATATTACAGAGGATGAGGAGGAGGCTTGCCTGGATACCTACTACGGGGCAGCCTTAGATGACACCTGCGAGCTGGACCCTCAGGAGGACCCAGCTCTAGCTTAGGATATCACCCCGATTGTCTAGACTAGATTAGTTAGGCTTATCTATCTTTTATGTAGTCTTGAGACATGTTTAGCTAGACTTTATTTGGAGTTCAGAGTTGTATATATTCTTTCATTCTGTATCTGAGACCATGTACTTCTGGATATTGCTGGGATTATCTTAGACTACTTTTCATCTATTTATTTCCTTGAGTTCTATTTCATATCGTGCTATCTCTTCCTTAGTTGTGATTGAGTTATTACTGCTATGTCACCCCCATTCGGGGAGTATAAACTGTTTAGAGATATATTGCTAGTTGGTTGTTGACCTAGGACAGCATTCTACCGCCGACACTGCTGCGTAGGCTGGGCGTTGTTACATTCTTGTACCCTCACAGTGGGTGCGGGTCGTGACAGTACGCGAAGATGAGCAAGTGCGAGTTCTGGCTGAACAGCGTCTCATTCCTTGGGCACATCATTTCTGCCGCGGGCATCGCAGTCGATCCGAAGAAAGTCGAGGCAGTTGCTGATTGAAAACGACCCGCATTAGTTAGCAAAATTCGAAGCTTCCTAGGCTTGGCGGGATACTACCGACGCTTCGTGAAGGACTTCGCGAAGATCGCATCGCCGTTGACTCGCCTCACCCAGAAAGGAGTCGCATTCAAGTGGTCAGACGACTGTGAAGCTTCCTTCCAGGAGCTCAAACAACGACTCGTTTCGGCTCCAATACTTGCTCTTCCTGAAGGGACGGAGGGATTTTAAATCTTCAGCGATGCTTCTGGCCAGGGCTTGGGGTGTGTGCTCATGCAGCGGGATAAGATGATATCTTTTGCTTCCCGGCAGTTGAAGCCGCACGAGAAGAACTACCCCACGCATGACCTAGAATTGGCGGCGATTGTGTTTGCGTTGAAGCTGTGGCGTCACTATCTCTATGGCGTGGCGTGCAGGATTTATACGGACCAAAAAAGCCTCAAGTATCTCTTCACCCAGAAAGAACTGAATTTGCGGCAGAGGCGATGGCTCGAACTAATCAAAGACTATGACATATCGATCGACTACACGCCGGGCAAGGGAAATATGGTAGCGGATGCGCTGAGCCGAAAGTACTTAGCTTCATTATGCATCAATGACCGACTGCTGCGTGACTTGGAAGGAATGGGCATCGAGCTCCGATTTCGTTTCAGAGACGTGAAACTGGCGCAATTGCGGGTGGAACCGAGCCTACTGGAGAGGATCAAGTCTGCACAGAAGGACGACCCCTACCTGGAGAAGATGTGGAAGCTGATATCGCCAGGAAAAGCGTCCGACTTTGCAGAGGACGAGTCGGGAGTGTTGTGCGTGAAGGGACGGCTATGCGTACCGGACGACGCAGAACTTAGAAAGGAGATAATGTCGGAGGCGCATTATGCTAAATATTTCTTACATCCTGGCATCACCAAGATGTATAAGGACCTCCGCGTTGTCTTTTGGTGGCACGGCATGAAGAGGGACATAGCGCTCTTTGTGTCAAAATGTATGGCCTGTCAGCAAGTCAAAGCCGAGCACCAGCGACCGAGCGGGGAGATGCAGAACCTCGCCATTCCAGAGTGGAAATGGGATCACATCACTATGGACTTCGTTGTTGGCTTGCCGAGGACGCCGCGGGGAAAACGATGTCGTCTGGGTGATCATCGATCGACTAACCAAGTCAGCACACTTTATCGCCATCAAAGTTACTTGGAGCGTCGACCGCCTTGCTCAGATATACCTTGATGAAATAGTTCGGCTGCACGGGGTCCCAGTTTCTATTGTCTCTGATCGGGATGGACGGTTCGTAGCGCGCTTCTGGAGTAGTCTACATTCAGTACTGGGGACCAAGTTGAAGTTCAGCTCAGCTTATCATCCTCAGACTGACGGCCAAACAGAGCGGTTGAACCAAATTCTCGAAGACATGTTACGACTCTGTACGATCGACTTGAAGTCAAGTTAGGACGTCCATCTACCGCTGGCCGAGTTTGCATACAACAACAGCTATCAGTCCAGCATCCAAATGGCGCCGTATGAAGCCTTGTACGGCCGGAAGTGCAGATCGCCCATTTGCTGGAATAAAGTCGGAGAATGGCAGATACTTGGTCCGGAGCTGGTGGAGCAGACCGTGCTGAAGGTCAAGTTAATACGGGAGAGATTGAAGATAGCACAAAGCCGGCAGAAAAGCTATGCCGACACGCACCGACGCCCACTCGAGTTCTCGGAAGGCGACCATGTATTCTTGAAAGTTATACCCATGCGGGAAGTTTCCAGGTTCGGTACGAAGGAGAAATTGAGCCCAAGATTTGTTGGCCCGTTCGAAATATTGAAGTGAGTCGCCCCGGTAGCTTACCAAATCGCCTTGCCGCCTGCGTTGTCAGAGGTACATGACGTCTTCCACGTATCGCAATTGCGGAAGTACGTACATGATCCGAGCCATGTTGTGGATTTGGGTAAGCTGGACCTGAAGACGGACTTATCATATGTCGAAGAGCCGGTACAAATCTTGGAGCACAAGAATAAACTTTTCTGCAACCGTGCTATTCCCCTCGTCCGCGTCCTCTGGAGGAACCACTCGGTCGAAGAGTCGACGTGGGAGCTTGAGTCAGACATGAAGGAAAAGTTTCCTTCATTGTTCTCGTAGAGGTAGGTTC
Organism: Iris pallida; assembly: GCA_029216955.1. Classification (NCBI taxonomy): domain Eukaryota; kingdom Viridiplantae; phylum Streptophyta; class Magnoliopsida; order Asparagales; family Iridaceae; genus Iris; species Iris pallida. The sequence goes on from JANAVB010042618.1 coordinate 33,992,808, forward strand.
TATTTTAAGTTTTGAGGACAAAACTTTTTCTTAGTTGGTTATGGTGTAGTGCCCCGTCCCTACATCGTGCCTCGTACTTGTCCACAGGGTGCACGAGAAAGGAACAATGTCGCTATCGATTCGGTCGGGATCGATAGGTCGGGATCGATCGAGTCGATCGAACGGAAACGGTTGAATTAAGATCCATTCCTCGTTATGGAATGTCTTCTTCGGAACCAAGTCCCATATTCAGCGGGTTGCGCCTCGAGGATTGACTCTGCGGCTGAGTCGAGAGAGACCTCCCGTTGCTCTGCTTTTCACGCCGCTTGCGTTGGTTTTGGCTTTATTTTCTGAATGCGTTTTCGTGGATGTTTTCGATGGTTTTCATGGCTTGCATTTCGAACTCGCATTTCCTATCGAACTCCTTAAATAATGCAGTGTTCTAATCGGTTGCTTGTGCGATTTCAGGTAATCGCGTAGGCGACGTCTAGCGCGACCAACAAGTTCTCTCGTCGAAGTAAACTCAAGGTGAGTGGCTGACCCTTCTCTTCTCGACCCCTTCTTAAGTAAATCGATAGTGTTGTTGTGGAGGAAAGATTGAATGCAGAGGCACGGTCACGATAAAAATGGTCAAGATTCAAAGTGAACGTAGGCAATACCTTAACAACTGAATAATATCTTAACTTGGTCATTGGACAACTTGTCGACAAGGAAGAGTTTCCTCGAGCGACAACCCGCGGCCACGGGACCGACTCGGCCTAGGAGGAAACACGGTATAGCTGTGCTGGATGATAGCACGGATTAAGCGGGGACTTGCAGCGGGGCTCGCTACTTGCGCTGTAAGGGCCTCAGCTAACAAAGCTATAGTCCAGGATGTCTTGTCATGCCAGTGGCCAATCACACGCAATATTGTACTTGGTATGTAAATGATAACAATTGACAGGGAAGAACATGGTAAGTTTCATAAGGCGCGGCGCGGCCCGCCGGGGGTAAGTTTCAACGCAAATTATATTATGCTTGTCATTTCTCGCTTGAAATTCATTAGAATGGTTAGAAACATTCATGAACTAAGTCATATAAACTCATTCAACCAAATGAGAGCTTGGAACTTAACTTGTCACGCACCAGTACAAAGTGTAATGTACTCATCCTCGCTCTCCATGCAGGTACCCCGAACCACGAAGGGCGTGCCACCTAAAATCTCAAGGCGGCGTGGACACTTTTGAAGCCTCGTCCGTGTAAAGGCTTGTTTCTGAATTCCTTTTGAAGACTCCGCATTCAGTACAAAAGAAGACCAATGGCGACTCAGCTTCCCTCGATCGCAGGTGGAAATGTGTAATAGTTTTTGCTTGTAAAAAGGGATGTAATGTATGGAACGACTATCCCATCGGCGTTCATTTTGTAAGTCGAGTCATATTGTAGCCCGCACGGCAATGAATGTAATGAAGTCAATGTAAATGAAGTTTTATCAATGAAAAAGTCTACTTCTATTTCAAATATGTCATTCAATTTCTCTGCGTACTCTAACTTGATGTTGTGTTTCGGATAACCTTATGACTATGCCTTGTGCGATCGCAACTTAGGTTCGCACGGCATCACGCCCGGGGGACGACTATCGATTCTACGGAATTGGGGCGTGACAATCATGGAGTGTTCATTGTCTATTAGTGAGATGTTCTTGTACATACCAACTGCTAATAATGGGGAGCAACCCATGGACCGTAATGTAGATTGGTGTCGATTAAGGGAGAGATGAACCCTAAGCCATAGCTGCTAGTACATCTGTATCAGTGAAGAGTTGAACCGTGAGTCACAGCTGCTAGTATGAGTGAATACTAGTGAAGAGCTGAATCGTGAGTCACAGCTGCTGGTATATGCATGTTTTAGTGCAGAGCTGGGCCTCGAGTCATAACTGGTAATCGAGTGCGTGCACATGTAAAATTAATTATAAGCCTAACAATGCAGAGACATACAGAAAACTTATTATAGATATTCAGTTAATTCTAATACTTGTTTTGTGCAAGAATGGATCGCCGGCCGTGGGTAAGTATCATTGAATAAGTGGTGTACTTAATGCTTTATATTTTCTATCATGAACTGTCCTATAAATAATCTGTTTCACATGAAATGTTGTTGTTCCGATTATAGATATAGAACTGTGAAACCTAGATGCTTTTAACTCTACTAAGAGAAAAAGTAATAAAATAATATGTTCTGCTAAAGTCCTTAAGAAATAAAAATGTCCCTTGAAACACACTACGCATGCATGATTAGCTTAAATAAATTGAATATAGTGCATGGAATTGACCCTATCGTAGGCTTGAATGAAATATGAATTAATGTGGCTTTTCAAAAATGTTTTCAAAAGAAGTAAATTGATTCTTATTATGTACTGCATGAAATGAACGTAGGTAAAAGTAGCAAGATCACTAATAAGCAACGTTTTCTCACATGATTACTTAGTGATCGTTTCAGACGGTGAAGTCTTTGTCTTTCACCGGTGCAGCAATCTACTGATCTCCCACCAGTTTTGTTGCAGGTACGAGATGTTCGAAAGGATAATCCGAAGCAATAGTCGGATCATCATCCTCGGGAGCCGAAAATCAGAAGAAGATGCAAAGAAATAATTTTCTATATAAAGGGATGTAATGTATGAGACGATATCATTGTAATTCGGTATAGTTCAAGAGAGATATAAGCCAACTATGCCATGTATCAGAGAGCTATTGAGAGCCTTGTAATCGATTCAAAGCTATCAATAAAAGAGATTGTGTTTTCTTATACCATTGTGTTCATTTGATTTTCTGCAATATTGTCCGCTGCTTCTAAACTCTGCATTAAAATTCCGCTACGTTGTTGTCTGAATAATCTATTTTTGTTATTGTACAAGTTCTGGCCTTGTGCAAGCGAAACTTAGGCTTATACGGCATCACATTCAAACGAGGACGATCGGTTCCATAGAGATCAAAGTGAGGACGAATGATTCTACGGAATCGGGACTTGACACTTACATTATGTTGATTTACAGTGCACTTGCAACATGTATGACTTTCCAAAATGCGTTTGGATAGAGTACTTTTTGTCCCCCGCAAGTGAGGATGAAAATTTTCAGTATTTGGATGTCATCATAGGTAAGTGATATAATCAATTTAACTACCAAACAACCCCCAAGTTATATAATTACTAATTTAATTATCAAACAACTCTTCAATTTTTTTTAAAAAATGGACTGAGAAGAAGGATCTCAAGCCAACCATGTGGAGCCTACAATTTTTTTTTCTCTTTCTCATTGCTCTCACTCTCTCCCTATCAACACTTTCTCTGTCTCCCCCCCTAATTTTTTTCTTTTTCTTTTTCGATATAGGGAAGCGACCTCGCAGCCAACCTCCTCCAGATCCTGGCACGGCCTCGTTGTCGCCATCGGCCTCGCCATCCGCGACGTTGCTAACTCGGTCGAGGCCGTTGTCGAGAGACATCGGCAGCACCAGACGGTCAATCTAACCCAGCGCCGCATTGCCGATATGGCCGTGTGGCTCATCGAGCTCGTCGTGGTGCCCGCGTGGCTCGTCGTCATCGTCTTATTTTTCTTCCTCCAAACCCAAAGAAGCCACTTGCTGCCCAGTTGCGGGTGTTTTTGGGTGTAGGTAAATTGAACAAGGGAGAGGAACAACAAGTGAAATGTGTCAAGAAACAAGACACTTAGAAGACACTTGCAAGCCACAACAAAACATCAAAAGTGGATGCACTTTCAGTTTCGTGCCACTTTCCGGCCACCTACTGCTAACCAAAAAGAACCTTACAACATTAGACCCAAAATTTTAAGTAATGCCAGAAAAAGTTTTTTTTTTTTATGTATATAATTTTGGTAGTATTTTAAATATAGTGGTCACACAATATAACAAAATAAATTACTTAGCAAAGTTGATTTTCGCTAGCACCATTCTATGTAAAGAGTCACAAGTTCAAGGCCTAGTGGCCGTCTTCTTTTTACGATTTTTTTTTTTTATTATTTTATTTATGAAGGACACTATTTTGATTTTTTTTACAATAGGTATCATTTTAGTTTTTGACATGGACACCCAAAAATTCAGAACAGGCCCGAGTATGAGCCACAGAGAAGTTATCATATAGAACTGGTCCAGGAGTAAATCCGAAAAGATTTTGTACTTACCCTCTCCATAGCTTTGCTTAGGGCAACCTCCATGCCCGTGCTTGTACTCTTTTTAGTTGGACATTAAGTCAAAAACCTCAAAGGCCATTAATGAATCAGTGCATCTCTACAAAAGAATAGCACTCGCTATGAATCAGTCCATTTTAATTATGGATCAAGAGACAACCAAAATTAGTTTGGGTAGCCATGACAATTCAAGTGTCCGGCCGGCCCTATTATCATGATAGGTTTACTAGTTTTTGTTCTTATGATTTGTCTGTGTTTGTTCGGATTAGGGCCGGACTAGTCTTAGGTTGTTTAATTTAGCAGTTTCACATGGACTTGGACTTACTATCGTCTTCTTCTTCCTTTTAAATGTCCGACGTAGCGTTCGGAACGTTGTGCATATTGTATTACATATCTTTTAAATCCATATCTTTTGAATCCATTGTTCCCACAACTTTTATCATTTATAAATAATAAAAAATAATACGTTTTCGTGGCTCCATCCCCCAGTCATTTAATTAGATTTGCTATATTAGTTGGACTTTGATTTGATACTTGGGTCTCTTCAGCCAACTCGTCTAGTTGATGGATAATTGTTTATAAGCATATCCTTTTGCTTGCCTTTAAATCTTTTATCATAGAGACCGTCCATATCCTTTCTCCATTATATTATAAGGAAGCATATCCTTTTGCTTGCTTTGCCTTAATCTTTTATCCTAGAGACCTTCCATATCATTTCTCCATTATATTATAAGGACGGGATATCTGTCTTAATTAATATTTATTTTCCTACCATATTATGTGTAGCAAGTCAAAAGTGTATGTATTTTTATTGGACAAAAAGTTACCTTCATACTTGCACTTTATATATATAATTTTGGAAAAATTTATGAAATGTCCAAAAAACAAAAAAAAATTATGAAAAATCCATCGCACAATAACATTTCATCGCGTGCCCAGAATTAGCAAAAAATATATAAAAAAGTTTCTGAATGACCTTTTTGCCCTACCTTCTAATTTATTGAAAACACCCACGAAACTACTCTTAAAAAAAATATTTCGATACTTCATCTTCTTCCATACGCTGCTCACTTTCGAATCTAGGTTTTTTCCTCAAAAATCTTCAAAAACTCGTCAAAAAATTTCGGAAAGACCGAAACAAACGGCAAAAGTGCTAAAACGGAGGTCTAAACATCATTTTTTTGTGATTCTAAAATTTTGAAAGGCCGTCTAACGAAGAAGCGGTTACTTTCAGGCTCCTCGAAGATACGCTCATTTTGCGACAAACCGGATCTCGTTTCGACCTCCCAGTCAAAAGTTATGGCCCTCCAAAGTTTCAACTGACCATAAAATGCAGGAGAATGACCATTCTCCGTGTTAGAATACGAAGAATGTTAATTTCGCATGAGGGTGGTCATTCTCCGTGTTAGTAACACGGAGAATGTCATTCTCCGTCTTAATTTACACGGAGAATGGCCATTCTCTGTGTTAGTAACACGGAGAATGGCATTCTCCGTCTTAATTTACACGGAGAATGGCCATTCTTCGTGCTAAATTACACGAAGAATGGCCATTCTCCGTCTTAATTTACACGGAGAATGGTCATTCTCCGTGTAATTTAGCACGGAGAATGGTCATTCCAGTGTTAAAACGTAGGAGAATGGCATTCTCCGTGTTAAATAACACGGAGAATGGCATTCTCCGTGTTAATTTACACGGAGAATGGCCATTTCCAGTATTAAAATGTAGGAGAATGACCATTCTTCGTGTAATTTAGTACGGAGAATGGCCATTCTCCGTCTTAATTTACACGGAGAATGGTCATTCTCCGTGTAATTTAGCACGGCGAATGATCATTTCAGTGTTAAAACGCAGGAGAATGGCCATTCTTCGTTTTAAAAATACGGAGAATGCCATTCTCCGTGTTAAATAACACGGAGAATGGCATTCTCCTTACACGAAGGATGGCCATTCCCAGTGTTAAAACGTAGGAGAATGACCATTCTTTGTGTAATTTAGTACAGAGAATGGCATTCTCCGTGCTAAATTATAAGGAGAATGGTCATTCTCCGTGCTAAATTATACGGAGAATGGCCATTCTCCGTGTTAAATGACACGGAGAATGGTCATTCAAATGTTAAAACAAAAGAGAATGGCCATTCTTCGTGTTAGAAACACGGAGAATGGCATTCTCTGTGTTAATTTACACGGAGAATGACATTCTCCTTGTTAAAATGCAGGAGAATGACTATCCTTTGTGTTATATCGACGGAGAACAGTTGACAGAAACCTAATTTTTTATTTTTTTGTTTTGTGAAAAAAAATTGACATGAATAAAGATTCAAGATTTTCTTTCTTCTTTCAAAACGATACTAACTCTTATGGAAAAGAAGAAGAAGATATTCTTTCCATAATTGACCTAATTGTCGGAGAAGAAGAAGAAGAAGATGAGCGATGATCGGAGTTCGACTGAAAAAAAAGCATGGTGAACTACGAACGATCTTTGCGATCTCTGCTGAAGATGAGAGCAATGGAATTCGGATCTCTCGTGAAGAAGAAGAAGGAATAAGAAGAAGAAAAAGAAAAAGAAAAAGAAAAAGAAAAAGAAGACGAGAATCGCAATCCAAATCTGAGTTTGTGCGGAGGGGTAGTTATGGTATTAATTTTGTAAATACAGAGCATCTAAAGGGAATCTTGGAATACTTAACGTGGAAATATATAATTCTGGGCATTTCATAAAAACCATCATGCGGGTGGGTTTTTCATAAAAACCAACCCCGAAATTGGGTTTCTCAGCAATTTCCAGTATAATTTTTGAACGATTAGGGTCTTTTTGGCAATTATTGGAGTAATTATTATGAAGTGTTTTTAAAATACCGATTATGAACGGCTATTAGGGATTTGATTTTAGACAGTTTTAAGTAGCAGTTTTTAAATCAATCTAACCCATGTTTTATAATTCATTAATGAGAAGTTCTTAAATTTATTTTATAACAATAAAATTACTTATTTATCCATATATGAACAAAAGTCCTCACAAAAATATTATATATTTTTTTTGAAGTGTCTTTTTCTCCGACTTGGCAAATGGCGAAGGGGAATTCGAACATTCGCCTTCCGCATCGGGCCCCCGTTGCTACCACTAGACCACAACCCATAGCCAAAATTATTATATAATTGCTCTCCCAAATAATAACTTATACATTCATATAACTTACAAGTATAAAATAACTTTGCTAGTAGTAAATCATAAATATTGAGAGAATCATTTACTACCATATGAAATAGACCGCAAAATTTTTAAAGAAAAAAAAACTTTTGAAGGAAGTAGCTTGGGACCTCAAGAGAAACAAAGATGATAAAGAAGAAATATGGTAGGTTATTATTAGTTGTAGTTATATATATATTTTAAAATGATATATATAGATTAAAACAATTCTTAAAACAATTAAATTTTGGATGTTTATAAAGACAGCAAAATTTATATTGCACTGATTTCAGAAGTTTTTTGAGTTGACCAAAATTAGTGACTCAAAAAATACCAAGAAAGATTTTATTTAAACACTTAGGGTCTGCTTGGCAATTATAGAGGTAGCGGTTATGAGGTGTTTTTAGAGTACCGGTTATGAGCGGTTATGAGGGGTTCGGTTTTGGATGGTTTTTAAGTAGCGACTTTTAAACCAGTCCAATCCATGCTTGGTAAGTCACTAACGAGTGGTTTACACGATTAAATTAGATAGGGAAGGGTATCGGTAGTTATAATTATATATATTTTTGTGAGGATATAAAAAAAAAAATAGAGCCGCTCAAAATTCGTCGATTTGGGGTGTTTACAAAGCCACCCAAAAATACATTACACCGGTTTTGGGGGGGTTTTGAGCCGACCAAAACCAGTGCCTCAAAAAAACTAACAAGCAGGGGTTTTCATAAACGGTCGGATCAAAAATACCCCTAAAACCGGTGAAAACACCGTTACCAAGCAGACTCTTAAATGTGTTTTATTGCAAGGTGGAAAATACGTAGAAAAGAAATTACTTTCAAAATATTTTACTAGAAATTCATGGAATTTAAAAAAAAAAATTATGGAAAATTTAATTTGGGTATTTGATTGTCATTATTTTTCACAAAAAATTAAATATTTTTCATGAAAAATGATATTTTTCTATGGGTTGCCCCAATTTTATTTTCCACCATTTTAGAAGAAAATATAAAAAATGATAGTTTTCTGAAAATAATTCCATAGAAAATATAAGCTATCAAACACTACAATTGGTGAAAATTTTGTGATGAAAATATTTTACATGAAAGATAATTTTATAGAAAATATAAGCTATCAAACACTATAATTGGTGAAAAATTTGTGATGAAAATATTTTCCATAGAAAAAAGTCCAATCAAACACAACGTTAATAATGACAACTCAAATATCTTCCAAAATACATAAAAATAACATTGCCAAGCATACCCTAAGTTGTATTATATAGTTTCCGACCCTTGGATGTAACAAATACCAAAGTCTGTCCGTGGGTTGTGGCCTAGTGGTAGCAACGGGGGCCCTGGCACGAGAAACACATGTTCGAATTTTCCTTTGACATTTGTCAAGCCGGAAAGAAGGACACCCCAAAAAACAAAAAAAATACCAAAGCCTGGCACAAGGAAACTTCCCACAAATTCTGAGGTTAAAACAAGAACCATGTACATGATTTTTTAAGTAAAGATTTTGTTGAAAATATCCTCTCTCTTTTTGACTTGTGAAAAATATCTCATTGTAACAAGTAGGGTACGTCGCAGCAGTAACGTGTACTGTTCTCTTCCACATTAATTCTGTTTGTTTTCTTTTTCTTTCCTCCTCTCTGCATAACATACGAACTCCTGCTGCTTCCTCTTCCCTTCACTTGGCAATACCAATATATATAATTTTTGTTGAGCCTCTGCAGCTGAAGCTACAGCTACGATGGTGGTCTGTACTCGGAGCGTGATTGCATGGAGGATCCTATTCGTGGCGATGGGCTGCTCCATGCTGGCAGCCCTCCTCTACACGCTCATCACTGACGGCTCTCCCTTCCGTAGAGAGCTACTGACCCCGTAAGCTAGCCTTCACCTCTCCTCTCTCAAATCATAATTCAAACTTTCCTTCTTCTTTTTTGTCGCAAAAATACTATTTGGCTCCCAAAAAATTTGGATGATACCATCTCTCATTATGTGGCACATGACATGCTTATGACATGACAGTTGACATGGCAAAGTTAAACATTAAAAATAATATTAATATTAACATGAACATTAATATTAAAGTCAACATTAACATTAATATTAACTTTAATATTAAAATTAATATTAACATTAAATTAAAATTAGCATTAACATTAACATTAAAATTAATATCAAATTAACATGAATATTAATATTAATATTAATATTAACATTAACTAACATTAACAGTAACATTAGAGTTAATATTAACATTAAATTAAAGTTAGCATTAGCATTAGCATTAACATTAACATTAACAATAAATTTTTTTGGATAATTATTTTTTTGGGTTAAAATTTGACATATCAGCTGTCATGTCAGATGCCACATAATGGGAGATGACGTCACCCAAAATTTTTGGGAGCCAAATAGCATAATTGTTTAGCATTAGCATTAGCATTAACATTAACCCCGGTTTTTCTGTGTTAGACTATATGAATAATATCTTCTATTGTTAGAATGTAAATATTCTTAATAAATATTCTTAGGCAAGTTACCTTAGTTGTAACCTTAATTATAGCCTTAATTGTAGCCATTAATCATAGGCTTAATGGTAGTCTCAATCGTATCCTTAATTGTAGCATTGTACTCTTGTATATATATGTTACAAAATGAATGAGAAAGACGAGCAAAATTATTTCTTTCATGGTAACATAGCTACTCTAACCCTAGCCGTGCCCTAGCGTTGCCATAGCATCCAACGCCCTCCGCCACCTCCTCCATCTTCTTCCTCCACTTTCCGGTACACTCTTCTCTTCTCTATCTCCATCAATGGTCGAACAACCAAAGTTCCATCCTGCTCTTGCCGTTACCAATGTCAGAAACTTCATCCCGGTCACCCTTGAGATGGAAAATGGCCAATATTTTTCATGGGCGGAGTTATTCAAAATCCATTGTCGAGCATACCAAGTTATTGACCATATCATTCCTCCTAAATCGACGACAGCCGGGAAGGAACTCGAAAAAGATGAAGATCTTTGGTCGCGCTTGGATGCTATAGTCCTCCAATGGATTTATGGCACAATTTCGAATGATCTTTTGCACACCATCTTAGAGCCGGATTCTACTGCACAACAAGCATGGGAGCGACTACAAAATATCTTCCAAGACAACAAAAATTATCGTATTGTTTACCTGAAAAATCAATTCACTCACATCCATCTGGACGACTTCCCCAAACATCTTGGCTTATTGCCAAGAACTCAAGATGCTGTCTGATCAACTATCAAATGTGGTGCACCGGTTTCAAATCAAAGGTTAGTTCTTCAATTAATTGCGGGTTTGAATGAAAGTTACGATGGTGTTGCTACGTTCATTCAACAAAGTGATCCTTTGCCTCCCTTCTATGAGGCGCGTTCGAGGCTAATCCTCGAAGAAACCCGCAAATCGAAGCAGGCCGCGGCCGTCGCTACCACCGTTGGCACAGCCCTACTCACCACCAATCCATCTTCAACCGCTGATACTCACGGTTACGGAAGGGGCTTCCGTTCCGGTAATGCATCAAACCGCAACAATAATGGCCCAAAATGAGGTCAAGACCGCAACAACAACCGCGTCCAAAATAATGGCGGTCGAGGTAAAGGCCGTGGTGGCAGTAACCACGGCGGTGGTAGTAACCAGCAGCAGGGACCGCAGCAACCATGCCCCTGGCAGCAGCAGCCACCGTGGGCACAGTACCCGACGTGGGGTTCATGGGCGCCGCCAGGGTGGGCAGCCCTCCGTGCCCGTATCCAACTTCGTCATGGGCTAGACCTCCTTCTGCTAGTCAGCCTGGTCTTCTTGGAAATCGCCCACAGCAAGCTTATAGTGCTCATGTGCCTCCTACTTCGAACTACGCACCTACCGACATTGAAGTTGTAATGCACACCATGTCTATCAATGCTCCTGATGAAAACTGGTACATGGACTGGTGCAACCTCTCACATGACGGCATCTCAAGGTACTCTCTCATCTTATTTTAATATGGACAATCACAAAGAATATTATTGTTGGCAGTGGACAAGAAATTCCAATTCGTGGTTATGGACAATCTTCCCTTCCCTCACCACATCCACCCTTAACATTAACCAATGTCCTAGATGCTCCTAAACTCATTAAAAACTTGATATCTATGCGTTGTTTCACAATTGACAATAATGTTTCTGTTGAGTTTGATCCTTTTGGTTTTTCTGTGAAGGACATTTGGACGGGGATGCTGTTGGAGTGGGTGGGGTTCCCAACCTATGTGGAGAAGATCCCAGAGTGCGACGAGCGCCGTTCGATATCAAAGAAGCTCGGGAAGTAGGCAACGAAGAGTTGCTGCTGCTGCTGCTACCCGGAGGGAGGTTCTGGAACTAGACCACCGAGTTCGGGCCGAACTCGGTCCCAGGCCGAGTTCTGGCCGAACTCGGTCTGGGCATTCCAGAATGTTGCTGATAGGTTCTGTTTGCCCGACACAGAGTTCTGGCCGAACTCTGTGTCGTCGGGGCTGAGGTGGAAATTCGGGTGATTTTTTACCACTGGATCAAATCAAACGGTCCAGATTTATTGCGGAATTAGGGAGTTAAGTTGGGATTTCCAAGCCCTAATCTAATGTAACACAATTGTAGCACACAACACGAAAAGAGAGAGGAAGGTGGCAAGAGTGCCATTACAACTTCGGAAGAGAAGACGGAGGATTGAAGGTCGTTTTTCGAAGGAGATCGCATACGGGTAATCTCTACTCGTCGTTCTCGCTCTTCGTAGCCTTGTAATCATTGTTCTTACTTCTGAGTGTTGTGGGGATCCGATTTGGATTGGGAGGAGTTTGTAGAGGGTGTAATTCTTCTATTCCATTAGTGGAGGCTTCTCAGGGTTGGACTCCGATCGTTCCGTGGTTTTTTTTTTCCGCAAGGGTTTTCCACGTCAAAAATTCTCTGTGTCTGCGTGGATTATTTTGTGTGGTTGTTTTTAGGTTTGTGCGTTGTATTGCTCGGTCCTCTCGCATGTACTCTCCGGTTTGGGGAAAGGTTTCCGCGTTTCTTTCCCAACAGAGTGGTATCAGAGCCAGGTTCTGGAATTCAGAAGGGTGTCAGGAGTTGACAGAAACCAGAGAGGAGAGATGGACGCGAAGCCGGTGCGCATGGTAAATCTTAATGGCACAAACTATCATTATTGGCGGAGCAAGATGAAGGATTTGTTGTTTGTCAAGAAGCTGCATCTACCCGTATTTGCATCCGAGAAGCCCAGTGATAAATCCGAGGAGGACTGGACATTCGAGCATATACAAGTGTGTGGGTACATACGGTAGTTTGTTGATGAGAACGTGTACAACCACGTTGCCAATATTGAGCACGCGAAGACGTTGTGGGATAAGCTGGAATCCTTGTATGCTAAGAAGACCGGGGTAAACAAATTGTTCCTGATCCGAACGATGATGGGTCTGCGATACAAGGATGGGGCGTCTATTTCGGACCACTTGAGTGAGTTCCAGGGCGTGGTTGACCAGCTATCTTCTATGGGAGTCAAGTTCGACGACGAAGTTCAGGGACTGTGGCTGCTGTGTACATTGCCAGACTCGTGGGAGACCGTACGAGTATCTATGATCGCTTCTGCTCCAGTGGGCGTGGTCAGTCTGGAGTTTGCCAAGAGCGGGGTGTTGAATGAAGAGATGCAGAGACGTTCTCAGGGCACTTCATCCACATCCCACCACTCAGAGGCACTTGTTTCAGAGAGCCACGGAAGGGGCAAAAGCAGGGGTCCAGGTGGTGGCAGAGACAAGAGCAGGAGAAAGTCCAAGGGTCGTTACGAGGACTCAGAGTGTTACCATTGTGGTAAGAAGGGCCATATCAAGCGAAATTTTTTCGCTTGGAAGAGAGAGAAGAAGGGCGACAAGGGGAAGCAAGAAGAGAACACTACAGCGGCGGCCTCGATGCACGGAGGCGATGTGATCATCGTAGGTGATGAGGTCATTACAAACCTCGCCTGCGATGACAATTCTTGGCTGGTGGACTCAGGGGCTTCAGCACATGTATCTCACAACAGGGCACTGTTTGCCACTTACACGACAGGCGACTGTGGCGTGTTGAAGATGGGCAACGGAGATGTGTCGAAGGCGGTTGCCGTTGGAGATGTGCATTTGAGAACGAAGACGGGTGCGGTTCTTGTTCTCAAGGATGTTCGTCATGTCCCTGATATCCGTTTCAACCTGGTGTCGGTTGGAAGGTTGGATGACGAGGGATTCTTCAGTCTCTTCGGGAACAGTCAGTGGAAGCTTTCCAGGGGTTCGATGGTGATTGCCAGAGGAAGCAAGAAGTCCGGTCTCTACTATATGGAGGGGAGCGCACAGGGGGCACAGGAGGTGAACGCAGTCAGTGATGCGTCTATCGAGTTGTGGCACTGGCGGCTCGGCCATATCAGCGAGAAGGGGATGAGCTACTTGGTGAACAGGAAGGTGATTCCGGGGCTCAAGTCTACAAAGTTGGAGAAGTGCACGCACTGTTTAGCTGGAAAGCAAAATAGGGTATCTTTCCAAAGTCACCCAAGTTCGAGGAAGCCGGCGTTGCTCGAGTTGATTCACTCGGATGTCTGCGGTCCTATGAAGGTAAAATCTCTTGGTGGTGCTTCTTACTTTGTAACCTTTATTGATGACTGTTCCAGGAAGGTTTGGGTCTATGCCTTAAAGACCAAGGATCAGGTGCTGCCTACTTTCAAGGAGTTTCAGGCCTCTGTTGAAAGGGAGACGGACAAGAAGTTGTTGTGTGTTCGGTCCGACAATGGCGGCGAATACATCGGTCCCTTTGATGCGTATTGCAGAGAGCAAGGGATACGACACCAAAAGACTCCGCCAAAGACACCTCAGCTCAATGGTGTAGCGGAGCGCATGAACATGACACTGATGGAGAGGGTGCGATGTTTGCTGTCAGAAGCAAACTTGCCGGACAGTTACTGGGGTGAGGCTCTTCTCACAGCTGCTTATGTTATTAATTTGTCTCCTAGTGCTCCTTTGCAGGGTGATGTGCCTGACAAAGTATGGTACGGCAAAGAACCGTCATACAATCACCTGCGAGTGTTTGGCTGTAAGGCCTTCGTGCATGTACCGAAGGACGAGAGGACCAAACTTGAGCCGAAGACGAGGCGATGCGTCTTTGTCGGCTACGGTCGGGATGAGTTTGGCTATAGACTCTACGATCCGGTGGGAAGAAAGCTCTACAGAAGCAGGGACGTGGTATTCGTTGAGGATCAGACCATGACCAACACTCAGGATTTCGAGACGCCTTCTGAGGCTAAGGAATTGCCTGAGTTAGAGTCATTTCGCATCGAGCAGTTTCCAGAGGACATCGCAGAGGATCCAGTTATGGGGAGCCGGTACATGGAGTTGCTCCCAACCTTGATCATCAGCCTGCTGATGGTGGTCAGGGTGTCCCTCAGGAGGATGAGCATGCCGGGGAGGCAGTTCCTGAAGGGGAGGAGGCTGTCGGTATACAGCCAGCACCAGTGGTTCCTTTGAGGAGGAGTGACAGAGATCGTCGACCATCTACGAGATACTCACCGGATGAGTATGTGTTATTGACTGATGGAGGAGAGCCCGAAAACTTTGTAGAGGCTATAGAAGACGAACATAGGCAGGAGTGGATGGAGGCCTTGCAGGAGGAGATGAGTTCCTTGCACACTAATTCCACTTATGAGCTGGTGCGGTTGCCAAAGGGCAAGAAGGCTTTGAAGAATCGATGGGTGTTTAGAGTGAAGCAGACGGATGATGCTACTCGCCCTCGATACAAAGCGAGGCTGGTAGTTAAAGGCTACGGTCAGCGGAAAGGCGTGAATTATGATGAGATCTTTTCGCCTGTCGTCAAGCATTCGTCTATCCGGGTGGTGCTAGCATTAGCAGCCATTCTCGACTTGGAGGTCGAGCAGATGGATGTGAAGACGGCATTCCTCCACGGTGATCTTGAGGAGGAGTTATACATGGAGCAGCCAGAGGGATTCTATGAGAAGGGCAAGTCACATTTGGTCTGCCGGTTGAGAAAGATGCCGGTTGAGAAAGAGCTTGTATGGTCTGAAGCAGGCTCCGAGGCAGTGGTACAGGAAGTTCGAGTCGTTTATGGGGGAGCATGGTTATGCACGGACGACGTCGGACCACTGTGTATTTGTGAGATATTTTGTCGATGATGATTTCATCATTTTATTGCTCTATGTTGATGATATGCTATTAGTGGGTCGGAATGCCACTAGGATAGCGGAGCTGAAGCGCCAACTGGGCGCGGCCTTCTCTATGAAGGATTTGGGCGCAGCGAAGACTATTCTTGGGATGGAGATCAGCCGAGAGAGAGAGTCCAAGTTGCTACACTTGTCCCAAAAGAAGTACATTCACCGGGTACTTCAGCGTTTCGGTATGGACGGGTCGAAGAAAGTGAGTTGTTCCCTTGCGGCTCACTTTAAGCTCACTGAGGAGCAGTGTCCATCTACCGAGGACGAAAAGGAAGATATGGAGCGGGTTCCATATGCCTCAGCTGTGGGAAGCCTTATGTATGTCATGGTGTGTACGAGGCCAGATATTGCTCATGCAGTTAGTACGGTTAGCAGGTATCTTTCAAATCCTGGAAGGGTACATTGGAGTGCGGTCAAGTGGATTCTACGATATCTTCAGGGCACTGCTGGTTGGAGACTTTCCTTTGGTGGTGACGAACCGAAGCTGGTTGGGTATACCGACGCTGATATGGCTGGAGATGTAGACACGAGGCAATCGACTTCGGGCTACGTGATGATGTTTGCGGGAGGAGCGGTGTCGTGGCAGTCGCGGTTGCAGAAGTGTGTTGCCTTGTCGACGACAGAGGCAGAGTACATTGCGGCGACGGAGGCTTGCAAGGAGTTGCTGTGGATGAAGAAGCTGCTGCAGGAAATGGGACTGAAGCAAGAGCAGTATACTTTGCTTTGCGACAGTCAGAGTGCTATTCACCTTGTGAAGAATCAGACGTTTCATAGCCGGTCCAAATACATCGAGACTCGGTATCATTGGATACGGGATGTGGTTGAGAAGAAAGACGCGGAGCTTGAGAAGGTTCATACAGATGACAATGGAGCTGATATGTTCACGAAGATTCTACCAAGGGAGAAGTTTGAGTACTGCAGGCAGATCGTCGGGATGACGATATCCTCCTCATAGTTGTGAAAGGGGAGATTTGTTGGAGTGGGTGGGGTTCCCAACCTATGTGGAGAAGATCCCGGAGTGCGACGAGCGCCGTTCGATGTCGAAGAAGCTCGGGAAGTAGGCAACGAAGAGTTGCTGCTGCTGCTGCTACCCGGAGGGAGGTTCTGGAACTGGGCCACCGAGTTCGGGCCGAACTCGGTCCCAGGCCGAGTTCTGGCCGAACTCGGTCTGGCCATTCCAGAATGTTGCTGGTAGGTTCTGTTTGCCCGACACAGAGTTCTGGCCGAACTCTGTGTCGTCGGGCTGAGGCGGAAATCTGGGTGATTTTTCACCACTGGATCAAATCAAACGGTCCAGATTTGTTGCGGGATTAGGGAGTTAAGTTGGGATTTCCAAGCCCTAATCTAATGTAACACAATTGTAGCACACAACACGAAAAGAGAGAGGAAGGAGGCAAGAGTGCCATTACAACTTCGGAAGAGAAGACGGAGGATTGAAGGTCGTTTTTCGAAGGAGATCGCGTACGGGTAATCTCTACTCGTCGTTCTCGCTCTTCGTAGCCTTGTAATCATTGTTCTTACTTCTGAGTGTTGTGGGGATCCGATTTGGATCGGGAGGAGTTTGTAGAGGGTGTAATTCTTCTATTCCATTAGTGGAGGCTTCTCAGGGTTGGACTCCGATCGTCCCGTGGTTTTTTTTCCGCAAGGGTTTTCCACGTCAAAAATTCTCTGTGTCTGCGTGGATTGTTTTGTGTGGTTGTTTTTAGGTTCGTGCGTTGTATTGCTCGGTCCTCTCGCAGGTACTCTCCGGTTTAGGGAAAGGTTTCCGCGTTTCTTTTCCAACAGATGCCAATCATGAGATGTGATAGCACCGGAGATCTCTATCCTATCACCACCACCAGCAGTTATCAAACCACTTCTCCATCAACCTTTACCGCTCTTTCTCCTGTTTTATGGCATAATCGTTTGGGACACCTGGGAGCACATGTTTTAAGCTCTCTTAGAAATAATAAGTTTATTCATTGCAAACACTCGTCATGCTCTTATGTTTGTGAATCTTGTGTTTTTGGAAAACATGTTAAGTTGCCATTTTATCCATCATCATCTTGCACTACAACGCCTTTTGATATTATGCATAGTGATTTGTGGACATCTCCTATTTTAAGTTCGGCAGGACATAAATATTATATTCTTTTCTTGGATGATTACACTAATTTTCTATGGACATTTTCCATTGGAAGAAAATCATAAGTCTATTCCATCTTCTTATCTTTTAGTGCATTCATTCGAACTCAATTTGAAAAGAATATTAAGTGCTTTCAGTGTGATAATGGCAGGGAATATGATAATAAGTCATTCAAACTCTTTTGTCACAAAAATGGTATGATCTTTCGCTTTTCATGTCCTCACACTTCTCCACAAAATGGAAAAGCTGAACGAAAAATACGAGCTATAAATAACTTGATCCGAACTCTTCTCACTCATTCCTCTATGCCTCCATCGTTTTGGCATCATGCTCTACAAATGGCAACATACCTCTTAAACATTCTCCCTAGCAAGATCCTCAAAAATTATTCCCCTACTCAACTCCTTTATCATCGGGATCCTTCCTACACACACTTACGGGTCTTTGGTTGTTTGTGTTATCCGCTTTTCCCTTCCACCACAATAAATGAACTCCAAGCTCGATCCACTCTGTGTGTCTTTTTGGGATATCCGCCTAATCATAGGGGGTATAAATGTTATGATTTGTCTAGCCAGAAAATTATTCTCTTTAGACATGTCCTATTTGATGAGTCCCAATTTTCGTTTGCCAAGCTACATACACCTATGACTGTTTTTATGATGGTTTACATCCTCTTTTAAATCCTCCTTTCCAAAATCAGCATGCTACCATACCACAACCCACATCTCCTCATACCACATCTCCTCCGCCACCATCTCCGCAATCTGCAGTCCACACACCAGTCGCATTTCCTGCCCAACTACCACATAGCCCGAATCAGGCCCAGCTCACCCCGGCACCATCTCGGTCAATGGCAACCCGCAGCATGCACGGGATTTTTAAACCCAAGCATCAGTTCAATTTGACGTCTTCAGTCACACCTTCCCCTCTTTCCCGTTATCCGAAAGCTGCCTTGTCCGACCCGAATTGGAAAGCGGCCATGTTAGATGAAATTAATGCTCTTATTAAAAATAAGACGTGGGAGTTAGTACTCCGTCCATCTGATGTTAATATCATTCGTTCTATGCAGATTTTTCGTTATAAAAAAAAATCTGATGGTGCTTTTGAGCGGCACAAAGCCCGTCTTGTTGGTGATGGAAGGTCTCAACAGGTTGGTGTGGATTGTGATGAAACTTTTAGCCCAATGGTGAAGCCAGCTACCATTCGGACAGTTCTCAGTATAGCTCTATCTAAATCATGGTCCATCAGCTGGATGTCAAAAATGCATTCTTGCACGATTAGCTTCATGAAACCGTTTATATGCATCAACCCATGGGATTCAGGGATCCAGTTCATTCAGATTATGTGTGCTTGTTGAAGAAATCTCTTTATGGTCTGAAACAGGCCCCTTGTGCCTGGTATCAACGGTTTGCTGATTTCGTTTCCACCATTGCTTTCTCACATAGTAAATCCGATCATTCACTATTTATTTATCGCAAGTAAAATGACATGGCATATAGTCTTCTTTATGTTGACGACATCATTCTTACTGCCTCATCTGATGTCCTTCGTCAATCTATTATGTCACTCCTTGCTTCTGAATTTGCCATGAAGGATTTGGGTCCTCTGAGCTATTTTTTGGGCATTGCAGTTACGAGACATGCAGGTGGGTTATTTCTTTGTCAACGTAAGTATGCAGAGGATATCATTGAACGAGATGGCATGACCTCTTGTAAGCCTGCACCCATACCAGTGGATACTAAGTCTAAACTTAGTGTCTCTTTAGGTTCTCCTTATGCAGATCCCACACATTATCGCAGCTTAGTTGGAGCATTACAGTATCTTACTTTCATGAGACCAGATATATCATATGCAGTGCAACAGGTATGTTTACATATGCATGATCCGAAGGATGACCATATTAATGCTCTCAAAAGAATTCTGCGATATGTTCAAGGCACTTTTGCTTTTGGCTTGCATCTTTACAAGTCTTTGGTTTCTGGTCTCATCTCTTACACTGATGCTGATTGGGGTGGATGCCCTGATACTAGACAATCCACCTCTGGATATTGTGTTTTTCTCAGGGACAACTTGATTTCTTGGTCTTCTAAGAGGCAACTTACTATGTCTCGGTCCAGTGCTGAAGCCGAATACAGAGGGGTAGCAAATGTTGTTTCGAATCATGTCGGATCCGAAATATGCTTTTGGAGCTTCATTGTCCGATCCACAAGGCTACATTGGTCTACTGTGACAATGTTAGTGCGATATCTCTCTCTGATAATCCCGTTCAACATCAGCGCACTAAACATATTGAAATGGGTATACACTTCGTACGTGAGAAAGTTGCCCGTGGACAGGTTCGTGTCCTTCATGTTTCGTCCCGCTATCAAATTGCAGACATCTTCACTAAAGGGCTTCCGCGCATACTCTTTGATGATTTTCGAGACAGTCTCAGCGTACGGGAACCTCCCGCTTCGACTGCGGGGGTGTGTTAGACTATATGAATAATATCTTCTATTGTTAGAATGTAAATATCCTTAGGCAAGTTACCTTAGTTGTAACCTTAATCATAGCCTTAATTGTAGCCATTAATCATAGGCTTAATGGTAGTCTCAATCATATCCTTAATTGTAGCATTGTACTCTTGTATATATATGTTACAAAATGAATGAGAAAGACAAGCAAAATCATTTCTTTCATTATGCACCCCCTCTAATGGAGGGGCGACACGTGGCCCGCTGGACAGGACTGCGATCCAAACCCGCGGACAATGTAGTAGTCTCCTATTTGTTTCCCTCACAAAAAAGGAGGGCTCATCAACTAGCCTTCTAACTTTTATTGCAAGACCCTCTCCAAACACTAGATTAGCGGGAGCCTCATGACAGTGAGACACCTCTAATTTTTTTTCAACTTTCTTGTGCTTATAGTCGACCCCACATTGATGGGGCATGATGATGACAATTATTTCTTGGGAGTCCCTGTGATAAAGAGATTAAAATGATGTGTTTTTTTTTTGCATCATTACAAAATGCATGTTGAAATCTTGATTATTTTCATTTGTCATTATTGCACTGATGCTTCACTTACCTGTATAGGTGGCTTTCTGCAATTCTGATTGACTTTTATGTTAAAGTGGTGCCTATATCTGTAAGTCCCTTCCCTTAACATTGTGGAGTTTGTATATTCATTATTCTTTGTGGTTGACTATTTGAAATTTTATTCATGCTATTATAGTCTGCATAGGAGAAACTCCATGCTTTAGTAATCTATAAACTAACATGTTTATACTAATGATGCATTATAAACCCAAAGTTTATGTGTCTAAGTAGTGTAAATTTTGCATTTAGACAATACTGGAAAAAAAAATAAGAACACAAATCAGAATTTGTATGGATTAGCTATGTCTTTATCCATGATATAGGCAACACTCCTATCTTTGACGAATTAAATAATCTTGAACTTCAAGTCCATAGCCGAGACCATTTTCAAACATCCATCTAATAATACAAAATCAGAGCTCACTTCGTAAAGCTGCAATCATATATCATAGTCATCCAGAAGAAAAAAAAAATCTAAGGACCTAGTAGTGACTGTACTTTTTTGTACCAACCTTCTTGTTTTTCTCTATATGGTTACAGTTATAGTCTAATGACCTTGTGAAGGTGGCAGACTTTAGTAGTTTTAGGATCCGTCTTGCACGGAAACACAACAA
Organism: Iris pallida; assembly: GCA_029216955.1. Taxonomy (NCBI): domain Eukaryota; kingdom Viridiplantae; phylum Streptophyta; class Magnoliopsida; order Asparagales; family Iridaceae; genus Iris; species Iris pallida. Next base: position 34,014,180 of record JANAVB010042618.1, read on the forward strand.
CACGGACATACATAACACATTTTTTGGCGTGTCCTAGTGTATTGGAGTGTGTCATGTCCAATATGTGTCCGACACATTGTGATACAGACACAACGATTTTTCGGAGTTTCCATGCTTCATAGGTGAAATCTCCAAACCACATTAGATCTTGTGTGGTTGCGGTCGTTTCTTCTTCGTTGTTGGTACCACGTTCCTAACATTATGTACTATGGAACATTAATATAGTTTGATAAGTTCACAGTGCATAGGTTATTTTCCTATTACATCTGTTCATTGTGTTTTATAATTTCTCTCTTCTGGATCATTTCAGATTTGGGTTGTCTACAAGGAACAAACATGGTTTGGTGCATTTTTATGGGTAGCTCTGTTAGTGTGTTTTGGCAGGTATGCATAACTTGTCCCTCCAGTAATTGTCCTTCTGTTTCAACTGGTTTTAGTTACCAACTGTTCTGGCTGATGTGCCATTGTCCCATACGAAGTTATAACTGCCAAGTGAAATTCTATTGGCTTTTATGAAAGATCTGCTATAAGTTACGATTTTAGACATGAAAATTGCAGCGTATCGCTAAATACTTCCACAAGACGATGCATATTCTCTGCCCACTACTACTCTTTCCCAGATCTTGGCATGACAATCTTTTTATAATCTTAATATTTTTATTTCAATATTATACATTCACTGCTCATTTTTCTGGTGTTACATGTATTTAGTGGTTTATATTTCTTCATCTTGCTAATGATTAGGTAATCTAATGTACATATCCACTTTCTATTTTTGGTTGTGCCTGGAGAATTTTCTTGGCGGATAATTATAGTTCGATAGGAAATGAGCTTATGCTATTTACTTGTGCAAAAGTATGTCTTTCCTTTTTCCATTGGAGCTTGTAGCCTTAACATGTTATTCCATGAGCCCGATCTAGATGTTAAGTTGTTTCCTTCCAATTTCTTGTTTTAACAGACGATCTCTCATTCAGCGCACTATGCTTTAATGATGCAATTCACATGTGGCTTCAATGTTGTTTGTTCTTTTGCTTCCATTTCAGCATAACTACGTGCACTTATATTGCCAAGCAATTTTTTGACATTTCCCTTCAAGAACCTGTATATGATCCAGTAAGCCATGTCCTGTTGAGGTAAAGTACTCTGCTGATTTCGTTGAGTTCTGACAATTTGTCTTATTTTCTCATAATTATGCAGCTACTTAAGTTTTTAATATATGGAGACATAGTCAAGAAAAAATAATTATGTTTTTTAATAATTAACTTGAAGTGTTGTTGGTAATAGACACAATTTTGTTAACCTGAGGCTGGGATGCATTACCAGTTTCTGTTATTCTTAATAATTAAAAACATTTGCCTTGAGGGACAATTTGGAAATTTGTTAATGTGGATAATTAATGTTCTTGAAGGGGAAGAGTATAGTATAAAAGTTTGTGAACGTGATAGCTGCCAGTAAGGTTCTTCTTGTTGGTCGACTTGTTCAACTTTTTTGGGATATCGTTTGCCTTTTGTTATCGGCTTAAGATGAGTTTTAGAATTAGTGTTAAAGCAATTACCTTGAACATGGATCTATCAACCATCAAAAAGGCAAGGATGCCCTTTAGCGTTCTTTATTGTTGGAAAAGCAAGAAGGGTGTGGAAGATAAGGAAGATCTTTAATCCTCTAATGTAGGGGATAAAGGAGATTATGCCTATGAAGAATAAGTGAGGAGTGGCACTACAACAAAGAGAGGCTTTACAGGAATTTTTACTGAATCCATTATATGGTTTTTCAAGTCCAGTAAATATTTGCATGTTTCTCTATGTTTACCTCCGCAACATTTTAAAACAACAGATTATGGGAATGTCCAACTTTTAAAAATTGTCTGTTAGTTATAAGCATAATTTGTAGTATCGACCGATAAAGATCCAATACGGCCGATACTGATACGGTTTGGCATGTCTAGATCCGATACCGACCGATACCTGATACCTCTGATGACATTGGGGGTCTTTTTAGGTCAATTCGGCAAAGAAAATTGAACCAAAAAAAAAAAAAAACAATCAACAAGGGTGTAAAAAGCATAGTAAGGTTGTAAAAACATGTAAAAGAAGAAAACTAATCTATCGCAAGTAAACCAATCGACAAGGGTGAATACTATTACATTCAATTTCCAAAGTGCTAAGAAACAACACTAGAAGTACTTAAAATTATATCTAAATGTATAAAAAAAAAATTAAATGTTAATAATTATTTGTTTTCTGATACCAAAAAATTTGATACTCCGATCTGAAACCGTCAATACTACCAATACCGCCGATCCCAATACTCATAGGAATGGTCCGATACCGATTCTGATACCGACAATGTGAACCTTGGTTATAAGGTAACCCTCTTGACATTGTTTTCGATCATATACCCCCTATGCTGTTATGTTTTACCAACATATCTTCAGTGACATGGACATAAATAATAAAATAAAAAGTAAGGCAAAAACTCTGAACGCCAAGCTCAGGTCACCACCTTCCTAACAACTCACTCCCTAACAAGTCACTCGGCAACCCATCCTTCGCTGCAACTTGCTGTGGCATAGTGCACGGTGCGCCACTATGCTTTGCATTGCACTGCCTCTTCCTACACTTAATGAATGCTCAGTCTTTTGCCAAATCCCTCCACCATTATACTCATCCCACCTGCAACACATGGTGTTAGTAGTCATCATTGTCTCCGACGATCACCTCCCTGCTATCCCCTGGCCCCTCTTCCTCAATCCACCTTTATAGTTTCTCTCTCTCTTGAAACATCTTCCATTAATAGGGGACAATTGCAGTGTGAGTGTCTGAGGTCAGCTTATTACATCATCGATGTGGGACTAAAAGAGACTGCTACATCAGGACTAAAACTGACTGCTAATAAGGAAATAAAAAGAGAGACATAATACTCTCTTGCACTCCCCAATCTAGAGCCAAGATGTCAATCAAGCCTAATGGGGAGACAATTTATAGAATGAATGAAACTTTGTAATCTGAGGCCTTTAAGATTAGTAAAGATGAAAATATAAAATATTACTTCACCAAAGGTTGAAAAGAAATCAGGAGTACACGGTGGTGGACAAGAGACCTGAGAGCAATACTTTCTGATATTTATGATCCATTCGTCATGATTGAAAGGATGTTACCATAGAATAAAAAAATGATAGTTGAAATGGAAGAGTGCTTAGGGATTGTTTTGTGACCACAAGACGCACTTGAAGTTCAAAGGAAAAATATATAAGAAAAATATAAAGGATTGGAGTGTTGGGCAATTATATATATAACATGTCCATTAAATAAGCGTAAGTGAGATGAATACTAGTTGGATGAGTTGTAATAAAAGAGAGAATGAAAAATGAGTGTATTTGTGAAAAAATGGAGGCGGGGCCAATTGTGGATAAGATAAGAGAATAGTCTCAGGTGCTCGGTGCTCGGACATGTGCTATGTAGACCAATGAATGCACACTAAGATATTAGTCAAAGGAGCTGCAAGAACTCGGGGTAAGCCTAAGAACATGGATTGAGACTGTAACGAAAGATATGGTTTTGTTAGTCCTTCAAAGAACATATTTGTTCCTTAAAAATAGTCCATGTTCCGGATAAACATATTGTGGCCAGAAAAGGCTACCCAACGTAACATGTATTGGGACTCCCATTTTCGTCCAGTGTTCCGGAGCATTCCACATTTCGAGTAACCATGCTCGTTCACATAAAGCATTATCACAGATTCACAAGCTTAACCACTCAGAAGACTTCTCATTCTCTCTCTTTCCCTTCCACTAGAAAAGTGATGTTTTTCAGTTTCATAGGTACTCGATCCTAATGATCATCACCGACTTTGGTGCTTTTCTTTTTCATTTGTATATTAATCATCTCGAGATATTTAATTGAACGGCATGGTAGTGCTTTTCTACGTTTGGATTTGGAACATCTTTTGAAATCTTTCCATTTTTGATATAGCCTTGATCTTATTCTCTAGTCCAAAGCAAGCTGTTCTTCCTACTCAGTAACTAGATGGCAATGTTTATTGGTCAGACCCAATCCGGATATCATGAAGTCGTACCAAATATTCCCAATGGTTGAAATAAATGCTACTCAAATTCAGTGCCAGATCAAGTGATCTTTCCATTTCTTGCTTATCTATGAGAGGAACTTCTTAGTATCGATCTACAGTATCGGTATCTTAATGAGTTCCTACCTACCCAATATATTAGAAGCAAATGGAAAACTAAGAAGTGATGGCAGCTAAACTAATATTAAACGAAATGATGTAAATTTGGCATTTAGCTCAAACATGAATGAATCTTATCTTGGTATTAAAATTTAATATGGTAGATGAGAATGCTTTCCCAGATGGAATATGCAGAACATCTATGTTAAGACTTAAGAGACCATGTTAGGTTTATTAATACTTTGATGATGTTCTCTGTTTCTATTTTTTTTTTCTTTCATGGCATATAAAATGTATTGACTTACATTTTTCTAAATATTCAGGAATGATCGAGAACGAAAATTGATGTGCTTTTCTGTTGTATTTGGAAGAGTTCTTTTCAGTATGTTGGCTGTCATGATGTTGGTGATTATCATTTATACTGCAGTTACAGATGGTCTTCCTTTTCGTATGGAGTTGTTGACCCCGTAAGATTTACCATCCTGTACTTTTGTCAGATGTTAATTTATTTTCAAATATGGTTAAGGATTCTATTTGCTCTCTGCGCCTAGTGTTATGCAGATTCCGCAAGTGAATTAAGGCTGAAACAGTGATTCAATGCTTTGATATATAGTTACTAAGTTTCAGTATAGAACTAGTAATGATAAAGTCTTGAAAGACTTCAAGATAACCCTATTAAGTTTTTATTTCTAGTTTTTCTGGGAGTATAGTGGGCTTATATGACATTAATGAGTGAATTAATCGAGAGTGGTGATTGTTCTAGTTGTTCCAAATTTATGATTGCTCATATTTACGTATTGCTTGAATGTCGGGAAGTGAGACGTATAATTTTCACCCTCTAGGATGGCAACTAGATGACGTTCAGTAGGGGATATTATATGATTCATTTATTAGAGGGGATATTATGATTTATTGCCTTTAAGAGAGGCACCCAAATTTGATGTACATTTCCACCTTCACGTCTTGCCATCATCATCGACCGCATGATCTCTTGACATGCTCTGACTGAGATCAAGACACGGTTTGACTCTCGTGGCCATCCATCACCACGCTCTTCATCTTGTTGTTGTCATAAATGTCAGACCTAGTGTACATTTAGTCCCAAATCACTTCATTATTTCTAACAGTATGATCCCGTCATCTCGCTGCCCATCACACATGTTTTATCACCTACTGACACTCCAAAAATGTAGGATGTGTCGTGTCGGACATGTATTGGATACTATGCGGACACTCCAAAATGCACTAGGGCACACCAAAACAGTGTTGTGTTTGTGTCATCGTGTCCTTACCATGTCGTATCCACGTTCATACTTCCTATTTTATCACCCTCGCCATCCTCTTTTCCTCCGATCATTGCACACAATCTCTTCTTTTTTGGTCGTCGCTCGTGAGCTTTTCTTTCAATGCTAGCAACTCGTACCTGTGCATGCCTCTCATTCGATTCTCTTCTGGCTCCTCGACAGGATTCTCTTTTGGTTCCTCGGCTAGGTTCTCTTTTGGCTCCTTATCTCCGTTCTCTTTTGTTGGTTATTTTTCTTACGTCCTTTGCATTCATCGTCCTCTTCATCGACTATATCTACAATGTCTTCAACTTCCACTTTCTCGGTATGGGATAATTTTTGGATAACCTCAATCATTTCATTTGGACAATGTTCATTCTTATTTTTCTCAACTCTAATGACAATTTTATTCACATTAAGCAGAATTGCCACCTTTGATCCTAGTTATCCTATGTGGAAACGGGATCATAATCATATGTGAACTACATGGAACATGAGTAGTCATTCAAGGAAAAGAAAGAGTGCAAGAAGCATGGGTTTTCTAAGGTAATGGAATTTCAAAAAGATGAGCAAGCTAATGCCTCTTAAAGGGCTTTCCTTGTTGGAGCCACCACAGCTACTCATAGTGCCAATGCTATGTTGTTCAGTATGCATCCTTTCTTGATACACCAAAACTATTTCAGTATGTATCCTGTCTTGATACACCAAAACTATCTGGGATCCTTTTAAGGACATATACTTCACCACAAACAATGCTACACTTATATGATCTCTAGAAAGCTATTTAGAATACCAAGTAAGATAGGAAGAACTTTGGCTATTCAGGACACCAAGGTAGATAAGGATGCCTCCGCTTTATTTTCTATTACGGTTAGTTCTTAAAGGAGTGGAATTGTATCAACCTATTTCAGTAGATCATGTTGTTACTCTACATTAACTTGTGACTGAATTGACCCTTTTCTACGTGATGTTGAGTCCCACTTTTCTATTGTGATCTCTTATGTGGATTTGGTTCTTTTTCCGCGTACTTCGGATATCTTGATTACTTCTTCCATAATTACTTCCTTTGGCGTGGGAGCATTTCTATGGTCATCCGGTTCCCTCCTCTAGAAGTCGTAGCCATGGTGGTCGTGAGAGGTTGCAATCTTAATGGTCATGATGGCCGTCATAACTTGATTAACTTTCTATTACCAAACCAACCACACTTCTAATTTTTGTTATCATAGTCTGCTTATACCTTAATGATATATTCTTTGGCCCCTTCCTCTACGGCTTATGTGATGTCATATTTCTTTACTCTTTGGCTTCTGTGATGTCATCCTCTGATCTAGGGCTTTTGTTGTTGCTAAGTTTTGTGGTATATGACAACTGCTCGGCCAATCTAAAAACCAATGGTGAATCATAGAATATAAATTTAGTAGAATACATGGCTTGTTTATTATTGTGGTGGAGCTACACATATATAGGAGAGGCTAACTCCTCTCCCTATTATTCTACCCGATGTGGGACTAAAAGCCCATTAATGCTCTCAACACTCCCCCTCAAGATGGACGATAGATATCAATTATCCCCATCTTGTTACATAGTTTAGAAAGGCTTAATGAATTAAGCCCCTTAGTAAGACAATCTGCGACTTGTTCTTCTGAGCAAACATGATCGAGCTTTAGTATCCCTTTTTCTAGCTTCTCCTTGATGAAGAACCGATCGATCTCAATGTGCTTCGTTCTGTTATGCTGAACTGGTTTGTTAGCTATACTCAGTGATGCTTGACTGTCACTCAGAAGACGCAATGGTGTTCCCTGGTCCAGCTTCAACTCTGTCAGCAATGCTTTTACCCACAACAATTCTGACACTCCCAGAGCCATAGCTCTATATTCTACTTCAGCGGTCGATCGGGCTACCACAAACTGTCTCTTGCTTCTCCATGAGACTAGGTTACCTCCCATAAATACACAATACCCTGAGGTAGACCTTCTGTCATCCATGCAACTTGCCCAATCTGTATCGTAGTATCCCTCAATGCTAAGGTGTCTATTGTTCTTAAACCATATCCCTTTTCCAGGGGCCCCCTTCAAATATCTCATAATATGGAAAACTGTATCCATGTGGTCCTTCCTTGAATCATGCATATAGCGACTCACTACACTCACAGCAAATGAGATATCAGAACGAAAATCAATCTGCCTACAAGTCTCTGATATCTCTTACGATCAACCAGCTCTCCTGGCTCTGCTCCTAACTTATCTTTCTGATCAATTGGAGTGACTACCGGACAACATCCCAGCATACCAGTTTCTGTGAGCAGGTCTAGTATATACTTTCTCTGAGAGAGGACGATCCCATCTCTTCCTCGAGCTACCTCTATCCCGAGAAAATACATCATCATTCCTAAGTCTTTTACTTCAAATTCCTTGACAAGTTTCGACTTTAGCTGGGTAATATTCTCCTCCTCATCACCTGTGATCACTATATCATCTACGTATACATCAAGGATGGTGACGTGGCCTTTCGCATGTCGGAAGAAGACTGTGTAATCTGCATTGGTCTGGCTGTATCCCATGCCCGTGACAGCTTTTGAATCTTTCAAACCATGTCCGAGGAGATTGCTTGAGTCCATACAGTGATTTCTTCAGCTTGCACACCTTTCCTGTTGACTGCTTCGTGCAAAATCCAGGAGGGTCTCTATGTATACTTCCTCCTGTAGATCTCCATGAATAAAGGCATTCTTTATATCTAATTGATGAAGCTGCCACCCACGGTTTGCTGCAAGAGAGACCAGGGTTCTCACAGTGCTCATCTTTGCTACAGGAGCAAACGTCTCACAATAGTCGATGCCATGGGACTGAGTGAATCCCTTTGTAACCAATCTTGCCTTGTATCGCTCCACCTTTTCTTCTGGCGTCTTCTTTACCGTGAAGACCCATTTGCATCCAACTGCTCTCTTTCCTTCAGGTAATGGAACAAGTTTCCATGCCACATTTCTTTCCAGTGCCCCAAGTTCCTCCAACATTGCAGCTTTCTACCTCGGATCTTCCTTCGCTTTCTGCCAACACTTAGGCAAAGAGGTGGTGTCTAACGATACAATGAATGCTCCATAAGTAGGAAATAAATTAGAGTAGGATAAAAAATGGACAATATCATGTTCATAACCATAACGAATATGAGATCTTTCCGCATTACTATGAGAAGATCTTCTTAAGGGAATATGAGATAGTGGAGGAGAGATCATACCGTCCGAATCAGAGGGATCCGCATCCGAATCAGAGGGATCCGGTACGGAAGGCGCATCTTCAGGGGTTGGGACAGGGTTAAGTGAGGGACATGGCACAGTAGGGACAATAGGCACAGTAGTGGACTGTTGTTTTCTTCTTCTGTAGACTTCGAGCTCCGTAGATGTAGATTGTTCTGTAGTCTGTTCCCCCCCTATACTGGAGCATCACTTCTTTCCTCCTGATTGTATGCATCCTCATCACTTTTCTCATCCTCGCTATCTCTCCCTTCTTTCCTTGAACCAACTTTTATCATTGGGCATGGAATTAACTCGACAATCACGCTTGGGACCATCTTTCCCTCACTCCTAACACCTCCTGTGTTAAGTGTGTCACCAAATGCAGAACCTTCACCTGAACCATTGTGGTAGTATGGTTCCATCTCTCTGATTGTAACATCTATGGTCACAAAGAGTCTTCGTTCCACAGGACTCCAGCAAGAATATCTCTTATGAGTCCCTGAGTAGCCAACGAAGACTCTTCACTGTCCGAGTGTCCAACTTCCCCACTACAGGCCTATTATCCTTCACGAAGCATACACAGTCAAATACCTTTGGAGGAACAATATACTTGCTCTCACCTGTAAGCATCTCAAACGGTGTCTTCCATCCTAACACCTGAGAGGGCATCCTGTTGATGAGATATGCAGCAGTCAACACGGCATGCCCCCACAAGTATTTTGGAACATTCATCGCAAACATCATTGACCTTGCCACTTCTAACAGGTGCCTATTCTTCCGCTCCGTCACGCCATTTTGTGCTGGTGTATAGGCACATAAAGTATGATGATGTATCTCATTGGCTGATAAGTACTCTTCAATATCCTTATTGGTATATTCTATCCCATTGTCAGATCTCAAAATCTTCACTTTAGCACCGTACTGTGTTGTAACCCTGCGATGAAAGTCTTGAAAGCATGCAAAGACATCACTCTTACTCTTCATTATGTATACCCAGGTAACACGAGTGTGGCAGTCAATAAAGGTGACAAACCATTTAAAACCATTAACAGCAGTTGTAGGATAAGGTTCCCACATATCAGAGTGTATCATATCAAAAGCAGCTAAACTTTTATTTCCAGAACTCACATAAGAGCTTCTGATATGTTTCCCAAGTTCACAAGTGTCACGACCCGCACCCAAGGTAGGGGCACGAGTACGTGGTTACGTCCAGTCTACGTCGCAGAATCGACGGTAGAACGCTGTATAGGTCGTCTATAAATACTACAACTAGACAAAATATAAGGGTACATGTCATCTTCGTACGGAGGGATAATAGGCATAACTCAATCACAAGAACAAACTAGGATAGATAGCACGAAATAGAAATATGATAGAAGGAAAAACTGGAAAAAAGTTCAAGATCCAACACAAGCTCAGAGATATAAACACATCACAAAAACTCAAAATATAATGTAAAAACTACAGTCTGAAAACACTAGTTGGATCACAGTCCAGGCAAACCTAACTAAGCTATACTAGTCCGGGTGTGCAAAGTCTAGTGGCTCAACTATCAGGCCACAGTCCTGGACTAAGTCTCCATCTATCTCGACCCCATAGTAGGTCGAGCAGTCTGCCTCAGAATCATCTGTAATATATCAACGGTATCCTGTTAGAAAAATGAGCAAGTACAAACACTAACAGCAGTTCCATATGAATTGACAAATTCTATAAGAGACAATTATAATGAAATACAAGACAAAGATATAGGATGACTTGGGAGCTATTCGGAAGCCGAGTTACAACCCGTAAACCAAATAAGGACCGGAGTTGTAACCCTTCTCCCGAACAGAACTTAGCCTCCAATCAAGGTTTAGCATAAGATCATGTAGAACATGTGAGTACTGAATATCATAACATGGTAAAAAAAGTACTGAATGTAGAACTGAGTAGGATATATGATGTAATAAAATAAATATAAAATGTGCCATGAATTATTAGAGCGTTATGTGATCGGCTTAGGAATCAGGATCAGGCTTTCCATCTGACCGGCTATGAACAAGTGTACAACGGAGCAGGATCAGGCCGGCCACCATAGAAAGCTATGAACAAGTAGGGTCAGGCTTTACCCGTCGTGAGGCGAGGGTATAGCTATGAACAAGTAACAAGTACAAGTGTGAAGAACAAGTAGGGATTTGATCACACAACCACTAATAACTCCCCATCTCCGAATAGTATAATGGATCCGGACTTGACAAGTCATGATACGGGACTCAAGAGCAGGAGGCCAGCCCACTCCCAAGTCCATGTCTATACAAGTACAGGTAACAAGTCGAGTAATGTACCAATATACCAAGTAATCCAGGAACATCTTATGACAGGATCCGACGTATACTAGTCCGTGAACCATCGTGTCAGGAATCAAGTAAGACACTGCAACTGAATCGGATATAACAGATATCAAGACAATAAAAACTATCAGTGAATGTACTCGCCTGCGGTCCTGAGCTGATAAGGTGAACAGATGCTCAGAGTAATCACAGATCTAAAGATGAGATATCATAAGTCAAAACAGGGTTTAATAATGAAAGGAAAGCTAATCAAATCATGATATGCAAGTCTAAGTCAAACTAGGTCAAACTGGGCCAAACTAGGTCATACTGAGCCAAACTAGAACAAACAAGGTCACAGGAAGTCAATCCAAGTCAAACTAGGTCAATCTGGGTCAAAGGTTGACTTTTGGGTCAACTGGTCAACTCTGGTCAACTTTAGGTCAACCCTAGATCAAACTAGGCAAATATTGACTAACAGTTGACTTTCAGTCAACTGATCAACTCTGGTTTGGTTTTGGGTCAATTCTAGGTAAAGTGTTGACTCGTAGTTGACTTTGGTCAAAAAGTCAACTCTTGGTCAACGGGGGTCAAAACTAGACTAAACTATCCTTATCTAACCATTACCTACCAAGACAACCTATTTCTAACCCCATCTTAACAATCAAAACCCCATCTTAGATTTTACCCCAAAATCCTACTTTTACCCTCTAAAATACTGATTTGTATCTTAGGATACCCACTCATCTACATCCTAAGACAACTAACGTAGATACTAGATACTAGTAAGATACCAACCTATATCTTATCCCAAGATACCATATACCTTAGCCCTATTGATATCCTAATACCAATACCTTAGTTGTAAACCCAATACCTTAGTCTAGGTATAAATACATTAACTACCAAGATACCAATCTTAGATATCTAATATCTATCCTAAGCTACTAGCTAACCAATAACTTAGATATCTAACCTTAGTTACCTAGGTAAACCCAATACCTTACCTTGTAATAAGGTAAACCCATTACCTTAAGGTAAGATAAACCATTACCTTGGTTGGAAACTAATACCTTAACCTCTAATACTAATACCTTAAATATCTAGCCTCTAACCATCCACCCTAAAATATTAGATAGACAATACCTTAGTATCTAATACCTTAGTATAAAGTAAACCCTCTCTACCTTGTAGGTAAGTCTCCTTTACCTTGTAGGTAAATACATTACCTTAAGGTAATAGGCAAATAGCCCAAAATATCCTAAGATACCACTATGGTATCTCAAGATATCACTCTATATCCTAACTTATATCTCTAATACAAGATACTAACCAACTCTAACATATAACTTCTAACCATCTATTCTAACTTAGAAACCTAACACAACTAACATCCACTAACTAATATCTAACCATAACATATATGTATATATATTCATCTCTAACTCTAACCAACTAACATATGTCATCTCTAACTAACAATAACATAGACTAACACAACTAATTATCTAACTTATACAAGATATCACTATCTAACTTCTAAGATATCTCTAACCTCTACATAGATTCTAACATAACTACTAACATATCCATACATACAACATTTAAATTCCTCTCCACTCCAATACTAACACACACACAAACATATATACCAAATCCACCTATCTTCTAACACACCCACACACATCTATATACAAACACACTACCATTCAACCAAAACACAAATCACTCAACAAACTACACTAGCCTCAAGTCAAATAGGATGGCATGATCCTCCCAACTCTCTCACCTTCACAACACACACACTACACTACCATCTATACAACATCAAACACACTAGCACATATCCTCTATCAATCTTACTTCTCTCCACTAACCACACACATCCTTATCTCATTCAAACACACACACTATACTAACATATATTACATAACAATAATATATATATATATATATATATATATATATATATATATATATATGTACTATATCATACATATTTTTGACAACCTATGATACCTACATTCACATGATATCCATACTAGGCTCATAGGTTACACAAAATGCCTATGTCGCATAGTCACTCTTTTACTTAAAACCAATACTGTACCAATTGGGCCTTCACTAAATTTTAAGATTAAAGTATGTTGTAGCCCTTCGTATTAGCTTTTCGAAACTTCAAACGGATCGCATTTTCGTGTCCGGAAGCTCCCGGAATCGCGAAAACACCGAAACGCGTTCATCTTTCGGACAGCTGATACTCAAACAGTTTTACAGAAATTTCTAGAACGAATTTGGCTTATTAATATATATATATTTGGAAAGCTAACTTCGATACGCTTCTTTTAAAAAAACGGAAGATTAATCAGAGTCTTAAGCTAGGAGTTGTGGCATTTCTAAGTTGCTCTGGCTACTAAAAACGTGGATAAAAATTATGAATTTGGGTTGTTTTGGACAAAAAAAACACATGTAGGCCAAGATACTTGGATACCAACATAGCTATCTAAATAAAACTTATTCTAACCATCCTAACTAAGATCAATCCACTCTCTAACCATCCTAAAACTGAAATTAAACCACAAAATAGCCTATTTGCATAAACACAAACACATGGGGTGTCCTATATTGGAAACTCCACAAGTAGGACACCAAACCTATTCAAACATCCTAAAGAGGACTCCAAATAGCCTCAAATTAAAATCTAATGGTTGTACATGCATGGAGGTGGATCCTATGGATTCAAATCTAACTAAAATGCAAGAAAAATTGAAATAGAGAGATGGTTATACCTATTGGAAGTGAAATCCCAATGATACACTCAAAGGACTCGGTTCCGACACGAAAGCTCCTCCAAAATGGACACCCTTCCTTGCTCCTTGCTCCCAATCCTTGTTAGCACCTCCTCCTTGGTTGAATGAGAAGAAATGATAGAAGATTGGAAGAAGAATGGAGGAATTTGGATATCAAAATCAAGAGGGAAGCTATCAAGTTTGGGGAAGAACAAATTTGGGAAAAAAAGAGGCAAGTGTGAAATGAAAGAGAGGAACACCTCTCCCCCTATAGGTGGCTGTCCATACATGCCCTAATGGGCCTATATGAATTGTCCAAGATGCCCCTACAAGTCTCCTTTGGGTCAACTTAAATCATGACAAAGTTTGTGGTCAAAAAGGTCAAGTTTAAGTCTCTAATTTAACCATTCTAAGCAAGTGAGAATAGTCTAATAACACTAACTTAATTAGTGAGGTTTGCGGGCTATGCCTAACTAATCTTGGGGTCTCGACTAGAATCTAAGCTACCCGGGTCACAAACACAAGTCGGAACGAGATGAAAATCGAACCCGACTTAACAAATTCCATAAAATCAATATTAAAATATAAAAATTCCCAAAATATTAAAATATGAAAAATGACCAAAATCACAATACATCAATTTAAATATTATTAAAATAATCTAAAATTTACCGATTAATCAAAATCCTAAATAATTCAAGTCACAAAAAGACCAAAATACCCTTAGCCTAAAAAGTGGTAATTAGCTAATCTAATCACACGGGTTAGGCCTCCAGGGTCATGGTTAGTCTCTAGGCTAAACAGTTCTAAGGTCAAAATCACAATACACTAATTTAAATAAATTTAAATTAATTAAAATTTACTATAAATCATTATTTAATATTAAACGATAAATTTTTATAAAAGTTCAAAATTACTCTCATTTTAGAAAAGTGGTGGTTACAACAAGCATCACAAACCAACTTTTGTTTATTAGCCTTTTGATACATAGATGAAAACATCAGACTCAGTAGATTGAATGAAGAGTGTCCCATACACTAATGTTGGAATAATAATTCTTCTTCTACGGTACTTCGTGACTCCTCCGGTTGTGCTTCATCCACCAGTGATGCCAGTGCTGTATCCAGTCCACCCATGTCCAAATACCATAGCCCTTTATTCCAAGTGTCAGTCCCCAACTATCTTCCCATTCCCTTTTCCTGAAAAAATAACCTTCAGAATGTCAAAAAAATAACACAATTAAGTTGAAGAACAATGGCACTAACGGATAATAGTTTAACAGGAAAAGATGGAGCATACAAGACATCAGTAAGATTCATAGAAGGGGTGCATTCAACGGTGCCTTTACCCACAATGGGTCTAGCAGTACCATCAGCAGTCTGAATGCTTTCAGGCGTCATCAGGTGAGTGTAATCTTGAAACTCACCACGGACACCTGTGACATGGCACGATGTCTCAGAGTCAATTATCCAATTTAGACTTCCTGGTTTGCGGGTAGATGCAAGGGCATGAGCAGGTATACATGTGCTTGTACTAGCATAGTATGTGATGTTACCCCCGGATGTGGTTGGAGTCGATGTCCCAGCGGTGTTGGCTCGACTATCGTTGGTTCCAAGCTTCATGTTCCTCCACATTTTTAGTATTTTTCTCTTACTATGGGTCATATCGGATGACTGATTCTCATTTACCCCTTTTGCCAGGTTTGCCTTGTGCCCTCCAGAATAATTACCTCTGCCACCAGCATAGCCTCCTCTGCCACCCCTACGCCCTCCATGGCCGCGTCCACGGCCGTTGGACTGGCCTCTCATAGACTTCGTACAGAATCTGATGAAGTGTCCTGGGTCTCCACAGTTGTAGCACCCTCCCCCTCCTGAAGGGTTTGGGTTAAAAACTGCTAGAGCTAATTTCTCCCCCGGAGAGCTAGTGGTGCTAGACATCAACTTCAACCGCGTTTCTAGCAGCAATGGCCTCCTCTAGTGATGGGGTTGTGCGAGTAGCACATTCCTCCTTTGCTCGAATGCTGGGTTGAGCCCCTTCAGGAACTTCATCATCCTTTTTCGCGAGATATACTCCATGAACTTCTGGTAATGTTTCGCAAATGTCGGTTCTATTTGCTCATCTTTCACACCAATGAGATCATAGTGGTCAAGATCTAACCAATATTTCTTCAGCAGAGCCGCATACTCAGAGATGGTGTTATCTTCTTGGACCACCTTATCAAGTTCATCCTGCAGCTGGAAGACCCTCATAGGATTTCCCGTCCCTGAGTACATATCTTTCAGCGTCATCCAAATATCACCAGCTCCCTCCATTGCTTCCACTTGTCCGACACTTGGTCGATCAAGGAGGCTGTCAACCATCCAGCTACAACAATGTTGACGATTTTCCACACAGCAAACTCCTGTAAGGAGTGATCTTCAGGTGCCTTGGTTGGTCATTCACATAGCCCACCAAGCCTCTTGTCTTCAGAGTTTGCATCGCCTGACGCAACCACTTCAAATAGTTGGAAGTACCCTCCAACTTTACTTCCAGTTTCTCCAACTTTGCCATTTTGTATGGTAAAGGATCTATGTCTGCGTGTGCAGGACGGAAACTAGTCTCGGTCAGCCTCCTGGAGAAGAGATCGTCCACCAAAGCCTTCATCTATTTGGCCGTCAGCTTGCCGTAGATCGTCTCTATCATCTTCGTCTTCTTCTCTTCCATCAGCAGGGTGATGGTAGATCGAGACCGTCTTCACCTTTGGTCACTTTCCTTTCTATGTCTATTGTTCCTCCTTCAGCGGCATCCTCGATCGCCGCTGCTCATGTCCGGTGCATGATTGCGACCGGAGAAGGGGAATGGGGGCCGACGCTGGCGACGACGAAAAGGGGGCGGAGTCCGACGCCGAAAGGGGGGTTGGCCGGAGAGGAGGCGAGAGCGGTGGCGGAGTCAGAGCTGCTGCCGACGGCGAAGGGAGGGGGGGCTGCTACCGGTTGGCGGGAGGAAGGCGGCGGGAGGAGGGGTCGACGGCGGGTGGAGGAGGGGTCGGCGGCGGAAGAAGGGGAGGAGGGGTCGGCGGCGGGAGAAGGGGAAGAGGGAGAAGGATGGCGGCTAGGGTTAGGATTTTGTGGAGGCTCCGATACCAAATAGAAATTTAGTAGAATACTTGGTTTGTTTATTATTGTGGTGGAGCTACACATATAGGAGAGGCTAACTTCTCTCCCTATTATTCTACCCGATGTGGGACTAAAAGTCCATTAATGCTCTCAACACATAGCAATATAGGCAACAACAAATTTTCATTATTGATCCCGTGGATCTAACTTGCAAGCAATCCTAGATCTAATAATCCACATTAGATGAGGAAGAAGATCATATTGTCGATCACATTAGGTAAGGATATCGCTCTATGTATCCTTTTTTTACCTTTTCTTCCATTCAACTATGGTACATGCCATGTCTTCTATTACATTATCATAAAACATATCCTTATTTACCATCTCAATTCCTTTAACTAATATCCTACCTCCCCTAATTGATGCATCTATTAGCCTTTGTTGCACGTCCAACCACTAGATAATTTTACGTTATCGTTTTCCTCAAATGCCACCTCTTGTCGGGAACACAGTTGGATCCAAATCAGGATTGATCCATGGATATGATATTGAAATTGGCCCATATAACTTAAAAAAATCTTTTGTCAAGTCCTCGACTAATCCCAATTATCTATACCTCATACTCTCACTTTCTATCAGATGTGGAACTAAAATTTGTAACCAACTTCCTTGTTAAACTTGAGCGCTCAACCGAATGCGAGATATAACCTAAGAATCTCCACCTTAGCTCATATCCGGAATTCGGATGAGCCCAAACAACCAGGAGTTCCAACATATTGTCATCTCGATCCATTTGACCACAGAGCTAAACCGACAAGTTCATCGTCACCATTACTGGGTGCTAACCACACGTCTTGTTGTACCCTGGGCCCCACCTTTGAAGCCAATCCGTATAGTTTTTCAAACCTTAGGTTCGATCCGTTGCACATAGACCACGTTATGGAGAATGCTCCTAACTCCACCTTAGAAGTAAATCTTTATAATCCAATTATACGCATCATGAACGTTCATTATATCTGTCTTGAAGCAACTAGAGCGCCAAATCAGTCCAACTCGTAAAACCTTGGACTTTTACACCACTTGTTAGGAACACAGTTGGACGTGAATCGGAGTTGATCCATGATGTAAGATATTGAACTCGACTCACAGGACCTAAAAGGAGAAATCCATTGTTAGGTCATAGACCAATCCCAATTATCTACCAAACTTTCTATTCGATATGGGATTAAATTTTGTAACCAACTCCCTGTTAACCTTAAGCGCTCAACCGAATATGAGATACAACCCAATATCTCTTACCTCTCAAAACACTAATTTCTTGTTTAACGACATGTTCACACTCATCCATCTTAGTATTCTCATTTCAGCGAAGCCCACTTTTTTGGCAAGTTTCTTAAATGCCCAACATTCTAATCCATAAAGCATTGTTGGTATTACAGTTGTCTTATAGAATTTCTCTTCCAACTTCAAGGATATCATGCAATCAGCATTCATTGAGCACTCCTCAACCCTCCTTAGATTTTATGACAGACATCCTTCCCAATCTCTACTCTTGATGAAAGTTGATCCCAAATACTAATAACTTTCAGTCTCAGAAATACCTTCTTCCTTTTCAATATGAACTGCTCTAATTTTTTTTCAGTTTTGGTTGAAGTTACATTTCATGTAACACACACGTTTGTAGAAGATGGTATTTATGCCAGCAGTGAATCCTACAAGGAGCAACCGACATGTAGAATTCAAGGAGGGAGATCAAGTCCTTGTCAGAATTCGTCCTAAACAACTCCCTGTGTCACAAGAAGCATTCAAAGAAAGCACAACTGTTCAAGATACTGAATAGAGTGGGAACCAATGCCTATTTCCTTGAGTTACCATTAGACTTGATGATCAGTCCCATCATTAACCTGGAAGACCTGACAACATATCTATGGCATCATGACAATGAGGAAGAAGAAACTGGACTAGGCCTTCCACCAATGATGAAGACGAAGCCAGAGAGAGAATATATTGTTCGAGACTTGTTAATGTGTATAAGACCTGATGGATTCGCCTACTGATTTAAAAACCTTTAGATTTGAAGGTTGCATTAAACAAATGTTAGATTCTCTAAATAAGTACATTCCACACATTCTTCTCAAAATACCTAATCTATGTTGCACGTAACGTAAACAAATACGACGCAATATGGACACGGGGACAGAGAATGACATTCATTTTGCGTGTTATAGTATATTTTGGAGTCAGCCTTGCGTCCCACGTGACGCATACACGGCGCCAATTTCAGATTGTCCATGCTTTTTAGACTCTAATTAATGAACATTGTATAGGACATATGTTTACCATATGGAAACCTCAACGAGCCCTATGAATGTTGTGATCAAGGAGCTAGTTAGCTTACTCTTTTGTGAATTCTTCGTCAAGGCAATGCTGGATTTTCTAGATATTAACTCAATATGAGATAAATGTTCTGGAAGTAAGCAAGGCTAGGCTGCAATTTTAGGGTATTACAGTATATATTTCACAATGTTCTTCTGCTTGCTTATGAAATGGTTCCACTAATTGTGAGTTTTGTGGTATACTGTTCCGATCTTCTGCCTACTTGCTTCCCAATCATGTCCAAGATGTGACTATTGATGCTCTTCTACTTTCCATATATACCATCTTATATTTGTCTCCATTGCCGGCTGCATGCGTAAACTAATGAAAACTGCTGCAAAACATTGATGCAGGTGGATGACTGCAACCTTGGTGGACACTTTTATACATTCTGTTGTTTTATCGGTAATATGTCATTTAATATTCATTTGAATTTATGGAAAAGTGTTATTTTCATTTTTGTTTAATGATCAGTGTTATAGAACTGTCATCAACATCTTTCAAGTGACTGACTACAGGGTTTCAAATTTCAAAGTGTTTGTATTGTCTTAGAACCAACAAACGCATTGCAAAACATAGACGAGCTAGCTGGACAAATATGTTGCTATATGTTTAATCTACCTGTCCTCTAGGTAGCATTGACATGCCTCCAGTAGACCATATCCGTGTCCGACTTCTATCCAACACGATAGTTGTCTGCACTGGTGCTAGACATGGCCAGCAAAACATAGCTTGACATGCGCTTGGCATACTTGAACTATTTTTAGACATTGAAAGAAAAATTACCTTCACAGCCATCAATTGTAGGATTGGTTTAGAGCCTGTTCACTAACAAAAGATACAATGGTACGATCTAATATTTTTACAGACTTTTACAGACGTAGAATATGTGTGTTTATACCTGTGTCCGCACCGTATTTATGCTCAAGAATTCAGTATCGAGAAACCATATAGTGTCCGTATCCGTATCTATAGTAGTATATTTATAACTGTCCATAGACCCATACCTTTGAGTGGAAACTTTAGTTCTTTGCTAGATGAATGACACATGACTCTCGCCGTGAAGAACATAAATACCTTGCTCAATTCCTTCAATAACCTCTGCATCCATACATCTCCTTACAACCTTCAGTTGCTGCAATGCATTCGACCTTCATAGTGTGTTGGGTATTCTTCTACATAGTGGATAAAGCAACATACTTCTACAATCTTTACTGTCCTGACACAACTTCTCTATCAAAAGTGAATAGGTCTCCTGAAGTCGACTTTCTGGAGTTGATATCGCCTAATACCATAATACTACCGGTACATCTGTCCAATACCTGCTTACCACCTCCAAAGCACAAGCAAGACTTTGAAGTGCCTCGGAGAGAATGAAGTACCCACTTGATGATTGTCCAATGGTCCTTTCCTGGATCTACAAGGAAATGACTAACGGCGCCAACTGGGTGTGCTATGTCTGGTCTTCTGTATATCATGGTGTACATCAAGCATAAAAGCTACTAGCATCTCTATTATCTCTTTCTTTCAAATTCGACTCCAGGAGACCACCAACCTCACCCACCAACGTCGTCGCCGACCGACTTGACTCCAGCCAATCTCCTTCCTCTTCCTCTCCCACCAAAATGGCTTGTTGTCTTCCTCTTCCACTCCCACCAACTTTGTCTCGACTGTGTCAGCAAATCCGTGTCTTCTCTACGCAATTATGCAGTCCACCTTGACGATATCTCCTCAACGCAGTCCTCTTTGACACAGTCATGCAGTCCACGTCTCCTCTCTGACAAAATCCTCTCGACGCGGCACTCCTCGACACCTTCGACATCTCCTTGCAGTCACAGAAGTAAAATGCAAAAAAAGAAATGATATGAGATAACGATACATGTTTTTATACTTTATTTTCTCAGGCTTGAGTCTCATGGTGCATGTTTTGCATCTGACAACTATGGGTACATAGATAGTGTTTTGTTCAATGTAGGTTTAATTTAGTTAATTGCATGACTTATGGATCACATTTTCTCAATTATTATTCATAAGATTAGGACACACATTTACCTCTATAGGCCCCTTCATTAGGTTTTGGACACTTCTTGTATCAGATTCTTCTCGATGCCGACAGCCATGATTACATAACCAAGTAACACGGGTTCTAGACACTTTTGATTGCACGTAGTTCCATGAACTTGTCTATTATGAAGTTGTAGGATACTGTCTCATAGTTACAATTTGTCATATCAGGTTTGGGTTGCTCATAAGGAGATGACATGGACAAGTGCAATAGTTTGGATTTGTCTTTCATTCTGTTGCGGCAGGTAATTTCCAATCCCATCGTGAGCTTGTTTTTTGTCTCATTCATGAATCTGATATACTTGTCAGAGATAATAATTTTCAGTATTGATAAGCAATATGAAAATATAAAGTTTTTCTTGAGGATGGAAAATTTTGCTCACTTGTTAGAACCATGATTTCATTGTATCATTACAAAACAATGGCAGATGAAATATACGTTTGCACTTAATACCTTTGTCTAAATCAAGGTTTGTAGTATCGGTATCAGACCATTCCTATGAGTATCGGTATCGGCGGTTTCGGATTGGAGTATCGGACTTTTTGGTACTAGAAACAAATAATTATTAATAAATTATTAACATTCTAAATTTTTTTTTTATATACATTTAGGCCTAATTTTAAGTATTTTCAGGGTTATTTCTTAGTTGTTTTGAAATTAAATGAAATAGTAACCCTTACCGATTGGTTTACATGCAATAGATATTTTTTCCTTTTACATGCTTTTACAACCTTATTATGCTTTAAACCCTTGTTTATTTATCTTTTTCGTTCTTTTTTTTTGTCGAATTGACCGGAAAAGAGACCCACAATGTCGGTATCAGTCAGTATCGGGTATCGGTCGGTATCGAATCGGAACGTGTCAAACCGTATCGATATCGGCCGATACTGCAAACTATGGTCTAAATCTAATTTATCTAGATGGCACTGAAGACTTGAAGCAAAATTAATCGTACCGACTAACCTTATGGGAACCACCACAACAATGATTGTTATTACTCTCCCTGAGCCAATTATGAAGGTGGAACCAAAATTATGACCTATCTAGTCCAGATGGGTCTCATCTCTTCTCTTTATAGGAAAGTTCAATTTAATTTATCTTCCATAGTTCAACAAGTAATACAATATAAATTTGTGAACTATACCAAAAATCCTACTTGCATAAACAAACTCCTCCAAGTATAAATTTACTTTAAGAATTTGTACTATGCTAGCATTTTGTTTTATTTTTCTTTTATTGTTTTACACGCTATATAAAGTACTTTATCGGAAAAACTGCTGTGGAAACAACACCAACACCCACTTGAAGATAACAAACCACAATCTCTCCGCAAGAACCAAGATATATCAAACACCGTATATGTGGTGACTTTGTCACATGGACAAATCACAATCTATATATATATATATATGTTGATACAAAGGTTGATTACAATATTAATTGGTTCATTTGCTCCATGAACCTATCCCACATCAATCTCAAGAAAAAAATACATAATGAAATCACTCACCAACCCAGTGACAATCTCCCTAATCGGAGCATACGAAACCCCGAACGGATCTTCTTCTCCAACTGTCTTGAAGGCAAATCAACGAGCAAAGCAATGACTTTCTCATAGATTTATGTGGATTTGTCTCCTTGAATCTCCTTGATAAGCACTCCCTTTGACACCCCCCTAGCCTCCTTTGAATAGGTTAAGAAACCCTAATTTAGGATTGGAAAATTTCTAGATTAGTCTATCACCAATCATGGTCGTTCAGAACCGATCCAACGGTCCGAAACATACTAATCAAACACCCAAATTGAGCAGAAAACTTGTGGGCGGTATATTGCATGCACACAGAGAACTCCATGATAGGTTCTGACTGCTCAGTATATACCGGACAATATATTGTCTAGTATAATGTCGCTGCTATTTTGGCTCTACTGAGCCCCGATTCAGCCATTGATTCTCCTTCACCTTTGTCACAACTCTTATCGATGCTCCACGACACTCAAGACTATTCCTATACCTTGAATCGAGACTGGAAACTTAACAAATCCCCTCCATTCTGATGAGACATGTCGGCCCCGTGGTTCCTCAATTGGACTTTGTACCTGTCGTTCCTGACAGAGTTCTTGCTCCCCCTCGTCACTGATCTCGAATCCCTCAAGTTGCTTTGCATCTATTTTCGTCTCTATCTCCTCGACCACCACGTCGACGCTAGTTGTCATGCGTAGCACCTCTCGAATAATTGGGATCTCATCGACATCAATAACTCGGCCAAGACCAAAATTTTGACCATCGGCCTCACCACAAGTCTTGGTTGCATGTCTTCGACTTCCGTCTTCGCTGTAACGTGTACCGTTCTGTCAAGCTTCCTCATCCTTGGTTGGCCTAACGAAGCGGACGATACGTTTCTCTTGAGATTCATGCTCCAAAACATGTCCACCTTTGTGTCCGACATTGAAGCTCCCCCATACACCTGCATCAATGAGCATAACAACATACATTGTGCATGTCGTCGATGACTCACACCTCTTCCTGAACTGTGCAAATAATAGTATATACGTCTCATCTTGAGTTGATTGTACCCTTTATCTCCTCCTTAGCTTCGAAATATTGAAACCGATGTCGCTCTGTTAAGCTTTGCTACATCATCATTTGGATCCGTAGAACGATCTCCACCTGGAGACCAACCAGCTTCATGTGACCAACAAACCGACCCTCAAACTTTGACGCACCTTCATTAGTCGCTTTGTCCCGACGAACCGAATCATCTCCATCCCTCAAATCAACTCAAAAACCCTCATTAGCAAGTTCGAGACGATCCACAAACTCATGTCAAATATCTCTCGAGCCATCATCTGATACATGTGACCTGTATGTACACCTCAACGGCTTGAGCATGTATATACCACAACATATATCTCCTCGAGTCAGCAGTCATGAACCCTTTGTAATCTTCTAATATTTATCCCCAAACACATTGTGACAGCCATCATCTACCAGCTTCTCTACCGATGCCAAATTATAGCGCATATTCGGTACATGATAAACTCCCTTGAGAACGAGCTTCTCGTCAAGCTTCGTTGTCAAGTGAAAATCACTGATGTCCACAAATACAGCAGTCCCCTTGTCGTCCATCTTCTCACGTCCAAATCTACCTTTTCAGAATGACTTAATCCTCCTCTGTAGAGTGGCATGATATGATGATCCCATGTCCATAACCCAATCGTCATCATGATACGTGCTACAAGGTTCCCCTGCATAGGTTGTTGTGATGATGAGATATTTCATAGCCGTGAAATCTACCTAGTCGTAGGGGTGAACAAAGCATTATTTGGCTTTGGACCAAAAATCGAACCGAATAAGAGATTCGGTTCGGTTTAAGTTTTGAAAATATTAAAATTTATTATTCAGTTTCGGTTTCAGTTTTGGTTTTCGGTCCAAAACGAAAAACCAAATAAAACTTACGCAATTATGTAAATATCCTCATTTTTATGCATATTTTGTGATTAAAATGTGTATATTTTAATGATAACAATTATATATATATATATATATATATATATATATATATATATATATATATATTTGGAAAAAGGGTAAATTTTATTCCAAAATCAGACAATACTCATACAACATACAGACAGGATGGTCGCCCACCCGTCAGTCGACCATTTCTTTTACATCAAACTCCAAATTATGGAGGATACCAACCGAAGGGGTGATAAGACCCTCGAATATGCGCCGATTCCTCTTCCGCCAAATATGTCAGACAGCGGCTGCTAGCCGAATCCTAGCAGTCTTGAACCAGACCATGTCTCGCCCTCTGCAATCTCGAATACCCGTGATGATTGCTCCAATCGACCTGCCAGAAATACCTCCGTCCAGCATACGGTTTTGCTCAGACCATATGACCCATGAGACTCCACAGTCAAAAAATAAATGGATCATCGATTCCTCCTCCAAATCACAGAGTGCACACTTCTGATTGGGGACCTGGATCCCAAAAGAGATGATTCTGTTCCTGGTCTGGAGACGACCAAGGAGCAGGCGATACATACATAGCTGTATTTTTCTGGCCAGATCCTTACACCAAATGAAGTCATAATCACCAATTGGGGAATTGGCACTACGCATAAGGTTGTAGCCACTCTGGAAGGTGAACTCCCCCGATGTAGTACCTCCAGTCACGTCAGACGGATCCCAGACCCATATATCCTCAGGCTGGGATGGGTCAATCTCTATCCCGTGAATAATTTCTCCAAGCTCCTCAGTATGACGATAGGACTCCGGACTCCAAGCTCCATTCCTGATGATGTGCTGACAAGACAGACCTCTGCCCGCCTCCCTGTGATCTCGATCGCCCAAAATATCCACCAAAGACTGGTGCTCTATCCAAGGATATATATATATATATATATATATATATATATATATATATATGTTTGGAAGTCCAAATTTTATAATTTGGCAACTAGTCCAACTTTGAACGCAACTTTAAAATATAACAAATGTGTGTATAAAAATTACAATTTAACCACGATTCCAACTTTGGACCCGACCCATTAAACAATAGAAAATTTTCAACCAAATAAACTGTTTTGGTATTTGGTTCGGTTTTGGTTTGGGCTAATTTCGATTCGGTTTTAGATTTTAGAATTTTGGTTTATTCGGCTTTGACTATTTCGATTCGGCGAGAACCAAATAAACCAAACGCTCACCTATACCTGATCGTCCTTGCCTTTAGCCTTCTCATCTTCGAGCTTTATATTGTTTTGTTTAAAATGATCTCTCTCGTCATAGTGATAGCAGTATTTCTTGCGGTCCACCCTTGCAAGATCTCGAGAATCCCCTCTTGTTCTCGAATGTGACATGAGCCTTCCCTTTCTGTAGAAAAAAAATCAGAGCGAACTCCTACGACGATTCTAGTTACTTACGTCGGACCTTCTCGTTTAACAAAATATTTTTAACTGTCTCCATCGTGACAACTCCATCAGGATCGGAGTTACTTACAAATACCACCAACATCTTCCAACTTTTAGGCAGAAAAAAAATAGCGCAGAAACGACACTAGCACCCACTTGAAGATAACGAACCACACTCTCTCCGCAAGAACCAAGACAGATCAAACTCGTATATGTGGTGACTTTGTCATCTAGACCAATCACAATCACTATATACGCTGATACAAAGATTGATTACAATATTAATTGGTTCATTTGTCCCAAGAACCAATCCCTCAGACATCTCAAGAAGAAAGAAGAAGATTGCACAATGAAATCACTCACCAACCTTGTGGCGATCTTCGTGAACAGAGCAGACGACTCCCCGAACATATCTTCTACTCCAACTGTCTTGAAGGACGAGCCTACGAGCAAAGCATGAACTTTCTCGTAGATTTGTGTGGGTCGTCTCCCTGAATCTCCTTGATGAGCACTCCCTTTGACAACCTCTTAGCCTCCTTTAAATAGGTTAGAAACCCTAATTTAGGATTAGGAAATCCCTAGATTAGTTCAGCACCAATTATGGTTGTTCATATCCGATCCAACGGTCCAAAACGTATTGATCATGCACCCAAACTGAGCAGAAAATCCACAAACAATATACTATCTGCACACAAAAAACTCTAGAATAGGTTGCGACTGCTTAGCGGTATACTGAGCGATATATCGGCAGGTATAATGTCCAGTATACTGCCGCTGTTATTTTTGCTCTGTTTGAGCTCATGTTCACCACCGATTCTCCGTCGCCTTCGCCGCAACTCCCGTCGACACTCCACAATACTCCAGACTATCCCTACACACCTTGAATGGAGGCTGAAAATCCAATGAAGTACTCTACTGCTTGGCTATTGAGCATTGCCATCTCATCCTATAATTCACAAAGCTACAAGATTTTTCCCACGTCTTTTATAGGCCAAGCCTTAAAATTGAAGATGAATGGCTTTTATATTTCAGTTGTAATTTATTCTTCTTGAAGAAATGAGTCACATGTTCTGACCCTCTGGAGAGATTTTTCATTTCTTTTCCTTTTAATGCCTGTGTTTGTCTAAATTTGATTTTGCTGAAATATAAAGCATTTGATCAGCTTATGGAATTTAGTAGAGTTCAAAAAACTAAAATACAATAAAAGACGTTCTAAGCTTATATATGTGTAAGCGACATATATAAGCAAGACAATTATCCTACTGAAGTAAAACTTATTTCAAAGCAAGTAAGAGATTAATCTACAAATTTAACTTACATTGAAAGCTTGTACTCGTTGAGGCCAAAAAAGACTTAGCATGTTGCAGCTCGAGTTCCTCTAGTTCTGTAATCATTTCGAAGAGTGCTTGAATAAGCCTTTTCAAGTCGAGCAGCTTGTGGACAGCTTGGTAAAACATATATGTGAAACATTCACTTTCCTCTCATTTTCTTTTGCGTGTACCTAAGACCAAACGTAGAATCGTCGTCTATTATTCGATTCATTATCTGAGGTAGAAACTTTATTTTGATTGTTAAGTACAAGTTCATCGCATCATCTCCTTCCGTAAATTTGAGGGTATGCAATAGGACCCTGATATTGTACATACCTGAGGTGTTTGTATTTATTTCATTTTGCTTACTTTTTTTCTCAGAAGAGATGTTTGTTTCCCTCGATAGAGATATCTGTTCTGAAACATGCATGGCTTTTTTTTCTCAATACTTGCAGCACGGTTACTTGCGCCTACATCGCCATTCAACTCTTCCAGCTCTCGTGTCAAGATCCCATGTTCCACATCTTGCTGGACTCTCCCAATAAATATGCATTTACACCATCAAAGTAATGGCTGCAGCCTTGTGTATTTGTGCGCGACTACACCCAAGTTCTTGTGATACATGTACTTTTTTGGGTCTACATGAGATTCATGTACTAATTCATGTCTTGGTTCAGGAACTGTTGATGAGGTCAGCTTGTATTTGAAGGATATGCACTAATTCATGTGATTGCAGCATTGCTCGTTCTGCATGTTGCAAAAGGTACAAGTTGCTCTTCATGGCTCAACACTATAGCTTTAGTTACATGTAATTGTAAAAACCTTGTAAAGATTTCAACCACTTGGCACTTGAACTGGTAAAGGTTTTGCGATATATACATTATGATGGATGGTGAGAAACACCCAGTGGAGATTGCGAACTGTGCGCTTTTAAAATATAACATATATATATAACTATTTTTGTTAGAATTTGCATTCCGTACACCGCTAATAACCAACCGTGCATGTATGATACCAAGTTACATGTGTGGGGCAACCGTTCTTACCTTTGGTATAGGTGAGATTTTGGACTTGATCGTCGGTGTATGAAATAAATATCCTTTGTTTTTTTGTCACGGTGAATCTTTCGGAGACGATGGGAACACGAAGGATGTGTATGATTTGTGGGACCATATAGATAAGGATATTCTTCTTCACGAAGAATTTGTCAACCAAAATCGAAATTGAAAATGCAATTCAAAGACTTCGAATGGAACCAAAGTAGCCCTAAAGAGCAATATTTTTCTCTGCTACCAGCAAAATTTTGGGGCACGGAGCCTTTATGAGGTCACGAAAACAAAACAAACAAAAATTGTCACGTTCTGCTTCCGAATATTCGGACACGGGTACGGAAATACGTTCAGTCTACGCCACAGTATCGACGGTAGTACGCTGTTCTAAACCTCAAAGTATATCTTTACAATCATGTAAGTATATCAAGTTTATATCTACTCAATGACAGCAATACCTAGCACGAAGATAATAGCAGAAAGAATAAATCACTATACAATCATCCAAGTCTACAAATCCAAGTCCAAATCACTATACAATCATCCAAGTCTAAAATAGTTTTTTTCAGAAACAAATCCGGTCAAACGGCTAGAATGAAAACTAAAACTAAAGCAAAAGCTAAAGATATATGTGTAAGTTTAGATCCCTCCAGGGATCTCCTCTTGGTTCATAATTGCATCTGGACCTATCTCACATACCATATATATCATTCTGCGATCAATAATATGTAGGACAGAGATCATCCTCATTACCTAGTTATCAATATATCTAGTCAGAAAATAAGCAAACTACATCTGTACATAACCTTCACAAAATGATATAAAGACTATAATAGATAACTAATAATGAACAAGAATATAATCATGAATTTAAATAAGACAAATGAATAACAGCTAACAACTATCGACAAGAATATAATCATGAATTTAAATAAGACAAATAAATAACAACTAACAACTATCGTGTCATGGAAATAAAATATAACAACATGGAACAACAATAACAAACTAAACTAGTGAATAGAATATAACTTTCGGCATATGTACGACTAGGTGTAAATACGACATGTTGTACTACGACTGCTCGATCAGAACTGCTCTACGATGGACGAGGCAGTGTTGTCGGGAAGGCTCGCCGTAGGTGTGGCGACCCCGACGAGCACAGCGGGGGTGCTTCTCGGCACTGATGTCACGCCCCAGTCCCAAAATACACGGGACTAGGCCACGTGGCAATGGTCAGCAAGTATCACTCTAATGGTTATCCCAATTTAATGGAACTATTAGGGTAGCACTTAAGCTGTAAAATACTCAACAGTAAATGAGGCCCAAACTAATCTCAAGTAAACTAATCTCTTCCACAAGAACATGAACATAAAGAATGTAAAATATGAGAATCAATCTGCAGCCTAATAATCATATGTCCGAATAGACTCGAAATGAATAATATGAGTCTATAAATACTAGACTGCTAAGCAAATACAAACAACAGAAAATAAGACATAAACTACAAAAGAGTGAATACCTGCAGAAAGTACATACATGAAAATACAATGGAAACTCATCCACAATCCGACAGAGACCTTTGTAGACATACGGCTAACCTGGAAGGAAACCAGGTCCTCAACGGGACGCAACAAGGTACATAATATACAAGACAGGAGTACAACAGTGATGATATATATGTAAAATAAACATGACTAAAAAATGGGTGAATCAACATAACCAACTAGTATGAAAATGCAATTTGAGAACATCACTCGAACACGCGGGCTGTCACAGTGTACTCCAGAGATCTGATACGGAACTCCGGTAACTAATGATGAATCCTCAGTTCCGATAAGAAACTGTGGTAACATGAATCTCCGAGGCTCTGGGTAAGAGAACGGTAACAATGTGGAAAAGTAGTCCAAACGTACAGTGTATGTTCTCCCCGCCCATGTGACTTCACGAATCGTATCCACGAGACGCTCGGCCAGAATCTCTAGCTAGAACAACGAATCATAATAGAGAAAAAACAGTACGCATGTAATCAATGTCATCATCCTAGAATCAGACTCGGATTTCCGTAAATCAAGATGTAATCAAGTATGAAAATCCGTCAATAATGTAGTATCACATAAACATGTCCTAGGGTCTGTGTGTACCCCGCAACGAGTTGTCGCGGTAACGCAAGTGTGAATATCTAGTATCGATACTCGATGGCGCTAACGTCCATCGGCACCCGAATGTGATTCAGACGTGAAGTACCGAACACGGCCCCTAGGTGTTGTAACAATAAAATCAAGCAGGTATTTAAAAGCTAAATATTTTAAACTGAAGTACAAGATTGGCAAGGTACACTTGCTTGGCTCCGGTTGCTGAAGAGGATGAGCTGGTCCCGCGTCCAAGTCTGAAGGGCCTGGAAAACCTATAGAATAATAATTTAAGATTCTAATTAGTTGTTAGTTACCTTTTTAACCCAAATTAAACTAACCTTATGCATAAAGACAAATTTAAAAGTAAAACACTCACACATCCAAGTCTAAAATCAAACAACTCGCTAGAAATAAAAATAAGATAAATGTGGCATACGAGATATGACCCTAATTATATTATTCCTACACCGACAGTACCTCTTTCCCCCTAACCATTTATTTCCCCCTTGCTTACATGGAACACAATCAAGGCTTAAATATTTTCCACACATACAATCAAGGAAGCATGATTTGCTAAATTTCACATCTCCTCCACTGAACATTCAACATGTATGCACACAATCATGTCCATACTTTCATTCACAAAACCTTTCTATGCAACCATATTTGCATACTTACCCAATACTCTCAAACTTTCTCATTTATAATTCATCACAACACCCAACCTGTAATTGTCTTAGGTTTAGACTTCCTTCTTTCTAAGGCCACATGAGATTCTACTAAGTGCCTATAAACGGTTACACACACAAATGATATTGAGTCCAGCCCAATCACCCCTAATTCTCTCTCGCGGCCTTATGTTCCTTTAGTTTACATTTAACAGCATTATGTGATCCCTCGATCATGAGTGATGAAATAGGAAGAGTAATTCCCACACATACCCTTAGCTTCTCACTTTCTTCTTCCAGATCATCACACACATAAATCAACCTTTATGAATTCTCGTCTCTTCTTTATTTCCTAGGTCTTGTTTCCGTTGTATTGGAACATTTGAAAAGTAAAACACTCCCATACTCACTTATCTTGCAACTTATCTAGCAAGGGAATTAATGAAACATGTAGCTATACTGGTTACTTGAGTTTTCTTCTGTGGTTCAAGACAACAACAACTACGTTTACAAATAAGAGGACAAAACCTAATAACTCCAGCTTACACGTTTTCTTGCAAAAAAAAAAAAAAAAACTTATTCTTCCATACAACACCAGCGCCAGGCATCAATTGTTCATCATACAGAGCACTCGAGCACACAGCCATGACAGTAACTTCACTAATCCCCCTACTATTTGATTCCCATGTAACAAAACAGAAAAAGAAATTCTTTCATCAAAAATCTCCAAACTGCAAACACATGTACATTCCTCGGCAACCAAAGCATACCCATCCTCCAAATCCTCATATACAGAGTCTCACTATGTATGCTCATAATGCTATTTCCTATTCCTACCCATTTGCTATTTGCTTACAAACCTTCTACCACACTAGCACACGTACACGAGTTGGATTTTAGATGAGTATAATTATGAAGAGAAAGAAGTCTAACAGAACTCAAGGGAAGGATGGAGAGAGATGATTACTTGTGTGCGTTGAGGAAGAGTGACACAAGGTGGAGACACCCGGGCCTCGGCAACTCGCCGCGCTCCCAGTCGCTGCGTCGTGGGGAAGCCGACCCGTCAAGCCCACAAGCTCCGACCTTCGCTTCGTTGCACCGGCCGAACGTAGGTCCTGTCGGACGAGATGCTCCGAAGGAGGAGGAAGGTGGGGTCGGTTGAAGGTGGCGGCTAACAAAAGTAGAGGCTAGGGTTTTGAGATGGGGAGGAGAAGAGGAGGGCTTAAATAGGGGAGCCTAGGGTTTGTAAGGGACGTTGGGGGCTGCCTGCGCGCGTGCTTCTGAATAAACAACGGAGCAGTCGAATATAGAAGATGAACAGGAGCCGTTTTGAAATGTCGGGTTGGCGATGCGGGTCGGGTGAAGTTGCGCCCGCCCGCACCAACAAATAGCACGGTTAGCACCTGCTGCTGTTTTGAGTTAAAAGGTTAATGCGTTCGGGTTCACGGGTTGGGTGCTGCCCTCACCCGCCCATCCTAACTTAAACACAGCAAATGGGCCTGCTGTTGTAGGCTTTAACTAATGGATGAGATTTCCATTTCTAATATATAAAAAAAATCAAATTTGTAAAAATTTCCTTTTATATACACATTTTCTCTCTTTTTTTAAAAAAAAAACTATAATTACTAAATTTTGAATAATAATCATAAAAATGTAAAGTTTTATTTCGTTATATAATTGAGCTAAATCTAATAGATTGCTAGAAAAAGGTATGTATCCTATATTCTTGTATTACCACAACCAATAAATAAAGTCAATAGTTCATATGATAATAATACCATTGGTATTGAATACGTATATATCAACTAAAAATATATAAAAATATGTAAAGAAATTTCACTATTTTATAAATTAGTAATAGTATTAGAATGCCATATAGCACATAATAAAAAATAAAAATAAAAATATAGGGGGCTCACATCCGACGTGCGCTCGATCGGTCAACTAGCTGTCGAGTGAATGGATTTCGACGACGGCAGCAACGGTGGCGATCGACGGGGACTCATGGTCGAAGGAGGAAGGAGAGGAGTGATTTATCCCCAAATTACGATTTGGTGAGAAAAAAATGAAACGGAAAAAAATTTGGTGATTATGTTGTTTGAGCATAACAAAAGAGTATTTACAGGAATTAATTTAGAGATTGTAAAAACAATTATTCCGTTGCATTTTATTATTGTTTTTTTTAATTTTAGTTTTGATTTCAATTTTCCTCCAAGAATTGGTTGTAACAAATTTCTTAATCAAAGAAATTGATTATTCTTCTTCTAGAACTTCTTAGGCTTCTTTCCTGGGAAGAAAGACTGGATTTGAATTCAAGTTTCTTTTCTTTTGTCTTTAAATTTTTTATTTGAATTTGAATTACGTAATTCTTTTAAATTACTTAATTAATCTAATTAATTTAATTTAAGCTAACCTCACTAATTAGTAATCAAGACTAGATTAGACTTTTAGCTGATAGAATTAACCAATTAGTTATTCAAAAAAAATATATGAAGTATGATCTTTATATTTTTATTAGTTAAATTAGAATCTAAAATCATTTTAAATCAAGAAAGTTATTAAGAAAAAAGAATTTCAAATTTCTGGAGGTTATACTTTCACTCAGAAATGTGACCCATTCACATAGGACCAAGTCTTAAAACTTTTCCTTACAACCTCACTTTCCACAAAACCAAATATAGCTCTTTAATCAAATTCTGGACTAAATGCAGCTAAATACTATTAACTTTCCCCAATTAAAATTAGCAAATTACTATCATAATATTATAGTTAGAACCAATATATCGTGAACTTTATCTAATCCACAACTTGCTACACAATCCCAATAACATCGATATCCTTCTTTGTCTCAATTGTTTTCCTTTAAAATTTTATAGTTTCTATACATAAGAATAGCAAGTTACAAATATGAGAAACTTTTGTGGACTTTATTAGTTTAGAATAGAGGTGAGCACTATTCAGTCTTTGGACCGAAAATTTAACCGAACCGAATAAAATATATGGCCGATTTGAAAAGAAAATTGGTTCAATTTTGATTAAGACTAAAATTTCTTATTTCAGCTTTCTTTTTTGGGTTTCGAATTTGGTCAAAAACAAACACCTACGGAAAGATACACAATTATTCCTCATTTTTATGCATTTTTATAATTAAAATATGTATATTTTGAAAATAACAATTCTATGGAAGTGTTTTAAAGTCTAACTTGAGTAATTTAATAACTAGTCCAATTTTGAGTCATTTTTTTAATATAGTTTATGCATCATCTCAACTTTTGGTCTGACCTATTAAACAATAAAAATAGTCAAACCGAACATCAATTCGGTTTCAGTTATGACTAATTTCGATTTTGCATTTTGTGAAGTTCAGTTTATTCGGTTTTGACTATTTCGATACAGTTAAAACTGAATAAACCGAATCTCGTAGAAAAGTCATCAGCAATTTTTGAAAAAATTCAGGGTATACAATGGAGAAGAGATACAGGAGCCCAACAGGTAACCGGCACAAAATTTGGATGGACCGAGTCCGGACCGGACATCTCGAGCCCATGTATTGTTGTCACGACCCGTACTCAGTTTAGGGACACAAGCACATCGGTACGTCCAGCCTACGCCGCAGTGTCGGCAGTAGAATATTGTATAGGTTGTCTATAACATCCAATAATATGGAATATAAACATGTCATCTCCGCACGGAGGAAATATGACATATGAAAAGTATATAACTCAATCACAAATTCTAAAGGCAGATAAGCACGATAAATGGATAGATGATAACGAAGATAAAGTCTGAAATAGTAGCAAGAGTCATATCACGAATAGTCTAGAAGTCTAAGACAATAATACATATCCGAAATAATATAACAGACCAAAGTGTATCAATCTGGAGACAAATCCAGCAAAATCTAGCTAATACTAAGTCACTACTGGAGGTGCATCCTCTATGAGTACCAGCTCACAGGCAAGTCATGATCAGTATCCTCATCTATCCCAGACCTATAGTAGGTCGTGCAACAAGCCTCTAACTCATCTAAAAAATAATATTTAGTCAGGATTGGAGCGAAGTACAAACACTAACATCAGTTCCATTAAATTGACAAGTGCTATAATAAATAGTTATAATAATGTACATGATAGGTATCAAAACTAGAAAGTAAGAAGTACAGGCTGGTAATCATGTCGTGGTATATGAATATGTAGTAAAACTGGATTATGATGTATCACAGTTAATCTTGGTATAATATATAATATAAACGATGTCTTGAGATATTAGAGTGTTATGTGATCGGCTTAGGTCAAGATCAGGCTATTCCATTTGATCGACTATGCACAAGTATAAGTACAAAGGATCAGGCCGACCATAGTGAAAAGTTATGGACAAGTAGTATAAGATCATGCTACACCCTACGTTTGGCGATGGTGAGCTATGCACAAGCAAATAAACAAGTGGGGGTTTGATCACATTGTAAAACCCCTAAATTTCTACTATTTTTTTCTTTTATTTAAAATTTGTACTGATTTAAAATTTTGTATCGTACGTCACGTAATCGTATTGTACGTCGTGTGCGAAGGTTCGTCTTTCGTAATTGCTCGACGATTGCGAATATGTGCGAGCGTACATATTTTTGAAAAATATTATTTTTATTATTTTTATAGTTTCAAAGAAATATAGACAATAATTATTTCTAGCTATTATTTTCAAGTTTACGATTTTATTTATGAAAGCCTTTTTGTTTATAGCAGTTATTAATGATAAATAATATTCTTAAGCATACATATATTTTCTAAATATTTTGCTAGTTTATTTTAAATAAAAATATAATTTTCGAGATTTATTAATATTAATATTTTATTATTCAAAAAGATATTTAAAAATATTTATCATTTTCGAAATTATTATTATTTGTATTTTGAAAAATATATTTGAAAGTTATTGTGGCCATTTAAATCTTGATTTGATTTTTGGATTTATTTAATATCCATATTTGGAACTTGATTTATCCCATTTGATTTGAGATAAGATTTAATTAGATTGGAATTGGATTTGATTTGGATGTAGATTTATTGAATTGATTTAAATTAGTAACTTAATTATCTATTTTGGGTTTAAACAAATCCTAACCTTTATCTATTTGGGAATTTCCACATCCTATAAATAGGCAGGTACTCATCCAAATTTCTATTCTTCACACATTATTTTCTTCACAAATCTACGTGCATCGTGTCTGTGTACATCCAAATTCTTATTCAATATTTTACAAATACATTATCTCCTTCCCCGTGTCGGACACACCCCGACACCATCGAATCCCAAACCCGACTCTAAGCCTGCCCCGGTTCACCCCGAACGCCCCCGCCGTCCCGATGCCACCCCGCTATCCGCCAACAGCCATCTCCACAACCAGCCGCTCCCTGCCTTGGCCAACCCTCACCCCGTTCCGACCACCCGTCAATATCACTCCCCCGCCGCACCATGGCCGTCCCTCCAATCAGCACCACCCATCCTGGCCAAACCCCGACCCCGACAAAACCATCTGAACCACCAGAATCCCCGTCGCGGCACGCCACAAACCACCACCGTACCCCAACTCCTCATCCGACCCCGACAATCCAGCCAGCCGTCACCACCCATCTCAACCACCACGCAAAGAAAAGGAAAACCCAAATCGGAGACAATAAAACCCTAAACCACTCACCTCTGCCGGCGATCGACCGTCGCAGCCATCGCCGTGCCCGTCCGCCGAAACTGCTGCCTTGCCGCACCACCTCCCACTCCTTCCCTCTACTTTCCCCCTCCTGGCCGCGATTGACCGCCGCGCGCCCGCCGGTAAGCCGTCGCACGAGCCATCAGCCGTAAGCCTCCGCTCTGGAGCGAACTTGCCGCCGCCGCCGGCAAATTCGACTCCCCAAGCCTCCGCCCTCTCCGGTGCAGCTCCGTCGCGGCGTGCCGGCGCTGCTAGCCGTTCTCCTCCACCTTCTTCCTTCTGCTCCTCCGCCCGCCGACCGGCGAGCTTCCCTCTCCGAAAAACCCCCCTCACCGACCGCTCTTCTCTCCGTGACCTCCGCGCTCGAGGACCCTCGCCGCCTCTCGTTCTCGCCACCGAGCTGTCAAGATCTCCTCCTCTGCTTCTTCGACATTCGCTCCTTAATATCCCGATCTCCCTCTCTATTGTTCTCTCCTTCCTTCCTCCGCCTATTCCCGCTCCTCTCCGATCTCTCCGCTACCGTCCCCCTCTCTCTCTCAGTCTCTCTCTTCCTTTTCTTTTTCTAAAAGAGCAGCTATGTAAATTTTCTGTGGTTTGATTTGGTCCCCTTCTTTTATTTAAGTGACAGCAGAGCAGCTCTTGGTTTGCTTTTTTTGTTTGTTTTCGTGTTTTTTTCCTGTTTGTTTATTACTGTTCATTATTGGTAAAGTTATTATTTCATTATTATTATTATTACTATTATTATTATTATTATTATTATTATTATTATTATTATTATTATTATTATTATGTTGTTTTATTATTAATTTTATTATTATTATTCTGTTGTTTTATTTAGTACCTTTTTTTACATCATATAGAGGTAAATATTTCCATATCATTCTTTTATGAATTCTACATAAACATATATTTAGTTTAAGCTTTGAAAATAATTATTATTAATTTTTGCCATATATTAGTTAGAGATTCGTAAATCTAATATGTATATTATTATGGTATTTCCGAAAATAGCTTGACCTAAATGTTATTTTTAACCCTAAATAAATTTTCTAGACGTTTATATTACCTAGAAATATGTTGACCCATAAAACGTAGTTTACAAATTATGAAATGAATTCTTGGTATTTTCTCTTCAATATTTATCTAAAGTATTTTTGAATTATAAAAATAGTTCTCTACCTAAAATGGTATTTTGACAAACTTAGAGTTTTTGCCGAAAATAGTTTTCTTGACTTTAAAGTACTTTTTGTGTATTTTTCCTATAAATATTTTGACTCGTGAAAATTAGTTTTTAGGAATTATAAATATTTTTTAAAATTTGTATATATATAAATATTTATTTATCAATTATTCTTTGATTTTTCCTGTCTGTATCTAAGTCCTATTCCTTCGTCCATTTCGAGACTACCATATGTCCAACCTAACCAATTTGACCCTTTTGGACTCAATGACACGATCTGTGCCACCATCAGAGGTCCCCTTGTGTAGTTGTTACACCAAAGTCACAGTTCATGCCACCATGATTATCGCAGCACACCAGGCGCTCTACCAGGCAAGACACGTTGCCATTTGCTGTTTATTTATTTTAGCTCATATTTCATGCATTATTTATTTTCTTTATGCAAAATAAACTGTGATACATGGCATAACTGTTAGAACTTACTGTTCATTTATATTTCCTGCTATGTATTATTTTTCTCACATTTAACCTAGATTTAAGGGACCACCTTGTGTGTTGCATTCATTGGCCTTGACACATTGTAACACGAAGTTGTGTGTCGCATGTAGGATATGGAAGTACGTGATTGGCTGGCTACCAGTACGTACAAGCCGTGCGATAGGAATAACCGCTAATAGAGGTTGCATGCTAGTTTGACTTAGCGGTTATAGTGGTTTTGTGTTGTGGGTACAACATAGTAGGCATTGGGCGGGGAGGACAATTCCTTAGCGTATGGGCTTCGATGCACTTTCCTTTGTGACCCGGACTCTCCGCTGGAGATACGGGGTTGATGACCCAAGATTACTGACGGCCACTGACGATTCTGCGAAACGTCATGCTCTTACTGATGGGGCCTCTGGTGCCCAAGGGGGGACTATGCCGATCCTATTCAGCCAGGGTCCATGCGTAGGAAGGATTGTTCTTAACTACATTTCACATAGAACGGTTAGGCTACCTTATCCGTTAGGTACGAGTACTTTTGGTTTGGGTACTTGTATCTGACCGTGGCTTGGAACAATAACTTGTCGCGGATTAGTTCATCACATCTTGTCCTTGTTTGGTTGTAGGTGTGACTTACTACTTCGATGAGAAGGTATTGAACCTTGTTGGGGTCCAGATACCATATTGGATTCATAGCATGGGAATGTACGTCACCATGAATTAGTTTACCATCTCATGTCCTTGTTTGGTTGGGGGGATGGTACGCTCGTTCAGTAGGTGCATATTGGACCATGTTATAATTCGATTGACTTATTTGAGCAATATTTATTATTTGAGCAATATTTATTCAGTTTATATGGCATGATATTATGTGTCTTGTTACGTCCCTCTGAGGACCTGGTTATCTCCCCAGGTGTGTGCTATTGTCTTTCGCAGGTGCTCTAGCTCTAGCCGTGACCATCTCTATTTCTTTGAGGATGATTGCGCTTGGATCGTCTTCGCTTCGCTCGCCAAATTCATTTCTTTTCTCATGTATTTTT
The DNA here is from genome assembly GCA_029216955.1 of Iris pallida. Classification (NCBI taxonomy): domain Eukaryota; kingdom Viridiplantae; phylum Streptophyta; class Magnoliopsida; order Asparagales; family Iridaceae; genus Iris; species Iris pallida. The sequence goes on from JANAVB010042618.1 coordinate 34,053,985, forward strand.
TCTTTATTTGTTGGTAGTAGATTTGTCTCCGTCCAACATATTGTATCAAGACAAATTCATAGTTGATTATATGATACCTTTTATTTTTGTGGATGAGATTAGTTATGGTTCTACTGCATTTTACAGCTTATGTATTCATACGAGGATTCTATATATTGAAGTATACTTCGTATGAATACAGCTGGCATGTCTACGTTCCTAGTCTTACGTATTTAGGGACTGGGGCGTTACATGTTTTTGTGGTGGCCCATACAGGTCAAGATTAATTGTTTGGTTACTTTACCATACCAAGCAAGCATGCGTATAGGATTAGAAGTCTAGGGTCTCATCCACATACTTGACTCTTTCCTAGATTTTATCTACCGTTTGACTCATCGACTGCATCTTGCTTGATTCCTTCCAACAAAATTCTTATACTCGTGCCTGCTAGAGATTGACCCTACTAGTTAGATGTCCCAAACACCCTTAGCTTAATTCTTTAAGTTGGATAGTATACCCCACACACCCTTGACCATTAAGGGAATACAAATGGTATTATCTATACCATAGAGACTAGAGGAAGTTAACCCATTTGGTCAACCAAGCCTTGGTCAATAAAACTGTAGAATGATGGTATAGGAATAAACAAGACTTAGGTCCTTATGACTCTTAGACCATTCATATTTGTTTTTATTCATCTATTATCGTGCCTATATTTTACTATAGACTAATGATGCTAATGTAGCCTAGTTTTTGCAAGCTTAGCCTTTTACCAAGCTTGTTCGTGACATATATGTTAATGGAGGTACCCCACTAACATATTGTCCATCAGAACCGATGCATGATGGTCTGATCAACCAAGTGCACTTTGGTTCGCTTTTATCTATCGTTCTACGTGGATGGGGACATAGCTAAACTTGTCCTCTAGAGTTCCATCCGTGACTGCCTTGGCAACTCCTTTTGAAATTTTCGATCGTCCTTGAATCACGTATTCGTATTCAATAGCGCCTCCTTCAAACTCTATATTGCTTCGCCCTCACCTATTTTAGGAGGACGAAAGCGTCATACTAGAACTTCCTCTAACCTTCCCATCGGCTATGACCATTCTTACTCGATGTTGCTATATCTTCATCCCAAACTACTCGGCCCTATCATGACCCTCTAACCGCTTAATTTAAGTGAATCTTTTTTGTTCTATTAATCGCGACCCTCATTCATTACCCGTGACCATACCGTATTATTTTTCTATGATCTAGATCGCAATTTCTTACGGCATAATTTTGTTATTGGTTGTTCCTCATCGATACCCCTTGTGTCTTCTCACCCCCCTACGAATTCTTAATTTCGAGGACAAAATTCTTTTAAGTTGGGTAGGATGTAAAACCCCTAAATTTCTACTATTTTTTTCTTTTATTTAAAATTTGTACTGATTTAAAATTTTGTATCGTACGTCACGTAATCATATTGTACGTCGTGTGCGAAGGTTCGTCTTTCGTAATTGCTCGACGAATGCGAATATGTACGAGCGTACATATTTTTGAAAAGCATTATTTTTATTATTTTTATAGTTTCAAAGAAATATAGACAATAATTATTTCTAGCTATTATTTTCAAGTTTACGATTTTATTTATGAAAGCCTTTTCGTTTATAGCAGTTATTAATGATAAATAATATTCTTAAGCATACATATATTTCCTAAATATTTTGCTAGTTTATTTTAAATAAAAATATAATTTTCGAGATTTATTAATATTAATATTTTATTATTCAAAAAGATATTTAAAAATATTTATCATTTTCAAAATTATTATTATTGGTATTTTAAAAAATATATTTGAAAGTTATTGTGTCCATTTAAATCTTGATTTGATTTTTGGATTTATTTAATATCCATATTTGGAACTTGCTTTATCCCATTTGATTTGAGCTAAGATTTAATTAGATTGGAATTGGATTTGATTTGGATGTAGATTTATTGAATTGATTTAAATTAGTAACTTAATTATCTATTTTGGGTTTAAACAAATCCTAACCTTTATCTACTTGGGAATTCGCACATCCTATAAATAGGCAGGTACTCATCCAAATTTTTATTCTTCACACATTATTTTCTCCACAAATCTACGTACATCGTGTCTTTGTCCATCCAAATTCTTATTCAATATTTTATAAATACATTATCTCCTTTCCCGTGTCGGACACACCCCGACACCATTGAATCCCAAACCCGACTCTAAGCCTGCCCTGGTTCACCCCGAACGCCCCCGCCGTCCCGATGCCACCCCGCTATCCGCCAATAGCCATCTCCACAACCAGCCGCTCCCTGCCTTGGCCAACCCTCACCCCGTTCGGACCACCCGTCAACATCACTCCCCCGCCGTACCATGGCCGTCCCTCCAATCAGCACCACCCATCCTGGCCAAACCCCGACCCCGACAAAACCATCTGAACCACCAGAATCCCCGTCGTGGCACGCCATAAACCACCACCGTACCCCAACTCCTCATCCGACCCCGACAACCCAGCCAGCCGTCATCACCCATCTCAACCACCACGCAAAGAAAAAGAAAACCCAAATCGGAGACAATAAAACCCTAAACCACTCACCTCTGCCGGCGATCGACCGCCGCAGCCATCGCCGTGCCCGTCCGCCGAAACTGCTGCCTTGCCGCACCACCTCCCGCTCCTTCACTCTCCTTTCCCCCTCATGGCCGCGATTGACCGCCGCGCGCCCGCCGGTAAGCGCCGCGCGAGCCATCAGCCGTAAGCCTCCGCTCTGGAGTGAGCTTGTCGCCGCCGCCGGCGACTTCGACTCCCCAAGCCTCCGCCCTCTTCGGTGCAGCTCCGCCGCGGCGTGCCGGCGCTGCTAGCCGTTCTCCTCCACCTTCTTCCTTCTGCTCCTCCGCCCGCCGACCGGCGAGCTTCCCTCTCTGAAAAACCTCGCTCACCGACCGCTCATCTCTTCGCGACCTCCGCGCTCGAGGACCCTCGCCGCCTCTCGTTCTCGCCACCGAGCTGTCGAGATCTCCTCCTCTGCTTCTTCGACATTCGCTCCTTAATCTCCCGATATCCCTCTCTATTGTTCTCTCCTTCCTTCCTCCTTCCTCCGCCTATTCCCACTCCTCTCCGATCTCTCCGCCACCGTCCCCCTCTCTCTCTCAGACTCTCTCTTCCTTTTCTTTTTCTAAAAGAGCAGCTGTGTAAATTTTTTGTGGTTTGATTTGGTTACCTTCTTTTATTTAAGTGACAGTAGAGCAGCTCTTGGTTTGCTTTTTTTTGTTTGTTTTCGTGTTTTGTTTTTTTTCCCTGTTTGTTTATTACTGTTCATTATTGGTAAAGTTATTATTATTATTATTATTATTATTTTGTTGTTTTATTATTACTATTATTATTATTATTCTATTGTTTTATTTAGTACATTTTTTTACATCATATAGAGGTAAATATTTCCATATCATTCTTTTATGAATTCTACATAAACATATATTTAGTTTAAGCTTTGAAAATAATTATTATTAATTTTTGCCATATATTAGTTAGAGATTCGTAAATCTAATATGTATATTATTATGGTATTTCCGAAAATAGCTTGACCTGAATGTTATTTTTAACCCTAAATAAATTTTTTAGACTTTTATATTACCTAGAAATATGTTGACCCATAAAACGTAGTTTACAAATTATGAAAAGAATTCTTGGTATTTTCTCTTCAATATTTATCTAAAGTATTTTTGAATTATAAAAATAGTTCTCTACCTAAAATGGTATTTTGACAAACTTAGAGTTTTTGCCGAAAACGGTTTTCTTGACTTTAAAGTACTTTTTGTGTATTTTTCCTATAAATATTTTGACTCGTGAAAATTAGTTTTTAGGAATTATAAATATTTTTCTAAAATTTGTATATATATAAATATTTATTTATCCATTATTCTTTGATTTTTCCTGTCCGTATCCAAGTCCTATTCCTTCGTCCATTTCGAGACTACCATATGTCTAACCTAGCCAATTTGACCCTTCTAGACTCAATGACACGATCCGTGCCACCATCAGAGGTCCCCTTGTGTAGTTGTTATACCAAAGTCGTAGTTCATGCCACCATGATTATCGTAGCACACCAGACGCTCTACCAGGCAAGACACCTTGCCATTTGCTGTTTATTTATTTTAGCTCATATTTCATGCATTATTTATTTTTTTTATGCAAAATAAACTGTGATACATGGCATAACTGTTAATAGAACTTACTGTTCATTTATATTTCCTGCTATGTATTATTTTTCTCACATTTAACCTAGATTTAAGGGACCACCTTGTGTGTTGCATTCATTGGTCTTGACACGTTGTAACACAAAATTGTGTGTCGCATGTAGGACATGGAAGTGCGAGATTGGCTGGCCACCAGTACGTACAAGCCGTACGATAGAAATAACCGCTAATAGAGGTTGCATGCTAGTTTGACTTAGCGGTTATAGTGGTTTTGTGTTGTAGATACAACATAGTAGGCATTGGGCGGGGAGGACAATTCCTTAGCGTATGGCCTTCGATGCACTTTCCTTTGTGACCCGGACTCTCCGCTGGAGATACGGGATTGATGACCCAAGATTACTGACAGCCACTGACGATTCTGTGAAACGTCATGCTCTTACTGATGGGGCCTCTGGTGCCCAAGGGGGGACTATGCCGATCCTATTCAGTCAGGGTCCATGCGTAGGAAGGATTGTTCTTAACTACATTTTACATAGAACGGTTAGGCTACCTTATTCGTTAGGTACGAGTACTTTTGGTTTGGGTACTTGTATCTGACCGTGGCTTGGAACAATAACTTGTCGCGGATTAGTTCGTCACATCTTGTCCTTGTTTGGTTGTAGGTGTGACTTACTACTTCGATGAGAAGGTATTGAACCTTGTTGGGGTCCGAATACCATATTGGATTCATAGCATGGGAAGGTACGTCACCGTGAATTAGTTTACCATCTCCTGTCCTTGTTTGGTTGGGGGGATGGTACGCTCGTTCAGTAGGTACGTATTGGACCATGTTATAATTCGATTGACTTATTTATTTGAGCAATATTTATTCAGTTTATATGGCATGATATTATGTGTCTTGTTACGTCCCTCTGAGGACCTGGTTATCTCCCCAGGTGTGTGCTATTGTCTTTCGCAGGTGCTCTAGCTCTAGCCGTGACCATCTCTATTTCTTCGAGGATGATTGCGCTTGGATAGTCTTCGCTTCGCTCGCCAAATTCATTTCTTTTCTCATGTATTTTTCCTTTATTTGTTGGTAGTGGATTTGTCTCCGCCCAACATATTGTATCAAGACAAATTCATAGTTGATTATATGATACCTTTTATTTTTGTGGATGAGATTAGTTATGGTTCTACTGCATTTTACAGCTTATGTATTCATACGAGGATTCCATATATTGGAGTATACTTCGTATGAATATAGCTGGCATGTCTACGTTCCTAGTCCTACGTATTTAGGGACTGGGGTGTTACACACATAAGCTCTAATAACTCCTCAATCCCTCGAATAATATAATGGATCCAACCATGTCACGTTATGACACGGGATTCAAGAAGTAGGGGGCCAGCTGTCATGACCCGCACCCGCTTTTCGGGATACAAGTGCATGTCCAAGTCAGCCTACGCCACAGTGTCGACGGTAGAACGCGCGCTGTCAATACCATGATGCTCAAATAAAATAATAACTTTCTGCTCATTCACAATAACTAAATTAAACTTACAATATTCATAAGTTTTACATTTGAAGACAAATATAAACTCTTACAAATATTAAAAAACTGCCAACACATCTAACTAGTCTTCTATAGTTGACCTCAGCATATACCCACATCTCCTCCAATGGTCCAAGCACAATGTAGCATGCGATTATCTGAAAAATATTAGTTTCCAGTCAGAAATGGAACGAGTACAATTCATTGGGTGCAGTTCTAATATATGATAACGACTATAAAACAGAGGTTAGCCATAAAATAAATGATGAGAGAATCTACTATACAAGTACAAGAACAATAGTGAGCAAGTACAAGAACATTAATAGCGAGCAAGTACCAGTATACTAGGTTAAATCAAGAATAATATCTCATGACGGATCCAATATATACTAGTCCGTGTATCCTCGTGTCGAAAATCAAGTAAAACACTATAATTGAATAGATAAAAAATATCGAAGTAATAAAAACTATCCGAGAATGTACTCGCCTGCGGTCCTGAGCAGTAAATATGAATCAAGGCTCAAAGTGGAATCACAAAGACCTATAGATGAGATATATGTTGTTAATTGGTGTTTAATGGTGTTAAATATGGATATCTAGTGTGTGATATGCAAATCAAAGTCAATTCTAGGGCAGACTAGGCTTCCGAGGTCAAACTAGGTCAATTTGACTTAAATGTTGACCTTTGGGTCAAACTGGTCAACCTAGTCAAATCAAGTCAAGCTAAGTTAGGTTTACCTATTTCAATGTATTACCTACTCTACCTGTCTATATATTACCTACACTTAATATGTTACCTATCTCATGATTTGCCTATTGTCACGCCCCGCTCCGCAGGAGCGATCGTCCTCGCTAAGGCATGATGCCGCACGGGCCTAGGTTACGTTCGTACAAGGCTATGTCCGGAAACGGCCGATTCGAGCTAGGCTACAAAGTCGCACAGAGTGTCACTCCCCGTTCCCAAAATACGTATTCTATTTGAATTCCTTTAATTTCACGCTAATTAGTTTTCTGTATTTTACTTTCTGCTTTTATTCTCTGCTTTAGCTCGCTTTAGGTTCGGCCTAGGTTGGTTTATTTTCGGGTTGATGATGGTTAATCATGAACCGAACCCAACACCCCCATTTAAGCCCCATCCCCTTTCTCTCTCTTCATTACTTCTTCTCATTACCCTTCTTCTTTCTCATAACTCTCTCCACCTACCAAAACCCATAGGCAAGTACATCTTGCTTCACATGAGAACCCATATTTTTATGGTTCATTTATCTCCCTCTCGTGATCCTAAAAGAGTTTAGAACTTGGCATTTTTTATTTTGAAGTCTTATTTTTAGTAGATCTAGAAATTACTATTTTTTGGATTTCAGTGGTTTTTATCTATCAAACTTCCTTATTTCCGAGTTTTGTTCATTCCAGATTGTTGAGGTTGTGTTATACGCCATTCTGACCCATGGAACCCCATTTCTGGCTTGGAACGAAGGTTCCATGGGAATTGGAGTTCAGGAGGAACTTTACACCCACGTTGTTACGTGTTAGCGTAATATTGAGTTTTACGCCCACGTTGTTACGTGTTAGCGTAATATTGAGTTTTACGCCCACATTATACGTGTCCGCGTAGTACAGAGCTTTACGTCCACGATCGCTCGTGTCAGCATAAAATTATTTTACGCAAGTCTCCTTGACTTGGCGTATTATTTTCACGCGCACAGCGTTTCAGGCGTAAAACTTGACTCTTTATACGAGCAACTTTTACGCGTGGCTCGATCCTTTACGCATGCGATATTTTACGCGCACAGTATTTCCTGCGTAAAACTCTAATCTTTTTATGCGTACTCCTTGGCTCGGCGTAAAACGAGTTTTTACGCGCAACTTGTTCCTTTATTTTGAGCGTACTTCCTTTACGCGTATTCATCCCTGCGTATACCTTGACCCTTACGCGCGCGAGTTTTACGCGTGATGTTACCTTTTACGCATATAAATTCATGCGTAAACCTGACTTTTATGCATACCCTGTTTTACGCGCGTATTTTGCCTTAGCGTAAAAAAAAACTTTGGCGTAGACTAATCATGGTATAAACTAGCCTTGGCGTAATCCAACCTTGGTGTTCCCATTACCCTATACTTTATATTGGCATGATAATTCTTCTCTTATATCCTTACGCCTTTTGGTATGAACTTGATAACCATGATATGTTAATATTTTTTTAATATAGATTGTTACGTGGAATGTACCATGTGTCGTGAATTGATTTATAGATACCCCGAATGACTGGAATTTAACCCTGAGAGTTGTAGACTCGACCATACTAAATAATAGTTGATTTTCATGCCTTGTTACGAATTGACATTGATTGTTATCTTGACTAATAATTGATCATGCGTTCCTAGTTGGAACTAAGAGACTGGCTAGTCGTCTTATTAAATTGAATGAATGAGACACGTTCATATGGATTATGAACTATCGTAATCGACTGGCCGATCCCGAACATTGGCATACAGGCACATGTCAGCTTCAATTTATTTATTTATTTATTTATTTATTTATTTATGTATTTTACAGAAGCATCATGTGTACTTTATGGTCAAGGCATGATTATCCCGTGGATAGTTTTGATTGTTGTATTACGCTATGTAAGACCTACAACCTAACCGTACGGGTATCGTTGTAGAGTTGTGCATGTCGTGCTTGTACAAAAGTACTTATTTTGAATGACCATGATCCACGGTATAGAATTTCACTTAACATAGAGGCTATTAAGTTAAAATAAAATAATAATTGCATGGAGAGAATGGATTCCCGAGTTCTTACATGGCAGCCCTCTTTGGGACTATTAGTGTCCGACAGGCCGGCTGGTTCCTACAGATACTGCAGATCTGCCACACGGACAGGGAGCGGTATCTGCTTATATTATTTATTGTATTATTGTATATTGATGACGGGCGTCCTGCTGGGACTCGTCTAAATTATGATTGGCGCAATTGATTGACTGGATAGACTAACCTTGCTTGTACATAGTAAGAACTGAGGAATCCTTATTGCATAATTCCAAGGTAACTTGGAACTCATAATAGCAAGCCGTAGTAGTTGCATAGCCGTTTAAATTGATTTGTTTGTGTATTGTACCTACTCTATTTACTAACTGAGATGATCAGAATGCCAGGGCACGACGGGTCAACTTATGTCCTTGTTTGGTTAGGAAGTTGGTTTGAAGTGTCATGATGTTGTGTGAATCCCAGCAGCAAGCAGAGACCTATGTATTATATCTTTAACTCTTATCACTGGTTTTAATTCTCATGTCGTGCTTCCTTGTGGTACTTGATATTAGAGGTCTAACCTCTCTGGTTTTTTATGGCCAGGTTTAGAGCCGGTCCCCGAGGATTTAGCTTACTTCTACCTCCAAGATGGTCAATACTAGAGGAATGGTTGCAGGAGGACTCGAGTGGGTCCCTTACCTTCCCGTTCGTTTTATTATTTACTTTATACTTGCCGTTTAGCACCGACATGTTAGTCGGATTGTCTGGTATTTACTTTTATATAATTATAACTAAGTCAGGCTGCAGCTGATAACAATTATGTATACTTTGCTACATCATCTAGCTATACTTTGTAAAGCCAAATATCAAGAACATTTTGACTGAGCGTTTGGGACACCTTACTGCTTTATCTTATATGTTCTCTCTTACTATTTCTTGTTTGAATGATTGAGACAATAGACGTGAAGTGGCCATAGTGAGACTTTCATGTAGTATGCACCCCCTCGTCTTTTAGACAATATTGATCATATTATACAGTATTCATCTACCCATAATACGTAGCTGGCTGAGTCATTTCCCCGCTCTCCAGTATTCTGGTTCTGGGGCGTGACACAGAGTGTCCCCATTTGCAGCGGAAAGTAAAATGAACACAAATTGAAAGCGAATTCAAAATCTTTATTTACATTCAAGATTTACAAGCGGCGCTAGGCCGAGATTACAAATTGTTCAAGCTCTCTCTCTCTGAAACATAAAAGACGTGCCAAGTGGCTTACAAGATAGAATGATTCATGGCGATGTTTCGATACGTTATGTTTTGTATATGGTGCTTGTCACTCCCCGTTCCCAGTATATGTATTTTTAATACATGTACTGCTTAAATATATTTATTTAATATTTATCATGTATTGTTTCGTATTTAAATCTCTTTAAATTTATGTTAATTAATTTTCTGCATTTTACTTTCTGCTTTTATTTCTCTGCTTTAGCTAGACTTGGGTTCGGCTTGGTTTGGTTTAGTTAGTTGATTTATCATGAACCAAACCTAACACCCCCACCTACCACCACCTTTTCATTTAAAGCCAACCTCCCTTTTCTCTCTCTTCATTATTTTTCCTTCACCATCACTCTTCTTCTTCTTTCTCATTACTCTCTCCACCTACCAAACCCATAGGCAAGTACATCTTGCTTCTTCATGAGGACCCATTTTTATGGTTCCATTCTCTTTCCCTTGTGATTCTAAGAGAGTTTAGAACTTGGCATTTTTCGTTTTGTAGTTTTATTTTTAGTAGATCTAGAAATTAGTTATTTTTGGATTTTGGTGGTTTTGATCTATCAAACTCCTTTGTTTTCAAGTTTTGATGGTTCCATGTTGTAGAGAATTTTATTCTACCCAAATTTGACCTTTGTAAAGTTGGATTTGGACTTATTTTGACCAAGTTATGGATTTTGAAGCTTTGGGTTCAAACCATGGAGTTCTTGCTGATTTTGGAGAAGACAGTGAGCAGTGGACGTGAGCTTTTTAGCTTGAGCCACTGAACTGCGCGCGCTTTTTAGCGCAGCGCAGTCTGCCTCATACGCTGCCTTTTGGCGGCGTATGGTCTTGCATACGCTACCTTGATGAGGAGTCGTATGGAGTTCATACGCTGTCTTTTGGAAGCGTATGACTTACGTACGCTGGCTTGGATAGTAAGGAGTCGTATGGAGTTCATACGCTGCCTTTTGGAAGCGTATGACTTGCGTACGCTGGCTTGGATAGTAAGGAGTCGTATGGAGTTCATACGTTGCCTTTTGGAAGCGTATGACTTGCGTACGTTGGCTTGGATAGTAAGGAGTCGTATGGAGTTCATACGCTGCCTTTTGGAAGCGTATGACTTGCGTACGCTGGCTTGGATAGTAAGGAGTCGTATGGAGTTCATACGCTGCCTTTTGGAAGCGTATGACTTGCGTACGCTGGCTTGGATAGTAAGGAGTCGTATGGAGTTCATACGCTGCCTTTTGGAAGCGTATGACTTGCGTACGCTGGTTTGGATAGTAAGGAGTCGTATGGAGTCCATACGCTACGCTGACTTGAGCGTAGGCTGACCTGAGCGTAGCCTGGCTTGAGCGTAGCCTGACTTGAGCGCAGCCTGTGTATATTGATATTTTATTAGATATTTAACGTCCATTTTATATCCTTACGCCTTTTGGCATAAACTTGATATAATCATGATATGTTAATATTCCTGTTAAATATAGATTGTTACGTGGGATGTACCATGTGTCGTGAATTGAGTTATAGATACCCCGATTGACTGGAATTAAACCCTGAGAGTTGTAGACTCGACCCACTGAATATTAGTTGACTTTCATGCCTTGTCACCATTGATAATGATTGTGACCTTGACTAATAATTGATCATGCGTTCCTAGTTGGAACTAAGAGACTGGCTAGTCGTCTTATGAAATTGAATGAATGAGACACATTCATATTAATTATGAACTATTGAAATCGATTGGCTAATCCCGAATATTGGCATACAGGCACATGCAGGCTTCAATTCATTTACTATTTATTTATCTTACCAAAGACGCATGTGTACTTTATGGTCAAGGCATGATTACTCCGTGGTTAGTTTTAATTGTCGTATTACGCTATGTAAGACCTACAACCTGACCGCACTGGTATCATTGTAGAGTTGTGCATATCGTATCCCGTACGAAAGTACTCATTCTGAATGACCATAATCCACGGCATGGTACTTCACTCAACGTAGAGACTATTAAGTTAAATAAAATAATGATTGCATGGAGAGAATGGATTCTCGAGTTCTTACATGGCAGCCCTCTTGGGACTATTAGTGCCCGACAGGCCGGTTGGTCCCCACAGATACTGCAAATCTGCCACACGGGTAGGGAGCGGTATCTGGTTATATTATTTATTAAATATTGTATATTAATGACGGACGTCCCGCTGGGACTCGTCTAATTCATGATTGGCGCAATTGATTGACTGGGTAAACTAGCCTTGCTTGCGCATAGTAAGAACTGAGAAATCCTTTATTGCATAATTCCAGGATAACTTGGAACTCACAATAGCAAGCCGTAGTAGTTGCCTGGCCGTTTAAATTGATTTGTTTGTGTACTGTACCTACTCTGTTACTTAACTGAGATGATCAGAATGTCAGGACATGACGGGCCAACTTTTGTCCTTGTTTGGTTGGGAGGTTGGTTCGAAGTGTCGTGATGTTGTGTGAGTCCTAGTAGATAGCAGAGATCTATTATCATATTCTCTTATTACTGGCTTCATTCCTCATATCGTGCTTCCTTGTGGTACTTGCTATTAGAGGTTTAACCTCTCTGGTTTTGTATGGCCAGATTTAGAGCCGGTCCCCGAGGATCCAGCTTACTTCTACCTCCAAGATGGTCAATACTAGAGGGATGATCGCAGGAGGACTCGAGTGGGTTTCTTACTTCCCCGTTCGTTTTGTTATCTACTTTATACTTTGCCGTTTGGCACCGACATGTTAGTCGGATTGTCTTGTACCTACTTTTGCATAATTGTAACTAAGTCAGGCTGCAACTGCTAACAATTGTGTATACTTACTACATCATCTGGCTGTATTTTGTAAAGCCAGATATCAAGAACATTTTGACTGAGCGTTTGGGACGCCTTACTGCTTTATCTCACATGTTCTCTATTTCTGTTTCTTGTTTGAATGATTGAGACAATAGAAGTAAAGTGACCATAGGGAGGCTTTCATGTAGTATGCACCCCTTCGTCTTGTAGACAGCATTGATCGTATTATACGGTATTCATCTACCCGTAATACGTAGCTGGCTGAGTCATTCTCCCGCTCTCCAGTATTCTGGTTCTGGGGCATGACAAGGTTTTAGTGGTGGCCAATGCAGGTCTGATTTCAGACTTGTGGGGTGTTTAATAGGATGTCTCAATCACACATGTTTCCCCTTGATCTCATGATTCGTTACTCTCAACTCTAGCTTAACATTCCAATATCCTTTGACTTCATTGATCCTTCATGTCCGATCGTTTGATTGTTCTCTTGTCCCTTTTCTTAGGGGCACCTCGTCCGCACCTGTCAGAGCTGGACAGCAACAACATGGACAGCAACATGGACAACCTGACCAGGATGGTCAGCAACAAGAGCCGGTACTAACTAAGGAGGCTACCCAGGAAGAAGTGATAGTAGAAGCAGCAGCTAGACCACAGTATCTGGATGTTCCACCACCACCAACAGTTCCACCTACCCCTGTGGAAGTAGACACACCAGCCCTTCTGGAGATCATGAGAGGAATGATGGCTACTCAGCAATACCAGATGTTAGCCCAATAGCGCATGCACACTCAGTTACAAGAGCAGAATGTACTACTCAACCAAGGGTTGCAGACAGCATTGGAAAGAGGGGCGAGGCCAGATTCAGGAGCATCAACCAGATTTTGCAAGTTCAACCCCCGCCGTTTTGAAGGAACAGAGGATGCCATCTCAGCAGATGCATGGCTTAAGGATATTGAGGCTATTTTGACGGTGGCTAAGGTACCGGCAGAAGAACGTGTGGATCAGGTGAAGTTGTTACTTCAGGATCTCGCACGTGATTGGTGGAAATCAGAGGAAGTAGGTATCAGACGTCCCGTTGCTTGGGACGATTTCACAGCAAGATTCAAGACGAAGTACTATGGAGTTGTGGCACAGTTTGAGCTACAACAGAAGTTTATCAACCTCAAACAGGCCGGCAAGACGGTAGATACTTATGCAGCAGAATTCTGCAGGTTGAGTAGGTTTGCCCCAGAAATGGTAGCGACGGAGCGCCAGAGGGCTATGAGGTTCCAGCAAGGATTTCATCTTGAGCTCTTGCAATTGATAGAGGGGCACAATTACCAGACTTTTGATGAGATATTGACGGCAACCCGAAGGCATGAGATCACCATTCAGAGGATCACAGTTAGGACTGGAGGTCAGAAGAGATCTCACAGTCAGATTGAAGGAGGAGGGGGAGCAACGCCCCGAACAACAGCACCATCCCTTGGCATTCGCATTCACGATGTGGCAATGCGAGGGCCAGCACCACCACCCAGGCAGCAGCAGCAACAGAAGAACCAGCAACCCCCAGCGGGCTGTACTTATTGTGGAAAGATGGGGCACACTAGAGATGTGTGTCGGGCATTAAACGGATTGTGTTTGATATGTGGAAATCCAGATCATCGGGTTTCCACATGTCCCATGAATTCGAGGTCAGGAGGACCAGGGCAACAGTTTCCTGCTCTGCCAGCACCAGGGGCAGGCCAGTATCGAAGACCAGCAGTGGCAGTGAGACCATTGGCCCAGCGTCCGTTAATGCCACAGGCTCAGATGTTTCGGCAGTAGGGACCGCCGATACAGCAACACCAGCATAGGCCACCTCAGCATCATCAAGGCAGGGGCCAGCAGCAGCACCAGGCTAGGCCACAACATGAGAACCAGCAAAGAGGTCGAGGGCAGGCATTCACACTGTCCTTGGAGGAGGCATTAGCATCGGAAGATGTTGTGGCAGGTAACATTCTCGTCGCCTCATATCCCACAGTAGCATTGTTTGATTCGGGAGCATCACACTCATTTATATCTGCACAATTTACGATACGGCTAGGAATGGAGTTCGAGGCATTGCCAAGGTTGAATATACTCACTGGCAATGGGTTCGTAGGAGTTAGTAGAGTTATTCTAGCGTGTAGTGTTGTAGTTTGCGGGCATTCCTTACCCGCCCGGTTGATAGAATTTCCTGTTGGAAATTTCGACGTTATCTTAGGCATGGACTGGCTGAAAGACAGTAATACGACAATAGATTGTCGTAGTGGGAGTATATTTTTTGATATTCCAGGCATGAAAAGGTTCACCTTAGTCAGGTCATAGGCAACTCAGCAAGAGCAGGAAGTAGTAACAGCAATGGAAGAAGTTCAAGTTCCGAAGGTAGTTGAAGAATTTCTAGACGTATTTCCCGAAGAACTTCCAGGTCTACCACCGGTTAGAGATATTGAGTTCAACATAGAATTGGCACCTGGAACTAAACCAATATCAGATCGGGTTTACAGAATGGCGGATTCGAAGCAGGCCAAGGTGTATCAGCACATAGAGGAATTGAAGGAGAAGAAGTTTATCCAAGCTAGCATATCACCATGGGCAGCACCAGTGGTACTTGTGGGGAAGAAGGATGGATCATCCAGATTATGCATCGATTACAGGAAGCTTAATGCGGCGATAGTAAAGAACAAGTACCCACTACCCAGGATCGACGACTTGTTTGATCAGTTGAGCAGAGCTAGAGTTTTCTCCAAGATAGATCTTTGTTCAGGGTACCATCAAGTGAGGGTTCGAAAGGAAGACATTCCCAAGACAGCATTCAGGTCGAAGTATGGACATTATGAATTCTTAGTAATGCCGTTTGGTTTGACCAATGCTCCAGCTATATTCATGGATTTGATGAACCGCATCTTTATGCCATATTTAGATCAGTTTGTCGTGGTGTTTCTCGACAACATTCTCGTATATTCTGCTAGTGAAGAGGAGCATGAAGACCACCTCAGGAAAGTGTTACAGGTTCTGAGAGAGAACCAGTTGTATGCCAAGCTCAGCAAGTGTAAGTTCTGGACGGATCATATTTCATTTTTGGGTCATATCATATCAGGAGCTGGAGTAGCAGTAGATCCCAAGAAGGTAGAAGCAGTAGAGAGTTGGCCAGTACCCAAGACCGTAGCTGATGTACGGAGTTTCTTGGGATTGGCAGGATATTACAGAAGGTTTGTATCAGATTTTGTAAGACTTTCAGCACCCATGACCCGCTTGACACGAAAAGATATACCATTCGTCTGGTCGGCAGAATGCCAGGCATCATTTGAGAATCTGAAGTAGAAGTTGATATCAGCACCTATCTTTACATTGCCAGTTGGACCCGGAGGTTTTGCAGTATATTATGATGCGTCAGAAAAAGGACTTGGATGTGTCCTTATGCAACATGGGAAGGTGATAGCGTATGCATCTAGACAACTTTGAGACCACGAGAAGAATTATCCAACTCATGATTTGGAGTTGGCGGCAGTAGTATTTGCTTTGAAGCTGTGGAGGTATTATTTATATGGTGACCGAGTAGACATGTACACAGACCACAAAAGTCTGAAGTACATCTTTACTCAGAAGGAGCTGAACATGAGGCAGAGAAGATGGTTAGAGCTGATCAAGGATTATGACGTGGAGCTTCAGTATCATCCAGGCAAGGCTAATGTGGTAGCAGACGCTCTCAGCAGAAGAGGCGGCACATTTATGTTGACAACGCAGAAGCACATCTTAGAAGACCTTTAGGAGATGGGCATCGAAGTTATACTTCCTAATGATATAGGAATTTTGGCGAGTCTACAAGTTCAATCCGACTTGGTAGGCAGGATCAAGGCAGCCCAGGCATAGGACCCAAGGATTCAGAAGCTTAGGGCAGAATGTGAGTCAGGGCTCAGAAAAGAGATGCAAATGCACGAAGATGGTACGCTTAGGTTTGGATCACATCTATGTGTACCTAGTGGAGATATCAGACAGGAAGTTATGACAGAAGCTCACAGTTTTCAGTATTCTATACATCCTGGAGGGACCAAGATGTACCAAGATATCAAGCAGCACTTCTGGTGGAACGGGATGAAGAGGGAGATAGCTAGGTTTGTTTCCCGTTGCTTGATATGTCAGCAAGTAAAGGCAGAACAGCAGAGGCCAGCTGGATTATTACAACCGCTTCCTATCTCGGAATAGAAGTGGGAACACATCACAATGGACTTTGTGATCGGTTTACCGAGATCACCGAGTGGTAAAGATGCTATTTGGGTGATAGTAGATCGGCTTACAAAGGTAGCACACTTTCTTTCTTTCAGAGTAGGACAATCTACAAAAAAGTTGGCAGAATTATACATGCAGCAGATAGTCAGGCAGCATGGAGTCCCTGTCAGTATTGTGTCAGACCGAGATACCCGTTTCATATCACATTTCTGGAAGAGCTTACATCATAGTCTAGGCACTAAGTTAAGATTTAGCACGACTTACCATCCACAGACGGACGGGCAATCAGAAAGGACAATTCAGACTTTGGAAGATATGTTGCGAGCTTGCACCCTAGATTTTGGAGGATCTTGGGAAAGCCACCTGCACTTAGTTGAGTTTTTATATAACAACAGTTATCAAGCCAGTATCCAGATGGCGCCATTTGAAGCACTATATGGTAAGAAGTGTAGGTCGCCACTAGCATGGGATGATATCGGAAAGAGAAAGATGCTAGGCCCAGAAATGATTGTCCAGACAGTTGAATTGGTTAAGGGAATTAGGGAGCGACTTCGAGTTGCGCAGGATCGGCATCGTCATTGGGCAGACCAGCATCGTAGGCCGCTAGAGTTTTCTGTTGGGGACCACGTATTCTTACGGATCTCACCTACCCGTGCGGTCATTAGATTTGGCGTTCGTGGGAAGTTGAGTCCGCGATACGTAGGACCATTCATTATCCTTGATAGGGTAGGCGATGTTGCTTATCGTTTGTCCCTTCCACCTTCGTTACGAGAGGTGCATGACGTATTTTATGTATCTCAGTTGCGAAGGTATGTATCGGACCCAAGCCATATCCTTGATCATTCTGAGTTGGTTGTTGGTACCAACTTGTCTTACGAGGAGCAGCATGTTTCCATCTTGGACCGAAGAAAGAAGAACTCAAGAACCGAACAATTAGTCTTGTCCGGGTTGCTTGGGGTCATCACTCATTAGGAGAGTCAACGTGGGAACGTGAGGATGATATCCGATCACGGTACCCATATCTGTTTGACTCACAAGGTATATTTCTTCCCGTGTACCTTGATTGTCTTAACTCCGCATGCTAGTCGCCCCATGGATAGAATTACTTGATATCGTAGATTGATAAATATAGATATGTTACTTGCTATGGACATTGTAAAATGATTGCTTGCTTAAATTGCTTGTACTAGTTTGGCCTTGATATTCCTATCCTGCTTAGATTTAAAATTTTGAGGACGAAATTTTTCTAAGGAGGGTAGAGATGTCACTCCCCGTTCCCAGTATATGTATTTTTAATACATGTACTGCTTAAATGTATTTATTTAATATTTATCATGTATTATTTCGTATTTAAATCTTTTTAAATTTATGTTAATTAATTTTCTGCATTTTACTTTCTGCTTTTATTTCTCTGCTTTAGCTAGACTTGGGTTCGACTTGGTTTGGTTTAGTTAGTTGGTTCATCATGAACCAAACCTAACACCCCCACCTACCACCACCTTTTCATTTAAAGCCAACCCCCCCTTTTTCTCTCTCTTCATTATTTTTCCTTCACCATCACTCTTCTTCTTTCTCATTACTCTCTCCACCTACCAAACCCATAGGCAAGTACATCTTGCTTCTTCATGAGGACCTATTTTTATGGTTCCATTCTCTTTCCCTTGTGATTCTAAGAGAGTTTAGAACTTGGCATTTTTCGTTTTGTAGTTTTATTTTTAGTAGATCTAAAAATTAGTTATTTTCGAATTTTGGTGGTTTTGATCTATCAAACTCCTTTGTTTTCAAGTTTTGATGGTTCCATGTTGTAGAGAATTTTATTCTACCCAAATTTGACCTTTGCAAAGTTAGATTTGGACTTATTTTGACCAAGTTATGGATTTTGAAGCTTTGGGTTCAAACCATGGAGTTCTTGCTGATTTTGGAGAAGACAGTGAGCAGTGGGCGTGAGCTTTTTAGCTTGAGCCACTGAGCCGCGCGCGCTCTTTAGCGCAGCACAGTCTGCCTCATACGCTGCCTTTTGGCGGCGTATGGTCTTGCATACGCTACCTTGATGAGGAGTCGTATGGAGTTCATACGCTGCCTTTTGGAAGCGTATGACTTGCGTACGCTGGCTTGGATAGTAAGGAGTCGTATGGAGTTCATACGCTGCCTTTTGGAAGCGTATGACTTGCGTACGCTGGCTTGGATAGTAAGAAGTCCTATGGAGTTCATACGCTGCCTTTTGGAAGCGTATGACTTGCGTACGCTGGCTTGGATAGTAAGAAGTCGTATGGAGTTCATACGCTGCCTTTTGGAAGCGTATGACTTGCGTACGCTGGCTTGGATAGTAAGGAGTCGTATGGAGTTCATACGCTGCCTTTTGGAAGCGTATAACTTGCGTACGCTGGCTTGGATAGAGAGGAGTCGTATGGAGTCCATACGCTATGCTGACTTGAGCGTAGGCTGACCTGAGCGTAGCCTGGCTTGAGCGTAGCCTGACTTGAGCGCAGCCTGTGTATATTGATATTTTATTAGATATTTAACGTCCATTTTATATCCTTACGCCTTTTGGCATAAACTTGATATAATCATGATATGTTAATATTCCTGTTAAATATAGATTGTTACGTAGGATGTACCATGTGTCGTGAATTGAGTTATAGATACCCCGATTGACTGGAATTAAACCCTGAGAGTTGTAGACTCGACCCTACTGAATATTAGTTGACTTTCATGCCTTGTCACCATTGATAATGATTGTGACCTTGACTAATAATTGATCATGCGTTCCTAGTTGGAACTAAGAGACTGGCTAGTCGTCTTATTAAATTGAATGAATGAGACATATTCATATTAATTATGAACTATTGAAATCGATTGGCTAATCCCGAATATTGGCATACAGGCACATGCAGGCTTCAATTTATTTATTATTTATTTATCTTACCAAAGAAGCATGTGTACTTTATGGTCAAGGCATGATTACTCCGTGGTTAGTTTTGATTGTCGCATTACGCTATGTAAGACCTACAACCTGACCGCACTGGTATCATTGTAGAGTTGTGCATATCGTATCCCGTACGAAAGTACTCATTCTGAATGACCATGATCCACGGCATGGTACTTCACTCAACGTAGAGACTATTAAGTTAAATAAAATAATGATTGCATGGAGAGAATGGATTCCCGAGTTCTTACATGGCAGCCCTCTTGGGACTAGTAGTGCCCGATAGGCCGGTTGGTCCCCACAGATACTGTAAATCTGCCACACGGGCAGGGAGCGGTATCTGGTTATATTATCTATTGAATATTGTATATTAATGACGGACGTCCCGCTGGGACTCGTCTAATTCATGATTGGCGCAATTGATTGACTGGATAAACTAGCCTTGCTTGTGCATAGTAAGAACTGAGAAATCCTTTATTGTATAATTCCAGGATAACTTGGAACTCACAATAGCAAGCCGTAGTAGTTGCCTGGCCGTTTAAATTGATTTGTTTGTGTACTGTACCTACTCTGTTACTTAACTGAGATGATCAGAATGTCAGGACATGACGGGCCAACTTCTGTCCTTGTTTGGTTGGGAGGTTGGTTCGAAGTGTCGTGAAGTTGTGTGAGTCCTAGTAGATAGCAGAGATCTATTATCATATTCTCTTATTACTGGCTTCATTCCTCATATCGTGCTTCCTTGTGGTACTTGCTATTAGAGGTCTAACCTCTCTGGTTTTGCATGGCCAGATTTAGAGCCGGTCCCCGAGGATCCAGCTTACTTCTACCTCCAAGATGGTCAACACTAGAGGGATGATCGCAGGAGGACTCGAGTGGGTTTCTTACTTCCCCGCTCATTTTGTTATCTACTTTATACTTTGCCGTTTGGCACCGACATGTTAGTCGGATTGTCTTGTATCTACTTTTGCATAATTGTAACTAAGTCAGGCTGCAGCTGCTAACAATTGTGTATACTTACTACATCTTCTGGCTGTATTTTGTAAAGTTAGATATCAAGAACATTTTGACCGAGTGTTTGGGACGCCTTACTGCTTTATCTCACATGTTCTCTATTTCTGTTTCTTGTTTGAATGATTGAGACAATAGAAGTAAAGTGACCATAGGGAGACTTTCATGTAGTATGCACCCCCTCGTCTTGTAGACAGCATTGATCGTATTATACGGTATTCATCTACCCGTAATACGTAGCTGGCTGAGTCATTCCCCCGCTCTCCAGTATTCTGGTTCTGGGGCGTGACAGTGCTTCAGTTCCTTGTAACGCTCCAAGATCCCAGAGTTAGCTCTGCGCCTTAGCACGTTCGAGGAAAGCTCCATACCCGGCGATGTCTCCTGCTTCCTGCAAGCAATCTGTGGGGTTATCAGTACATTGTTATGCACTGGTGGGGAGGCTAGCTCGCCCACAATGCTATCATTACCAAACACGTTCTATTTACTTTTGTGCACCGTCTATCATTCATTGTCTTTCTAATCTTGCCTTAGGATCAGTTTTATGGCATATTTCATAACCTATCTCGTGTTGCCGAATTCAAGTGTTTGCATGGAAATACATGCACGACTTACCCATACTTACCGTCCGGCCTTCCCTGTCCAAAGTAAACCAAGTTAGTCAACGATTCATATAAACTTTCAATGCCAAGGACGTGTCCCTGCCTCAGGTCCTAGCACGACATAGGCGTTCACGAAGTACTCTCAATCATTTGGTGTATTTTATTCAAGCCTGTTCAGAAGGCGCTTCATTCAGTTAACTTAGACTACTTTGTTTTAATGCAAGGACTTGCACGTGGATTGCCACCAGCAAAGCCCACTTAAATCTATATGCACTGGTCGCTGGCATCACAAGCCATTTTGGACCCTTTTCTCCCTTGGTAATCTCTCACCTATCATAGCGTGCGACTTGGTACACCCTGATAGTCTCTTGAAATACCCAGCCTTACGTCTCATGGTGGCCAAGCCCCCACCCAGGCCTGGACAGTACGCCATTTTGATTCCGCCTAGGCCAGCCACGATCCTCCCTTTGATCATGCCGCTGGAATCCCTTATTTCTCCTACCTCCCGTATACGAGGGGATTGTCCACGACTATTTTGTTTTGTTTAACATTTTAACTTAACGGCTGTCTCTGAGCCGTAGGCTAACCCTTAGCATTAATGCGTTATCGACCAGGTTGGTGTCCGTGCAGCGCGGGTAGCGAGCCCCGTTGCACGTGCCCGTCACACCTGTCGCTGACCAGTTTTTTTCCTTCTTATCTTTCATTCATTCATTCTTTTCTTTCTTTTACTTGTTCGTTCGTTCATTGATTCATTCACGTATTCACTCATTCATTCATTTATTCGTTGATTCATTCATTCACTTACTCGTTCATTCTTTCATTTATACATTATGCAACTCCCCGTACGGGAGTCGCCTTGGCGACCCATCGGTCCCCAAGTCTTTCAATGTTGCTATACTCTACTCGGAACGACTATGTCGATAGTCTTTCGTTTCATTGTTGTAAACCATTCACTGTTTCATTATTGAACGCATAAGGGACTTGAGCGTAAGCTTGTGCCTTAGCACGAGCGTGGAGCGCGGTGCGAGAGTTCTCACATTTTTTATGTTCTTTTCTATATTCTATACAAGCATACAAGATGGGATTATTCCCTTAGCTAGGTGCATCGAGTCATTTATTAGTGTAGTGTCCCGTCCCTCTCAGTCAATCGGAGGAATCAAAATGCCAACGGCGTTCGGACTTAGCCTTGTAACGGCTACTCGAAGACATCGCTCGGTCGAAGCGACCGCTCGCTCAGGTGGAGTAGTTTCGGTGAACTCGCCTCATATTTGCCTTCACATAATAAATCGCATATTTTTAACTTGCACAAGTAGGCTTAATAATAAAAAAGATGAATCCACATAGCTAAAGGGAGTAATCCCGAAGGGTCGAATGGAGTTAGAATATGGAAAGGTCCAATGGTCGGCATAGAATCGGTGCACGGCTTGCTTTGGAAATGACACTCGATCCTGCGTCCCGTGGCTTGGGAGAAGGAAAGTTGGTTTGAGTTGTCGAAGTTATGAACGTAGCCTAAGTCATAGGCGTCGCCCGCATAAATGCTTCATAAAGCATGCATGGTCCTGTCGTCCAAGGCTTGGCATAGCCTTGGCTTGCCCCATGAGTTAAGTTGCGTTGCACAGCTTGTGCCATAAGTCTAGGCACCCAAATAACTTGGTCGTTCAAAGTTGAACGCGTGCACGGCACGTTCCATCGAGGTAAGGCTTGACGCGGCCTTTGCTCGTTAAGTTGTAGGCTTGAGTAAGTTAGACAAAGTTATGTCGGTCGACCTAAGTCATTCTAAGTGCTGTCCCACTCATTCTGCGGTTGTCAGGTTAAATAGTCCCACGATCCCAAGGCCCGTCATATAAAGTATGACTTGGGCGATAGCATTGCGTAGATCGGAAGTCGGCTTAAGGCACGGTGCACGGACTTAGTGTCTAGGGCATAAACCACGGTTGATTGACTGAGTTTTGGAGAAAAGATTATTGAATAGGCATTGAATGAATGAAATGATATGGTAACATGAAAAGGATGCTCGCGACCGTGGGTCGTCGAGGGGTCTCAAATGATAGAAGGTTTGACCTTGGTTTTGGTAAAGAGATGATAACACTGAGAGTGCAATGACTGTGTGAGACGTCAGTTTGAGTGAAGGGTCTTGTATGGTCATTGGACAACTTGTCGACAAGGTAGAGTTTCCCCGCACGGTATCCCGTGGCACCACGAGACCGATACGGCCTAAGGAAACACGGTGGTAGCTGTGCTGGCTCGACAGCACCGGGTTAGTCGGGGACTTCCAGGGGGCTAGCTACCTTGCGCTGGAAGGGTCCCGGCCGATCGCAAGCTACTTGTCCAGGTATAGCTTGTTATGCTAGTGACCCCATATAGATGAGTCGGCATGGGCGGCGATCCGCGTATATGCCTTTGGACTGAGTCGAGTATTAGAAGAAGCGAATCAAGAGTCGAGTCGAATGCGTGCTCGGTCAGAAGACATTGTTTGGGCCTAAGATTTGGCTGCAACGAAGACACCGTGCTTCGGCACGAGATGTGGCGTCGAGTCCTATGTTGTCGGCATATAAGTTGCATGGTTATGGTTGAGTTGTTTGAGTTTAAGTCAGGAAACCGCCGCAAGGCAAAGTTGGTCGAGTAACCCTTAGTTCACAAGTGGATGGGTCAGTTGGTGATCAAAGTAGCAAGGGCCGCGAGGCGGCGATATGATCGAGTCTTATTGAGTTGCGAGGCACGGCCTCAGCAAGGGTTTGTAGCACGGTCACATGGAAGTGGAGCCTCGTCGCGTAGTTGCGTCTCTGATTTCAAGCCGTAAGGCAAACACGACTCGATAGGTTAACGTTGTTGGCACAAGAAGGGTCTTGAGGCAAGGGATGAGTCAACGTTGTCGTTGTAAGCACGAGATGGTCTAGAGACACAAAATAGGCCAAGGCGTCGGTCCTAAAACTGATCCTAAGGCAAGACTAGAAAGACAATTGATAAGAAGGGACTATACTGCAAAAAGTAAATAAACGTGTTGGTTTTGTATGGGTGGACGATGAGCTCATTCCACCAGTACAGTTGAGTACTGACACCCATACAGTGTCCATGTGCAGGCACAGGTAGAAGCTCGTAGCGCGGAGCTCGCTTGGATGCGTCGAGGCACAGAGTTCCTTGGCGATTCGAAGTGTACGGCCGCGTGGATTGAAGACTTATACATGACATAATGTATGGACATCGCCTTCCGAAGCTTCCGTTGGATCAAGACTTGAAATTGAGAGATGAGAGAGAGCTGAGTGACTTGTAATGTGAGATGAGCGAGCTTGAGTGAGCTTGAGAGACTTGTAATCTCGGCCTTGCGCCCCACTGTAATCTTTGTTTCAATATCAATAAAAGAATGTTTTACAATGACTTGTGTTTTGTTTCAAATTCCGCTGCTATTATTCAATGTCTCTGCTTGGGACTTCTGTGCGACGACCCAGTCGCAGTCGCTGAAATCGACCGTTATGGAACCCGCCTTGCACGAGTAAAATCTAGGCTCGTGCGGCATCACGCCTTAGCGAGGACGATCACTCCTACGGGAGCGGGGCGTGACATAATGGTATCAGAGTACGGCTTTACGTTCTTGGACTATCGATTGAATTCTTTAACTCTGTTGCTTCCGCAAGTTGATATCGTTGGTGCGCTCTCTCTCAATTGTCCCACGGGATATCCATACAATAAGTCTAACTATTTTGCAAAACATAGGAGAACAGTTTTTATAAGAAACAAAAGATGGTTTGTGTAAGCACGGTTGGCTAAGTCGGGCTGGGCATATACACCAAAGTCGCATCGACCTTAGGAAAGTCGAGTGCGGGAATTGAATAGTGTCGAGAAAGAATGAGTTGAACTCGATTGAGTAAAGTGAGTCGACTATCGATAGGGGTGCTATCGAGGGACGATAACATTGATGCGATATAGATGAGCGTGCTTGGAATTTGAGGAATGGTTTGAACAGAAAATTTGAAGAAGTCGATTTTGATTCGAATGATAAGTTGAGGATTTGTTGAATGACTTCATCCCTGAGTGGTATATGCTATAGCCTCAGGGATGTCGATCGATTGATAAAGGAATGATACGAATTGAGGAAATACGTTGGTCGATGACTTAAGATGGACGAATGAACGATACATGAATTCGGATTTGAGGAAATCGATTTTGTGAATGATTCGAGGGATAATGATCGAACTTGAAATGGATGTCGAGGAGATTATCCAGTCGAACGATAGCATCATTCGCACGACTCGAAATTGGTTGCAAAGGAAGATCGTCAGGTTACGCATATCATCGATGGTATTGAGGCGTATCAAAGATCGATATGCGATAACTCGGGGGTACTCTGACTCGGCAAAGGACGATCGTGCAAGTGTTATTGTTCGGTTGGATGCTATACTTAGGATTTTGATTGAAATGAATGTTGGATGAAAGTGATCGTGTCTTGATGGTTACGCGGATAACCACAACGTCGACATTCTTGTCTTGCGCGAGCGCAACTCCAGCCTCGCACATGTGTCGCGTCGGATTTGAGACGATCGTTTCGCGTGAGCGCTGACATGGTGATTCATGTCGCGGGAATGATCGAACTTGAAAAAATCAGGACGCGGCAACTTTGATTGTCTCGACTTGTTGGCTTGATGCGAAGGAAAATTCGAGGATGCGAGTACTTACGATTGATGAATGAATGAAACTTGAGGATTGAGCAGGTCCAATCCGCGCATCGAGAATGAACTAGTCTAGACGCAAAATAAGAGTTACGTCCCGATGAGGATGATTATCCCGCAGGAGCGTGCATGGTAATTCATGCCCACCATGGGTAATCTGAATCGCGTGAGATCGGGGAACAACATATTGTTAAGCTAGACGACCTCATGATCGAATGCGTAAATTGGGATGAATGACTTAGGGAATATAAAATATGAATTGTGGTTTAGCGGTGGATTATGTCGTAGCGTGCTTGACTTAAAAAGGATTGATAGGTAGATTATGTCGAACGTGTGCGAGGGATTGACTATACAAAATGGCTTGATGAACGAGCAATACGTTCTTGTTGAGTATTGGTTGAACGTGAGTTATCGTAGGATGGCCTTGCTGAATGACTCGGACCCCGTGCGATGAATGTTGAGATGTGTGTAGGAAATCTATGCTCGAAGTTTAGAAGTCGGAATGATGCGAGCTTAGGAAGAAAATCCCGTACTATCAATTTGGTTTGACCTTAGGATGGGGTTAGTGTTGATATTGTTGTTTGGGAACTATGATTCTAATACTGACGGAAAGACATAGCCTAGCGGTTAGGCAGGCGTCCGAGTGCGAAGTGGTAGGATTGTAGAGGCACCACTTGCGAGCTCGGTTGACATGCACGTATATCAGGGACGTCCGAATATGTGCACGATCCGACTTGAGTGGTGATGGGGGATTCTCTATCACGAGGCTTGGTTGAAATGCATGTATTTTGGGGACGCCTGGAATATGTGCACGATCCAACTAAGTGATACGTTGAATCAAGTTAGACTTGAGGAATGGGAAAGTGTCGAGGATTTGATATCATAAGCTGGGAAGAAAGGATTAAGGGTAGCACGAGCGTGGCTCGGATCTGAGGGAACGCATATGAGAAGCGTGCGCGAGAGTCGTTGAACGTTCGAGTGGTAAGTCAAGGAGTAAGTACTCAGTTAGTTTCGAGGATAAAACTTTTTCTGAGTGGTGTATGATGTAGTGCCCCATCCCGCTCAGTCAATCGGAGGAATCGAAACACCAACGGCGTTCGGACTTAGCCTTGCAACGGCTACTCGAAGACATCGCTCGGTCGAAGCGACCGCTCGCTCAGGTGGGGTAGTTTCGGTGAACTCGCCTCATATTTGCCTTCACATAATAAATCGCATGTTTTCAACTTGCACAAGTAGGCTTAAATCCATATAGCTAAAGGGAGTAATCCCGAAGGGTCGAATGGAGTTAGAATATGGAAAGGTCCAACGGTCGGCATAAAATCGGTGAACGGCGTGCTTTGGAAATGACACTCGATCCTTCGTCCCGTGGCTTGGGAGAATGAAAGTTTGTTTGAGTTGTCGAAGTTATGAACGTAGCCTAAGTCATAGGCGTCGCCCGTATAAATGCTTCATAAAACATGCACGGTCCTGTCGTCCAAGGCTTGGCATAGCCTTGGCTTGCCCTATGAGTTAAGTTGCGTTGCACAGCTTGTGCCATAAGTCTAGGCACCCAAATGACTTGGTCGTTCAAAGTTGAATGCGTGCACGGCACGTTCCATCGAGGCAAGGCTTGACGCGGCCTTTGCTCGTTAAGTTATAGGCTTGAGTAAGTTAGGCAAAGTTATGTCGGTCGACCTAAGTCATTCTAAGTGTTGTCCCACTCATTCTGCGGTTGTCAGGTTAAATAGTCCCACGATCCCAAGGCCCGTCATATAATGTATGACTTGGGCGATAGCGTTGCGTAGATCGAAAGTCGGCTTAAGGCATGGTGCACGAACTTAGTGTCTAGGGCATGAACTACGGTTGATTGAATGAGTTTTGGAGAAAGGATTATTGAATAGGCATTGAATGAATGAAATAATATGGTAACATGGAAAGGATGCTCGCGACCGTGGGTCATCGAGGGGTCTCAAATGATAGAAAGAATGCTCGCGACCGTGGGTCGTTGAGGGGTCTCAAATGATAGAAGGTTTGATCTTAGTTTTGGGAAAGAGATGATAACACTGAGAGTGCAATGACTGTGTGAGACGTCAGTTTGAGTGAAGGGTCTTGCATGGTCATTGGACAACTTGTCGACAAGGTAGAGTTTCCCCGCACGGCATCCCGTGGCGCCACGGGACCGATGCGGCCTCAGGAAACACGGTGGTAGCTGTGCTAGCTCGACAGTACCGGGTCAGTCAGGGACTTCCAGGGGGCTAGCTACCTTGCGCTGGAAGGGTCCCGGCCGACCGCAAGCTACGTGTCCAGGTATAGCTTGTTATGCTAGTGACCCCATATAGATGAGTCGGCATGGGCGACGATCTGCGTATATGCCTTTGGACTGAGTCGAGTATTAGAAGAAGTGAATCAAGAGTCGAGTCGAATGCGTGCTCGGTCAGAAGATAATGTTTGGGCCTAAGATTTGGCTGCAACGAAGACACCGTGCTTCGGCACGAGATGTGGCGTCAAGTCCTATGTTGTCGGCATATAAGTTGCATGGTTATGGTTGAGTTGTTTGAGTTTAAGTCAAGAAACCGCCGCAAGGCAAAGTTGGTCAAGTAACCCTTAGTTCACAAGTGGATGGGTCAGTTGGTGATCAAAGTAGCAAGGGCCGCGAGGCGGCGATATGATCGAGTCTCATTGAGTTGCGAGGCACGGCCTCAGCAAGGGTTTGTAGCACGGTCACATGGAAGTGGAGCCTCATCGCGTAGCTGCATCTCTGATTTCAAGCCGTAAGGCAAATACGACTCGATAGGTTAACATTGTTGGCACAAGAAGGATCTTGAGGCAAGGTATGAGTAAACGTTGTCGTTGTAAGCACGAGATGGTCTAGAGACACAAAATAGGCCAAGGCGTCGGTCCTAAAACTGATCCTAAGGCAAGACTAGAAAGATAATTGATAAGAAGGGACTATGCTGCACAAAGTAAATGAACGTGTTGGTTTTGTATGGGTGGGCGAGGAGCTCATTCCACCAGTACAGTTGAGTACTGACACCCATACAGTGTCCATGTACAGGCAAATGTAGAAGCTCGTGGCGCGAAGCTTGCTTGGATGCGTCGAGGCACGGAGTTCCTTGGCGATTCGAAGTGTGCGGCCGCGTAGATTGAAGACTTATACAGGACATAATGTATGGACATCGCCTTCCGAAGCTTCTGCTGGATCAAGACTTGAAATAGAGAGATGAGCGAGAGCTGAGTGACTTGTAATGTGAGATGAGCGAGCTTGAGTGAGCATGAGAGACTTGTAATCTCGGCCTTACGCCCCACTGTAATCTTTGTTTCAATATCAATAAAAGAATGTTTTACAATGACTTGTGTTTTGTTTCAAATTCCGCTGCTATTATTTAATGTCTCTGCTTGGAACTTCTGTACGACGATCCCGTCGTAGCTGCTGAAATCGACCGTTATGGAACCCGCCTTGCACGAGTGAAATCTAGGCTCGTGCGGCATCACGCCTTAGCGAGGACGATCGCTCCTACGGGAGCGGGGCGTGACAATTAGCATGCACAGTGTTATCATCTAGCAATTCTAGCATTAGTGTTCGTATTGTTATGTGTCTAGGCTAAGCAAAGACGGGTTCATCGGAGCCACCCATCTTAGCGATGTTCGCATCGGCCGAGCGATACTCCGAGCGCGCCTTTGAAATTCTAAGTCTGGATTCATCCTTGACGGGCCAATGTAAGCCTTGCATCGATTCTTCATCAGGTCGATGCCAACTCTTCGGGTCGATGGCTCGTTTAAGTCGTTGCACTTGCCGTTTGAATCGGCGTTCCGCTAGGACGGAGCGGATCATTACATAATACACCACTCAAAACAAGTCTCGTCCTCGAGACTTCTTGAGTGCAGGTCATCCTACCATTCCTTAACTCGTGTCGTCGTGTTTCTTAGACAATTCTATTGAACGGCTCTATCGTTCGATGGCATCAAACTATGCTCGATTATCCTTTCAAGTTTTATGTTACATGCGTTTCGTCGATTTTTTATTGAATGACTTTTCATTCATTTTAGAGTGGATGGTACTTATTCAATTGCCATATTTCTTCAACTTGGTTGCTATTTCGACGTGTTATGGGACTGAAATGGTCGTACGAGGTGTGTTGTAATTTATCAACTCGAGAGTCGTAAGCTGAGGCAAACTCACTCATTCGTTCATGCGCATCTCAACACCCACTTGCAGCTACATTCGAGTTCATCATATCGCTGAGTTTGGATCGTGCACGCATTCAAGGCATCCCTCGAATACGTATATTTCAACCAAGCTTAGTGACTAGCAAAGTCGGACAAGCTACTCGTGATAGTTTTGATTTGTCGTTCGTTTTACTAACTTCGATTAAAACCGAACTCATGTGCGTCTCACTATCGTTTATCTCGGTCATCGAAATGACCTGATTCGCTTCTCAAGCGCACTTGTCTATGAAATCAATACGATTTCTTCTTAGCGGAGTCGACCAAGTCTAAATAATTCTCATCCGATTCGAGACCAAGTATTGCACTATCATCGAGTACGTCTTCCAACCAATGATTCAATTCATTATACCAACTTTACTTGCATAATATCGATTTTATATCATTCACTTGTTTAGGGCCAATCTCATTGTCCTTCACGCATACTCCCAGTTTTTCGTCCTATTCTAAGTCTTGTTGCCCCAAGTCTATCGTCCGTCTAGACGATACCATAAACCACAAAGGTTCAATCACTCGGCATATGGTCATCCGCCTATCCGCTAGGTCATCTCACCAGGTCATAGTTACAAGTCAAGTCCGTGGCTCATCGTGCAAGGTCATTGCACGACGCTCGCCCCAAATCCTATAGTCAAACCATTTGTTTGTTTGTACGGGAATTTCTACCCAAGTTCGTTTTGCTTAAATTTCTAAACATCAAGCAGCGTTCACCCTATTCGCATAAACACATTCTCCGTTCCAAGTTCGAGCTCGTTTAGGAAAGTCATCCTATGATAGGTTGTCCTCAATCAAATCCTCGACATGTTAATATCGCATGTCCACACTAGCAATTTTCGTAGACTATCTCTTCAAGTATATTTGATACAATCCACCTATCCATCCTATCAAATTCACGTAGTCGATCACAAGGTCGTCTAGCCTTGCAATATGTCGCTCCCCGATCTCACGCAAGTCTGATTATCCACGGCGGACATAAATCACCATGTCAACGTTCTCGTGGAATAATCGTCCTCATCGGGACGTAACTCTTGCGTTGAGTCTAGACTTACTCATTTTCGATACGCGGATTGGGTCTACTCAATCCTCAACTTTACTTCGTCGTCAATCATAAGTCCGATAAATCCTCCAATTCGCCTTTGCTTCAAACCACAAGTCGTAGCAATCAAAATTGTCATGTCAAGGTATTTCGAGTTCGATTATTCCCGTTGGACATGAATCACCATGCCAACGCTCACGCGGAACGATCGCCCCAAATTTGACGTGACGCATGTACGAAGCTGAAGTTGTGCTTGCGCAAGACAAGGTCGTTGTCATTGTGGTTATCACCGAACAATCAAGTCACTTCCCTTCTTTATCCAAACGTTTATTCCTATCAAAATCTCCAATATAGCATCCTTCAAAATAATAACTTTTAACACGATCGTCATTCATCGAATCAGAGTACCCCCAAGTTATCATACATCGATCTTTGATACGCATCAATTCCATCGATGGTGTACATAACCTGACGATCTTCTTTTTGCAACAAATTCCAAGTCGTGCAACTTAATTCCTCAATTTACATTGTCTCGTGCTAACTCTTCATCGAGCAACATCAATTTCAGTTCCTTAGTCATTCTCATATCTCCAACCCAATATTTTCCATGTACGCTATCTTTCGATCGTGCTATCTTCGATCTCGTCCATGGGTATTTCACCTTAACTCAAGTTTTAATCCCTTCGACTAAATTCAAAATTGCATGCACGATCTTCTATGTTTCCTCGACTAAGACCTCTATTCGTTTCATCGTTCCGACTCTCTATTCAATCGTTTCGTAATTCGTACTACGCATTCTTAATTCGTTCGAATGATATCTCGTTTGAGACTATCGAAGTCAAAACCAACTATGCGTTACTCGTTCTAAGGCTTTGCGCGATATCATCGCTTGTCGACATACTCGTACTATCCGTAAATCCTTTAGTCTCGCTGAAACAATTTTTATGTCGTCCATACACCACTCAGGGTTCGAGTCACTCGACTAGTCGTCGGCAGTCATTCTTATTATGTTCTGAAGCTATCACATACACCACTCAGGGT
The DNA here is from genome assembly GCA_029216955.1 of Iris pallida. Classification (NCBI taxonomy): domain Eukaryota; kingdom Viridiplantae; phylum Streptophyta; class Magnoliopsida; order Asparagales; family Iridaceae; genus Iris; species Iris pallida. The sequence goes on from JANAVB010042618.1 coordinate 34,086,213, forward strand.
CAAGTTATTCTACAAATTCTTAAAAGGTCATTCGACTCACGATCGACATGTTCAATTGCGCGTTCGCCCGTTCCTCAAAGTCTAAGAACCACTTCTCGTGTTCGCTTTAGCGTTGGTCAAGCAGCGCCTCTATCAACATATGCTCTAAGTCTCATTTATTCTCGTCCGAGCGATAGTCGGTCTCGCTCGCAAACTCGTTTGCACAAAAAGGTCTAGGTGCACGACACTCGGCACAACTTAACCAAAAGACTGCGTGCATAATCATCCCGTTCGAACTATACTTCGGTCTCACGTACTCGTTCGCTATTGTCAGCCTAAGGTTACTCAAGCACGCCTTACGTTTGCTAACTTTTTGTATTTTGGTTTTCTTTCGACTCAACCCCGTCATGGTTTGGCACAAAGGCCTTCGCCTATCGATCCCGTTCAACCGAGTACTCGTACGAGCTTTTTGTAAATATTAGACTTATTGTATGGAACATCCCAAGGCACAACGAGAGAGAGCGTACACTTCTTTTATTTCCAAAATGAGCTTTCAAAACTGAGAGAACCGAAATAAAGTCCAAGGATGTAAAGCCGTGCTCTGATACCAATCTGTCACGTCCCGCTCCCACAGGAGCGATCGTCCTCGCTAAGGCGTGATGCCGCACGGACCTAGGTTGCGCCCATACAAGGCTATGTCCGAAAACGGCCGATTCGAGACCAAATATTGCACTATCATCGAGTACGTCTTCTAACCAATGATTCAATTCATTATACCAACTTTACTTGCACAATATCGATTTCATATCATTCACTTGTTTAGGGCCAATCTCATTGTCGTTCACGCACACTCCCAGTTCCCCGTCCTAATCTAAGTCTTGTTGCCCCAAGTCTATCGTCCGTCAAGACGATACTATAAACCATACAGGTTCAATCACTCGGCATAGGGTCGTCTGCCTATCCGCTAGGTCATCTCACCAAGTCATAGTTACAAGTCAAGTCTGTGGCTCATCGTGCAAGGTCGTTGCACGACGCTCGCCCCAAATCCTATGGTCAAACCATTTGTTCATTTATACGGGAGTTTCTACCCAAGTTCGTTTTGCTTAAATTTCTAAACATCAAGCAACGTTCACCCTATTCGTATCAACACATTCTCTGTTCCAAGTCCGAGCTCGTTTAGGAAAGTCATCCTACGATAGGTTGTCCTCAATCAAATCCTCGACATGTTAATATCGCATGTCCATACTAACAATTTCCGTAGTCTATCTCTTCAAGTATGTTTGATATAATCCACCTATCTATCCTATCCAATTCACGTAGTCGATCACAAGGTCGTCTAGCCTTGCAATATGTCGCGCCTCGATCTCACGCAAGTCTGATTATCCACGGCGGACATGGATCACCATGTCAACATTCTCACAGAATAATCGTCCTCATCGGGACGTAACTCTTACGTTGAGTCTAGACTTACTCATTTTCGATATGCGGATTAGGTCTACTCAATCCTCAACTTTACTTCGTCGTCAATCATAAGTCCGATCAATCCTCCAATTCGCCTTCGCTTCAAACCACAAGTCGTAGCAATCAAAATTGCCATGTCAAGGTATTTCGAGTTCGATTATTCTCGTTGGACATGAATCACCATACCAACGCTCATGCAGAATGATCGTCCCAAATCTGACGTGACGCATGTGCGAGGCTGAAGTTGTGCTTGCGCAAGACAAGGTCGTTGTCGTTGTGGTTATCACCGAACAATCAAGTCACTTCCCTTCTTCATCCAAACGTTCATTCCTATCAAAATCTCTAACATAGCATCCTTCAAAATAATAACTTCTAACACGATCGTCATTCATCGAATCAGAGTACTCCCGAGTTATCATACATCGATCTTTAATACGTCTCAATACGATCGATGATGTACATAACCCGACGATCTTCCTTTTGCAATAAATTCTGAGTCATGCAACTTAATTCCTCAATTTACATTGTCTCGTGCTAACTCTTCATCGAGCAACATTAATTTTAGTTCCTTAGTCATTCTCGTATCTCCAATCCAACATTTTTCATGCACGCTATCTTCCGATCGTGCTATCTTCGATCTCATCCATGGGTATTTCACCTTAACTCAAGTTTCAATCCCTTCGACTAAATTCAAAATCGCATGCACGATCTTCTATGTTTCCTCGGCCAAGACCTCCATTCGTTTTATCGTTCCGACTCTCTATTCAATCGTTTCGTAATTCGTACTATGCATTCTTAATTCATTCGAACGATATCTCGTTTGAGACTATCGAAGTCAAAACCAACTAAGTGTTACTCGTTCTAAGGCTTTGCGCGATATCATCGCTTGCCGACATACTCGTACTATCCATAAATCCTTTAGTCTCGCTCGAACAATTTCTATGTCGTCCATACACCACTCAGGGTTCGAGCCACTCGACTAGTCGTCGACGCTCATTCTTATTCTTTTCCGAAGCTATCACATATACCACTCAGGGTCAAGTCATTCTACAAATTCTCAAAAGGTCATTCGACTCACGATTGACATGTTCAATTGTGCGTTCGTCCGTTCCTCAAAGTCTAATAACCACTTTTCGTGTTCGCTTTAGCGTTGGTCAAGCAGCGTCTCTATCAACATACACTCTAAGCCTCACTTATTCTCATCCGAACGATAGTCGGTCTCGCTTGCAAACTCGTTTGCACCAAAAGGTCTAGGTGCACGACACTCGGCACAACTTAGCCAAAAGGCTGCGTGCATAATCATCCCGTTCGAACTATACTTCGGTCTCGCATACTCGTTCGCTATTGTCAGCATAAGGTTACTCAGGCATGCCTTGTATTTGCTAACTTTTTGGCGTGATGCCGCACGGGCCTAGGTTGCGCCCGTGCAAGGCTATGTCCGAAAACGGCCGATTCGAGCTAGGCCACATAGTCGCACAGAGTGTCCCCATTTGCAGCGGAAAGTAAAATGAACACAAATTGAAAGCGAATTCAAAATCTTTATTGACATTCAAGAAGTTTACAAGCGGCGTTAGGCCGAGATTATAAATCGCTCAAGCTCTCTCTCTCTGAAACATAAAAGGTGTGCCAAGTGGCTTACAAGATGGAATGATTCATAGCGATGTTCCGATACATTATGTCATGTATGTGGTGCTTCAGTTCCTTGCAACGCTCCAAGGCCCCAAGTTAGCTCTGTGCCTTAGCACGTTCGAGGGAAGCTCCGCACTCGACGACGTCTTCTGCTTCCTGCAAGCAATTTGTGAGGTTATCAGTATATTGTTATGCACTGGTGGGGAGGCTAGCTCACCCACAATGCTATCATTACCAAACACATTCTATTTACTTTTGTGCACCGTCTATCATTCATTGTCTTTCTAACCTTGTCTTAGGATCAGTTTCATGGCATATTTTATAACCTATCTCGTGTTGCCGAATTCAAGTATTTGTATGGAAATACATGCACGACTTACCCATACTTACCGTCCGGCCTTTCCTGTCCAAAGTAAACCAAGTTAGTCAACAATTCATATAAACTTTCAATGCCAAGGGCGTGTCCCTGCCTCAGGTCTTAGCGTGACGTAGGCGTGTTTTCTAACTCAATTTCACGAAGTACTCTCAATCATTTGATGTGTTTTATTCAAGCCTGTTCAGAAGGCGCTTCATTCAGTTAACTTAGACTATTTTGTTTCAATGCAAGAACTTGCACATGGATTACCACCAACAAAGCCCACTTAAATCTATATGCACCGGTCGTTGGCATCATAAGCCATTTTGGACCCTTTCTCCCTTGGTAATTTTTCACCTATCATGGCATGCGGCTTGGTACACCCTGATAGTCTCTTGAAATACCCGGCCTTACGTCTCCTGGTGGCCAAGCCCGCACCCAGGCCTGGACAGTAAGCCATTTTGATTCCGCCTAGGCCGACCACGTTCCTTCCTTTGATCATGCCGCTGGAATCCCTTATTTCTCCTACCTCCCGTATACGAGGGGATTGTCTACGACCATTTCGTTTTGTTTGTCATTTTAACTTAATAGCTGTTTCTGAGCCGTAGGCTAACCCTTAGCCTTAATGCTTTATCGACCAGGTTGGCATCCGTGCAATGCGGGTAGCGAGCCCCGTTGCACGTGCCTGTCACACCCGTCGCTAACCTTTTTTTCCTTCTTATCTTTCATTCATTCTTTCTTTTCTTTCATTCTTTCACTTGTTCGTTCGTTCATTGATTCATTCACGTATTCATTCATTCATTCGTTGATTCATTCATTCACTTATTCTTTCATTCTTTCATTCATACATTATGCAACTTCCAGTGCGGGAGTCGCCTTGGCGACCCATCGGTCCCGAAGTCTTTCAATGTTGCTATACTATACTCGGAACGACTATGTCGATAGTCTTCCATTTCATTGTTGTAAACCATTCATTATTTCATTATTGAACGCATAAGGGACTTGAACGTAAGCTTGTCCCTTAGCACGAATGTGGAGCGCGGTACGAGAGTTCTCACATTTCTATGTTCTTTTCTATATTCTATACAAGCATACAAGATGGGATTATTCCCTTAGCTAGGTGCGTTGAGTCATTTATTAGCATGTGCGGTGTTATCGTCTAGCAATTCTAGCATTAGTGTCCGTATTGTTATGTGTCTAGGCTAAGCAAAGACGGGTTCATCGGAGCCACCCACCTTAGCAATGTTCGCATCGGCCGAACGATACTCCGAGCGCGCATTTGAAAGTCTAAGTCTGGATTCATCCTTGACGGGCCAATATAAGCCTTGTATCGATTCTTCATCGGGTCGATGCCAACTCTTCGGGTCGACGGCTCATTTGAGTCGTTGCACTTGCCGTTTGAATCGGCGTTCCGCTAGGGCGGAGCGGGTCATTACACCTATATGAAATATCACTTAGGAACAACCCTATTGTAGTGTCCCGTCCTGCTCAGTCAATCGGAGGAATCGAAATGCCAACGGCGTTCGGACTTGGCCTTACAACGGCGACTCGAAGACATCGCTTAGGTGGGGTAGTTTCGGTGAACTCGCCTCATCTTTGCCTTCACATAATAAATCGCATATTTTCAACTTGCACAAGTAGGCTTAATAATAAAAGAGATGAATCCACATAGCTAAAGGGAATAATCCCGACGGATCGAATGGAGTTAGAATATGGAAAGGTCCAATGGTCGGCTTAGAGTTGGTGCACGGCGTGCTTTGGAAATGACACTCGGTCCTTCGTCCCGTGGCTTGGGAGAAGGAAAAGTTGGTCTTCGACACAAAACTGTGAATTAGCCTAAGTCATAGGCGTCGCCCGCGTAAATGCTCGATAAAGCATGCACGCTTCCGTAATGCAAGGCTTGGCATAGCCTTTGCTCGTCCCTCGAGTTAAGTTGTAGGCTTGAGTAAGTTAGGCAAAGTTATGCCGGTCGACCTTGGTCATTCCAAGTGTTGTCCCGCTCTTTCTGTGGTTGTCAAGTTAAATAGTCCCACGATTCCAAGGCCCGTCATATGAGGTATGACTTGGGCGATAACGTTGCGTAGAACACGAGTTGGTTTAAGGCGCGAGCCACAATTGGTTCAGTAAAACGTTAGCCACGGTCTGTCGATACTTAAGGAACACGTTATGTTCAAGTTAAGTTGGAAGGCTATGCAGTAGCCGTTCCCTGAGTTTAAAGAATGTTAAGTCTAAGCGATGGTTAGTCGTCGAGAGAAAATATTTCGGGACTGTAGGTCAGTCACCGAGGCAACCCTGGTTTGGGCTCTGCAAAAGAAAGTGTGAAAAGTGGAAGAAGTAAAGCAAAGGAACTACGTGATGATGATGAGACCATGCAACTACGTTAAGTCTAGAAGTTAGCGTAGGCGCGTGGTCATGGACAACTTGTCGACAAGGGTGATATTTCTTCGAGCGGCAACCCGGGGCCACGGGACCGACTCGGCATAGGAAGAAACACGGTATAGCCGATCTGGGTAATAGACAACTGGTAGTTCGGAGACTTACATCGGAGATCGCTACCTACGGTGCAAGGATCCCGTTTGCCAGACTATGTCCACGATGGCTAGTTAATGCCAGTGACCTTTTATATAGATAATAAGTTGGCGTGTTGAGCGGCAATCCGCATGCACGGCGTTGGTGAATTTTAAGGAAATGTAAGCACGGCATAAGTTGTGTTAAGAAGGTATACGTGCACAATCTGCACCATGATTCAGGAGCCTAGGGTGTGGCTAAGTAAAGACCTGCGCTTCGGCACGAGATGTGGCGTTGAGTGTTAAGTCGTTGGCATAGAGTTGCATAAGTCAAACTTGAGTCGTTGCGAGTTAAGTCGAGAAGGGCCGTAGGACAAGTTGGTTGAAGTTACGTTGAGTTGCTGGACACGACCTTGAAATGCGAGGCACGGCCGCATTATCGTAACACAAGTATATGCAAGACTTAGCGGGGAGGAACTGCCTCAGAAATATTGAAGCAGCAAATCGAGTTCATGGCACGACCGAGTCGTTACGTCACAGAGTATGGCATGAAAGACAAGTATGAGTCAGTGCGTTGACATTGCAAGCACGAGAAAGGTCTTGAGGCAAGGATAAGGAAGTTATCGGTGCGATAGCACGGTGATGGTCTAGAGACACAAAATAGGTCAAGGCGTCGGTCCTAAAATTGATCCTAAGGCAAGAATAGAAAGACAATCATTAAAGGATATGTTGCACAAAGTAAATAAACATGTTGGTTTTGTATGGGTGGGCGAGAAGCTCATTCCACCAGTACAGTTGAGTACTGACACCCACATAGTTTTCATGTGCAAGCACAGGTAGAAGCTCGTAGCAGAGCTCGTTTGGATACGTCGAGACACGGAGTTCCTTGGCGATTCGAAGCGTAAGGCCGCATGAAGTCAAGACTTATACGGGATATAATATATAGATGTCGCCTTCCGAAGCATCTGCTGGTTTAAGACTTGTATTGAGATATGAGAGAGTGCTGAGTGAACTTGTAAAATGTGAGAAGAGTGAGCTTGAGTGATTGTAATCTTGGCCTTGCGCCCTTTTTGTAATCGTTGTTCCAATATCAATAAAATGCATCTTTTGAATGACTTGTGTTTTGTTATAAATTTCTGCTGCTATTATTCAATGTCTCTGCTTGAGACTTCTGTGCAACGACCCTGTCGCAGCCGCTGTAATCGGCCGTTATGGAACCCGTCTTGCACGAGCACAATCTAGGCTCGTGCAGCATCACGCCTTAGTGAGGACGATCGCTCTTACGGGAGCGGGGCATGACACCTATACCTACGTACTTATACAATATTAATTGCCTATATATACTTCATTTAGGTAAACCCTTTACCTTAGCATCCTACCCAGGTAAACCCTATATGCTTACCTATCCAAGGTAATACTCCATTACCTATCCTAGGTAACACTCTATTACCTATCCTAGGTAACACTTTCCTTTACCTATACAATGCCACATCTCAATTTTTTCCATAAACATACATTCAAAATAGGTAAACTCTTGATTACCTACTCAAATATCCTATTTCAAGCTAACCCTTAACCCATGTTACCTACATGGGTAAAGCCAAAATTACTTGTCCATACTAATTGTTGCATAGGCTACACTCACCCACATCATTGCTCACCAACCTATCAAGCCATAGGGCTATACAACCCTCCACAACATGCCACCCACATGGTCAACATAGACTGGCCTATGGCCCAAAGTCTGTGCAAAGGCACTGAACAATAGGCCATGCTGTTGTGCTAGGGGCCAAGAATACCTGTTGCTAAGGGGGCCAACACACCCTGAACCCTTCTTACTTATCACCTATACACACTCCCCTCTCCTTGTTACTGCACACAGATTAACCCTTGCTAAGTGCATGCCAATCATGGCCTTACCAGGTCTTGAAATGGCCAATTTGGCTTACAGCCAAGGCCCTGCCTGTGTGGCCTGTGCCAACCATTGGCCTGCGACCAACTGCTGCTAGGGAGAGGAAACCCTATTTGGCCACCACTGGGCTCGAATCAGGGGGAAATGAGTCCCCTAATCTGTCACCTGAGTGAAATATGCACGTATGTGTCCTTTTTCCCATCACATGTGCAACACATGCTCCCTCTCGAGCCTCTGCTCAGGGAGAAACAGCTCCCTGCCTTCTCTTCCTGTCACCACACTCTAGGATACACCCTCTTCACAGTCCACACTCACCAAGACACTCAAATCAGCCACACTGTCAAGTGATAGTTTACACTATCACTTAGACACTAGACATTAACAGATTGTAACGCCCCAGAACCAGAATACTGGAGAGCGGGGGCATACATAGCCAGCTACGCATAATAAAACAAAATATATCTCACTATACGGTCACGGCTGTCTAGATATATGAGGGTTTAACTACAATCCATCAGTCTTCTATAGTCATGAACAAGCCTCGTGTCTCAATCGCAAGCAAGTAAGTATTGCAAGATGTAAGATCACCAAATACACAATAATAAGGCGTCCCAAACATTACATATTCAGTTGATCATGAAGCTAGTCGTTACAAAATGTCAAGACTAGCAAGAGTTTCAGTCATATATGATCAACCCTAGGATTTGTCAATCATGTTACAGCCCGTAGGTAGACAGTAAATAAAGGTGCAACCGAGCTAACGCGTGCTCGTCGGCTAAACGCCTCAAAAGAATAATTTACAATGAAGTGGAAGAACAAAAGAAACCCACTCATTTCCAGGGTTACGCCTGGTGGCCACCATCTGGCTGGAAGGTAGGTATAACCTCTGGAGCTGCTCCGATGTTTGGCCACACAAAACCAGCTGGATCAGACCCAAGAAAGAGCAAGTGCCACAAAGGAGGCTTCACTTAAGAACTAAAACCAACATATCACAATAGAATATTAAAGACGATTAAAACGAAACTGATAATAGCAAATATAATAACAATAAACTGAGTACGAGGAAACCATTCAAGTAGCCAGGTCACAACCCTTAAACCAAACAAGGACCGGGGTTGTAACCCTTCACCTGAGTAGAACCCGTCTCAACTACTTGTTGGTAAGCAGGAACATAGGGTAAAATAAGTCAATAAACGAAGAGAGGACACAGAACTGCTCCGGGAGCCAGGTTACAACCCTTAAACCAAACAAGGACCGGGGTTGTAACCCTTCGTCTGAACAGCACTGGACTTCTGATCTTTATTGTTGAGGCCAATATAAATAATCATGCTATTGAAATAAGTAAAACATGACGAGCATGGCATGGAGAGCAATAAGATAATAAACGAAGAGAGGATACAGAACTGTCACGACCCGCACCCACTGTGAGGGTACGAGCACGTAACAACGCCAAGCCTACGCCGCAGTGTCGGCGGTAGAACGCTGTCTTAGGTTACTATCTAATCAACAACTCACGCATTTATATAATGTACTTGTCAAAACTCAACTCCGAACGGAGGACAAGTATAGATATAATGAATCTCAATCACAGTCTAAGAATGATAAGATATCACAGAAGATATAACTAAAGGCTAAATAACAGAAATAAAATCCAACAACTAAAAATATAATCTCAAACAATCTCAACTACAATCTCAACTTATATATACAACTCCAGTTCTAACATAAAAGCTAAACAACAACTAGATAATCTCCCAATCACTCATGAGTGTTGGGGCCATAGGTAGCTAAACCATCTCCACAGTAATATGTAGGGCATGTGTCCTCAGGGCAGTCATCTGTAAAATTTTCAACAGGTCCAGTCAGGACAGGAACGAGTACAACTCATCAAGAAAACCCAAGTAAATGACAGGGAACTATAAAGCAGTTATAGATAGTTTTATTGATGAATATGGCAGTTTTTATACAGGTGATGGTATCGAGAAACAATAAGATACAAGAAAAGTAAAGTAACTAACAAGAGAAGAATAATGGCAATGACGACTGTAAATAAATCTAGCTAAACTAAAGTAACATGATAAGTCCAGACAGTAAATGTAAAACAAGTGTAAACTGCTATAGTCCAGTACGAGATGAATCTAATACAAGATGAATCCAGTACCAGATGATTCTAGGTAGTGATCAAGAATCCAGGTGAGTCCAGCTATTCTAAAAGTGTGTTTTAAAATACCAAGATCGACATGTAAACGGCTGTGGGTAATCAGGCACACCTCTCACTGATCAGGCGAGAGATGGCTATGCTTCCAGTAGATTCCAGTTGGAGATTCCAGATTTAGGGTATGTCTATATGTCTTACTCAATATTTCCCCGCCCCGCAATACAAATGAATCCAGAATTCGACACGAGAATCGAGATGAGTCCAGCCACAATATGATGATTCCAGAAACAGATTTCGGAATGATTCCAGTGATTCCAGTAATAGAGGCCAGATAATATGGTGAGTGTGTCGCATACATGAATCCAGAAATATCCATACGTGTGGTATCAGAGAATCACATAAAACTAAATAGAACTGAAATACATTAACTGGCAAATAAATGAGAGAACTATCAGAGAATGTACTCGTCTGATACTCTGAAAGAGTAGTGTAATGTCAGATGTCTGCACCGGAGTCACAATGTCCTAAATAGAACAGTACAGATTATAATATGTTTAAAACAAGGCAAATGATGGTTATGATGCAATCTACCTGATTTTTAGGCCAATCTAGGTCAAAGTCAACTCTAAGTCAACCCTGGTCAACTTTCTAGGTCAAACTAGGTCCAAGTCAAACTTGGTCAACCCAAGTCAATACTCTAGTCCAACTAGGTCAATTGGTCACATCTAGACTAATGTTGACTTTTGGTCAACTCTAGTCAACCTGGACTAGTCAAACTAAGTCAACTAGGTCAAACTTAGTCTAGTCAAGTCTCACTAGGCCTAACCAAGCCTAGACTAGCAATCTAACACAAGTACAAGCCAAACTAGGCTATCAAGCCAACCACACTCCTACACTGGCATTCAAGCCATAAATACAGGTTTTATGAGCCATAGTCTATATGCCTAGGCTAATCACACATTCACACATCATGTATATTTACTGATTTAATATAAATTATCATACACCTATATATGTCTATACCACATTACTATTTATCAAGTATATAGAATATACATATAACATATAGGCTACTATATGCATATCCCATATACATTATATGTATCCATAAAATATTAGTACACACACATGATATATTTATAGGATACCTTAATATATATATACATATCAATACATATATATATATATACCTATGTATAGTGTAGGAAAACTCATATTGTGTCCAAGTGTGTGTGTGTGTGTCATGAGTGTATTGTGTCAAAGCATGTGTGTGTAATAGTGAACAGGAATGACAGTTGTAGGTGTAACCATGTGTGTGTATAGGTTAAAAGAGTGCAAGAGTGTGTGATATTGGCATGTGTGAATGCAAGAATGTGTGGGTGAACTGTGAAGTGCTAGCATAGACATGTGAGTGGGAATACAAGAGTGAAGTGAGGGTCCATTTCAGATTGTGTGTGTGAATAACATGTATGGAGGGGTGTGAGTCTATGAAAATCTGAAAACAAAGAGTGTAGGGTGTGTGTGAATTGAAGGACTGTTCTCAGTCTAGTGTGTGTATAGGTGCTAAATTCAGTTTTTGTGTGTAAATGACAGTATAAAACAGCAAATGCATGTGATAGTTCAACACAATGTGTTCTCAGGAATTTGTTGACAGTCCCTATAATCAAACCAAAACACAATTTAAATCTCAATTCCCAACACCAAACATAAACCCCACATATTTCTCAGACATCAGTAGAACCTAAACTCAGTTGGGAATGGGAATAAAAATAGGTATCACAATGTTCCTGAATCAAATATGAAATGAAGCATCAATCAGTTTTTTTTATAAAGATGGAAATAAGTCTCAGAATTTGAAAAGAGTATAGTGTATCAATGATAGGGTGTCAATGTGGATAGGAAACTGAACAATGTACATGAACTGAGATTTAAATCTCAGGCAATGTGGCAAGGACAGTCCCCAACCCATAACCAAAATCCTATTCACTAATGCAAAACATAATCTAAATTGAAAATCTAACCTAGCAGGAATTAATACCCATGTATTGGCAGTTAGATAGGTGTTCAGAAATCGAATAATCAAGAAAACTGTGTGTGTGTGACACAGGAATTAGTAGTGCAATAACTGGAATTTGATTAAAGCTCAGAATTAGTGATGTCCATGGGAAATGATTCTCAGGAAAGTCCTATATGACAGTTCATAACAATAAGCATTAATCTAAACTGAATTCGAAAGAACCCAATCTCCCCACACATGTATACATAAGGATCATCTAAATATGACAAATAAATATTAATTCAGTTAAAAAAATAGATTTAAAAACCAGGATTTCAAACAGTAAACAAAACTAACAGTTTCCATCCCCTTTCAATATCGAAACCCATCCCAAGGTTCAATTTCCATTACTAAGCACAAAACCCAAATCTAATAGGAAAAACCCAACTAGTAGTATCCAATACACATGTAGGAATCACCTCAGTGATTTAAAACAATATTTAAAAATAGATTAAAAGGAATCAAATTCAGGATTTCGAATTTGAACACATGGTATCAGTGAATAGTATAAACGACCTTTAAAATTGAAAGAAAACCAATAAATCAACAAGAAAGGTGTGCAGTGGGTAGGTATACATTACACATGTCGTAGGGGATGTGTTTGTGTCCAGGAAACTGGACACGAACATGTCCAAACAAAAATTAACATATCAGCGACACTGTTCAGGAAAAATCCTCGTGCTGTGGTGCAGAGTGAGCTAGGACACGACACGTTGCACGACACAAGTCGTGGTCATGCCCACGTGTCCATCTAGACTAGGGGGACGTCTCCAAGTGCCTGCACGAACCCCAGGATGTGTCGTGTCCTAGTTTCGAAGCCGTATCAGTGGCTCAAAATTGCGTGTGTGCATGTCAGAGCATTTAGGTACGAGCGCGAGAACTTCCTCGACTCGCAACCAACTGCCACGAAACTTGGTGAGGGTCGAGTCAGACATGGGACCCATCACCTCACCAAATTCCACGTGTCCTGGTGGAGTGTCGTGTCCTGTGTCATCCCCGAAATACAGGGGACGCGTACATTATGCACGAGCAGGCACGAGACAGTACAGCCTCGATATCTTCGCGCACAGTCGACGAGGACTCATGAAATTTTGTGTGGGTGGTGTCAGTGATTGCACACACGTGTCCACCAAAAATTATGCCATGAAAATCCGTGTCGTGTCCTATAGGACACTCGGGCAGCAGGGGAATGCACGAGGCCTGTGATGTGTCCCGTACGTGCGGTGCGTGTCCGATTTGGACACGAAAAACTCCTAAATTCGTGCTCAGACATATAAATATATAATCTACATATTAAGAGATATCCAAATATATAATTTGTTTTGAAAAATAATAACATTCAATCTATTGAGGCATTTCGTCGAACACCTAACTTACACTACGACACGTGTCCGATACGGACACCAAACGAACACAAAATTTACCCAAATTTCATGGACACCTAGGGGACTCCTAGATCTAGACCTACATGCAAAGAAAACTGAAACTTAAATCAATTTAAAGGGTTTTACCTATAGGTACAAATTGCATGGAAAAGCTCCAATGGGGGGTGTTCCGCTTGATGGCCAAATGCTCCAATTGAGCCCAAAACTGAGATTAACCTCCAGAAATATTAAATATACAAAAATTAGAACCTAATGCAAAAGACTAGGATGAAAAAGGAGATCAAATGAATAAATGAGAATTTTTGGAAGGGGAAAACTTACCTTTCTTTTCTCCAAGTGTAGGAATGAAAATGAAAGAGGCAAGAACTCAAGGAGGAGATTATTTATAGGGAGGGGAGCCCTAGTGGCTGTTCATAGGTTCAATAATTGGGGTTAGGGTTCATTAAATGGCCCATAGGCTTAAGTCATGATCAATTTAAATCATTAAGTCATAAGCCATTTCATGAAACCATAAGCCATGATTAAAATCTACTAAACCAAATCCCCTAATTCTAAAACTATTCTCTAATGACTAAAATAAGTTAACTCAAGTTAGACTAGGGTCACTATGGCTAGGGTTAGCTTCTAGGCTAGTCCACTAGGTCTCAACAAGTCAAAGTCAAACTAGAATGCACCAATTCAACAAATCACCAAATAATTCAAATAAGTCAAAATGACCAAATTATCCCTAGGCTAAAAATAATAATTAAGTCATCATAATGACATGGTTAGACTCTAGGTCATGCAGTCTCTCAGGTTTCACTAGCAGCACATCAAAATCACAAGTCATGACTTAAACCAATTCTTAAATAGTTTAAACAATATTAAAATTACTAAAAATCATAATATGAATCAAATATCAATAATTAATAATTATAATTACAAAATTTCAAAATTACCCTCATCTGGAAAACTGGATATTACAAGAACTGCTCCGGGAGCCAGGTTACAACTCTTAAACCAAACAAGGGCCGGGGTTGTAACCCTTCGCCTAAACAGAACTGGTCCCCTGATCTTTATTGTTAAGGCCTGTGTAAATAATTCCGTCATGTAACAATCTTGTACAAGATCGGGGCAAGACTAAGCTGGGCTAAATTCCATCTAATCAATCACGGCCAAGCAATAAGTACGGCTTGATACTTTAACTAACTAGGGTTATCACAGGCCTAGTTACTAGCAAGATGCAATGAGATTATTCCAACAGCCACCAGCCCTGCAGACCATCCAGGTTATCCAGATCGAATGTCCGTTTATGAAGGGTGTACCACATGACTGTGTGCTGGAAATGTGCCCTACTCGTCGGTAGGCTACAAGTCCGCTAGTGCGCCCAGATAACGGGATTGCTTGTAGCTGGAAAATCTCTTCATGACTACTGAATTATTCTAGTTATTAGCCGTAGTTGATTTCAGTAGGTACCCTGACCGTGGTATTCAGGGTTCCCTGTCCTAGATATGATGCAAGACAGTACTGGTTTATTTGTACAAACACAATCGTCCACGGTGTCTAGGTCAATCATTCTTGCCAGGTCATGTCTTGTCATGTTAGCCGTCGCAACAGCAATTCGAGATAATCATGTCAGGTATACTTGTCATACCATGCCATGTTCAATTATCATTTTCAAATATATTAAACAAATTCGTGATTATCAAGTTCATGACAAAAGACGTAAGGATATAAAATGGGCGTAAAAATACAAAAAGGGGTAAAGGTGTATGCCATAGGAACTCAAGTCTCTACGCGCGTACTACTACGCTAGACCAAAGGGCCTTCAAGCGAAAAGTGGCTTACGCTAGCAAGAGCAAGGTAAGATAGCTCTACGCGAGCAAGGGCACATACGGGTGGGGTTTTACGCTAGCCGGGCTTCACGCTCGTAAGATTTTACGCACGCCAACTCTCGAGCAAAACTCTACGCGGGTGAGTTCTACGCGAGGAAACACTCGGGCAACTCTACGGTTGCGAGAGTCTGCTCGAGCCAGGTTTTTACGCGAGCACGATTTTACGTGAGCGAGAAGGCCCCGAACGTAAAATTCGTGTGAACTCAGCGTAAAACAGAGTACGCTGGCACGCAATGCGTGGACGTAAAAATGAATACTACGTGGGCACGTGAAAACGTGTGCGTAAAAGGCTGATATAACACGCTGATACGTAAAATGTGGGCGTAAGGGCTAAACACTACGCTAACACGTTAGAACGTGTGCGTAAAACTTTATCTTCTCCCCATGGCCAAAGCAAGCAGGCATAAAAATCTCAAGAGCTCAGAAAACCCTCATCTCGGCCAAGACCCAATGAAACCCAACCATTCAAGAGCCAAACTTGTGTGAAATCAAAATCCCTACTACATGGAACTCTCCATTTCGGAAACAACCAATTTTCGGAAGATCAAACCATGAAGATCAAAAATATTAAAACTTAGATCTATACGAAATGGGCCATGGAATTCGAAATTGCTAAATACTAAAGTGACTTAGAATATTGTGAGGAAGAGAATGGAATAATAAAAATCGGGTTCCTCCATGAAGCAAGATGCACTTGCCTACGGTAGGGGTTCGGTGAGAAAGAAGAAGAGGAAGAGCTGAAATGAGAAAATTGAATGAAGAGAGAGAAAGGTGGTTGGGGTTAATAAATGGAGTTGGTGGTGGTAGGTAGGGGTCCTCCACTTGGTTCATGATGAACCAAATAAGCAAACCCAAGCCTAGCCGAACCAATCCTACGGTGAACCAAGCAATGAAAATGCTAAATAAACCAAGCAGGGAGACATGCAATACGAGTCAAAATACGTACACGTATACCAAGATACGTAATACGAACCACAGGCATTACAACTCTACCCACCTTAAAAGAATTCCGTCCTCAAAATTTAATCAAGAGGCTAGAGATGCAAGGACAAGCTATATTAATCATAGGCAAGCTATACTAGTCAAGCAATCAGGCAATCAATCAAGTAAGCAAGGAATCGAAGCCATGAGGCATAAGGAAGATATTATACCTTACGAGTCAAATAGGTCGGGATATCGCGATCGGATATCATCCTCACGCTCCCGCGTTGACTAACCCAAAGAGTGATGACCCCAAGCAACACAAACTAACTTGATAGTCTTGTTCTTGAGTATATTCTCTCTTAGGTCCAATATGGATACGGGCCTCTCCTCATTCGAAAGGTTGGTACCAACAACCAATTCCGAATGATCAAGGATATGACTCGGATCCGGGATATACCATCGTAGTTGGGATACATGGAACACGTCATGCACCTCGCTTAGCGACGGCGGAAGAGCGAGACGATAGGACACATCTCCTACTCGCTCCAGGATTTCGAACAACCCTATATACCTAGGACTAAGCTTTCCCCGTACGCCGAAACGAATGACGCCACGGTTAGGGGAGATCCTCAGAAATACGTGGTCGTCGACAAAATCTTAAGGGGACGCCGATGAGAATCGGCCCAATAACACTGGCGATCTTAGGCAACGCGAAGATGATACCGGACTCTCCTGATCACTTCGATTGTCTGGGTAATAAGTTCCGGACCGAGCATCTGCCTTTCTCCAATATCGTTCCATGCTAGCGGGGATCTGCACTTTCTGCCATACAGTGCCTCGAACGGAGCCATCTGGATACTGGCTTAGAAACTATTATTGTACGAAAACTCCACCAGGTGCAGGTGATCTTCCTACGAACCACCAAAATCGAGTGTACATGACCGTAATATATCTTCAAGGGTCTGGATCGTGCGCTCCGACTGGCCATCTGTCTGCGGGTGATAAGCTGAACTGAACTGGAGACGATTCCCCAAACTCTTCTGGAGACTCTGCCAAAAGTACAAAGTGAATCTGGAATCTCGATCCGAGGTGATGCTGACTGGTACTCCATGCATCCTGACTATCAACCTGAGGTACACCTCTGCTAGCTGAGCCGTCGACTGACCTACTCTGAACGGAAGAAAGTGAGCCACCTTCATGAGCCGGTCAACTATAACCCAGATAGTATCTCTACCAGCTGGAGATCTAGGTAATCCAGTCACGAAATCCATGGTTATATGCTTCCATTTCCATTCTGGAATCGGCAAGGGCTGAAAAAGTCCAACTGACCTCTGATGTTCAGTCTTGACTTATTGGCAAACCAAACATCGAGAGACAAATCGAGTTATCTTCCTCTTCATGCCATTCCACCAAAAGTGCTGAAAGATATCTCGGTACATCTTCGTGCCACTGGGATGAATCGAATACTGAGAACTGTGAGCTTCGGTCATGACTTCCTGTCTGATATCTCCAATGGGTACGCAAAGACGCTTACCATGTCGAAGTGTATCATCTTCATGAATGCATAATTCTGGTCTTCGTCCTGCTACACATTCTGTCATAAGTCGCTGAAGCTTAGAATCTAATGACTGAGCTATCTTGATTCTCTCAACTATACTGGACTGAACTTGTATGCTGGCCATCAATACCACATTGGTAGAAAGGACAACTTCTATACCCATCTTCTGAAGATCTACTAACAATTCTGGTTGCGCCGTCAGAAAATAGACTCCGGCTCTCTTGCTCAATGCATCTGCAACAACATTGGCTTTTCCAGGATGATACTGCAGGTTGACATCATAATCCACAAGTAGCTCTAGCCATCTTCTCTGACGCATGTTAAGATCCTTCTGAGTGAACACATACTTCAGGCTCTTGTGATCGGTGAAAATCTTCACCCTATCTCCATACAAGTAGTATCTCCAAAGCTTGAGTGCAAATACTGTTTGCAAAAACAAAAGTGTAGAACTTTATTGATACAAACTTTGTAAAAGATTATAATTTAAATTCTGGGAAAGTACAACTGTAGGAATCCAATCTAGAAGATGATTGCTTTATCCCTTGGACGATGTGAACTTTGAAGACGATAGCCTCTAAAGTTGAAGACAACTTTGGAATTGAAGGCAAAAAGCCTCAAAAATTGAAGGCAAAAGCCTCAAAAATTAAAGGCAAAAGCCTTGGAAGAATGCAGCAGCACTTGGGCAAGAACTCATGAACTCTCTGAACTTTAAAATCTGGTCTCTCTATGATCTGATCTCTGATCTCTGATCTCCCTCTGATCTCTTTCTGATCCCTTTAAATGAAGACTTGAAACTCTATTTATAGAGTTCTGAAAAATAACTAACTTTTAGTTATTCTGGACTGTGCATGATAGATTGTACAGCAATTGGATTGTGCAACAGTGGACTGCACAGGCAGTTGCTGGATCATGGGCCAACTGTCTTGGACACATGACATCTTTTGATTAAAATATGCATGATCGTATATAGACGGTTGCCACGTAATGAACAAAGAATGGCATGAATGCCACGTGTATTTTATCATTTATGTTGATAGAATGTGCAACCTGAATTGCGCTGGCTTTGGCTTGCACGGACTTGGACTACGCAGGAATGGATTGCGCCAATATAGATTGCGCCAACATGGATTGCGCTGCCAGCTGTCCTCGAGCGCCGTGCTGTACGATTAAACGAACGGTCGCCTCGTTCTCCGTGTTGTCAGCTGTCAGAAGATTTGATTTGTGTCAGGTAATGCTGATGATTTGCCACGTCAGCCTGCGCGCTTGGTAGTGTACGTAATCTAGTATGCACAATCTGTATGCTGCACAATCTGATGTCTGCACAGTTTATCTGAAAGATTCATTTCATGACTTTGTTGATGTGTGCAACTTAATTTTTTAGGACCTACAAGACCCCCTTCAAAGTTTTCGAAAGTTGAACTTATTCAAAATTTCAAAATACTTTGAATTTTGAATTTGCAATCCATTTGCGCATGAAATGAGCTGTCTGCGCAACCCAAGGGATTAACCCCATTTTTAGGCACAATCTGAGGCGGCCGTTTCATTTTCAAAAACTATAAATAGTTTTCTACTTCTCATTTCATTCTTTACTTTGCCTTCTTCGTGCACTTTCGAGAGAGAAATTCTGAGCTCCTTCTTCCTTTCTTCTCCGACGATTTTGATGGCTCCCAAGCGTTCCTCCGCCGCTGCCAAGAGCAAAGCCCCCACCGAATCTTCGGCTAGGGTTGCGTGACGTGCTTCTCTTCACGAAACTGCTCATCCAACACTGCGAGGTAGATGACTTAATCAAAACTCTTTTTAGGGTTTTGATCTCACTTATTCTTTCAGAATCCATCTCTTTTTAGAGATGTGATTATACTGCGCCACCCTTTTTAGGGTTCTGGTTGCACAAATCAGTTCGTTATTCATTTTTATGAAGGACGACATTATGCGCAATCGGTTGAACTGTGCTGACAAAAGTCAGCACAATTTGCTGATTTGCGCGAGACTATCAGCGCAAACTGATGACTGTTTGTTTGCGCAGTCTGATTGTTGCGCAATCTGATATCGCGTAATTTGATGTTGTGCAATCTAATGTTTGCACAAACTGAATCTTTGACTTGACTTATACTGAATTTTTGTTTTCTCTGTCTGATGCAGTTAATAACAGAGAAGATCCCGGATATGAAGACTTTGTAGGAACTCCTTCAGAGTCAGAATACAAAGAGGACCTTTTCCACGTGCACTATCCTCAATATGATCTACCAACTTCCCGTCAGGCTATTTTGATATCCCAAGATAATGAAACACTGCAATGTTTGATGAATGGACAACCTCTGGAGTCAGCAGACGTTGTCATTCACAAGAAGCCATTATTTCTGTTCGGCGATGCTTTTGAGAAAAGCTCTCAACCGAGACCAAGGATGGAAGAAAGGATTGTCCATCAGACGGATAGGTTATTCTCGATACCAGATGTTTCCCGCTGCCTCCCCTTATCCCGGTATGCTCATGCGAGCTTTCCGAGGAAGATGGAATGGAACTTTACACCTTTCCAAGATGCCCGTCCAGGAAGGATTTTTGTGAAGAAGGGGCCGAACAAGAAGGACATGTTTTACAGTTCCTCAGAACGGTACAGTGTCTTGTTAAGAGGTTTGAAATCTGGTTGTATTCCGCCGGAGAATTCTTCCTTGTTAATGCCTGTCAGAACTCCAATATTTGCAAATGAGTTTGTGAAGGTCGAAGGAAGGTATCCTGAGCAGGACATCAGATTAACTGATTGGTGAATCCAGATTTTAAGAGATGGAACTGCATAGCAAACTGGATTCTAACCAAGTTTGAAAACAAACTTCAGCAAATCAATTTGTACCAAGCAGTGCATGCCACTGTTTATGGTTTTGCCTCCAACCCGCATCTGTTCTTGGCTCTAGCAGAAAGGTACAATTACAGAACAGGAACTTTCATGACTCCTGGCGGAGAAATCGGTTTTGCACTTCATGAGATGCAGTACATCTCTTACTTGCCAATGGGAGATGCCCCATATGAAGAATTTGTCCCAACAAATGATGAGTTGGACAAACTTTGAAAAGAGAACGCGAAAATGGTAGTAGTCTTCGAAGAACTGCTATGTAATTATAAAATCTGTTCTATGTTCTACAAAAGTGCTACATCAAATACCTGCTATTCTTCAAAATGGTTGCCTTATCTGTTCCTTAACCACATTAAAGAACCGAAGACCAAGGAACATGATAGATGCTATCCTGAATTCTTTAGACCATTGAGCAGCAGTGACGTGGTGAAACTGATGGAGGAAAGCGGAGATTTAGATGAAGAGATGAAGGATGATCATCAGTGTCCTCCTTTGAAGAAAGGAGATACTCTCAAGAGTTATTTGAGAGTAGGATATAGATTTATATCAAAAGAAGCCCAATTAGCAGGGTTTCTGACATATTAGCTCCGTAGGTTTGTAGTCTCGGGATCGAGTGCTGTAGACCGCTTCCATCGCGGTGTTCTTTTTGCCGCCGTTAGATTAGTCTTCGGCTACAAGATGGATCTTTTGTCAGTGATGACTTGTAGGTTGAATGCCGGTCTTCGTTTGTACGTCGATCTGATGTTGAAAGCTAAGGGTGAAAAAGAATTTCCTCGGTTGGAATTGCCATATACATATCTATTTGGGTGGTTGGTTCTTCACCATCCTACTTTAATGGACCCCGGCATGGGACCGGTCGACGGCAGCTTTTTGCGGAGATACTCTCATGGTAAGTGAAAATACACTGCTCTGAGAGATTGTAGATATGCTCTGAACCTGAGCAAAGGATGGAACTTTTGTTGCACTCCTCCTCCTGCTGGATATGAACAAATACCGACAAATATGATTGACTCGAAGATGCAACCTTTGAGCCGTGCAGCTTTTGAGTGGTTGAAGACAATTCGACCGTCCCATTTGGTGTATCGGTTTGAAGATGAATGTTATTTAGAGCCATATCTCCCCAGTCGATTTGCTCGACAGTTCGGGTACGACCAATTCCATGTGGGAAATGCTATCACGTGCCTTCAAGGAAAGGGTTTCTTGATAGATGGGGCCCGAGCTTGGGCTTATTATAATGCTTGAGATACGAAAGTAACATTCTCGATGCCAATTAATAGCAATTATAGCCCTCGGATGCTATTTACATACTCAGTATTCTATACATCTTCGAACACCTTTGCTGAGAATTTCAATCTCGCGGATAGCTTCGCATTTTCAACAAGATTGAAGAGGGGAGGAATCGCCATGTCACTCCCAGGAAATGATGAGGTGCATGAACCAGTAGATGCACCCCTGGAAGCTTTAAGGGATGCTATGTTCCCTGAAGAGGTTAACGCACCACTGCGTATTTCTCTGAAGGTGGTTAAATCTCCAGCCAAGAAGAGGAGAAGAGAGGAGCCTCCCACTCCGGCAGCAAAGAAGAAACTGATCTTAGATCATTCTTCTGAAAAGATTACCACTAGATCTCAATCTCGGCAGCTGGCCGAGACAATTCAGCAAGAAGAGGCTACCACACCGACCTCTGTCCAAAGACAAGTCGAGACTGTAAATATAGAGAGCCCTGAGAGGCCTCTAAAAAGAAAGAAGCTGGCCCAAAGAAGAAATCGAATGGCCTCTCCTTCTAGACGAGCCCCGTCTTCAATAGTAGTGGATGCTGCGGCAGGATTCACTATGCCATCTCCCACTCATATTTCAGAGCCTAGGAATAAAACTCCTAGTCCAGAACATAGGGAAGAGATCGAGCAGAAGAAAAATCCTGATCCGAGAACTGAGGCCGAAGAACCCAGAGGAAGTATCATGGAGAAAGAGCAAGATGTTGTACGATCTCTTTCACCTGTTGCAGAGACGACTCAACTTCCTCCTACTCCTAGGACCCTCTGCGAAGAGAAAGATCGTGAAGTGATTGCGGCTCTAGAAGATTGCAACTACATCCCGCTGGAAGACTCTTTTGACCAAGCTGCAACTGCCAGCGGGAATGCACCAGAAGAATGTAAAGATGAGGAGAGCTCTTCGTCCGAGAATATTGATGAATATATGCAAGATCTTGAAAGGGATGATAAAGTGCATATATCTTCTAATGCTGTCGATGATACCTTAAATCCTGAAGAGGATGTTGAGGTAGAAGTTCCAGAAAACGTCACTGATACCTTAAATCCTGAAGAGGATGTTGAGGTAGAAGTATCTCCAGAAAAAGCAGCAGATGAAGAAGCTCCAAAAGAAACTCCCGCCACTGGTCCTCAAGGTATAAAATGAAATTAGCAATCTCCTCTTAAATAGATTGATAGCTAACGTCTTTATTTGTATTTCCTGCAGATCTTGAGACTCCTCTAGTACCTCCGACGTGCACGGACATAGTGCCTATAACGACGGTGATTGTTAGTAGCAGTCATCATTTATCCTGTGGTTCTGAAGCGGGCAGTAGCCAAGCTGTTATGGCTGAAGCTACTTCTACTCGGCTAGAGGCTATTCCAGCAGATGATAGGCTCATTGCTGGATTCAACCATGGTAAGACAGTTTACATCTTTAATCTTCTTGGACAATAGCAAACAATAGGCAAAATGATAATTTTTACTTTTGCAGAGGAACAACCAGGAGGGGCAACTAGCTCCACTTTGGCTCCTTTATTCAAAGAGCCCGCTGTCCAGATGCAAGAGATTGAACATCCTGCGGCCTCGTCATCAACAGGAGTAGCTGTAACTCCTGGTGCTATAGCAATTAATAATCTTGTGATCCAATCTTTTACCAGATACTTTTTTGAGTCTTTGGGACCTCTAGTAAATAGAATGATGGAAAAAGAGGGTACTGATTTTTTTATGGTTAGGGGTCCAACCTCTCTCTTAGTAAGGGCTATCCGAGAACAAGGTGACGAGGCTCAGGCCACTTTCCTGGATCATATTTTGAATGAGCTAGAAATTTCCATCAAAAACTATAAAGAGCTCAACCAAGGAGACGTGGAGTCTCTAGTGCAGGCAGAATTCGAATAACTAGCTCAGGCAGCTGACATTGAAAGGGTGAATCTCCAGAACCTTTTGTAGGCTTTCTCTGCAAAATCTGCTGAGTATCAGTCCAAGCTAGAATCAGTGACCTTGATGGCTAAGAGAAAAGAGCAAAGAGCTGCTGAGCTGAGGGCAGAGATTGCTCGTCTCCAGGAGGAATTAGAAAATAAAATTACTGATCATCAACTTCCAACCCAACAATTCAATGCTCTGATTCAAGAAAGGGATGAGTACGTGGCAGCTCATAATGCTGAGATTACTCGCCGAATGGTGGCCATGCCTGCTTTCAATGAAGAAACCGGGATGGAAGAAGCCAGAAGGATAGTGATGTCATCTCGTGAAGAGCGACTACAGACTCTGAAATAACAAATTGCTAGTCTGATAACACCTCCACCTCATTAGAAAGAACTTTTTGTATCTTTGGTAGCACATGTGTATTTTTTTGTAATATCTCATATTTTGATTAATAAAAGATATTTTTGTTATGGCTCTATTATTTATTGCATATCTTGTTCAGATATAAATAATAGATATAGAAAATATATTCAGAGGTACAGGACATGATATGTTTCTGAATTTTGTAGGAAAATAATTATATTCATTATATCTGCTCAGAGGTAATATGGACGTGGCAGAATATATCGAATATTATTATTTCAATAGATAACTTAATCAAGGATGATAAGTTACTGATGTGAATGATTAAATGAACGAAAATGAATCGTCAAAAAGGTGTGAACGAAATAAATCGTCATAAGGAACGGGTAAACCGTCGAATGGTGGAATGAACGGACAAACCGTTAGATGGAAATAAATGAACAGATAAACCGTCGAATGATGATTAATGAACGGGTGAACCGTCAGGTAGATGTAAATGAACAGGCGAACCGTCGGATAAATGTGAACGGATGAACCGTCGGGTGATAATAAATGAACGGGTGAACCGTCAGATGAATGTGAATGAACGGATGAACCGTCGGATGAATGTGTCGCTTCATTATTTGGAGAATCTCTGCCTATAAATAGAACAAAAATTTAGTAGAAAGGAGCACTTCCACTTTTCTAACATAAAAATGTCGTCTGGAGATGCACCCAAGAAGACTGAACTCGCCCCGAAGGTTGAAGAAGGCGTTGAAGAATGTCCGGCCGAACTGGTTCAGCCAAAACAGGCAGAAGCAGGTGAAGGTTCGTCTACACCAAAACCACCGTAAGATATTCTGGACTTCCTGCTTGAACCAGGAAAGACTAAAGAAGAAGAGGCCATGAGGCTGGCTGCTTACAAGTTCCTCGTGGGCTCCAGCAAAGAGGTTCTCGGCTCTTTTGCTGACCGTGTCTTCGAGAAGGACGATAGTGGTCCGCGTTCCAATGTTAAGAAGGATGATAGTGATTTCCCTTAATATCATGTACTATCATTCATGATGAAATAAAATTTATTTATGAACTTGGACTTATCTGATGATTTACAAGCATTTACATTTATACATAGTACTTTTTAAGAAATTTGCCAATGATAGGCATTATTGCAATTCAACCGTCGAGCTCTGAGAGTTGATAGGCTCCATTTGAGAAGACTTTGCTTACAACATAGGGACCTTCCCACTTTGCATCGAATTTGCCTTTGCTCATGTGAGTCATAGTCATAGGACGTCTGACCGTTAGAACAAGTTCTCCTTGTTGAAAGGCTCTAACTTTAACTTTGCGGTTGAAAGTCTTCGAGATGCGGGCTTGGTATAACTCAATATGTTGCTGAGCCATTAACTGCTTCTCGTCGAGTGCTTCTAATTCTTGAAGTCGAAGAAGATCATTGTTCTCTGTAGTGAGCTCATTAGTAATGACAATCCTTAAAGAAGGGATTTGAAGTTCCAGAGGAAGAATTGCTTCACAGCCATATACCAAAGAAAAAGGTGTAAAGCCTGTAGGGTTGCGGACCATAGTTCGGTAGGCCCATAGACATTCGCCAAGCTTTTCACTCCAATTCCGTTTGTTAGTGGATACAAAATTTTTGAGGAGCTTGATAATGGTTTTATTGAAAGCTTCAGCTAATCCATTAGCAGCAGGATTGTAGGCTGTCGAAGCGACATTGTCAATTCAGTGATCATCACAGAATCTTGTAAATTTCTGGCTGATGAATTGCGGTCCGTTGTCATAGATGATTCGTCGAGGGACACCAAATCGATAAATGACATGGTGTTTGACGAAGTTAATGACACTGCTAGTTTTGACTTCAGCTAAAGGTATAGCTTCAGCCCACTTAGAGAAGTAGTCAGTTATTGCTAGAATGAACCGATGTCCTCTAGAAGAAGGAGGATTAATAGGACCTATGATGTCCATACCCCAAGCTTCGAAAGGCCAGAAAGCGGCTGTCGGATGTAGAAATTCTGAAGGTTGATGAATGAAATCTGTATGGATTTAACAAGCTCGACACTTTTTTGCATATTCAATGGCATCTGATACCATAGAGGGCCAATAATAACCCATGCGTCGGATGCGATCTTATAGTTTAGGACCGGGCTGATGTGCTCCGCAGACACCGTCGTGAGCTTCACGCAACACCTGTTTTGCTTTATTACCAGCTAGACAGCGCAAAAGTAGGCCGTCATAAGTCCGTCGATAGAGAGTCTTAGTGGTTTGGTTGTAGTAGAATCGTAAAGATCGTCGTCGAATACTTGTAGCCTCCTTAGGATCTCCGGGGAGTATGTCGTGAACCACGAAGTCGATGAAAGGAGTTCTCCAATCTTCATTGATAACATTAACTTCAGCAAGATTACTGAACTCGATGTTACGATTGTTTTCGACACAAAATAATTCTCGATTAGAGATAACCACCACTTGTTGTCTTCTGATGGGAATGGCTAAGACTGCCGCAAGATTGGCCAAAGCATCTACCTCGGTATTGCATGCTCGGCATACATATTCAATAAAGAAAGCTTTGAATGATGTAGCCATGTTGATTGCTGCTTCAAAGTAAGGTACCAGATCTTGATGGCGGACTTCATAAGTTCCTATAACCTGGTTGACAACCAGCTTAGAGTCACCGTAAACTTCGAGATATTCGATATTCAATTGCTTGGCTAATTGAAGACCAATGAGTAGAGCATTATACTCTGCTACATTATTGGAACAGGATTCATCTAGAGAGTAAGCTCTTTGGATAGTTGATCCGTCTGGAGAAACGAGAACAACTCCAACTCCTGCTATAATAGCACCATTAGGTCCAATTCTGGATGCTCCATCAAAGAATAGACGCCAGGTTGGAAATTCATCAGAGATCATGTTGACTTCCAATGTCTCGTCTGGAATTTCATCGTAAAGTTTGGACGTCTCTGGAACAGGATGAGCTGCTAAGAAATCCGCCAGTGCTTGAGTGTGCTAGGCTTCTTCATCAGTACCCGAAGAGGATTGACTCGGGATATGACATAAATAGTTTGACCGATGATATAATGCCTTGTCTTTTGAACGGCGAACATAAGGGCTAGACATTCTTTTTCAACCGGACTATAACGGTGTTCAGCACCAATCATAGTACGACTGAGATAGTAGATGGCTTGCTCATGACCTTCTTTATTCTTTTGGACGAGTAAAGCACCCAATGAATGGTCCATAGCACAGACGTACATTAAGAATGGAATGCCCGAGATTGGTGGCACCAAGACTGGTGGGTTAATGAGATATCGTTTGATGTCGTCGAATGCTTATTGATATTCTTCAGTCTAAATAAAAGATACACCCTTCTTCATTAGTTGAGTGAATGGTCTGCAGCGTCCAGACAAGTTCAAAATGAATCTTCTGATATACGCAAGTCGACCTTAGAATTCTCGTAGCTCTTTTAGGTTGCGTGGAGGACGCATCTCTTGAATGGCTTTGATCTTCTCGGGATCCACGTGTATACCCTTAGAGGTAATAACGAAGCCGAGAAACTTACCACTAGAGACACCCAAGAATGACTTGGTGGGATTCATCTTGAGTTGATGTTGGCGCATGAGATTGAAGATTGTTCTCAAATCTTGGATATGATCTTCTTTCAGACGACTTTTAACAGCGATATCATCAACATAACATTCGACTATTTTACGAAGATATTCTCTGAAAATGGTACTCATAGCCCGTTGGTAAGTTGCACCAGCGTTCTTGAGACCAAATAGCATCACTGTGTAGCAATAGACTCCCCGAGGAGTGCAGAAAGATATGTATTTTTCATCTTCGGGATTCATCTTGATCTGATTGTATCCAGAGAATCCATCCATAAAAGATATTTGCTCGAACCCATAGGTATTGTCAATCATGACGTCCGTAATAGGGAGAGGAAATTCATCTTTTGGACATGCTTCATTAAGATCCCGAAAATTAATACAGACTCGAACCTTGCCGATTTTCTTCAGGACTGGAACAACGTTGGCTACCCAATCAGGATGTTGTTCTTCTCGAATAAAGCCACAAGCGATAAGCTTCTTGACTTCATCATCAATTATGTCCATTATTTCAGGCTTGAATCGCCGTTGATATTGTTTGACTAGCTTAGCATTAGGCAAAATGTTCAGTTTATGAGTAGCAATTTTGGGATCTAAACCTGGCATGTCTTCGTAACTCCAAGCAAAGACGTCAAGGTATTCTTTAATGAGAAGAATCAACTCTTGTTTATCTACTTCTGAAAGATTCTTGCTAATAAAGATTGGACGAGGTGACCCGCTTTCACCTACATCAACTTGAACTAGTTGATCTTCAGTATGAGGTTCTCTTTGTTCAAATCGGAGTACCCACTGATTATCCATCTGTTGAGCCCAAGGATCTATTTTAGGACTTTCTTCAACGTCCTCATCATAGCCTTTCGAAAGTTCAGCGGAGACCATATTAGAAGATACGATCACACGATGGACTTCACCAATGCTGGTGTCAGAATCCCATGACCTGGAATCAGAAGAGTTAGAACGTTCTTCGCTATCAGAGTCGAAAACTGCTGGGGATAACATCGGAGGAGAAGCATATCCGAGACCTCTTTTGGTCTTTCTATAGTACATATCAGATTTTCCTTTTGGAACAGCTGTACGAATGGGAGTTCGTCTACCCTTACCGTAGTTGAGGCCACTTTTAAAGTCATAATCCATCTTACGGATGATGTCTTTTGATTGTTGACTATAACGACGGAGTTGTAGATGTCCTGTATCGTTAAGCTTGCTATCATCCGTATAGCTGAATTGTTGTTCTGGTCCTTTACTAAAAAGTATTGGATTTTCGCCTTTCTTTCGAGCAGGGACAATACGGTAAGAGTCATCCGGATCTTCAAATGAGACTTCTGTTTGAAGAGATTGTACAACTCCCATTGTAAATGATTTGAAGCTATCTAACATATCCAAATAGCATTTAGTATGATAAATAACATAAGTATACTGGAAAGTAGATACTTTTTTTATTAATTTGTACATCTATATTTATAGCAAGACCTTTAGCTTTAGCAGGCTTGGTCAAATTAATTACAAGAGGGGGAGAAGAAGAACGTGGAAGAGACTTGTTATGACGGAGGTCTATGACAAGCGGCTCAGAGGAGGTGAGCTCCCTTTTTTCCTTATTATGAGTTAAATCAACAACAAGAGGCTCAGAAGAAGTGAGCTGCTTTTTGTTCTTGTTACGACGTAAGTCGATAACAAGTGGCTCAGAAGAGGTGAGCTCCCTTTTATCTTGATCGCCATCAACCGGTTTCTTCTGAATTGGCAAGTGAATAGCCAATGGTTTAGAAGACTGAGGATGAGAAACGTGCCCTTTGACAGGTATGATGAGAGTGTCATTAGGTACTGCTTCTTGGTCTTCTTCAGTATCCATGGCCAATACCACTTTCATAAATTCTTCCTTATACATACGAGCGTCATTATAATATGCTTCGACACCCTTGAAAGGATAAAGGTCTGCAACTTCCTTATAAACTTGTCCTTTGTCATCAACATATTTAAAGCATTGATGAAGAGTTGATGGAACAATGTTATGTTCATGGAGGAAAGTTCTTCCCAGAAGAGCGTTGTAAGAACAACCATGATTGTCGATGATATAAAAGGTCACCTTTGTACGAAGATTGCCTATTTGGAGTTTTAAGCGGATCTTGCCCAAAGGTTCACTCCTTCCTTGGTTGAATCCCAAGATAGTGGTGATTGTGCTTGAAAGACTATGCACTGGTATCTTCAATGCGTTTAGCATCGTCTTTGGCATGATACTGAGAGCAGACCCTGGATCTATCAGGATACGATCGACTTTCATCGAATCGACATACCCTGTATAGTAGAGAGGACGATCATGTCTATTATCCTCCAGTAGCATATCATCCTGAGTGAAAGTGATGTTTGGAATCAACTCCAGGACACTATGACAATGACAGCAAGAGACTGGTTCTGATTTCGGCATTTTGAGCAGAGTTAAGCAAGTTTCAGCCTGCATCAAAGCTTCACTTAAAGTTTCTCGAGTCTCTTTAGAAAGGCGTAAGAGCTCAAAGATTGATAGCCTAGCCGGTATATTGGCTAATTGAGCCAATATATCAAAGTTGTATGGCTTTTCAAGTCCTGTAGGAGATAATTTCTTCAGGGGTTTATCAAAGCGGACTTGTTGCTTGCCTTTGTCAGCAACCACCGGCTTGGGAGGAATAGGTACTACAACTGGTGAGGATGTGGAAGGAATATCTTCAAAGAAAGTAGATTGTACTGGAACAGGTTCAGAAAAAGAGGCAGGATCCTCTTGAGCTTCAGAATGATCTTTCAAATAGGCTTTCCCTGATCTGGTGCCTAGCAGAATTTCTTCGTCAACTATAGGGTCAAAAGATACCATGTTGCAAGTCTTTGTCTTGCCTTTAGAACGACCTTTCTTCTTGGAAGAAGAGGGCACTTCGAATTCCGGAGCAAGATCGGGATGAATCCATATAATTTTGTCGTTGTCAAAAGACAAGGGGACGAGACCTTCATTTGGTGGAAGAGGAAGATTCATAATCTCAAGAGTAGCTTTGGGAATAAGAATGACACCGTGTTGTACCATCTGCGGAGGAAAATCACCAAACTGGACTGAAACCATATTCGCAGTAACAGTCTTCTCATCTTGCTGCAGAGTGACGACACCAGCATTGACAAGCTCTTGAATTTTGCTTTTAAGCACGTAGCATGCTCGAGTAGGGTGTCCAATGAACCTATGGTAGACACAATATTTAGGATGATCTGTCTTACCGACTTCATCAGGTTTTTTTGGGTCTGGAAGCTGAATCTTGTTGCTTTTGAATAAGCAATCAAAAATGCTTGCAGTGTCATTCTCGTCGAAGGAATATTCTACTTTCGGACGAGGTTCTCTCGGTGGAGGTACAGAAGGAGTAGGAGTGGATGTAGGCGGAGCCACATTGACAGCCAAAGATTCTTTATTCTTGTTCAGATTGATGTTCAAAGTCTCTTTTGCTTTGCGGTTGTTCTGGCGGTTGCCACCACCTGATGTCTGGTGCTCATCTCGATCGGGGTTAGACATTTGTACCCCTAATTGCTTGAACTTTTCAGCACTCACTTCTGCAGCTTTGGCATTGACAATAAATGAAGGCTAATCTTGGAAATGGGTAGATCCTGTCCACATACTGATGATAGGCAAAAGATTTGCCTTACAAGTATCAATAGTGACAGCAGCTGGAGTCCCGGAAGGCATCTTCAAGGCTTCACGGCGGAACCGTTCGATGAAACTCTCAGCAATTTCATTGTATTTCTGTTTGATTTTGTTAAGAGCCGACATAGTCATGTCGTTAAATCCTTCATAGAATCGTTCCAGGAAGATTTGCTTGAGACCTGAGAAGAAAGTGATACAACCATCGGGCAAACTTCTGTACTAGTCATATGCTACGCCGGCTAAACAATCGACGAACACTCTGGTAAGAAGAGCGTCATTTGGCTGGAGTTGAACGGTCATTACCTTAAAATGATTGATGAACTGACTAGGAGAAGTACTACCATTAAATAAAGAGATCGTTGGAATCTTGTACTTCGATGGGAACGGGACTTCTTTCCATTCAACTGGATAGGACTGCTTGATCCCCAATCTTTGCAAGTTGTCTTTCTCTTTGAAAGCTTCGAACTGGGTTCGCAAGAGTTTGACAGCTTCATTGGCGTCTTCAAATGATGAAGAAGGAGCAGGTTGAGTTAGAGTGGTAGGAGGAGGAACAGCATTGTAAGCACTAACCCCAGCTCCTGACTGACTAGGTGTAGTTTGAACTTGTACTTGTACATGAGGCATTTGAAGAAAAACTACCCCAGCCCAGTATTGGCAGGTACTGAAGATGCTATGATCTCTGAATTTACAGTAGTAGGTACAGTCGGTGGTGTGGCATGTTGTGCCGCTATGATAGAATGCATACTAGCAACCATTTCAGCTATGGTTTTTAGCTTGTCTTCCAGTGCAGCGATTCGCTGTTCTTGATTTGTAGACCTTGAAGCATCTGGATCTTTATTGACAACATAAGCTGTCACTTCTCTTGGTACAGTGGAAGACACTGTCTGTTCAGATCTTTCGCTGTATGCATCATAGTCGGAGAAAGAATCGTCTTCTGACTGAGAAGTAGGAAAATAACCTGAAGGGTTTTGAAGAAGATTCCTTTGACCGATTGTATCTCGGCTTCGAGAATGGGTATGTCGAAACACTCCTTCAGAAGATTCTTGGAGTAATTCTAAATATTGTTGGCTTGGTTTACGAGGTTTGCCATGCTTAGAGCACCTTCTACCCCCAGTGTCTCGGGAAGTCATGTTAACAGAAGCATACAAGACTTCATCTTCTTCTGACATAGCTTCAGATTTAACAAAAGTCAGACGATCGAAGACAGATCGTTTTATTGTTTGACAACAACATTGGATGATGACTTTTTGGTTGCAATGATGATCAGATGGTTGAACCGGAGGTATTGAAACATTGTCTCATTTTTGTCTGAGATGTTCTCAGAGATCGGAAACAACAGCAGGATGAAAAAACTCTGAGGGATCTGTTCTTTGATAATGTTCGGAACATGATTTCGATTCTTCAAATGTTTAGTCCCTTGAGTGTACAGGGAAGTGCTCACTTCATTGGCATAAGTGTCGAGATTTTTAACCCTGGAGATTTGTTTTTGATGATGTTTGGTCTTCGGCATTGGCTGTTTGCGTTTCACCGAAGTGGGTCTGTTGAGATAAGTCCTTAGATCTGCAAACTCACCCCCAGGGGTTTCTGTTTGAGACACCAGCAGTTTTTCCTGCCTGGAACGGAAAATCTTGAGAGTTGGGAGGTCCTGGAATTCTGCTACCGGGGTAGGCAGAATACCTCTTTGGTCAGTATAAGTTTTCTTGTCATAAAGGAAAGAAGAATCCTTATTTGAAAGAGTTCTAATACTGATTGGTGCCGAGGCACGTTCAGATTGATCTTCTTCGGTAAAAACTGAAAAAGATTGAGAAAAGACCAAAGGGCCTTTTCTTTTGTTTCGTGAAAAAGGGTTAGCTAAAGAGCGTTTTCCTCTATTGTCTTCCAAGTCATGGGACAAGGAAGTTTGAGAAAAGACCAACGAACCTTTTCTTTTATTTTGAAGAGGAAGAGGAATAGCCAAAGGACTACCTCGAGTAGATTGAACAGGAGCAACAGTGTGTTTGGAAAGAGGAGCAGAGCCTTTTCTCTTGTTATGAGAAGAAGAGAGTTTAGCCAAAAGGCTGTCACTCTTAGATTGTGCAGGAGCAGTTTGCGCATGAAAGGATGGCGCACTAGTTTTGGTCACAGAAACTGTGGTTTGCGCATCAGGAGTTCTTACTACAGAGTGCTTAGGGTGGACTCTGGATGCTGGAGCATTAGACTGCGCAGATAGATTGGCAGCCAATTGCGCCAGAGGCATAGGAGTCTTGTACTTGGCTAAGGCAGCATATGACGTCCTCTGTGTACTGGCAATAGCAGATTGCACAGCAGTAGCAGAGACAGATTGTGCAGCAGGCTTGATGACAGAAGCTTTGGACTGTGCAGCAGTCTTGCTAACAGACTGCACAGAAGTCTTACTGGCAGCATCAATAGACTGCGCAGCAGTCTTTAGGACCCACACTGGGCGCACTTTGCTTGTGGCAGAAGTGGTTGCAGTGCGAGGAGTGGTCTTGGAGTTGATCATAGCCTCGTAGGCTGTCTGGTTGATCTTCACAACCAGTGTCTTCTGCGTCTTTCCGATAGATGCTATGTCACATTGAGTTGTCACTTCCTCATCGAAGGAGAAAGTCGTCCCCAGCAGAGTCGCCATTTTATTTGCAAAAACAAAAGTGTAGAACTTTATTGATACAAACTTTGTAAAAGATTACAATTTGAATTCTGGGAAAGTACAACTGTAGGAATCCAATCTAGAAGACGATTGCTTTATCCCTTGGACGATGTGAACTTTGAAGACGATAGCCTCTAAAGTTGAAGACAACTTTGGAATTGAAGGCAAAAAGCCTCAAAAATTGAAGGCAAAAGCCTCGAAAATTGAAGGCAAAAGCCTTGGAAGAATGCAGCAGCACTTGGGCAAGAACTCCTGAACTCTCTGAACTTTAAAATCTGGTCTCTCTATGATCTGATCTCTGATCTTTGATCTTCCTCTGATCTCTCTCTGATTCCTTTAAATGAAGACTTGAAACTCTATTTATAGAGTTCTGAAAAATAACTAACTTTTAGTTATTCTGGACTGCGCATGATGGATTGTGCAGCAATTGGATTACGCAACAGTGGACTGCGCAGGCAGTTGCTGGATCATGGGCCAACTGTCTTGGACACATGGCATCTTTTGATTGAAATGCGCATGATCGTGTATAGATGGTTGCCACGTAATAAACAAAGGATGGCATGAATGCCACGTGTATTTTATCATTTACGTTGATAGAACGTGCAACCTGAATTGTACTGGCTTTGGATTGCGCGGACTTGGACTGCACAGGAATGGATTGCGCCAACATAGATTGCGCCAACATGGATTGTGCTGCCAGCTCTTCTCGAGCGCCGTGCTGCACGATTAAACGAACGGTCGCCTCGTTCTCCGCACTCAGCTGTCAGAAGATTTGATTTATGTCAAGTAATGATGATGATTTGCCACGTCAGCCTGCGCGCTTGGTAGTGTGCGTAATCTAGTATGCGCAATCTGTATGCTGTGCAATCTGATGTCTGCGCAGTTTATCTGAAAGTTTATTTCATGACTTTGTTGATGTGTGTAACTTGATTTTTTAGGACCTACAAATACTACTGCTGCCAGTTCCAAGTTATGGATCGGGTAATTCCTCTCATGGTCATAAAGTTTTCGTGATGCATAAGCTATTACCTTCCCATGCTGCATCAAAACACATCCTAAACCTCTGTCTGAAGCATCACAGTACACTAAAAATCCTTCCGTCCCATCTGGAAGTGTGAGAATGGGTGCCATCATCAAGCCTCGCTTCAACTTCTCAAAAGAATCCTGACATT
This sequence comes from Iris pallida, assembly GCA_029216955.1. Lineage (NCBI taxonomy): Eukaryota > Viridiplantae > Streptophyta > Magnoliopsida > Asparagales > Iridaceae > Iris > Iris pallida. The sequence continues at coordinate 34,121,438 of JANAVB010042618.1, forward strand.
CTGCTGTCCAAGCAAACTGCACATCCTTGCGGGTCAACTGGGTCAATGGCGCTAAAATCCGAGCAAAGTGAAACAAATCGTCGGTAGTAGCCGGGCAATCCAAGAAAGCTACGAACTTCTGCAACTGTGCTAGGTACTGGCCATGATTCTATAGCCACGATCTTCTGGAGATCCACTTCAACTCCTCCCCTGGTGATGATATGACCCAAGTAGAAAATACGATCAAGCCAGAACTCGTATTTACTGAACTTGGCATACAATTGGTGCTCTCGAAGAATCTTGAGGACAACTCTGAGATGCTGCTCATGCTCTGTTTCACTCTTGCCGTAGACCAGGATGTCATCTAGGAACACAATCACGAACTTATCCAAATAAGGCATAAAGATACAATTCATGAGGTCCATGAATATAGCTGGCGTATTGGTTGCTCCAAAGGGCATAACAAGGAACTTCCAATGCCCATATCTAGATCGAAAAGCAGTCTTCGGGATGTCCTGCTCTTTGACTCTGATTTGATGATATCTTGACCGCAAATCAATCTTCGAGAATACTGCCGCTCCCTTGAGTTGATCAAATAAGTCATCTATCCTCGGGAGAGGGTATATGTTCTTGATTATCACTGAGTTCAAGGTACGATAATCAATACATAATCTGGACGTACCATCCTTCTTTTTCACAAGAAGTCGGGGCTCCCTAAGGTGATCCACTTGTACGAATGAATTCCTTGGTTCTAAGTTCTTCAATCATCTTGTACAATATCTTTAATTCTGACGGCGCCATCCTGTAGACTCTTTCCGACACTGGGGCTGTCCCTGGGACCAAGTCGATAGTAAACTCGATCTCTCGCTCTGGCGGCATTCCTGATAGCTCTTCTGAGAAAATATCTAGAAACTCTTCGACTATTCGGGGTAACTGTACTACCGCTACTGCCATCCGCAATACTGGAGGAGAAGGTTCAACTTTGCCTCGGGAGAAGGAAAACTCTGCTCACCTGGAATGCTAAAAACAACCCTGCCAATAAGGCAGTCTATCCTGGCATACTGGTCTCTCAATCAATCCATTCCTAATACCACATCATAGTCGGCCATCGAGAATTCTATCAACCTAGTGGAAAACTCTCTACCGCTAACTACGACCCGACACGAGAAAAACAATCTATCTACTCCCATAAGACCGTTACCAGTAAGTATATTGAGCCTTACTGATAATGACTCGAGTTCCAGTCCTATCCCGGTCGCCAATCGTGCAGACATAAATGAATACGAGGTATCAGAATCAAATAATACTGAAGTTGGAAAGGTATTAACGAGAATAGTACCTGCCACTACCTTACCGGGTGCTATTCCTTCCTCTTCCATGGTCAAGGCTAGCACTTGACCATGCCCTCTGGGTGCGGGTCCCCTCTGCTGAAAATTTCTCTGCCTGCTCTGGATCAGGGCTTGGGCCTGAGCATACTGTTACGGCCTCTGCTGTTGGAATGCCTGGGCCTGCGTCGACAATAGCCTCGGGAATGGGTACTGCTGCTGCTGCTGCTGGACTGGTGCTGGTCCTCTAACTGAAGGACTAGAGAATGCTGATGAAGATGAACTCCCCATGTTCGGACAGTTTCCAACCATGTGGTCCAGGGCACCACAAACCAAGAACAAACCCTGTGCTTTACGACAATCTGATACCACATGCCCTGGTTTCCTGCAGTATGAACATCCCACTGCGGAAGATTGCTTCTGTTTCTGCTGCTGGGGGTACGTCGTAGCTGAATGTTGAACCGACGTCACTGAGGATACCCGTCTCGGAGCTCCAATGGTCAAATCTCTAGCCACTGGGGCTGGTGCTGAAGACTGATTCATCTGACCATGGGATCGCTTCCGACCCCCGGTCCTGTCCATGATCCTCTGGAAGGTATATTCATGCCTTCTAGCTGCTCTCAATACTGCATCAAAAGTTTGATGCTCAAACTGCTCTACGGCCAAGAGAATCTCCAAGTGAAGCCCCTGCTAGAACCGTTGGGCTCTGTCAAACTCGGTCGCCACCAAGGTAGGAGCAAACCAACTAAGACTGGAGAACTCGGCCGCATATCCATCGACCGTCCTGCCCATCTGCTTCAAATTGGTGAACCTCGTCTGTAGATCGTATCGAGCTATATCGTCAAAATACTTGGTCAGGAATCTCTCCCAGAAGACTGTCCAGGCAATGAGTGCCACTAATCCGACGACCTGCGATGCCCACCAGCTGCGGGCAAGATCCAATAACTGCAGGCGCACCATGGCCACCTTTTTTGTCTTCTGGAGTCCTAGTTGCTTCTAGAATCACCTCTGTGTCCTGAAGCCATGCATCGGCAGCAATAGCATCTTTACTGCCGTCAAAGAATGGAGGGTTCAAGCGCTTGAAGCTGTTGGCCGCACAATTACCCTGATGACCTCCTCTGGTCAGAGCATCTGTCACTGCCTGATGCAAGGCATCTCCTTGACGATCCTGGGAAGCTAACAATGATCGGATGTGTAATGTCCGTAGTTCATATTGTATATTTTGGAATACGTGTACGTATTTTGTCTCGTATTGCATGTCTCCTTGCTTGGTTATGGTTCATCTTGGTTCGGTTCGGCTTGATTTGGTTAGGCTTGGTTCGGTTTTGCTTGAATTTATGTGAACCAAACCACTCCCACCTACCACCACCTTCATTAAATATCCCACCACACATTTTTCTCTCCTCATTAACTCTTCTTCTTCCCTACCATTACTTCTCCACCAACCTGAGAGAGTGGAGAGCTTAGGCAAGTGCATCTTTCTTCATGGAAGAAGTCCATTTTTATTATTCTATTGTCTTCCTCGTGTGTTTCTAACCCACTTAGTACTTAGCATTTTTCATTTCCATGGTTAAATTCTTGTAGATCTAGCTTTATGGTATTTTTGAATTTCTTGGGTTTGATCTGTTTAACCTTGTTATTTCCAAGTTTTGATGGTTCCATGTTGTAGAGAATCTCGTTCTGCCCCATTTTGACCTATGAAAGTTCGGATTTGGACTTTTGATGATGGATTTATGGAGCTTGGAAGCATGGCTTCATGGTGTTCTTCTTCTCGGAAAGTGGAGAAGAAGAACAATTCTCTGGCCGCATGGCCATTTAATTGAATTAATTATTTTGGCCGTATGAGCATTTCCTTGCACAGTCGCATATGGCACTGCTTAGCTGGCATGGCCACTATTATTTGTATTAGCCGCATAAGAATTATTGTATAACTTTTTTTATTATTATTTAATATAATATTTGTGAGCCGCATGAATTCTTGCTGGTCGTATATGGGAGCAAATGAGCTGCATGGCTTGCTTTTATTATTTTTCATGCATCAGCACTAAGTGCTTGTATTGGAAGAAAAAGTTGGCCGTATGGCCATTTACTAGAATATTTAATTGCATGCATTAGCTGGCCACGTGCAAGTATTTGTTTGCATGGGCCACTAGTTAATTGCCTGAGCCGCATATGGCCTTAGCCATTCTTGGCCGCATGGCCTTGCAAGCATTAAATGCATGTATGAGATATTTGCTCGCATTAAATAATTGCCATTAGCATTAAATAAATACTTGGAACATGAAAATTCAGTTGGCAGCATGGGAACAGTACTCAGTCGCATATGGCACTTGCATTTGTATGCAATTAAATGCATTAGCCTTTACAAGCAGTAGTATTTAATATAAATAGTGGCCATGCATGCATGCATTAATTAGCATTAGCATTAGCATTAGAGCATTTGCTTGTAAATTGCAAGCAACCTGCTCACGTGGTCGCATAATGTCCCTCCCTCCAGTGTAGTCGCATATGCCCCCCCAATAATTCCTGGCCGCATGAGTGTTTTATCATCGCTTGCTTGAAACATTTATTAATGCATTAAGCATTTAAATAATACATTAAGCATGCTGATACAAGCTTGCATGCAACATTAAGCTTGCATGGAACGTTATGCATTTAATGCATTAAGTATTAGAATGTATACTGGCCCTTTTAATATCATGGCCGCATGGCCATTTATGATGCTTGGCCGCATGGAGCAGTTGTTGGCCGCATGCATCAAGCTTTGCACCAAGCTTTGCTTATATTGTACATTAAATTATTAGCTAGACCAAATGTTGGCCGCATGGATTTAACTACAGTTAGCCGCATGGCTTACATTGGAATGGCATTATTTAATGTACTATTTAATGGCATTATATTAACAAAGTTAGCCTTGTTTGTATTTACATACAACCACAGTCAGCCGCATATAGCCCAATTTTTTGAGCCGCATGAGTCCACGTCCTTGCCCCTGCTAATATTTAATTACCACTTGTATGCTTGTGCCATTAATTTAAGTGTGTTCTCTGACACGATGGTGACCTGTTGTGGTATACTTTTGACATGACTTGATAGTGGCCCGACGTGGCGCACTTCTGACAAATAAATTTGATATGATAATTTGACATGATAACTTGACATGATAAACATGACATGATAGTGGCCCGACGTGGCGCACTCTTGACAGTGAACCTGACATGATATATATATCCCGAAGGCTGTAGCGACGGCTAGCTTGACATGACAAGATTTAATGAACTGGACACCGTGGACGATTGTGCTTGTACAAATGAATCCGTCTTGTCTTGCATCATGTCTAGGACAGGGACCCCTGAGTACCACGATCAGGGGTACCTACGATAAATTGACTAAGGCTAATAACTAGAATAATCTAGTAGTCATGAAGAGATTTTCCCAGCTACAGGCAACCCCGTTATCTGGGTGCCCCACTTGGTATCTGTAGCTTGCCGACGAGTAGGGCATATTTCTAGCACACTGTCATGTGTTGCACCCTTATTGTAAGAATATTCGACCTGGATAACCTGGATGGTCTGCAGGGCTTGTGGCTGTGAAAGAATCTTGCTGCATCTTGTTAGTAACTAGGCCTGTGATAACCCTAGTTAGTTCTAATATCAAGCCGTACTCATTACTTGGCCGTGATCGTTGGATGGAGTTCAATCAGTCTAGTCTTGTCTTGATCCTGTACGAGATTGTTACATGACCGGATTTCTTACTTTATCTTGTCGATAAATGGTAGAAGAAACCAAGTTCTGTTCAGACGAAGGGTTACAACCCCGGTCCTTGTTTGGTTTACGGGTTGTAACCTGGTTATCTGAATAGTCTCATGGTTATCTCATCGTATATCACCAGTCATGCTTTTCCTTAATTACTGTCTTTTATTATGCAATTATATTCTTGCGCTAATTACTGGTTTTAGTTCCTAAGTGAAGCCTCCTTTGTGGCACTTGCTCTTTCTGGGGTCTGACCTAGCTAGTTTTGTATGGCCAGATTTTGGAGCAGCTCCAGAGGATCTACCGACTTTTCAGCCATATGGTGACCACTAGACGGAATTCTGGCAATGAGTGGGTTTATTTTGGCTATCCCACTCTATTGTAAAAATATTCTTTTAAGGCATTTAGCCGACGAGCAAGTGTTAGCTCGTGTATATTTTTTTACTTAACTGTCTGCCTATGGGCTGTAACATGATTGACAGATCCTAGGGTTGATTATGTATGACTAAACTCTTGCTAGTCCTCATATTTTGTACGACTATCTTCATGATCAGCTGAATATGTAATATTTGGGACGCTTTACTATTGTATATTTGGTGATCTTACATCTTGTAGCATTTATTTGCTTGCTTGTGATTGAGACACTAGGCTTGTTCATGACCTTAAGAGACTATTGGCTTGTAGATAAACCCTCATATATCTAGACAGCCGTGACCGTATAGTGGAGTGGATCCTATTTCACTATACGTAGCTGGCTATGTCTGCCTCCGCTCTCCAGTATTCTAGTTCTGGGGCATGACATGGTTTAAGTGGTGGCCCATGCAGGTCTCAAACCTGCGTAGAGAGGTTTAAGTGGTGGCCCATGCAGGTCTCAAACCCGAATAGGGCCAGTTCATCATCGACCCAGACTAGTCCCTCGGTAACGGGACCAGCACCAGTGCAGCAGCAGCAGCAGTACCAGCCTCCGCGGCCATTGCCGCCTCAGGCACAAGTCTTCCAGCAGCAAAGACCCCAGCAGTATGACCTGGTCCAAGCTCAGATTCAGAACCGGCAGAGAGGTTTCTAGCAGGATGTCTTCCTTCCTCCTTCTGCCTTCAAATTCCTTACTTGCATGATTGTTTGTTTGATTGATTGCTTAGTATAGCTTGTCCTTGCATCTCTAGCCACTTGATTAAATTCCGAGGACGGAATTCTTTTAAGATGGGTAGAGTTGTAATGCCCGTAGTTCGTATTGCATATTTTGGAATACGTGTATGTATTTCGTCTCGTATTGCATGTCTCCTTGCTTGGTTATGGTTCATCTTGGTTCGTTCGGCTTGATTTGGTTAGGCTTGGTTCGATTTTGCTTGAATTTATGTGAACCAAACCACTCCCACCTACCACCACCTTCATTAAATATCCCACCACACATTTCTCTTTCTTCATTAACTCTTCTTCTTCCCTACCATTACTTCTCCATCAACCTGAGAGAGTGGAGAGCTTAGGCAAGTGCATCTTGCTTCATGGAGGAAGTCCATTTTTATTGTTCCATTGTCTTCCTCATGTGTTTCTAACCCACTTTAGTACTTAGCATTTTTCATTTCCATGGTCAAATTCTTATAGATCTAGCTTTGTGGTATTTTTGAATTTCTTGGGTTTGATCTATTTAACCTTGTTATTTCTAAGTTTTGATGGTTCCATGTTGTAGAGAATCTCGTTCTGTCCCATTTTGACCTATAAAAGTTCAGATTTGGACTCTGGATGATGAATTTATGGAGCTTGGAAGCATGGCTTCATGGTGTTCTTCTTCTCGAAAAGTGGAGAAGAAGAACAGTTCTCTGGCCGCATGGCCATCTAATTGAATTAATTATTTTGGCCGCATGAGCCTTTCCTTGCACAGCCGCATATGGCACTGCTTAGCTGGCATGGCCACTATTATTTGTATTGGCCGCATAAAAATTATTGCATGGCTTTTTTTATTATTATTTAATATAATATTTGTAAGACGTATGAATTCTTGCTGGCCGCATATGGGAGCAAATGAGCCGTATGGCTTACTTTTATTATTTTTCATGCATCAGCACTAAGTGCTTGCATTGGGAACAAAAGTTGGCCGCATGGCCATTTAATAGAATATTTAATTGTATGCATTAGCTGGCCACGTACAAGTGTTTATTTGCATGGGCCACTAGTTAATTGCCTGAGCCGCATATGGCCTTAGCTATTCTTGGCTGCATGGCCTTGCAAGCATTAAATGCATGCATGAGATATTTGCTCGCATTAAATAATTATCATTAGCATTAAATAAATACTTGGAACATGAGAATTCAGTTGGCAGCATGGGAACAGTACTCAGTCGCATATGGCACTTGCATTTGTATGCAATTAAATACATTAGCCTTTACAATCAGTAGTATTTAATATAAATAATGGCCATGCATGCATGCATTAATTAGCATTAGCATTAGCATTAGAGCATTTGCTTGCAAATTGCAAGCAACCTGCTCACGTGGTCGCATAATGTCCCCCCTCCAGTGTAACCGCATATGCCCCCCTCCAATAATTCCTGGCCGCATTAGTATTTTATCATAGCTTGCATGGAACATTTATTAATGCATTAAGCATTTAAATAATGCATTAAGCATGCTGATGCAAGCTTGCATGGAACATTAAGATTGCATGGAACGTTATGCATTTAATGCATTAAGTATTAGAATGTGTGCTGGCCCTTTTAATATCATGGCCGCATGTCCATTTGTGAAGCTTGGCCGCATGCATCAAGCTTTGCACCAAGCTTTGCTTGCATTGTACATTAAATTATTAGCTAGGCCAAATGTTGGTCGCATAGATTTAACTACAGTTAGCCACATGGCTTACATTGGAATGGCATTATTTAATGCACTATTTAATAGCATTATATTAACAAAGTTAGCCTTGTTTGCATTTGCATACAACCACAGTCAGCCGCATATGGCCTAATTTTCTGAGCCGCATGAGTTCACGTCCTTGCCCCTGCTAATATTTAATTACCACTTGTATGCTTATGCCATTAATTTAAGTGTGTTCCCTGACACGATGGTGACCCGTTGTGGTGCACTTTTGACATGACTTGATAGTGGCCCGACGTGGCACACTCCTGACAAATAAATTTGACATGATAATTTGACATGATAACTTGACATGATAAACATGACATGATAGTGGCCCGACGTGGCGCACTCTTGACAGTGAACCTGACATGATATATATATCCCGAAGGCTGTAGCGACGGCTAGCTTGACATGACAAGATTTAATGACCTGGACACCGTGGACGATTGTGCTTATACAAATGAACTCGTCTTGTCTTGCATCATGTCTAGGACAGGGACCCCTGAGTACCACGGTCAGGGGTACCTACAGTAAATTGACTAAGGCTAATAACTAGAATAATCCAGTTGTCATGAAGAGATTTTTCCAGCTACAGGCAATCCCGTTATCTTGGCGCCCCACTTGGGATCTGTAGCCTGCCGACAAGTAGGGCACATTTCCAGCACACTGTCATGTGTTGCACCCTTATTGTACTAATATTCGACCTGGATAACCTGGATGGTCTGCAGGGCTTGTGGCTGTGGAAGAATCTCACTGTATCTTGTTAGTAACTAGGCATGTGATAACACTAGTTAGTTTTAATATCAAGTCGTACTCATTACTTGGCCGTGATTGTTGGATGGAGTTCAATCAGTCTAGTCTTGTCTTGATCCTGTACGAGATTGTTACATGACCGGATTTATTACTTTATCTTGCCGATAAATGGTGGGAGAAACCAAGTTCTGTTCAGACGAAGGGTTACAACCCCGGTCCTTGTTTGGTTTACGGGTTGTAACCTGGTTATCTGAATAGCCTCATAGTTATCTCATCGTATACCACCGGTCATGCTTTTCCTTAATTACTGTCTTTTATTATGCAATTATATTCTTGTGCTAATTGCTGGTTTTAGTTCCTAAGTGAAGCCTCCTTTGTGGCACTCGCTCTTTCTGGGGTCTGACCCAGCTGGTTTTGTATGGCCAGATTCTGGAGCAGCTCCAGAGGATCTACCGACTTTTCAGCCAGATGGTACCACTAGACGGAATCTTGGCAACAAATGGGTTTATTTTGGCTCTCCCACTCTATTGTAAAAATATTCTTTTGAGGCGTTTAGCCGACGAGCAAGTGTTAGCTCGTGTACATTTTTTTTACTTAACTGTCTGCCTACGGGCTGTAACATGATTGACAGATCCTAGGGTTGATCATGTATGACTAAACTCTTGCTAGTCCTCATATTTTGTACGACTAGCTTCATGATCAGCTGAATATATAATGTTTTGGATGCTTTACTATTGTATATTTGGTGATCTTACATCTTGTAGAATTTATCTGCTTGCTTGTGATTGAGACACTAGCCTTGTTCATGACCTTAAGAGACTATTGGCTTGTAGATAAACCCTCATATATCTAGATAGCCGTGACCGTATAGTGGAGTGGATCCCATTTCACTATACGTAGTTGGCTATGTCTGCCTCCGCTCTTCAGTGTTCTGGTTCTGGGACGTGACAGGATGAGACCCACCAAAGTGCCATCATCAGGATCTGCAGGCTGGACGGGCTGAACTGGTGGCTCTCCTCCAATAGGCACGACTCTGGAGGCCACTCCTGAATGCTGGGCCTGATCTCCTGGTTGTTGCTGGTCCACAGGTGGTGCTCCGCCTTGCTGATCGGCAGGTCGAGGAACAATGTCGCTGAAGAAGACGACATAGGGAACAATAAGGAAGGACCAGGACAGATCAACGACACAAACATGTGATCAGGTCAAGATTTCAGGGATTTAGAAGATACGAGGAGAGATCAAGGGCGAGTACTGATGGAGACATCTATTCGGTAAATCCTCACATATCTTGATTTACAAGATCTGCATGGGCCACCACTTAAACCATGTAACGTCCCAGAACCAGAATACTGGAGAGCGGGGGCATACATAGCCAGCTATGCATAATAAAACGAAATCCATCTCACTATACGGTCACGGCTGTCTAGATATATGAGGGTTTAACTACAATCCATCAGTCTCCTATGGTCATGAACAAGCCTAGTGTCTCAATCACAAGCAAGTAAGTAAGTATTGCAAGATATAAGATCACCAAATACACAATAATAAGGCGTCCCAAACATTACATATTCAGTTGATCATGAAGCTAGTCGTTACAAAATGTCAAGACTAGCAAGAGTTTTAGTCATACATGATCAACCCTAGGATTTGTCAATCATGTTACAGCCCGTAGGCAGACAGTAAATAAAGGTACAAACGAGCTAACACGTGCTCGTCGGCTAAACACCTCAAAAAAATAATTTACAATGAAGTGGGATAACAAAAGAAACCCACTAGTTGCCAGGGTTACGCCTGGTGGTCACCATCTGGCTGGAAGGTAGGTAGAACCTCTGGAGCTGCTCCGATATCTGGCCACACAAAACCAGCTGGGTCAGACCCCAGAAAGAGCAAGTGCCACAAAGGAGGCTTCACTTAAGAACTAAAACCAACATATCACAATAGAATATTAAAGACGATTAAAACAAAACTGATAATAGCAAATATAACAACAATAAATTGAGTACGAGGAAACCATTCAAGTAGCCAGGTCACAACCCTTAAACCAAATAAGGACCGGGGTTGTAACCCTTCACCTGAATAGAACCCGTCTCAACTACTTGTTGGTAAGCAGGAACATAGGGTGAAATAAGTCAATAAACGAAGAGAGGACACAGAACTGCTCCGGGAGCCAGGTTACAACCCTTAAACCAAAAAAGGACCGGGGTTGTAACCCTTCGCCTGAACAGCACTAGACTTCTGATCTTTATTGTTGAGGCCAGTATAAATAATCATGTTATTGAAATAAGTAAAACATGACGAGCATGGCATAGAGAGCAATAAGGCAATAAACGAAGAGAGGACACAGAACTGCTCCGGGAGCCAGGTTACAACCCTTAAACCAAACAAGAACGGGGTTGTAACCCTTCACCTGAACAGAACTGGTCCCCTGATCTTTATTGTTAAGGCCTGTATAAATAATCCCGTCGTGTAACAATCTTGTACAGGATCGGGGCAAGACTAAGCTGGGCTAAATTTCATCCAATCAATCACGACCAAGCAATGAGTACGGCTTGATACTTTAACTAACTAGGGTTATCACAGGCCTAGTTACTAGCAAGATGCAATAAGATTATTCCAACAGCCACCAGCCCTGCAGACCATCCAGGTTATCCGGGTCGAATGTCCGTTTATGAAGGGTGCACCATATGACTGTGTGCTAGAAATGTGCCCTACTCGTCGGTAGGCTACAAGTCCGCTAGTGCGCCCATATAACGGAATTGCTTGTAGCTGTGAAATCTCTTCATGACTACTGAATTATTCTAGTTATTAGCCGTAGTTGATTTCAGTAGGTACCCCTGACCGTGGTATTCAGGGTTCCATATCCTAGACATGATACAAGACAGTACTGGTTTATTTGTACAAACACAATCGTCAACGGTGTCCAGGTCAATCATTCTTGTCAGGTCATGTCATGTCATGTTAGCCGTCGCAACAGCAATTCGAGATAATCATGTCAGGTATACTTGTCATACCATGCCATGTTCAATTATTATTTTCAAATATATTAAATAAATTCGTGATTATCAAGTTCATGACAAAAGGCGTAAGGATATAAAATGGGCGTAAAAATACAAAAAGGGGTAAAGGTGTACGCCATACGAACTCAGGTCTCTACGCGCGTACTACTATGCTAGACCAAGGGGCCTTCAAGCGTAAAGTGGCTTACGCTAGCAAGAGCAAGGTAAGATAGCTCTACGCGAGCAAGGGTACATGCGGGTGGGGTTTTACGCTAGCCGGGCTTTACGCTCGTAAGATTTTACGCACGCCAACTCTCGAGCAAAACTCTACGCGAGTGAGTTCTACGCGAGGAAACACTCGGGCAACTTTACGCTCGCGAGAGTCTGCTCGAGCCCGGTTTTTATGCGAGCACGATTTTACGCGAGTGAGAAGCCCCGAGCGTAAAATTCGTAGGAACTCAGAGTAAAACAGAGTACGCTGGCACGCAATGCGTGGGCGTAAAAAGGAATACTACGCGGGCACGTAAAAACGTGTGCGTAAAAGGCTGATATAACACGCTGACACGTAAAACGTGGGCGTAAGGGCTAAACACTACGCTAACATGTTAGAACATGTGCGTAAAATTTCATCTTCTCCCCATGGCCAAAGCAAGCAGGCGTAAAAAAAACTCAAGAGCTCAGGAAACCCTCATCTCGGCCAAGACCAAATAAAACCCAACCATTCAAGAGCCAAACTTGTGTGAAATCAAAATCCCTACTACATGGAACTCTCCATTTCGAAAACAACCAAGTTTCGGAAGATCAAACCATGAAGATCAAAAATACTAAAACTTAGATCTACATGAAATGGGCCATGGAATTCGAAATTGCTAAATACTAAAGTGACTTAGAATGTTGTGAGGAAGAGAATGGAACAATAAAAATCGGGTTCCTCCTTGAAGCAAGATGCACTTGCCTACGGTGGGGGTTCGGTGAGAAAGAAGAAGAGAAAGAACAGAAATAAGAAAATTGAAAGAATAGAGAGAAAGGTGGTCGGGGTTAATAAATGGAGATGGTGGTGGTAGGTAGGGGTCCTCCACTTGGTTCATGATGAACCAAATAAGCAAACCCAAGCCTAGCCGAACCAATCCCAAGGTGAACCAAGCAATAAAAATACCAAATAAACCAAGCAGGAAGACATGCAATACGAGTCAAAATACGTACACGTATACCAAGATACGTAATACGAACCACATGCATTATACTGATACACTAACACTCTAGTGTCACATATTCACTCACTCACTCACTCGATACTGGGACACTCACTGATACACTCTAATTTCTCACTAGCACTGGGTTTATCCTTACACTCAGTGCACTGAACAGTGGCCAATTGGCCTGCTGTTAGGTACTGGCCTGTGGCTAATGTGACCTATACAGGTCTAGCCAAGGCCAGGCCACGATGGCTTGGCTGCTACTTGGCTTGAGTAGGGCTCCTGCTGCTAAGTATTGGCCATACATGGCCTGCATAGCCTGTGCACTCTGGTGCACATGCTGCACCATCCTCTTATCCTGATTCTCTCCTCACTGCCACACCGTGTAGACACTAAGGCAATGGCCAAATGGCCCGTCAAGGCCTCACTTATAGACACTTACTAACAGTCAAGACACTCACTACGATACATGAACTCTGTCATGACCCGTACCCGCTTTCTGGGATACGAATGCATGTCCAAGCCAGCCTACGCCGCAGTGTCGGCGGTAGAACGTTGTATAGCCACGATGCTCAAAATCACAAATAACGCTCATTTTAATTTACAATATTCACAAGTTTCACATTTGCAGAAAAATACAAACTCTTACAAATATTGAAATGATTACAACTCGTCTATCTAGCAAATCTCTAGGTTTTCGTCTGCAAGTATACCCGTAATTCCCAATGCTAAGTGAAGCCACAGCTAACCTGAAAAATATTAGTTTCCAGTCAGGAATGAAATGAGTACAATTCACTGAATGCAGTTTCAATAAATGAAAATGACTATACAACAGAGGTTAGACATCAGTTATATGTTTTGAAAAATAAACAACAAAAAGACGTGAGAAAAGATGAAAAATTAATAGCAAGTAAATAAACTAAAATACATTCCCAACTGTTGGAAGTACCTTTGATATGTGATCAGTCTGGGGCACTACACCGCGAGGTCTACTTGCATAAAAAATAAACAATGTCTACGAGGTCTACTTGCAGAAATTAAACAATGTCTACGAGGTTTACTTGCATGAAAATAAACAATGTCTACGGTCGGATCACACATCCTTAGTACTTCTTATTCCCGACACCACAGTTTATAATAGAATATAAAATCACATAACCAATGGCCAATCAATGAAATATAGTGAAAATCAATATTGAAACAGACAATAAACTGTACTCGCCTGGGGTCCTTAGCTGGTGAAACAAACCATCTCGTTGGGTCCAGAGTAGTCCGGTTGGCTAGAGTCGATGTGCAAAAGTCCGAAGAAGAACAGAGAACCTGTGGTTTGTCATGGACCATAGATAATCTATTCTGAGAAGATTTGATTTAAGAAAAAATGTTCAAAATATATTTTATAAAATATTAAGAAATTTCTAAATATTGTTTTTGAGAAAGATAAAGTTTATACATATATAACCCTTTAGAGAAAATATGTTCGTAGGCAACAAGCTATTTATTATAAGAAATAGTTTAATATATATAAGCCCATATCAATTTATTTAACCTACATCTTATTCCATAAAACTTGTTTAAATATATAATTGAAAACTAATTGAAAATATAAAACAAAATTTGGTATATATGAAAAAAGATTTTAATTTGATAAATAATAATAAAGTAATATTTTAGGTTTTCTAAATCCATTTGAAAACAATGAAGGGCCCTAGCCCGATACTATATATTTTATTATAAAATAATTTTTGAAAATGTATAATTCTTAAATAAAAGTAATAACATTAACAGAAAAAATAATAGTAAAAATAATATTATGCTACATACATGTATAGAAACAATTACATATATAATTATATTAATATTTAATAGCAAATCAAAATACACTATTAATTAAACCATTCAATGAAATCAAATTCTGATACACTAACTCATTCCCTAATCTGGCCCGTAGGCCTTCAGCTATTATAGCATAAAAACCAACACATAAAACAAAGGGAGAATAACCAAAGAAGAGGAGTGAGAGAACCTATTGGGGAAGGAGAGGAGAGTGATGTGAGGACCCTGAATTTCGGGTTGATTTTTTCATTTTATTTTATTTTCTGATTGATTGGTTTCGATAAATAATTTATTTTGTTTATTTATCTGTAAACGTGCTTTTTCGTGCCTTTGATATTTGGAGTGTCAGGGATGTTCAACTCTGGAAATCTTCTTCACAAGTTTTGGAGTGGACAGGATTACCTTCATGACGGTATATGGTGTCCCACTCAGACTTGTTCCCTTGTGCTCTTTTTGTTTCGCTGAACTTTGGGTCGATTTAGACCATTTGATCATTAATTGATTTTCCTACTCTTTTCCTTGATCATTATTAGCACGTTACCGTGACTTTTAATTTGGGAGCGCAAGACCAGTCAGTTTCTTGAAACCAACTTCTCATGCTTGATCTACTCGAGACGCTCGTCACCCATGACCTTCGTGTCCCACTCAGACACGCCTTCTTGTGCTCCATTTGCTTCGCACAACTTTTCTGACACGTGACCCGATTTTATTTCACCCCACGGCGTAATATTTATTTCCAACTTGATTTGTGGGTCCCCTGTCGACCAAAACCTGTCAGCCCCAACTATGGACATGGCCCACCTTGAGCCTACTATCCGTCTGCCACTTGTGTCCCATTTATTGGAATCTCCATGTGCTACTTATTCACTCATGATCATCAACGTCAAATTTTAATTCGATTTTTGTACAATGTCTGATTTGACCCAAACCAGCTTGACCGAACCCAGCCCAGCTTCGTGTTATTCTCCATCACCATCATCCTCAGCCTCATTACCCTTAAATAATACTAAATATTTATTCTACCTATTTTTAATTATTATTGGAAATTTCCATTGATTTTTATCTATGGGAATGACCTATTTAGCTAATTAATTCCTAGCCATTAGATCTCCCTACATTTAATCCTATCCATTACTTTCCCCCATGGCAACTTTTTCCCCAAAACCATGTATTGGCCGGCCCTAACTATTTTGGAAAGAACTTTTTCTCTCTTTCTCTCTCTCACTCATTATTGTTATTATCTCTCTCTCTTCCTAATACTACTACACCAACTAAAACAACTTCAACAGCAGCATGCACCATCACCACCACTCCTCCTTTACACCCGACCAACCTCCATGGCCCAGCCCCCTCACCCATGGCCATGGCCTCGCTGCCGGCCACCCTGGCCAGGCAGGCCGTGCGCCACCACCATCGGCCTATTCCTCCTCCTCTTCTCATCTTCCTTCCTCCTCCTTCACACCATGGTCTCCACCACCGAACACCATTGCACCGCCACCACCATATCAGCCATCACCCCGCCGCGTGGCCGCCGTCCCCTTGTCGGCCGACCATGCCCCGCCGTTGCCTGACCTGGCAGCGCACAGCGGAACACAGCAGCGACTGCTGTACCACGCATGCAGGCGCGCGGACGCGAGCGCGCGTGGGCCGCCGTCGTGCGCTGCCGCGCCGTCGCGTGGGCCGTCGTGGCCCCTGTTCGTGCACCCCCTCTCTCCGACGAATCTTCCCTGACGGCCACCGTCCTCCGGGATGCACCGTCGAGGCGATTCGTGCGTTTTGCACGACGTCCCGTCGTGACGCACGCGGGATCGAGTTCGTTTTGGCACTCCGTCGCAGTAACTTCGCACGCATTTTCCCGGAGATCCGACCGTTGGATCGGCGATCACTTTACTCCGTCGCAATCTTGGTATATCCACCTTCATCCCTGTCAATTTTCTTCCGTTAATTTTATCGTTTGATACATCAAAACCGGCCACCAAGTTGACCGTTTAAATTGTATTAAATTTGGACAGTTTCGTGGGGCCAACTTCGTCAGCTTGTATCTCCTCCAC
Source organism: Iris pallida (assembly GCA_029216955.1). NCBI lineage: Eukaryota > Viridiplantae > Streptophyta > Magnoliopsida > Asparagales > Iridaceae > Iris > Iris pallida. The sequence continues at coordinate 34,138,172 of JANAVB010042618.1, forward strand.
CGCAGCTCCGTTTGGCATGCTACCAGTTCCGGTGCGAAGCTGGTATAACTCTTTTACTACCCCTTCAGTTTCGTTTCATTGTGAGCTTGTTTGATTGGTTGAATTCGACGCCAAAGTTGGCCGTCCGAATTCGTAATTTCCAACTTGTAAAATTCTATTTTTGAACACGGAACTCCAGATTTTATTTCTGACACCACCAGTAGACTCGTGGCATCATTCTGGCATGTTTTCATATAAAATTTGTTAGATTTGGAGAACGTGGACCCGGACACGTATTTCGGTGCAAAGCGGGTCCCACTTTCTGGGTCAACGAGACTTTTTGACAACGGCTCATCGGAATCCAATTCTGGATATACCGTTGAGTTCGTATCGTCATTCTGGACTCGTTGACATATAATTTGCTAGGTTTTGGTGGACATTGGGTCCGGCACACATTTCGGTGCAAGTCGGATACCAATATCCGGGTCAACAGATCATTTTGAGATCGGCTCATCGGAATCCAATTTCGGATATACCATTGAGTTCGTATCGTCATTCTGGACTCGTTGACAAGTAGTTTGCTGAGTTTTGAGAACTTTGGCTCGGGCACGCATTTCCATGCAAACCGAAATTTTAAGTTCTGGTCAACGGGCCAAATTGAGATAGGGTCAACGGAATCTAATTCTGGAGATACCGTTGGGTTCGTATCGTCATTCTGGTTTCGTGGACAAATAATTTGTTATATTTTATAGATTTATTTTCTTGCACGTTTTTCGGTGCAAAACGGCTCCGACATGGATACCGTTTTGACCCAAAATTACTTTTTTGCCCTTGTGTCCAAATTGGACCGATGGGTCGGCTATCGTAGCTAATTTGACCATTCTGGACACGTTGGCGATGTTTATTTCATCGTCCAATAATGTTTGTTGATAGTATCTCTGAGTTTAGTCTTTATATGAATTAATTAATAATTAATTCATATAATGTTCATATTTCGGGATTAGTACAACAAAACTGAGATTAGCCAATTCCAGTGATCTCACATCGCTGAAATTGAAAAGTTGGGCACGTGGATCACTATAATAAGATTATCAACCTTATCGATATTCTTCTTATCTCGATTTGCGTGACGTAAGTTTCGACGTACAAATAACGAAGTACACTTTATATTAGACTAGAATTGACCCTGTTTGACCAGAGTTGACTAGTTGACCCAAAGTTAACTGTAAGTCAACACTTGACCTAGTTTGACTAGAGTATTGACCGGAGTCGACCTAGAGTTGTTTTGACTTAGAAGAACCTATAATAATGTAGATTGATTATAGAGATTCATTTATTACAACTTGAACACCTTGTAACCTGTGTTGCTTTAATTACGACTCTGTGGCTTCAGTGGGACCCCCTATACTTATCAGTTGTTCAGGTTATCAGGCGAGTACATTCTCTGATCATTTTATATCCTGCTTAGAATTATTTCCTGCAGTAGATTACTTTACTTGTACTATCACGATGGTCACACGGATTGGTACTATATAGATCCTTTCTTGAGATGTTATCCTTAAGGAGCATCGGGTACTACGTGTGCATTTCACTTACATGGCGTATCACTATGCTTCTTGGTTCATTTGATCACTTGTGACATGTACCCTCATGATCACAGAGTCTCTTGAATCTTACACTGTTGGGTAACCCCCAGAATTTCCATTTATGGGACATCCATGTATCAGCCTTCGGGGGCCGTGCATGGAATCATATAACATAACCTGGCTGGATCCTTGTGTATTGATTGGGGGTACGGAGGAGTAGAATTGGACATGTGAATAATACACCAGTAGTATCTTATCAGAATCATTCCTTAGTGTCTTATCAGAATCATCCCAGGCTATTTACATGTCTATATTGTACTCTGAATCACTAGTCACTGCTAGTTCTCTATGTATGGTAGATATTTCTATTACAGTTCTCTCTCTGTTTACATATTGTTTTCTTTCAGTACATGTATTTTACTTTACTGCATGATTATATTTTCTAACCTACTATGATCTGTTGAGATGTACTGTACTCGCTCCTGTCCTGACTGGACCTGTTGATAAATTTTACAGATGGCCTGGGATTGCCTGCTAGCCTAGAGGAGACACAGTAGAGGTTGTTTAGGTAGTTATTTATGTAGCACCCAGTTTTCCAAATGAGGATAATTTTGAAATTTTGTGTTTATAATTATTTTAATAATGATATTTAATTCATGATATGATTTTGGTGATTTTAAATCATTTTAAAATTATTTAAATCAATGACTTGTGGTTTTGACGTTTTGTTAGTGAAACCCTAGAGACTGTTTGACCTAGAGCCTAACCATGTGATTATGATATTTTAATGTCATTTTTGGCCTAAGGATATTTGCATTTGAACTCTTTGAATTATTTTGATATTTATTTTATTATTTATGATATTGTTTTGGGGTTATTTGAGTCGGGTTCGAATTTTATCTCAATCCGACTTGTAACGGGAACCCGGGGTAACTTAGACTCTAGTTGGACCCATGCATTAGTTAGCCATGGCCCACATTTTAATTAGTCATGTTAGAAAGATTAGTCATAATCCTAATTATTAGGTTAACCATTTAGAGTTTTTTTTATTTGACCCTTTTACCCCCAAACCCTAACCAAAATTGTTTTAAACACTTGTAACTAAGGGAGGGGCAAACTTGTAATATTTAATGAAGGGGGATATAACCATTGTGGCCGGCCCTAATAGGACTCCCATCTCATTTCCTTTCTTTGAGAAGTCTTCTTCTCCAAGTGCTCTCAAGCTCTCCCAAGGAAAAAGCCTTTCTCCTTGGATTTTCTCTCATTTAGGTAATATTTCCTTCTCTTTTATTTCTCCATTTTGCATTTGGGAAAGTGTAGCTCCCCTTCCCAAAAATTTTAAAAATATTTTGTTATTATTTATTTTATTAGAATTGTGATTTTATCATTATTATTATTATTTTCAATGTTATTGTGATTACTATTATATAATATTATTTTATTATTGGTTGTATTATCTTCGTCTAAATGTTATTATATTCATAATTTTAAAATAGGCCCTAATCTAGGAATAGGTATTATTGGTAATTTAATTAGATATATGGATATTATTATACCATCATTCATATGAATAGTTATATATATGTATATATATTGAGATATATATATATATATATATAGGAAAATGTAAAGGGATATATATATATATATATATATATATACACAAAATATATATATATATATATATATATATATATATATATATATATATATATATATATATATATATATATATATATATATATATATATATATTTTGTGTATATATATATATATATATATATATATATATATATACACAAAATATATATATATATATATATATATATATATATATATATATATATATATATATACGTGTTAAGGTGTATGTATATAAATATATGATATATTATGTGTGCATGTATATATAAATATAGATTATATACGTATACGTGTATGTATATACAAAGTATATATATATGAATATATAAGTGTATATGTATAGGCGTAAATATAAATATCTATGGCTTATATGCGTATGAATATATATAAATATACATAAATATATATGTGTGTATATATATGAAAATATATATATATACGTACGTATGCGTATATATATGTGTGTATATATATATATATATATATATATATATATATATATATATATATATATATATATATATATATGAATATATATATAAATAGTATTAATTGCTAAAAGAAAAAAAAGAAATAAAAAAAACAAACAAAAAAAGAAGACTAAACTAAAAATCCCAAACCCCAGTTCAGCCTGAGCCCGACCCAGGGACCCAGGCAAACCGAAGCAGGCCTTTCCCCTCTGTTATTTTGAACAGCTGAGCAAACCCATTCCCCAGCTAAAGCCCCCACCAGCCGAGAAGGCCAGCCACATGGACCACCCAAATATTAAACTTAGCTCTGTTCGAGCACAACCCAGCCCACCTCAAATTCTCCAAACCACAAACCCGACCCCCCCATGCTAAAGTTTACCCGAGAGAACCAAGTATTTATACTACATATAAGAGTTGTCGAGAGAACACAGGGGGAGACCGGCAAACCCTAACACAAACCCTATCGCCACTACACCCCGACGCGTCGCCACCACCTGGGCGCGGTCCCTGCACGCGCACGCCGCCGTGTGCGGCCGCGCGAGCCGCCGGAGGGCGCACGCACAGCGCGCGCGGGAAGAACGACAGCAGTAGCGCGGTGTCTCGAACCGACTTCGCAGCGACTGTTCGTCGCGTACCGTGGATCGTTTCGCCTCCCGTCTTCTCTGGTAAACTCACAACCTATACGCCTTCTAATGTCTTCAAATGCTTTTCTTTAGATCGCGTTAATCTGTCCGTAAAATCCTTGTAAAGATCGATGAAATTCTGCTCAAAACAGAGCAGTTTCAAAAGACAAAACCACTGTTTTGGAAGGCCAAAATTGGCCAATCCAGTTAGGGTTTTCAAAATCTAATTGAACACATATATTGACAACATATACGAGATGGAAACCCCACTTATAGATTTATTTTTCATCGATTACAGTGTTGTTAAACTATTTTCAAAGTTCATGAAAAATCTGTTTAGAAATCAATAAAAATCGCTCAACACGACGTCCGTCCCGCCATTCCGGGCGACGTGGTCGCGAACTGAAAGCATCGAAAGCTGCGTAACGGTTTCGTGGTCGTGTGGGCTTTGACGGAACTCGAATTGGTCGCGTGTGCGCGACGAATTTGATGCGTATCCGTCGAAATTTCCCGTATCGTGCACTTTGCAAATTTCTTAATTACTTTGTGTACGCTCGTCAGATCGAGACGAAACTTACGCCAATAGAACCGTATCGTTTTTCTGGTCCTGTATGCCAAGTTTGGTCCAATTCTGAGACAGTTGAATCCGACGTCGTTTTGTGGGCCCCACGGTTCCACTCAACGGACGATTTTGTGCACAGCCCGCCGGAATCCAACTTTGGACATACGGTTGGGTTCGTATCGGAAAACTGGATCCGTAGACATGTAGTTTGATGACTTTAGAGACCGTTGACTCTGGCACGCTTTTCGGTACAAAGCGGGTCCAACGGCGGACATCGTTTTTGCCCAAAATTACCGTTTTGCTCCTGTGTCCAGAATTGGACTTAAGGATAGGCAATCCTAGCAAATTAGACTATTCTGAGATCATTGGTATTGTTTATTTCAGCTTCCGGAGACTGTTGTACGGGTTTTGACTATAGTGGCACATTGAGTAGTTCAGATTGTCGGTTTCACCAGCAAAGGACCACAGACGAGTACAGTTTATTATCTGCATTTCGATATTGATTTTCACTATATTTCATTGGTTGGTTTCATTAGTTATGTGATTATTTTCTATTATAAATTGTTGAGTCGGGAATGAGAAGTACCAACGATGTGTGATCTGACCTTAGACCGTGTAGACCGTGTTGCATTTATTTCTTGTAGACCGTGTAGACCGTGTTACATTTATTTCTTGTAGACAGTGATTTATTTATTGTAAGTAGACCGTGTAGACAGTGATTTATTTATTGTATTTAATCTGTGTAGTTCGTGATTATTATTCTGTAGACAATGTTTCTTTATTGCAATATTTTCTGTAGACCGTGTAACTGTAGACCGTGTAACTGTAGATCGTGTAACTTTAGACCGTGTAGACCGTGTCGCATAATTGTCCCGAGACCGATCACATATCAAAGGTACTTCTAATGGTGGAAAAGTATATTGGTCTATTTATTACTATTGATTTTTCTTACGGCTTTACTGTTTATTTTCAAACCCATGATTGATGTCTAACCTTTGTCTTATAGTCATTTTCTTTATTTGAAATTGCATTCAGTGAATTGTGTTCGTTCCATTCCTGACTGGAAACCAACATTTTCAGGTTAGCCGTGGATTCACTTAGCATGGGAGATACGGAGATATTTGCAGCCAGAAGCCTAGAGACTAGTTAGATAGTTGAGTTGTAGTCATTCTATAATTGTACAAGTTTATATTTTATGCAAAAGTAAAACTTGTGATCTTTGTAAATTAAATTAATCTTGTGAATAAGTATTATTTGTGATTTTGATCTTCATGGCCGTGACAGCGTACTACCGCCGACACTGCGACGTAGGCTGGCTTGGACACGTCTCGTATCCGTTTAAAAAAAAATGGGTACGGGTCGTGACAAGTTTTTGTGGTGGCCCATGCAGGTCAGTCTTCGCAAATCATGCAAACTCGTGATAGTACTTAAGTTAGTTGTACTATTGCGAGCCTGCGACTAGGAAATGCTCATTCACAAAATTAATTTAAGAGAGTGACTAGGACTAGGAGTCCCTTACACAAACTTACCAATGGGTAGTCTAGGCCATGCAATTTAGATAAGGAGTTATTAATTTCAATAGTTTTTCGGATGCCTATAGGTACACTATTTCTTCTTGATATGATGATACGATCCAATGTGAATAGATTATTCATTTGATGAGACATGGCTTCCTAGAATTAACGATCTAACCTTGATAAATTGTTTAATTCCTTCTCTTTGCCTCTTAGATATCATCCTCCTATCTTAGTCAAATTGTCTATTTAAGTTCCTATTTCTGCCCTAAGAGTTATTATTTTATGTTATCTATAGATGAACCCCAAGATAGTTTCAATTCAAGGTTTTCCTCAAGGGTGTGAATATACATAGAATAGATATTAGAATATTGCATTTCCTTGTCCTCAGATATTTCTTTCCTGTTCAATCATTTATTTGAAGGGTTATGATTAATAGGATAAATGCTTACGCTTTATTACATAGTCGACATGTTTGAATCTCTAGAAACTCAGGAATTTTGAGGATATAGTTAAAAGAATATTAGTTGACTCATAATGGCAGGACAGCAGCGCACTGTCGCCATTTATTTAAATTATGGACTCACCGCAGCCAGCAGCGCACTGGCGAGACACGACTCTTAGAGTTGAAATTAGCTTAAAAAAATTATAGGTTATAGAAAAATCCTAAAACTATGGCTAGTAGTCCTCTTTGATCATAGTTACCCGGGTGTCGAGATAAGGTAGAGTATCTGATAGTATATCACATCTGAATCACAGAACCAAGAGTTTACCATCGCCCGAGTATACGGACGAGGCATAATCCTCGGAGAAATGATTTCAGACGTGGTTACAAGTTTAGGGTACTATAGAGGATAGGACCGTGCCATGTATGTCCCATAAGATACAAAGCCAATATTAGTAGAATTTTTGTAAGTTGGGTAGCACGTCTCCCGATCTAGCATTCCGTGGTCATTGTAATCTATTGACGAGGAAATTGATTGACACTAATAGGTTTACCGAGAATACAGAGGGTAGAAGTCCATAAACCATTAGTCGACCAAGGCCTTAAGGGTAAGATGATAGTGGGATGTCTATAGAAGCAAGAACACCGAGTAAGGTTTTGATTCTCACAAAAGTCGAACTACTTATGCCTTCTTTCGGAAATCTCGCATACTTGTGTTTTGACTATCTTGACTAATGTTGCTATCACCGCCTAGTTTTGCAAGCTCACTTTGTTCTCGAGCTTGATTCAAGACATATGTTTATTGGGGACGCCCACTGACATATTGTCTAATCAGAATCGATGTATTACGGTCTGATCAACCATGATGCATTTGGTTCTCTCTTCGTTTAATTACACTACGTGGATGGAGATATATAGGTATCTAGGATCTCATCCGCGACTGCTTTGACAATTTCTCTTGAATTATACGTTCGCCTTTGATCACGTGATTGCATTCAGTAACATCTTTCTTGAACTCTTTATTATTTTTGTCTTTCACTGAATTGGAAAGACATAAGCTCGTAAGTGGCAGAGAGATAACGAGTATCCCCATGGCTATGGTAGTTGTATACACAAGGGTAGTTATCGTCAGCCAGCCATGTAGTTGAGTTATTCGTTCTCCTCTCGACCCTCAAACTATTATTGGAATCCTCTAATCATCTGAATTTGAGAATGATTATGGCTTTACCCTTAGTCAAAATGCCAACCTATGAGACTATCTATCCTCAAGAAACCAATTGTTGTGAGCCTCTAATTATTTGCTTTGAGCTTGCTGTAACTAGCAACCCTAAGCCATACCCCTAGAACTCTTGTGACAATAGTCTGGCAGGCTTAACAAAATTGAAATTCACGGCTCAGCTGTTAGAATTTTTTTCTTATGATGTGTCTTAGAGTTGGTTACCCCGTCGATAACTCTTGAATACGGTGGACGAGTAGGTCATTCTATTTTAGCGACCATGTGCCTTAGTACTGCACACTCATTTTCCAATCATTAAGGAACGACCCTTGACTTGACCATATCTACCGTATTCCGTTACGCTGTGCCTTATCCTTTATTACCAAGAATCGAGGTACAATATCCGGACTTTGAAATTCTCTTAACCTCATTATTCCCAAGACCATGACCTAGCTTCTAAGGTGGGTAGACTGTAAGCCTTCTAAAAAATTTAGGATATACGAGGATTGCCGACTAATTAGAATGATTTCCATTCGGATGATAGTTAGTGTCTCATTAGACTCCCACTTTTCATTTAGATCGTTTTGTGTTCCCGGCCGTGTCATTAACAATCGGAGCACGAGACCAGCTGTTACCTTCCAACAAATTTTATATGCAAGAGCTAGACGAGTTCACCTTCATCTAGGTATATCATATTCCACTCAAATTCATCCCCTTGTACTCTATTTTGTGGTACGACTTTCAGGTTAAAAAGGACAAGCTATAACCCTTACCATAATACCGGTATACCTTCCAACATCCACTAGAGCCTCAACCTTAACCCAATTCCTTCGACCCAATATGTGGTTGTGATCGACTCAAAGCCCATTACGCACATGTCACTAGTGTGCTACGTAAATGTGTCTTCTCGTGCTACTTAAACACAAAAGTCACTGAAGGCGAATCTTGGGCTTGAAGGACCTAGCTAACCAACCTGACGAGCAGCTAGCTCAACTCCTTGGACAGAAACCTATTTCAGGCCATCCTAATCTAGTAGAAATAGTTTATCTTGGGATCTTGTCCAGTCCAAATAGATTGAGACCCAAGGTTCATCCAACCAACGAGTGATATCCAAAATTGGAAACCCATTAAGGCCAGTAAAACCCCTCCAGACAAACCCCCATAGTTGGTCTATAAAATCGAACTTTCTGAAATAGGTACCTATACCCTTTATGTTGTCTTCCCTTCTTAGAATGTGAGGTCAATCGTAACCCTTATTCCATCTACCAGGAAGTCGTGATACGATCTTGTTTTGCATTTTATCCCTTGCTCGTATGTTTAAAAACAACCACGGCAGAGGTCACAATCCGGATTTCTCAAATTTCGTTCCATTATGGAACCTTATTTAGATTAACTTGGGGAACGGAATGTCTGTATTTCATAGATCTCAAGCCCCTCTAAGAAACAAAGAGTTCTTCGATTTAACAAGTGACTGGGTTAGAGTAGCTACTATAGCAAATAAGTCAATGGTTCATAGATCTTCTTTCTAGCTGCATCATTAGATACTCTCTACTGCTCTTGAAACTTAATAACTGCCCTCGGTTATTTTTCTAAAATTTTCCTGTCCTTCCTATCATAGAGTGACGAATGGTCATGCTTATTAGAGTTTACTAATAGTTCTTAGCCACTGGTGTAAAAATTTGTTGCTTGTTAGATCTTATGATTGTTTGATAGATATGAGAGGATTATAGTGGGCCATAAGCAGTAGATATCTATTGGTAGAAATTTTAGCAATTAGTTGAAGATTACAAGTTTTAGCGACATGAGATTTGAGGGAGTAGTGTGACCAAAGGTGGGTAGAAGTCCTCGGAGTTTCGTAGTTACAAAATGGTTATGAGGATATAAACTATTTAGAGGAAATTAAATTTGAGCAGATTGTGGTAAAGGTGGATTTATTCTTTTATTTTTATTTTTGAATTTCAGGCATGTTTATGAGTTAGAATTTCGAGGACGAAATTATTTTTAAGGTGGGTAGATTTGTAGCTCCCCTTCCCGAAAATTTTAAAAATATTTTGTTATTATTTATTTTATTAGAATTGTGATTTTATCATTTTTATTATTATTTTCAATGTTATTGTGATTACTATTATATAATATTATTTTATTATTGGTTGTATTATCTTCGTCTAAATGTTATTATATTCATAATTTTAAAATAGGCCCTAATCTAGGAATAGGTATTATTGGTAATTTAATTAGATATATGGATATTATTATACCATCATTCATATGAATAGTTATATATATATGTATATATATTGATATATATATATATATAGGAAAATGTAAAGGGATATATATATATATATATATTTTGTGTATATATATATATATATATATATATATATATATATATATATATATATATATATATACGTGTTAAGGTGTATGTATATAAATATATGATATATTATGTGTGCATGTATATATATATAGATTATATACGTATACGTGTATGTATATACAAAGTATATATATATGAATATATAAGTGTATATGTATAGGCGTAAATATAAATATCTATGGCTTATATGCGTATGAATATATATTAATATACATAAATATATATGTGTGTATATATATGAATATATATATATACGTACGTATGCGTATATATATGTGTATATATATATATGAATATATATATATATATATAAATAGTATTAATTGCTAAAAGAAAAAAAAAGAAATAAAAAAAAAACAAACAAAAAAAGAAGACTAAACTAAAAATCCCAAACCCCAGTTCAGCCTGAGCCCGACCCAGGGACCCAGGCAAACCGAAGCAGGCCTTTCCCCTCTGTTATTTTGAACAGCTGAGCAAACCCATTCCCCAGCTAAAGCCCCCACCAGCCGAGAAGGCCAGCCACATGGACCACCCAAATATTAAACTTAGCTCTGTTCGAGCACAACCCAGCCCACCTCAAATTCTCCAAACCACAAACCCGACCCCCCCATGCTAAAGTTCACCCGAGAGAACCAAGTATTTATACTACATATAACAGTTGTCGAGAGAACACAGGGGCAGACCGGCAAACCCTAACACAAACCCTATCGCCACCACACCCCGACGCGTCGCCACCACTTGGGCGCGGTCCCTGCGCGCGCACGCCGCCGTGTGCGGCCGCGCGAGCCGCTGGAGGGCGCACGCACAGCGCGCGCGGGAAGAACGACAGCAGTAGCGCGGTGTCTCGAACCGACTTCGCAGCGACTGTTCGTCGCGCACCGTGGATCGTTTCGCCTCCCGTCTTCTCTGGTAAACTCACAACCTATACGCCTTCTAATGTCTTCAAATGCTTTTCTTTAGATCGCGTTAATCTGTCCGTAAAATCCTTGTAAAGATCGATGAAATTCTGCTCAAAACAGAGCAGTTTCAAAAGGCAAAACCACTGTTTTGGAAGGCCAAAATTGGCCAATCCAGTTAGGGTTTTCAAAATCTAATTGAACACATATATTGACAACATATACGAGATGGAAACCCCACTTATAGATTTATTTTTCATCGATTACAGTGTTGTTAAACTATTTTCAAAGTTCATGAAAAATCTGTTTAGAAATCAATAAAAATCGCTCCATACGACGTCCGTCCCGCCATTCCGGGCGACGTGGTCGCGAACCGAAAGCATCGAAAGCTGCGTAACGGTTTCGTGGTCGTGTGGGCTTTGACGGAACTCGAATTGGTCGCGTGTGCGCGACGAATTTGATGCGTATCCGTCAAAATTCCCCGTATCGTGTACTTTGCAAATTTCTCAATTACTTTGTGCACGCTCGTCAGATCGAGACGAAACTTGAGCCAACAGAACCGTATCGTTTTTCTGGTCCTGTATGCCAAGTTTGGTCCAATTCTGAGACAGTTGAATCCGACGTCGTTTTGTGGGCCCCACGGTTCCAATCAACGGACGATTTTGTGCACAGCCCGCCGGAATCCAACTTTGGACATACGGTTGGGTTCGTATCGGAAAACTGGATCCGTAGACATGTAGTTTGACGACTTTAGAGACCGTTGACTCTGGCACGCTTTTCGGTGCAAAGCGGGTCCAACGGCGGACATCATTTTTGCCCGAAATTACCGTTTTGCTCCTGTGTCCAGAATTGGACTTAAGGACAGGCAATCCTAGTGAATTAGACTATTCTGAGATCATTGGTATTGTTTATTTCAGCTTCCGGGGACTGTTGTACGGGTTTTGACTATAGTGGCACATTGAGTAGTTCAGATTGTCGGTTTCACCAGCAAAGGACCACAGGCGAGTACAGTTTATTGTCTGCATTTCGATATTAATTTTCACTATATTTCATTGGTTGGTTTCATTAGTTATGTGATTATTTTCTATTATAAATTGTTGAGTCGGGAATGAGAAGTACCAACGATGTGTGATCTGACCTTAGACCGTGTAGACCGTGTTGCATTTATTTTTTGTAGACCGTGTAGACCGTGTTACATTTATTTCTTATAGACAGTGATTTATTTATTGCAAGTAGACCGTGTAGACAGTGATTTATTTATTGCATTTAATCTGTGTAGTTCGTGATTATTATTCTGTAGACAATGTTTCTTTATTGCAATATTTTCTGTAGACCGTATAACTGTAGACCGTGTAACTGTAGACCGTGTAACTTTAGACCGTGTAGACCGTGTCGCATAATTGTCCCAAGACCGATCACATATCAAAGGTACTTCTAATGGTGGAAAAGTATATTGGTCTATTTATTACTATTGATTTTTCTTACGGCTTTACTGTTTATTTTCAAACCCATGATTGATGTCTAACCTTTATCTTATAGTCATTTTCTTTATTTGAAATTGCATTCAGTGAATTGTGCTCGTTCCATTCCTGACTGGAAACCAACATTTTCAGGTTAGCCGTGGATTCACTTAGCATGGGAGATACGGGGATATTTGCAGCCAGAAGCCTAGAGACTAGCTAGATAGTTGAGTTGTAGTCATTCTATAATTGTACAAGTTTATATTTTATGCAAAAGTAAAACTTGTGATCTTTGTAAATTAAATTAATCTTGTGAATGAGTATTATTTGTGATTTTGATCTTCATGGCCGTGACAGCGTACTACCGTCGACACTGCGGCGTAGGCTGGCTTGGACACGTCTCGTATCCGTTTAAAAAAAAACGGGTGCGGGTCGTGACAGAAAGTTTTAACCATAGGAATGACCCCCATTGTTGTGTCCCTATTTTGTGTCCTCTTGTGTCCATTATGTGTCCTTTAGGGATTTCTATTGTATTATTGTTGTGTCTTGTGTTCATGGGGAAAACCCCCAAACTTGGACACACTTTATATTTAAAATATTGATTAAATGAATTAATTCATATTAAATCTCATATTTGAATATGTAGAGATGTGTTCTTGAGTACTTTACATTTCATTCATGTATCTCTTATAGATGTGTTCATGTTACATATATGGATTTGTGTAAAATATATTGTAATTAGAGTGTACCTATATTTATATATGTAATAAATGGTTCATGATGATTATATAATCAAGTTTGTGAGTGTGGTTCCTCATATTATTATTGTCATTATTGTTGTGGATAATTAGGATATATATTGTGTATTCTTTTGGCTCAAACTATCTAAATCCGTCATGATTTTTATCCACGTTTTTAATTTCAGCCCTAACTTAGAAATATCATAACTTCTAGCTCAAAGCTCGGTTTAATCTCCTATTTTTTTTAAAAGAAGCGTATTGAAGTTAGCTTCCCAAAAACATGTATTAATAGACCTAATTCATTCTGTAACTTTCTGGAGAATTATTTGAGTGTCAGCTATACGAAAGACAAATGCGTTCTCGGTGTTTTCGCGATTCCGGGAGTTTCCGGAAACGAAAACGCGATCCGTTTGAAGTTTCGGAAATCTAACACATAGATCTATAACATACTTTAATCCTAGAATTTAATTCATGCTGAGTTGGTACAGTATTGATTATTAGTAGGAGTTACTATTCGGCATATGTATTTTGTACACCCTTGTGTGTAATATAATGTTCTATTTGATTTTAACCCATGTTAATGTATATACATTATGTAACTAAATAGAGAATGCAAGCATGAGTAAATGGTTAAATAAATGATTTATGAGATGTAAGTATCCTATCTAATGTAAGCATGTATAAGTATGGCTTGTAATGAATATGTAGGTTCCATAGTATGTAATGTATGGTGCATATAGTAGTGCAAGAGAATAAATGAATGATGAATGAACGCAAGCATGAATGTAATGTAATAATAGATATAATGTATGCAATATACAAGTTAATGAGATGTAATGTTCTATGTTAACACAAATCCTATATTACCTCATGTACCCTCTTACACTATGTTGACACTATCACACTTGACACTTTGTTCACTTACACTTTGACACTCTTTGATATGTATACACTATGTATGCCCATTTAACTCTCACTTGCCCCTTTGCCATGTTCAGATATACACACATAGCCTCTTAAATAAGTATTTATGAATATAGTTAACTTAGCTATGTATATTATATATATGTTAGAATATTGTGTTGTAATATATAAGTTTATATAACCATTTGAAATGCCATGATTATAGACCTAATATTGAATACCAATATATACATGTGTATATATGTGTAGACATATATAGCTTAAAGTAATAGATTACCTAGTGTATATCCAATGTGAATTCGTGCCTATTTGAGTATTGAATAATTGCATGCTATATAGAGTTGGGTGTATGTTGGCTTGTATAGCCTTGTATTGATGTGTGCTTCCTAGGATAGTCTTGGTTAGGCCTAGTAAGACTTGCTGGGTTAGGACATGACCTAGTTTGACCTAGTTTGACTAGTACAGTTGACCAGAGTTGACCAAGGGTTGACTTTGGCCTAGTTTGACCTAGATTCATGTAGAATGCAGTGTAGTGCTTTATATTACCCTTCTGGACATGTTATGACTTGTGCTGTTCTGATTAGGAGCCAGACACCTCTTCTCGGACAATATATTTACTTTAGACATTCAGACACCAGACGAGTACATTCTCTGATCATTTCATATCTTGTTTAGGATTATATTTCCTGCTTTAGATTACTTTACATGATGCTGACACGTTGGAAACACGGATTAGTACTATATGGATCTTGTTGTGCGATTTTATCCTTTTAGCGGATACATCGGGTATTCGTGTTCGTGTACTTTATCGTGAGCATCGTGTACTCCTTGTATTCGTGACATTCGTGTACAAATCGTGTGAAATCGTGTATATTCATGTATTCACATGATCTCGTGTGCGACTATACTTCGTGTGCAATAACATATCATATCTAGATCCTTGTGTATTGATTGGGGCGGGGGAGTAGAAGTGGTTATGTAATCAATCCAGTAGATTACTCGTGTACAACCTCTGTAGATTACTCGTGTACAACATCGTGTCGTTTACATAACCATCTTGTGCTCTGAATCACTAGTCACTGATAGTTCTCTATATAGTGTAGCTATTTACTTACAGGCTCTCTTTTTCATCATGTTATTTCTTTAGATCCTGTATCTTACTCTCTAGCATGTTTATATTTCCTAACCTGTTATGATATTGTTGAGATGTACTGTACTCGCTCCTGTCCTGACTGGACCCGTTGATAAATTTTACAGATAGCTTGGAGATTGCCTGCTAGCCTAGAGGAGACACATTAGAGGTTGTTTAGTTAGCTATTTTCAATTGTTTGGAGTTGTATTTACTTTATGGATTACTATATCTGAGTTTGGAGATTTGAGATGTATTTCTGGATTTATGTATCTTAGATACTTAGATTTCTCTCTGTTGTACCTCTTTTGGATTTCATGTTTTATCTATCCTTATCATGCTCTACCTTAGATGTGATTGAGTCTGTACCTGCTATGTCACCCCCATTCGGGGAGTATAAACTGTTTAGACTTATATTGTTAGATGCATGAGACCTAGGACAGCGTTCTACCGCCGACACTGCGACGTAGGCTGGACGTACCCACTTCTCGTGCCCTAACTCTAGGGTGCGGGTCGTGATACGTTTTTAGTGGTGGCCCATGCAGGTCGAGATTCGCATTAGTGCGATTTCGTAGTAGCGCAACGACTTAGTTGTACTACTACGAGCCTGCTATAGGATATATAAATTAAGATGTTAGGATGAGAGGATACTCAATCACACTTAGGATTCTTTAAGAGATTTCTGGGATGACCCTTGAGAATCTCATTTTGAAATCCGATTTAAACTTCTTTTTCTTGTTTTGATTCACCTTTTTCCTTGATTTGAATTTGATTTTGTGGATCATTGTAGAACTTTGAATCCTGGTATTAGTTGATGATTTTGATAAAATTTTGTAGTTGTTGATTTAATTTTGTATTTAGATTAATATTTTCAAATCCAAGGTACTCAATCACACTTAGGATTCTTTGAGAGATTTCTGGGACGACCCCTGAGAAACTCATTTTGAACTTCAATTAGAATTCTTTTTCCTCTTGTTTGGATTCACCCTCATTCCTTGCTATTGAATTTAAGCTTGATGGGTTCATCTCGTTTGAACCGATGAGAAGGAACATATCTTCATTATTCTTTCTCGCTATTATTCTCTTGCATTCTTATTTACCTCTTATCTTAAACTTTGTCTCATTACATTAATTATCCATATCTTGTCATCCCTACCAGATGTACTTTAAAACCCTTGAATCTTCGTATCTTTTGCATGGGAAAGGCTAAGGAAGTGACGTAAATTATGTAGCTCAGAGAAGACGTAACTGGTTATTTTATGATGATCTAAAGGAAATCAAATGTGGAGTGTTCCATATGAAAACTTGAGATAGAAATGTGGTAAAGGTCTCGAATAGAATAAAGAGATATATACTGCCAATCTGGAAACAATTAGATTTAGAGAAATTTTGGGGTTATGAGATAGTTTATAGGTGTATTCAAAACTAATGAGGATATCAGAGGTCAACCTAGTTTTGAGAACTTAGAAAATCTTGGTTATTGATTCTGGGGAAAACTTTTACTCTGAGGCTATGTAGAAGGTTAGTAATGGAAAAGAGAAGTTAATTGTGTTTAATAAGGATATTAAACAAGATGTTACGAGAAAATGACTAGGGATAGAGAGAACACAAAGTTATGGAAGTTTAGAGATTGTTGTAAAATATTTTTAGGAGAATAATATTCAAGGGTGTATGTCGAAGAAAATACGGAAGTTGATTTTGTGATGGAAGATAAGTTTCGTAAGGCCTAGAGATTTAAATTAAATAATACGGGGAGAACAATTTGAACAAGTTCAAGGAATTCGTAAACGGGATTTAGAGGTTTTAGGTCAAATTTAAGACAAGGTGAAAGAACTTGGAAATTTAAATAAATGGTTAATGTTGATTCCTAAATGTGAGGGCTGTGCTTCAAGAGTGATGTTTGGAAATTTGGAATTGCCTATGGTAGTCATGGTAAGGGTTTAAGTAAAGGTTAAATTTTCATATAGAGACTGGTGAGGTAAAGATATGATTGGTAAGTTATGACCAGATGAACTTAAGAGTATCAGAAGCAGATGACTAACTCGATCTTCATTATTTTTGTGCATTAATTACCACCTCTTGAACTCCCACTTTCTAATTGAGATCCTTGACGTTCCTTATCGTGACTTTGATATTCGGAATGTAATACTAGCTGTTACCCTCTAACAAATCTTATATGCAAGACCTAGACGAGCTCACCTTCGTGTAGGTATATCATGTCCTACTAAAACCCGTCTTCTTGTACTCTATTTTCTTGATATGATTTTTTGGTCAACTGGCTAAACTATAACCTCTACCATTATACTAAATTTCTTCTTATTTCAATTAGAAATCCAGCCTCGACTCAATTCTTTCGACCCGACATGTGATGGTATTCTGCTTGTTTCCTTAGATGCTTAACCTTGTACCTTATCTGATTACTTGACCCGTTGGTTAAGAAACTTGGACTATGTAATTCCATTCATCATTACCACCCTTATATCTTGTGCTGCTAAATTAGCCTTAGTTTTGCAAGCTTATCTATTTTCGAACTTGGTCATGACATATTTTATTGGGTGGCCACCCACTAACATATTGTCTAATCAGAACCGGTACATGATGGTCTGATCAACCTATTGCACTTTGGTTCGCTTTTTCATGTATCAATCTACGAGAATGGAGACATAGTTAAACTTGACCCTAGAGTCTCATTCGCGACAGCCTTGAGAATTCTTCTTGAAATCTTTTCATCGCCTATGAACCTCGTATTCGTACTCAGTCGAATTAAATTTAATCATGACCTGAACCTCCATCATTGGATGCTCGTGCTCATACTTTGATTTCATTGATTTCCCTTCTTGCCCAAATCTCGTTTTATTCCGAAATTGATCAACTTAGATTGTGTCAAGACAAAAATCTATTTGTGATTTGTTGTGCCTAAATTTTCAATTTTTGCTATTTTATGGAATAGTAACCTTTTAATAATTTCTGAGTTGCTTTTTAATGACCATTTTTTATATAGGATGGTAGACAGTCCTACAACCTTGATGATTGTTGTTTCCTTACCTTCCCAATTAGGACACCCTAGATTGTTTGTGTGTTGATACCATAGTACTGTTTTGACCTAGAATGATTAGTGTACCTAGGTGAGACTTCCAACTGCTACGGTATGCCCTGACCTTGTATACTATTCCTTCAAATTGCATAATTTACATAAAAAAAAATTTAGACCTTGATTGTTGGAAAATAGGGACGTCACCCCCATTAGTATCAGTTGTAGATATATATAGGTTAGTCCTTGATATGGGGATGTGTGTCTATAAACATGTAGCTTATGAGATTTATGAGAGATTATAGTATCAGCCTTGATAGGATGTACTAGTCTTTTGGTGAGTATAAATGTGTTATGAGAGATAGGGGCCTATATGTCTTAGTAATGCATCGTTCCTATGGTAATAGAATGTATTAATAGATGGTTAATAGGAAGATAATAGTTTGAGCATACCTATAGCCTATGATCAGTTCCTTTTCATCCTTAGTTAAGACCACTTTAAAATAGGTCCAGTCCCTTGGATATAGGTTCCAGTCCATATTTTATTGAAGTTCCATTACCATCGTACAGCAGAGCAGTGTTGGAGGTATTCCTAGATTGACACTATCTAGATGTCCGTTTATTATTCCAGTGTTAGGAAGTGTTACCTTAGATATTGGGTAGGTTAGAGGCTCTAGAAGGAGTACTATCGATCTTAAATTTCGAGGACGAAATTTTTCTAAGGTGGGTAGAGTTGTAGCACCCAGTTTTCCAAATGAGGGTAATTTTAAAATTTCGTGTTTATAATTATTTTAATAATAATATTTAATTCATGATATGATTTTGGTGATTTTAAATTATTTTAAAATTATTTAAATCAATGACTTGTGGTTTTGACGTTTTGCTAGTGAAACCCTAGAGACTGTTTGACCTAGAGCCTGATCATGTGATTATGATATTTTAATATCATTTTTGGCCTAAGAATATTTTGCATTTGAACTCTTTGAATTATTTTGATATTTATTTTATTATTTATGATATTGTTTTGGGGTTATTTGAGTCGGGTTCGAATTTTATCTCAATCCGACTTGTAACGGGGACCCGGGGTAACTTAGACTCTAGTTGGACCCATGTATTAGTTAGCCATGGCCCATATTTTAATTAGTCATGTTAGAAAGATCAGTCATAATCCTAATTATTAGGTTAACCATTTAGAGTTTTTTTTATTTGACCCTTTTACCCCCAAACCCTAACCAAAATTGTTTTAAATACTTGTAACTAAGGGAGGGGCAAACTTGTAATATTCAATGAAGGGGGGATATAACCATTGTGGCCGGCCCTAATAGGAATCCCATCTCATTTCCTTTCTTTGAGAAGTCTTCTTCCCCAAATGCTCTCAAGCTCTCCCAAGGAAAAAACTTTTCTCCTTGGATTTTCTCTCATTTAGGTAATATTTTCTTCTCTTTTATTTCTCCATTTTGCATTTAGGAAAGTTTTAACCATAGAAATGACCCCCATTGTTGTGTCCCTATTTTGTGTCCTCTTGTGTCCATTATGTGTCCTTTAGGGATTTCTATTGTATTATTGTTGTATCTTGTGTTCATGGGAAAAACCCCCAAACTTGGACACACTTTATATTTAAAATATTGATTAAATGAATTAATTCATATTATATCTCAGATTTGAATATGTAGAGATGTGTTCTTGAGTACTTTACATTTCATTCATGTATCTCTTATAGATGTGTTCATGTTACATATATAGATTTGTGTAAAATATATTGTAATGAGAGTGTACCTATATTTATATATGTAATAAATGGTTCATGATGATTATATAATCAAGTTTGTGAGTGTGGTTTCTCATATTATTATTGTCATTATTGTTGTGGATAATTAGGATATATATTGTGTATTCTTTTGGCTCAAGCTATCTAAATCCGTCATGATTTTTATCCACGTTTTTAATTTCATCCCTAACTTAGAAATATCATAACTTCTAGCTCAAAGCTCGATTTAATCTCCTATTTTTTTTTAGAAGAAGGTATTGAAGTTAGCTTTCCAAAAACATGTATTAATAGGCCTAATTCATTCTGTAACTTTCTGGAGAATTATTTGAGTGTCAGTTTTACGAAAGACAAACGCGTTCTCGGTGTTTTCGCGATTCCGGGAGTTTTCGGAAACAAAAACGCGATCCGTTTTAAGTTTCGAAAAGCTAACACATAGATCTATAACATACTTTAATCCTAGAATTTAATTCATGCTGAGTTGGTACAGTATTGATTATTAGTAGGAGTTACTATTCGACATATATATTTTGTGCACCCTTGTGTGTAATATAATGTTCTATTTGATTTTAACCCATGTTAATGTATATACATTATGTAACTAAATAGAGAATGTAAGCATGAGTAATTGGTTAAATAAATAATTTATGAGGTGTAAGTATCCTATCTAATGTAAGCATGTATAAGTATGGCTTGTAATGAATATGTAGGTTCCATAGTATGTAATGTATGGTGCATATAGTAGTACAAGAGAATAAATGAATGATGAATGAATGCAAGCATGAATGTAATATAATAATAGATGTAATATATGCAATATACAAGTTAATGAGATGTAATGTTCTATGTTAACACAAATCCTATATTACCTCATGTACCCCCTTACACTATGTTGACACTATCACACTTGACACTTTGTTCACTTACACTTTGACACTCTTTGTTATGTATACACTATGTATGCCCATTTAACCCTCACTTGCCCCTTTGCCATGTTCACATATACACACATAGCCTCTTAAATAAGTATTTGTGAATATAGTTAACTTAGCTATGTATATTATATATATGTTAGAATATTGTGTTGTAATATATAAGTTTATATAACCATTTGAAATGCCATGATTGTAGACCTAATGTTGAATACCAATATATGCATGTGTATATATGTGTAGACATATATAGCTTAAAGTAATAGATTACCTAGTGTATATCTAATGTGAATTCTTGTCTATTTGAGTATTGAATAATTGCATGCTATATAGAGTTGGGTGTATGTTGGCTTGTATAGCCTTGTATTGATGTGTGCTTGCTAGGATAGTCTTGGTTAGGCCTAGTAAGACTTGCTGGGTTAGGACATGACCTAGTTTGACCTAGTTTGACTAATACAGTTGACCAGAGTTGACCAAGGATTAACTTTGGCCTAGTTTGACCTAGATTTATGTAGAATGCATTGTAGTGCTTTATATTACCCTTCTGGACATGTTGTGACTTGTGCTGTTCTGATTAGGAGCCAGACACCTCTTCTCGGACAATATATTTACTTTGGACATTCAGACACCAGGCGAGTACATTCTCTGATTATTTCATATCTTGTTTAGGATTATATTTCCTGCTTTAGATTACTTTACATGATGTTGACACGTTAGAAATACGGATTAGTACTATATGGATCTTGTTGTGCGATGTTATCCCCTTAGCGGATACATCGGGTATTCGTGTTCGTGTACTTTATCGTGAGCATCGTGTACTCATTGTATTCGTGACATTCGTGTACAAATCGTGTAAAATCGTGTATATTCATGTATTCACATGATCTCGTGTGCGACTATACTTCGTGTGCAATAACATATCATATCTAGATCCTTGTGTATTAATTGGGACGGGGGAGTAGAAGTGGTTATATAATCAATCCAGTAGATTACTCGTGTACAACCTTTGTAGATTACTCGTGTACAACATCGTGTCGTTTACATAACCATCTTGTGCTCTGAATCACTAGTCACTGATAGTTCTCTATATAGTATAGCAATTTACTTACAGTCTCTCTCTTTTTCATCATGTTATTTCTTCAGATCATGTATCTTACTCTCTAGCATGTTTATATTTTCTAACCTGTTATGATATTGTTGAAATGTACTGTACTCGCTCCTGTCCTGACTGGACCCGTTGATAAATTTTACAGATAGCTTGAAGATTGCCTGTTAGCCTAGAGGAGACACATTAGAGGTTGTTTAGTTAGCTATTTTTAATTGTCTGGAGTTGTATTTACTTTATGGATTACTGTATCTGAGTTTGGAGATTTGAGATGTATTTCTGGATTTGTGTATCTTAGACACTTAGATTTCTCTCTGTTGTACCTCTTTTGGATTTCATGTTTTATCTATCCTTATTATGCTCTACCTTAGATGTGATTGAGTCTGTACCTGCTATGTCACCCCCATTCGGGGAGTATAAACTGTTTAGACTTATACTGTTAGATACATGAGACCTAGGACAGCGTTCTACCGCCGACACTGCAGCGTAGGCTGGACGTACCCACTTCTCGTGCCCTAACTCTAGGGTGCGGGTCGTGACAATTTTATTTTGTCTGGAGTTGTATTTACTTTGTGGATTACTGTATCTGTATTTGAGTTTTGAGATGTATTTCTGGGTTTATGTATCTTAGACACTTAGACTTCTATCTCCTGTATCTCTTTTGGATTTCATGTTTTATCTATCATTATCATGCTCTACCTTAGATGTGATTGAGTCTGTATCTGCTATGTCACCCCCATTCGGGGAGTATAAACTGCTTAGCATTATATTGTTAAATGTTGTAACCTAGGACAGCGTTCTACCGTCGACACTGCGACGTAGGCTGGGCGTTGTTACGTTCTCGTGCCCTTACTCTAGGGTGCGGGTCGTGACATATTTTTAGTGGTGGCCCATGCAGGTCGAGACTAAAAGTGTAGTAGTATTCGAACTAGAGTACCACTACAGCCTGCACTAAGAATAAGATATATTTTGAAGGTACTCAATCACAGTTAGGGACCCTTGAGAGATTCCTGGGACGACCCTGGAGAATCTTATTTAACTTCGATTTGAAAACTCTCTTTTTTCCCTTGATTTGATTTATTTTTACTTTTTGTTGTTAAATTTGATTTTAATGGATTATTTTTGAATTTGAGTTTGTATTTATTAATTTTAATGGATGATTGTCGAATTTTGAATTTTGATGATAGCTGTTGCATTCGAGTTTGTATTTTGATGGATTTTGTTCATTTTTGAATTTTGATGTTCGTTAATAAATTTGATTTGATTTTTGAGTATTCATTATAGATTAATTTAATTTTTGGCAAGATGAAATTATATGGGCTAGGTCATCTATGTTATGGGATCTAGTCTTCTATAGTCACATTAGCCAGCATGGTGAGGACATATAGTCTGACTCTGGATATATTTCTCGGGTGTAGAAATTTAAGGTTTTCGCAGCCAAGCTAGCGGTACCGCGAAAATGTTAAATACCATGATTCTAGAGATATGTGCATAAGTCAAGGGCTCTGTGATTATCGTAGCCTTGCTTACTAGTATGACGAGGATTTAGAGTACCATGATTTTGGATAGACGCATATGATTATCAGATTGCACCTTAAATATTTTTGAACATGTTTTTTCTATTTTTGTTCAGTCATTCAAAAAAAAGAATTATTATTTGTTTGTTTTGTCTAGTTTTCTATTATTTAACTCAGGAGTAAGTTTAGTTGGTTTTATAAACCTTGTGTATGAGTTTTTCATAATACAATGAATCGATGATTTTGCTAGACTTTATCTTGAATTTGATATTTTAACTCTGGATTTCAAAACGGTTCCTTCTTTAAACAGATAAGCAGAACATATTTTATCGTTATTTCCTTCTTGCTATTATTCTTGTATTAAATAATAATGATAATAAAACTATCTCGATTTCGTCAATTACCTACTTTACAATTTTGGTAGGAATTTAAATGTTGGTCCTGATGTAGAAATTGATTTTATTTGGGACATGAGAATATAGATATAGCAGACACTTTACCTGATATATATGCATGCTACGCTTGATTTCCAACCTATCTAAATAAATATTAATATGTTGTTGATGTTAATTTCCAACCCCAATATTCCTGGTTTTCTGTTTTTTCCAGTTTAAAGTCGTAATTCAAATATAGGTTACATGTTGTTAGTTTTGTTTACATAACTGCACATGTATGATATCTGCAGGGTTTCAATTTTTAGAGAAATTGGTTAAGTTATGTTAAATTTGTCCAATCTGAGACTGCATGCATATTAACCCTTAATGTTGAATTCCAAATGTTAGTTCAAATTGCTGTTCCATTTTTATGAAATATTTAGAGCTGTGTACATTGTTGTAAGTAGGAATATAAATTTAGGTTTCATATTCTTACATGTTAGTTTGTGATAAACATTGAGTTGGTTTTTAATGTTCAAATTTCTCCAAAATTTTGAAAACTAGTTACATGTTAACATTTTTACATTGATTCAAATGTTTAGTTCGATTTCAGATTTAACATGTAATAATAAAATATATGCGTAGATAAATGTATTGATAGTATGTTAGGGTTTCATTTCTATCATGCTAGGATGTATTGGGAGCATTGAAATTAGTTGTGATGTTTCAAATTCCTAAATTTTGAAATTGCATTATGTTAATATTACACTGGTTAAATGTTAGCTTATTTTCAGATTTTTTTTTATGTAAATGATGAACTAAAACTAGGTTTAACTTTTTAATACTAAGCTATAACCCTGTACATGGACACACACACACACACTCTAACATAGTATATACTGTCATTTAACCTAACCCTTTCCCTCTATGTTATGATTATATATCTATAAGGATATATATAGAGTTTATGCATATATGTTATAACGTATATAGATACATAACTAAATCTCTACCTTTTTATATATATGTGTATATGGTTAGCCATGCATGTTATGAGTAAATAAGTTGTGTATTGTAGATTGTTTAACCAAATGCCATGATTAGTGTAACTGGATAGCCGTTGTTTTAAAACCCAATTTCTCATATACACTTTCATGTATACTCACGTACACACACGCCTACTATCTAACCATATGAACATGTTCCCATACACATGATGCTAGTTTTGCCTCTCTAACGCTCTCTCTGTATATATATTGTGATTGGATTTCAATGCAAGTGACTTTCAATTCTTTAACTTGTGATTTTGATTTTCTTGGGATAGTACTTTTTTTCCAGATGATTAGTAGTTACCTTCCTTTATTTTTTTATGAGTACCAGTTTTCATATGGGGTGGTAGACAACCTTATAGTTTTGATGGTTGTTGTTTCTGTATCTTTCTATTTTAGCACCCTGGATTGCTTGTGTGTTTTGATACCCTATGACCGTTTTGGTTTAGCATGACTAGTATACCTAGATGAGACTTACTACCACCGTATGCCATGACCCTAGACGTTGTCCTTTTGATGGTATGTTTTGTTTAAGTTCTAGGACTTGATTGTGGGGTTTGACCTAAAGAGAGTATGGATATTTTAATTTTGAGGACAAAATTTTTATAAGGTGGGTAGGATGTGAGCACCCTGAATTTCGGATTGATTTTTTTCATTTTATTTTATTTTCTGATTGATTGGTTTCGATAAATAATTTATTATGTTTATTTATCTGTAAACGCGCTTTTCCGTGCCTTTGATATTTGGAGTGTCAGGGATGTTCAACTCTGGAAATCTTCTTCACAAGTTTTGGAGTGGACAGGATTACCTTCATGACGGTATATGGTGTCCCACTCAGACTTGTTCCCTTGTGCTCTTTTTGTTTCGCTGAACTTTGGGTCGATTTAGACCATTTGATCATTAATTGATTTTCCCACTCTTTTCCTTGATCATTATTAGCACGTTACCGTGACTTTTAATTTGGGAGCGCAAGACCAGTCAGTTTCTTGAAACCAACTTCTCATGCTTGATCTACTCGAGACGCTCGTCACCCATGACCTTCGTGTCCCACTCAGACACGCCTTCTTGTGCTCCATTTGCTTCGCACAACTTTTCCGACACGTGACCCGATTTTATTTCACCCCACGGCGTCACATTTATTTCCAACTTGATTTGTGGGTCCCCTGTCGACCAAAACCTGTCAGCCCCAACTATGGACATGGCCCACCTTGAGCCTACTACCCGTCCGCCACTTATGTCCCATTTATTGGAATCTCCATGTGCTACTTATTCACTCATGATCATCAACGTCTAATTTTAATTCGATTTTTGCACAATGTCTGATTTGACCCAAACCAGCTTGACCGAACCCAGCCCAGCTTCGTGTTATTCTCCATCACCATCATCCTCAGCCTCATTACCCTTGAAAAATACTAAATATTCTTTCTACCTATTTTTAATTATTATTAGAAATTTCTATTGATTTTTATCCATGGGAATGACCTATTTAGCTAATTAATTCCTAGCCATTAGATCTCCCTACATTTAATCCTATCCATTACTTTCCCCCATGGCAACTTTTTCCCCAACACCATGCATTGGCCGGCCCTAACTATTTTGGAAAGAACTTTTTCTCTCTTTCTCTCTCTCACTCATTATTGTTATTATCTCTCTCTCTTCCTAATACTACTACACCAACTAAAATAACTTCAACAGCAGCATGCACCATCACCACCACTCCTCCTTCACACCCGACCAACCTCCATGGCCTGACCCCCTCACCCATGGCCATGGCCTCGCCGCCGGCCACCCTGGCCAGACAGGCCGTGCGCCACCACCATCGGCCTGTTCCTCCTCCTCTTCTCCTCTTCCTTCCTCCTCCTTCACACCATGGTCTCCACCATCGAACACCATTGCACCGCCACCACCATATCAGCCATCACCCCGCCGCATGGCCGCCGCCCCCTCGTCGGCCGACCATGCCCCGCCGTCGCCTGACCTGGCCGCGCACAGCGGAACACAGCAGCGGCTGCTGCACCACGCATGCAGGTGCGCGCATGCGAGCGCACGTGGGCCGCCGTCGTGCGCCGCCGCGTGGGCCACCGTGGCCCTTGGTCGTGCACCCCCTCTCTCCGGCGAATCTTCCCTGACGGCCACCGTCCTCCGGGACGTGCCGTCGAGGCGATTCGTGCGTTTTGCACGACGTCCCGTCGTGACGCGCGCGGGATTGAGTTCGTTTTGGCGCTCCATCGCAGCGAATTTGTACACGTTTTCCCGGAGATTTGACCGTTGGATTAGCGATCTCTTTGCTCCGTCGTAATCTCGGTATATCCACCTTCATCCCTCTCAATTTTCGTCCGTTAATTTTATCGTTTGATACATCAAAACCGGCCACCAATTTGACCGTTTAAATTATATTAAATTTGGACAGTTTTGCGGGACCAACTTCGTCAGCTTATATTTCCTCTACCGCAGCTCTGTTTGGCATGCTACCAGTTCCGGTGCGAAGCTGGTATAACCCTCTTACTACCCCTTCAGTTTCGTTTCATTGTGAGCTTGTTTGATTGGTTGAATTCGACGCCAAAGTTGGTCGTCCGAATTCATAATTTCCAACTTGTAAAATTCTATTTTTGAACACGGAACTCCAGATTTCATTTCTGACACCACCAGTAGACTCGTGGCGTCGTTCTGGCATGTTTTCATATAAAATTTGTTAGATTTGGAGAACGTGGGCCCGGGCACGCATTTCGGTGCAAAGTGGGTCCCACTTTCTGGATCAGTAGGACTTTTTGACGACGGCTCATCGGAATCCAATTTTGGATATACCGTTGAGTTCGTATCGTCATTCTGGACTCGTTGACATATAATTTGCTAGGTTTTGGTGGACATTGGGTCCGGCACGCATTTCGGTGCAAGTCGGATACCAATATCCGGGTCAACGGATCATTTTGAGATCGGCTCATCGGAATCCAATTTCGGATATACCGTTGAGTTCGTATCGTCATTCTGGACTCGTTGACATGTAGTTTGCTGAGTTTTGAAAACTTTGGCTCCGGCACGCATTTTCGTGCAAACCGGAATTCCAAGTTCTGGTCAACGGGCCAAATTGAGATCGGGTCAACGGAATCCAATTTTGGAGATATCGTTGGCTTCGTATCGTCATTCTGATTTCGTGGACATATAATTTGTTATATTTTATAGATTTATTTTCTTGCACATTTTTCGGTGCAAAACGGCTCCGACACGGACACCGTTTTGACCCGAAATTACCTTTTTGCCCTTGTGTCCAAATTGGACCGATGGGTAGGCTATCCTAGCTAATTTGACCATTCTGGACACGTTGGCAATGTTTATTTCATCGTCCGACAATGTTTGTTGATAGTATCTCTGAGTTTAGTCTTTTTATAAATTAATTAATAATTAATTTATATAATGTTCGTATTTTGGGATTAGTACAACGAAACTGAGATCAGCCAATTCCAGTGATCTCACATCGCTGAAATTGACAAGTTGGACACGTGGATCACTATAATAAGGTTATCAACCTTACCGATAATCTTTTTATCTCGATTTGTGTGACGTAAGTTTCGACGTACAAATAACGAAGTACACTTTATATTAGACTAGAATTGACCCTGTTTGACCAGAGTTGACCAGTTGACCCAAAGTCAACTGTAAGTCAATACTTGACCTAGTTTGACTAGAGTATTGACCGGAGTTGACCTAGAGTTGTTTTGACTTAGAAGAACCTAGAATAATGTAGATTGATTATAGAGATTCATTTATTACAACTTGAACACCTTGTAACCTGTGTTACTTTAATTAGGACTCTGTGGCTTCAGGGGGACCCCCTATACTTATCAGCTGTTCAGGTTATCAGGCGAGTACATTCTCTGATCATTTCATATCCTGCTTAGAATTATTTTCTGCAGTAGATTACTTTACTTGTACTGTCACGATGGTCACACGGATTGGTACTATATGGATCCTTTCTTGAGATGTTATCCTTAGGGAGCATCGGGTACTACGTGTTCTGTGCATTTCACTTACATGGCGTATCACTATGCTTCTTGGTTCATTTGATCACTTGTGACATGTACCCTCATGATTACAGAGTCTCTTGAATCTTACACTGTTGGGTAACCCCCAGAATCCCCATTTATGGGACATCCATGTATCACCCTTCGGGGGCCGTGCATGGAATCATATAACATAACCTGGCTAGATCCTTGTGTAGTGATTGGGGGTACGGGGGAGTAGAATTGGACATGTGAATAATACACCAGTAGTATCTTATCAGAATCATTCCTTAGTGTCTTATCAGAATCATCCCAGGCCATTTACATGTCTATATTGTACTCCGAATCACTAGTCACTGCTAGTTCTCTATGTATGGTAGATATTTCTATTAAAGTTCTTTCTCTGTTTACATACTGTTTTCTTTCAGTACCTGTATCTTACTTTACTGCATGATTATATTTTCTAACCTGCTATGATCTGTTGAGATATACTGTACTCGCTCCTGTCCTGACTGGACCTGTTGATAAATTTTACAGATGGCCTGGGATTGCCTGCTAGCCTAGAGGAGACACAGTAGAGGTTGTTTAGGTAGTTATTTCATTTTGTCTGGAGTTGTATTTACTTTGTGGATTACTGTATTTGTATTTGAGTTTTGAGATGTATTTCTGGTTTATGTATCTTAGACACTTAGACTTCTATCTCCTGTATCTCTTTTGGATTTCATGTTTTATCTATCCTTATCATGCTCTACCTTAGATGTGATTGAGTCTGTATCTGCTATGTCACCCCCATTCGGGGAGTATAAACTGCTTAGCATTATATTGTTAAATGTTGTAATCTAGGACAGCGTTCTACCGCCGACACTGCGGCGTAGGCTGGTCGTTGTTACGTTCTCGTGCCCTTACTCTAGGGTGCGGATCGTGACAAGAGTGAGAAAGAGGCTCATAGTAGAAGCGGTCGTCGACGGATCGGTAGATCTCGGCCACAGTTTGCTGTCCATGGTGAAGAGGGGTCGTCGTACGAACGCGGACGCAACGGGGATGGGTGACAGCTGACAGCACGGAGAACGAAAAAACTGTTCGTTTATCGTGCAGCACAGCGCTCGAGGACAGCTGTACATACAGCGCAATCTGCCTGCAGCACAATCCAGCTCAGTGCGGTCCATCCTAGCGCAATCCGAAGCCAACGCAATTCAGGTGGCGCACTCCATTACTACAACTGACAAAGTACACGTAGCCTTCATGCCATCAATGACTCGTTACGTGGTAACCGTCTGTGCACGATCATGGGCATTTCAATCAAATAATGCCATGTGTCCAATACAGTTGGCCCACAATCAAGTAACTGCCAGCGCAGTCTGATGTCAGCGTGGTCCAATGCAGCGCAATCCAGCTTGCGCAGTCCAGAATAACTATAAAGTAGTTATTTCCAGAACTCTATAAATAGAGTTTCAAGTCCTTCCTAGAGGGAATCATACACGCAAGTGCTGTTGCAATCTTCAGAGGCTACCGTCTTCAAAGTTCACATCGTCCAAGGGATAAAGCGATCGTCTTCAGATCGGATTCCTATAGTTGTACTTTTCCAGAATTCTTGTAATCTTTTTTACAAAGTTTGTTGAAATAAAGATCAACTTTTTGTTTTTACAAACAAAATGGCGACTCTGCTGGGGACGACTTTCTCCTCCGACGAGGAAGTGACAACTTAATGTGACGTTGCGTCTATCGGAAAGACGCAGAAGACGCTGGTTGTGAAGGTCAACCAGACGGCCTATGAAGCCATGATCAACTCCAGGACCACCCCTCGCATAGCAACAATTTCTGCCACAAGCAAAGTGCGTCCGGTGTGGGTCTCCAAGGCTGATGCGTAGTCTGTTGATTCTGCCACCAAGACTGCTGCACAGTCTAAAGTCTCTGCTGCTAAGACTATTGTACAGTCTGTTGTCTCTGTTGTTGCACAGACTGCTTCTACTACTCATGCGCAGTCTGCTGTTGCCAGTGCACAAACCACTTCATATGTTGCTCTGTCAAAGTGCAAGACTCCTATTCCTCTGGCGCAATTGGCTGCCACTCTGCCTGCGTAGTCCACTACTCCAGCAACTAGAGTACCACCCAAGCACTCTGGTAACAAGACTCCTGTTGCGCAAACTGTGGACACTGTGATCAGAAGACATTCTGCCATAACTCTTCATGCGCAATCTGCCAGTGCGCCATCCACCACTCCAGTCCATGCACAAACTGTGCCTGCACAATCCAAGAGAGACAGCCCTTTGGCTAATCTCTCCTCTTCTCACAACAAGAGAAAAAGCTCTGCTCCTCCTCTCAAGCACCCTGTTGCTCCTACGCAATCCACAGGGGGTAGTCTTTTGGCTATTCCTCCTCCTCTCCAGAACAAAGGAAAAGGCCCGTTGGTCTTTTCTCAAACTTCCTCGTCCCACGACTTGGATGACAACAGAGGGAAATGCTCTTTAGCTAACCCTTCTTCACAAAACAAAAGAAAAGGCCCTTTGGTATTTTTTCAATCTTCCTCAGTTTTTATCGTAGAAGATCAATCTGAACGTGCTCCGGCACCAGTCAGTACAAGAACCCTTTCTCACAAGGATTCTTCTTCCCTCCTTGCCAAAGGGAAGTGTACTGATCAGAGAGGTATTCTGCCTACTCCGGTAGCAGAGTTCCAAGATCTCCCAACTCTCAAGATATCCCGTTCAAGACAGGGAAAATTGTTGGTGTCTCAGACAGAAACCCCTGGGGGTGAGTTTGCTGATCTAAGAACTTATCTCAACAGGCCAACTTCAGTAAAATACAAACAGCCAATGGCGAAGACTAACCAGCATCAGAGGCGAACTTTCAAGATTAAAAATTCGGATACCTATGCCAATGAAATGAGTACTTCTCTGTACACTCAGGGGATAAAACATTTGAAGAACCGGAACCATGTTCCGAATATTGTCAAAGAACACATCCCTCGAACTTCTTCTCGTCCCATTGCTGTTCCTGATCTCCGAGAACATCTCAGGCAAAAACGGGATAACATCTCAACATCCCCAGTGCAACCACTTGGACACCATTGCAATCACAAAGTGGTCATAAAGTGTTGTTGTCAGACAACAAGACGATCTGTCTTCGATCGTCTGAACTTTTCAAACTCTGAACCTATGTCGGAAGATGAAGACAAAGTTTTGTACGCTTCTGTCAATATTACTTCCAGAGACACTGGGGGTAGGAAGTGCTCCAAGCACGGGAAGCCTCGTAAGCCAAGTCAGCGATATTTGGATCTACTCCAAGAATCCTCTGAAGGAGTATTCCAACATACCCGATCCCGAAGCCGAGACACAATCGGTCAAAGGAATCTTCAAGATCCTTCCGGTCATCTTCCTCTTTCTCACTCAGGGGATGATTCTTTCTCCGACTACGATGCATACAGCGAAAGTTCGAAACAGACAGTGTCCTCCACTGTACCCAGAGAAGTGACAGCTTATGTTGTCAATGAAGGTCCCGATGCTTCCAGTTCAGCTAGTCAAGAACAACGAATAGCTGCACTAGAAGACAAATTGAAGACCATGGCCGAAATGGTCGTAAGTATGCATTCCATCATTGTGGCCCAGCATACAGTGCCACCGACCATACCTCCTGCAAATCCTGAAATCATAGCATCGTCGGTGCCTGTCAATGCAGGATTGGGGGTAGCATCTACTCAAGTACCTCATGTACAGGTTCAACCTGCACCCAGTCAGTCAGGTGCTGGGGGTAGTGCTTATCACGCTGTTCCTCCTCCTAACACTGTGATTCAGCCTGCTCCTTCTACATCAGTGGAAGATGCCAATGAAGCTGTCAAACTCCTACGCACTCAGTTCGAGGCCTTCAAAGAGAAGGACAACTTGCAGAGGTTGGGGATCAAGCAACCTTATCCAGTTGAATGGAAGGAAGTCCCATTCCCTCCGAAGCACAAAATCCCAACAATCTCGATGTTCGATGGCAGCACTTCTCCAAGTCAGTTCATTAACCACTTTTAGGTAATGACTGTCCAACTCCAACCAAATGACACTCTTCTTACCAGAGTATTCGTTGGCTGTTTAGCCGGCGTAGCATACGATTGGTACAGAAGCTTGCCCGATGGTTGTATCATCTCCTTCTCTGGCTTAAAGCAAATCTTCTTGGAACGATTCTATGAGGGGATCAATGACATGACCATGTTAGCCCTCAATAAAATCAAACAAAGGCACAATAAAACTGCTGAGAGTTTCATTGAAAGGTTCCGTCGGGAAGCTTTGAAAATGCCTCCTGGAACTTCAGCCGCTGTCACCATAGACACCTGTAAGGCAAATCTGTTGCCTATCATCAGCATATGGACGGGGTCTACTCAGTTCCAAGACTGGCCATCCTTCATTGTTAACGCTAAAGCAGCTGAAGTTAGCGCCGACAAATTCAAGCAGTTAGGGGTACAAATGTCTAACCCCGACCGGGATGAGCATCAGACATCGGGTGGTGGCATTCGCCAGAACAACCGCAAAGGAAAAGAAACTTTGAATATCAATTTGAACAAGAACAAAGAATCTCTGGCGGTCAACGTAGCTCCCCCTACGTCCACTTCTACTCCTTCAGCACCTCCAGCCAGGGAACCGCGTCCAAAAGTAGAGTACTCTTTTGACGAGAATGACACAGTGAGCATCTTTGATTGCTTGATCAAAAGCAATAAGCTCCAGCTCCCAAATCCTAAGAAGCCCGATGAAGCCGGTAATACTGATCATCCCAAGTACTGTGTCTATCACAGGTTCATCGGACATCCACTCGAGCATGTTATGTGCTCAAAGGCAAAATCCAAGAGCTGGTCAATGCTGGTATTGTCACTCTGCAGCAAGACGAAAAAACTGTTACCGCAAATATGGTCTCAGTTCAATTCGGTGACTTTCCGCCCCAGATGATACAGCATGGTGTCATTCCTATCCCCAAAGCTACTCTTGAGATCGAGAATCTCCCTCCTCCACGAAGTAAAGGTCTCGTCCCCTTGTCTTTTGACAATGGCAAGATTATGTGGATCCATCCGGATTTTGCCTCGGAGTTCGAACTTCCCTCTTTCTCCAAGAAGAAAGACCGCTCCAAGGGCAAGACAAAGACTTGCAATATGGTGTCTTTTGACCCCATAGTTGATGAAGAAATCATGTTGGACACCAGATCAGGGAAAGCTTATCTAAAGGATTACCCCGAAGCTCAAGAGAATCCTGCTTCTTCTTCTGAGCCTGCTCCAGTGTAGCCTGCTTCTACTGAGGACATCCCTTCTGCCTCTTCACCGGTTGTAGAGTCTACTCCTCCCAAGCCGACGGTCGCTGACAAAGGCAAACAACAAGTCCGCTTCGACAAACCTTTGAAGAAGTCATCTCCCTCAGGACTTGAAAAGCCTTACAACTTTGATATCTTGGCCCAACTAGCCAATACACCGGCCCGGCTGTCAATCTTTGAGCTATTGCGCCTCTCCAAAGAGACTCAAGAAACTCTGAGCGAGGCTCTCATGCAAGCTAAAACTTGTTTAGCCCTTCTGAAGAAGTCGAAAGCAGAACCAGTCTCTTGCCTTCATTATCATAGTGTGCTAGAGTTAATTCCAAATATAACTTTCACACAAGATGACATGCTGATGAAAGACAACAGGCACGACAGTCCTCTTTACTATACAGGATACGTCGATTCGATGAAAGTCGATCGTATTCTGATAGATCCAGGGTCTGCTCTCAGTATCATACCGAAGACAATGTTGGATGCGCTGAAGATCCCAGTGCATAGTCTGTCCAGTATGTAGGTAAAAAAAAAAAATCAAACTGTGCCTAGTTTACTGCTTAAAGACAAACTGTGCCTAATTCATGAATCTGGGCAGACTGCGCCTAGTTTTCCGTCAACAGGGCAGACTGAGCCTAGTTTTCAGCCAGCTAGCCAAACTGCGCCTAATTCATGAATCTGGGCAGACTGCGCCTAGTTTTTCGTCAACAGGGCAGACTGAGCCTAGTTTTCAGCCAGCTAGCCAAACTGCGCCTAATTCATGAATCTGGGCAGACTGCGCCTAGTTTTCCGTCAACAGGGCAGACTGAGCCTAGTTTTCAGCCAGCAAGCCAAACTGCGCCTAATTCATGAATCTGGGCAGACTGCGCCTAGTTTTCCGTCAACAGGGCAGACTGAGCCTAGTTTTCAGCCAGTTAGCCAAACTGCGCCTAATTCATGAATCTGGGCAGACTGCGCCTAGTTTTCCGTCAACAGGGCAGACTGTGCCTAATTCTCAATCAAACTCAAATAGCGCCTATTCAATACTCAGAGAGGCGCGTTTCTCAAACCGCGCGTAGATTACATAATCATTATTATCTGATAGCACGTAAATCGAAATGACATCTCATCATTATTCTGATAGCGTAGCACTCGAGGAAGATATGATAGCTGTCTAGACAGATTGCACCTACATCGAAGAACCAGGCACTATCGACAGACTGCGCCTACTTTTGACTATATCAAGCACACTTTGCAGATTGCGCTTACGTCTCAGTGAAGAAGGCGCAGTTCAATACAACATCAATTCAGAGCTTGCCACGTGTCCCTGAAACAGGCACGCTTTGACTAAATCAACGCCTAACTACCACTCTACATGTCCAACACGTGTCCCACTAACTGTACACGACCAAGCGCATGTCAATCAAATAATGCCACGTGTCTAGAGCAGTTGGTGCACGTTCGTGATAATGGAGTGAAAACAGGCGCAGTTTGTCATACGTGCTCAAAACAGGCGCAGTTTGTCATACATGCTCAAAACAGGCGCACTTCAACCAGGCACTCTCCAGAATAACTGTCCAAAACAGTTATTTCAGAACTCTATAAATAGAGTTTCGTTTCCATTCAACAGAGGACAGATCAGAGAGATCAGATTACACACAGAGAGATTATTCTCTTCAGAGAATCCAGGAGTTCTTGCTAAAGTGCTGCTGCGTTCTTCAGAGGCTCTTCGCCTTCAGTTCATCAGAGGCTTCCTGCCTTCGTTCCATCAGAGGCTTCCTGCCTTCAGTCATCTTCAAAAGCCTTCGTCTTCAAAAGTTCACATCGTCCAAGGGATAAAGCGATCGTTTTCTGATCGGATTCCTATAGTTGTACTTTCCCAGAATTCTTGTAATATTTTTTACAAAGTTTGTGAAATAAAGATTATACTTTTGTTTTTGCAAACACAGTACAATCACCACCATTCTCGGGTTCAACCAGGAAAGGAGTGAGCCTCTGGACAAGATTCGCCTAAAACTTCAAATAGGCAATCTTCGCACAAAGGTGACCTTTTACATCATTGACAATCATGGTTGTTCTTACAATGCTCTGTTGGGGAGACCATTTCTACATGAGCATAACATTGTTCCTTCGACTCTCCATCAATGTTTTAAATATATCGATGACAATAAAGAGGTGCAAAAGGAGGTTGCTGATCTCTATCCTTTCAAAGGCATCAAAGCATACTGCAATGATGCTCGTATGTACAAGGATGAATTCATGAAGGTTGTCCTGTCTCTGGACACTGAAGAAGAGCATGAAGTAGTGCTTAATGACACCCTCATTATTCCTGTCAAAGGGCGTATTTCTCGTCCTCAGTCTTCCAAGCCACTGGTTATTCACTTGCCAGTCCAGAAGCAACCAACTGATGATGATCAAGATCAAAGGGAGCTCACCTCTTCTGAACCACTTGTTATTGACTTACGTCGTAACAAGGAAAAAAGGCAGCTTACCTCTTCTGAGCCACTTGTTATTGATTTATCTCATAACAAGGATAAAAGGGAGCTCACCTCCTCTGAGCTGCTTGTTATCGACCTTCGTCACAACAAAGCCAATCTTCCTCCACGTTCTTCTTCTCCCCCTCTTGTAATCAATCTGACCAAGCCTGCTAAGGCTAAAGGTCCTGCTGTAAATACGGATGTACAAATTAATGAAAAAACATCTACTTTCTAGTATACTGATATCGTTTATCATGCTAAGTGCTATTTGGATATGTTAGATAGCTATCAGTCATTTACAATGGGAGTTGTACAATCTCTTCAAACAGAAGTCTCACTCGAACATCCAAATGATTCATATCGTATTGTTCCTGCTGGAAAGAAAGACGAGAGTCCAATACTTTTTAGTAAAGGACCGGAACAACAATTCAGCTATACGGATGATAGCAAAAGTAATGATACGGGGCATCTTCAACTCCGTCGTTATAGTTAACAATCAAAAGACATCATCCGAAAGATGGGTTATGACTTCAAGAATGGCCTCAACTACGGTAAAGGTAGAAGAACTCCTATCCGTACAACTGTTCCGAAAGAAAAGTCAGAGATGTATTACAGCAAGACCAAAAGAGGTCTCGGATATGCTTCTCCTCCGGTATTATCCCCAGCAGGCTCTGAATCCGATAGTGAGGAGCGCTCTAACTCTTCTAATTCCAGATCATGGGATTCTGATACCAGCATCGGTCAAGTTCATCGATTGACTGTGTCTTCTAACATGGTCTCCGTCGAACTTCTAGAAGGTTATGACAAGGATATTGAAGAAAGTCCCGAAACAGATCCTTGGGCTCAACGAATGGATACCCAATGGGAACTCCGATTCGAACAAAGGGAACCTCCTATCGAAGATCAATTAGTTCAAATTGATGTAGGAGAGAGCGGGTCACCTCGTCCAATATTCATCAGCAAAAACCTTCCAGAGGCGGATAAACAAGAATTAATTCTTCTGATTAAAGAATACATTGATGTCTTTGCCTGGAGCTATGAAGACATGCCAGGACTAGATCCCAAAGTTGCTACTCACAAACTAAACATCTTGCCGAATGCAAAACCAGTCAAACAGCAACAACGACGCTTCAAGCCAGAAATGATGGACGCAATCAACGATGAAGTCAAGAAGATCATCGCTTGTGGCTTTATTCGAGAAGAACAGTATCCTGATTGGGTAGCCAATGTCGTCCCAGTTCTGAAGAAAATCGAAAAAGTTCGAGTCTGCATCGACTTTCGGGATCTTAATGAAGCATGTCCAAAAGATAAATTTTCTCTTCCTATCACGGACGTCATGATTGACAACACCTGTGGGTTCAAAAGAATATCTTTCATGGACGAATTCTTCGGATACAATCAGATTCGGATGAATCCTGAAGATGAAAAACATACTTCTTTTCGCACTCCTCGCGGAGTCTACTGCTATACTGTAATGCCATTTGGTCTCAAGAACGCTGGTACAACATATCAACGATCCATGAGTACCATCTTTCAAGATCATCTGCGCAAGACTGTCTAATACTACGTCGACGATATTGCTGTCAAAAGTCGTCTAAAGGAATATTACATCCAAGACTTGAGAACTATCTTCAATCTAATGTGCCAACATCAACTCAAAATGAATCCTACCAAGTCATTCTTGGGTGTCTCTAGTGGCAAATTTCTCGGCTTCGTTATTACCTCTAAGGGTATACATGTGGATCCCGAGAAGATCAAAGCCATTCAAGAGATACGTCCTCCACGCAACCTAAAAGAGCTACGAGGATTCCATGTTCGACTTGCGTACATCAGGAGGTTCATTTCGAATCTGTCTGGACGCTGCAGACCATTCACTCAACTCATGAAGAAGGGTGTATCTTTTGTTTGGACCGAAGAATGTCAACGAGCATTTGATGACATAAAGCGGTATCTCATGAACCCACCAGTCTTGGTGCCACCAATCTCAGGCATACCATTCTTAATGTATGTCCGTGCTATGGATCATTCATTGGGTGCTTTACTTGCCCAGAAGAACAAAGAAGGCCATGAACAAGCCATCTATTACCTCAGTCGTACTATGATTGGTGCTGAACACCGTTATAGTCCGGTCGAAAAAGAATGCCTAGCTCTTATGTTTGTTGCTCAGAAGACTCGGTATTACATCATTGGCCAAACTATTCATATCATATCCCGAGTTAATCCTCTTCGGGTACTGATGAAAAAGCCTAGCACACTCAATTTTCGGCTGGCTACATTGGCCATTCTGCTAGCCTAATATGACATGGTATATGTTCCTCAAAAGTCTGTCAAAGGTCAAGTACTGGCAGATTTCTTAGCAGCTCATCCTGTTCCAGAGACATCCAAACTCTATGACAAAATTTCAAACGAGACTTTGGAATCTAATACAATTTCTGAATAATTTCCTACTTGGCGTCTATTCTTTGACGGTGCATCCAGGATTGGACCCAATGGTGCCATTGTCGTAGGAGTTGGAGTTGTCCTTGTTTCTCCAGATGGGTCAGCTATTCAAAGAGCATACTCCCTAGATGAGCCTTGCTCCAACAACATGGCAGAGTACAATACTCTACTCATTGGCCTTCAGCTAGCCAAACAACTTGACGTCGAGTATCTTGAAGTCTATGGTGACTCTAAGTTGGTTGTTAACCAGGTTAGAAGGACTTATGAAGTCCGTCATCAAGATTTAGTGCCTTACTATGAAGCGGCAATCAACATGGCTACATCATTCAAAGCTTTCTTCATCGAATATGTACGTCGAGCTTGCAATACTGAGGCCGACGCTTTGGCTAATCTTATAGCAGTTCTAGCCATTCCTATCAAAAGACAGCAGG
Source organism: Iris pallida (assembly GCA_029216955.1). Taxonomy (NCBI): domain Eukaryota; kingdom Viridiplantae; phylum Streptophyta; class Magnoliopsida; order Asparagales; family Iridaceae; genus Iris; species Iris pallida. The sequence continues at coordinate 34,178,105 of JANAVB010042618.1, forward strand.
TGGTAGTTGTCTCTAATCGGGAATTGTTCTGCATCGAAAACAATCGTAATATTGAGTTCAGTAATCTTACTGAAGTCAATGTCATCAATGAAGATTGGAGAACTCCCTTCATCGACTTCGTGGTCCATGACATACTTCCTGAAGATCCCAAGGAGGCTACGAGTATTCGTCGATGGTCTCTACGATTCTACTACAATCAGACCACCAAACTATTTATCGGCGAACTTATGACGGCCTAATCTTACGCTGTCTTGCTGGTGATGAGGCGAAGCAAGTACTGCGTAAAGCTCACGATAGTGTTTACGGAGCACATCAACCCGATCCTAAACTACAGGATCGCATCCGACGCATGGGTTATTATTGGCCCTTTATGGTATCTGATGCCATCGAATATGCAAGGAAGTGTCGAGCTTGTCAAATCTACGCAGATTTCATTCATCAACTATCGGAATTTCTTCATCCGACTGCTGCTTCTTGGCCTTTCGAAGCTTGGGGCATGGACATCATTGGTCCCATCAATCTTCCTTCTTCTAGAGGACATCGGTTCATACTGGCAATAACCGACTACTTCTCCAAATGGGCCGAAGCTATACCATTGGCTGAAGTCAAGACCAGTAGCGTCATCAACTTTGTCAAATACCATGTCATCTATAGATTTGGTGTACCTCGAAGGATCATCCATGACAACGGACCTCAGTTCATCAGCCAAAAGTTCACAAGGTTCTGTGACGATCATCGGATTGACAATGTCGCTTCGACGGCCTACAATTCTGCTGCTAATGGCTTAGCTGAAGATTTTAACAAGACTATCATCAAGCTCATCAAGAAGTTTGTATCTACTAACAAACGAAACTGGAGTAAAAAGCTTGGGAAATGTCTTTCGGCCTATCGTACTACGATCCGCAACCCTACAGGCTGTACACCCTTCTCTTTGGTATACGGCTGTGAAGCAGTTCTACCCCTGGAACTCCAAATTCCGTCTTTGAGGATTGCTATCACCAACGAGCTCACTACAGAGAACAACGATCTTCTCCGACTTCAAGAGTTAGAAGCGCTTGATGAGAAGCGGCTATGGGCTCAATAGCATATTGAGTTATACCAAGCCCGTACCTCAAAGACTTTCAACTGCAAAGTTAAAGTCAGAGCCTTTCAGAAAGGAGAGCTTGTTCTAACAGTCAGACGTCCTATGACTATGACTCACTCAAGCAAAGGCAAGTTCGATGCGAAGTGGGAGGGTCCATATATCGTGAGCAAAGTCTTCTCAAATGGAGCCTATCAACTCACAGAGTTAGATGGTCGAGTTGCAATGATGCCTATCAATGGCAAGTTCCTCAAGAAGTATTATGTGTAAATATAACAGACAATGATTGTAATTATCAGACAAGTTCATAAATAAAATTTAGTTTTATTTTATCTTGAATGATAGTACATAATATTAAGGAAGGTCACTATCATCCTTCTCAAAATTGGGACGCGGGCCACTACCATCCTTATCAAAGACATGATCAGCAAAAGAGTCAAGAATTTTCTTGCTGGAACCCACCAGGAACTTGCAAGCAGCCATTCTCATAGCTTTTTCTTCTTCAGTCTTCCCTGGTTCAAGAAGGAAGTCTAAGATTTCCTTTGGCGGTTTGGGAGCAGACGAACCTTCGCCTGCTGCTATTGGCGGCTCGACTGGACGTTCCTCAGTACCCACTTCAACCTTCGGGGTGATCTCAGCCTTCTTGGATGCATCTTCAGACGACATTTTTATGTTGAAAAGTGAAAGTGACCATCCCATCTGATTTTTTGTTCTATTTATAGACAGAGAGTCGTAAAACTATGAAGCAACACATTCATCTGACGGTTCACCCGTTCATTCATCACACTCATCCGACGGTTCACCCGTTCATCATCTGACGGTTCATCCGTTCATCACATTCATCTGACGGTTCACCCGTTCATCATCCGACGGTTCGCCCGTTCATCACATTCATTTGATGGTTCACCCGTTCATTCCATCCATCCGACGGTTCACCCGTTCATTCATCACACTCATTCGACGGTTTACCCGTTCATTCATCACACTCATCTGACGGTTCACCCGTTCATTCCATCCATCCGACGGTTCGCCCGTTCACCATCCGACGGTTCACCCGTTCATTCCATTCATCTGACGGCTCATCCGTTCATTACGGTTCATCCGTTCATTTAATTCATTTGACGGTCCATCCGTTCATCCGACTATTCATTTCGTTCATTTACCTTGACGAATCATCTAGTTCATTCTTATCAGCAACTTGTCATCTTTGATTAAGTTGTTTATTGAAATAATTATATTCAATAAATTATATTTGCCACGTCCATATTACCTCTGAGCAGATATAATTGAATATGATTATTTTCCAGAATCAAGAAATATATCATGTCCTGCACCTCTGAATATATTTTCTATCGCTATTATTTATATATGAATATGATATGCAACAAATAATAGAGCCACAAAAATATCTTTTTATTGATCAAAGATGAAAGACATTACAAAGACACATATCATGAAAAATATGAAGATACAAAAGATCTTTCTACTCAGCCGGTGGTGTCATTAAATTGGTCATCTGCTGCTTCAAAATTTGTAGTCGCTCCTCACGAGATTCTATCACTCGTTTCCTAGCTTCTTCCATCCCAGATTTATCATCGAAGGTTGGCAGGGTTACTAGTCTGCGAGTAACTTCAGCTTGGTGAGCTGCAGCATATTCATCTCTCTCTCGAGTCAGAACACCAAGTTGTTGAATTGCAGCTTGATGTTGAGTAGCTTCATCCTCCAGAGTTAATTGATCAAGTCTCAATTCTTCCTGAAGACGGGCAATTTCCGCTTGTAATTCAACAACTTTCTTTTCTTTTTCTTCAGCAACAGATGCCATTGTTTCTACTTTGGAATTGTACTCAGCGGACTTAGCAGTTGTAGCTCCCCTCCCCGAAAATTTTGAAATATTATTTTTATTATTATTTAAATAGTGTTTTCGGGTAATTGTACGAAGTTCTAAACCCAATATATCAAGATGGGGTATAAGATGTTCACCAAGAACTCCTAGGGGACATTTTGGTCGATTATTATTATTATTATTATCATTATTGTTATTATTATATTACTCTTATTATTGTACACGTGTAGGTGCATATATAGGAATATCGAATTACTATCTTTAAGAAATAGAAAAAAAAGAAAAAGACAACAGGAAAGAGAAAAATGGAAAAAATGAGCTAGGTCCAAGTATATGTTGGACACTTAGATATTCGATACATGTGTTATTTTATGTCAGATCCCTAGTGGATGTAAGTATTTTTATTAGGAAGAATATCGTGCATGGGTGCAATACCACACTAGTTAGTATTATTACTTGTATACCTATTTTTCTAACAAATAAAAACTAGTGCACTTTTAATAATTGTGGGTTGTTAATATTACGAGATTGCTCAATTTTGATGGAGAAAACCTTAGGTAATTGATTTGTAATCCTTTATAGATCTTATTCTTTCTTTCATTTACTCTTAAATATGCAGTTCTCAAATAACTTAACTTATTTTATTGACCTTCGTAACAAATTATATAATACTTTTGATCCGAGTTTTCTTTTGGCAAAAAAAGAGAAAGTCTTCTACTCAAATTTTTGATCGTTTAAGTGAATGATCCCCATCATGTCTCCCAGTTGATGCAGGATTTTAGTATGTAATCCAACAGGTTCTAGGCTTCTAGCAATTCTCTAAAATGCAGACACTAGGAAATAATGAGAAATATCTCTAATACTTGAAAGTTGGCTATCCTCAAGTTATTAAAATGAGAATGAACAGCAGTAACAAAACCGGGCCCGACCACAGGCCTAAGACCCCCAAACTTCAAAAACTTTCCTCTAGCTCGTACACAGCCCAAGAGCCCCCAGTTCACGAACCCAGCGGGGACCAAGCGAACCCAGCACCCGCGCCAAGGGTTCCCAGCCGAGCAACCGCTCGGATTTTACTATATGTATATGCGAGATTGAGAGGGAGAGATTAAAACACCCAAACCCTAAAACTCCAGTCCGCCACCCCCCCACGCGAGGGCGCACCCCTGCGCATGCGGCCCTGGGTCGCCGCCGGCCGGCCTGACGGCCACGCGCGGGAACCAGTCGCGCGTACACAGGCACGCAGCCTACGCCGAATTACAGTCGGTAGCAGCAGTTCGACTGGGTCGACCCCAACTTCCCGGTAAGCTTTCTCCCTCATCCCTTCATCTTTTTTCCAAACCAAAATAGGCATTGGAAACACAACCTATAGGCCTTTGACATCGATGCATCGTTTCGAACTAAATCGAAACAAAATCGATATAAAATCGATGTCAAAAATCCCGAAAAACTATTCGGATTAGAAACAGAAAACCAGTCCAATCACCCATGTTTGAATATCGATTCTGATCGATCCAGTAGCCTTTAGAAATTCTACTTGAACAAAGTTAGAGACAACATATAGGGCTTTGATTCCCTTTTTGTAGAATCGGAATTCGTCAACTCAGCGTCGAGAAAACAAATCCCGAACTTTGACAAAAACCTGTTTTCGAAAACTAGAAATTGTCCCACACGACGTGCGTCCCGCCAATCCAGGCGACGTGGTCGCGTACCGTAAGGATCGAAAGATGCGTATCGGCTTCGTGGTCGTGTGGGCTTTGACGGAATTCAAATTGGTCGTGTGTGCGCGACGAATTTGATGCGTATCCGTCGAAATTCACCGTATCGTACACGTTGCAAATTCTCTAATTACTTTGTGCACGCTCGTCCGAACGAGACGAAACTTGCGCCATCAGAACCGTATCATTTTTTTGGTCCAGTATGCCAAGTTTGGTCTGATTCTGAGACAGTTGATAAAATCGTCGTTTTGCGGGCCCCACGGTCCCATTCAACGGGCGATTTTGTGCACTGCCCGCCGGAATCCAACTTTGGACATACGGTTGGGTTCGTTTCGGAAAACTGGATCCGTAGACATATAGTTTGATGACTTTAGAGACCGTTGACACTGGCACGCTTTTCGGTGCAAAGCGGATCCAACGGCGGATACCGTTTTGGCCCGAAATTACCGTTTTGCCCCTGTGTCCAGAATTGGACTTAAGGACAGGCGATCCTAGCTAATTGGACTACTCTGAGATCATTGGTATTGTCTATTTCAGCTTCAGGGGACTGTTGTACGGGTTTTAACTATTGGGGGCATATTGAGTGATTTGGATCATCGGTTTCACCAGTACAGGACCACAGGCGAGTACAGTTTATTGTCTGCATTTCGATATTAATTTTCACTATATTTCATTGATTGGCCATTGGTTATGTGATTATTTTCTATTATAAATTGTTGAGTCGGGAATGAGAAGTACCAAGGATGTGTGATCTGACCTTAGACCGTGTAGACCGTGTAGACCGTATTGTATTTATTTCTTGTAGACCGTGTAGACAGTGATTTATTTATTTCTTGTAGACAGTGTAGACAGTGATTTATTTATTGCAAAGTAGACAGTGTAGACCGTAATTATTACTGCATTTAAACTGTGTAGATCGTGATTATTATTTTGTAGACAGTGTTTCTTTATTACAATATTTTCTGTAGACCGTGTAACTGTAGACCGTGTAACTGTAGACCGTGTAACTGTAGACCGTATAACTTTAGACCGTGTAGACCGTGTCGTATAATTGTTCCGAGACCGATCACATATCAAAGGTACTTCTAACAGTGGGGAAAGTATATGCGTCTATTTATTTACTATTGATTTGCTGTCTATCCTTACGGCTTTACTGTTTATTTTCAAAACTCATGATTGATGTCTAACCTTTGTTTTATAGTCATTTTCTTTATTGAGATTGCATTCAGTGAATTGTGCTCGTTCTATTCCTGACTGAAAACCAACATTTTCAGGTTAGCCGCGGATTCACTTAGCTTGGGGAGTGACGGGAATACTTACGGACAAAGCCTAGAGACTAGCTAGATAGTTGAGTTGTAGTCATTCATTGAATTGTACAAGTTTATATTCTTCTACAAATGTAAAACTTGTGATCATTGTAAGTTAAATTAGTTTCTGTGAATGAGCATTAGATTATTTGTGATTTTGATCTTCATGGCCGTGACAACGTTCTACCGCCGACACTGCGGCGTAGGCTGGCTTGGACACGTCTCGTATCCGTTTTAAAAAAAAAATAGGTGCGGGTCGTGACAAGTTTTTGTGGTGGCCCATGCAGGTCTGTCTTCGCAAATCATGCGAACTCATGATAGTACTTAAGTTAGTTGTACTATTGCGAGCCTGCGACTAGAAATGCTCATTCACGAATTAGAAATTAATTTAATTTACGAGAATGACTAGGACTAGGAGTCCCTTATACAAAATTACCAATGGGTAGTCTAGGCCATGCAATGTAGATAAGAAGTTATTAATTTTGATAGTTTATCAGATCCCATAGGTACATTATTATCTCTTGATACGACGATGTAATCCAATTTGGATAGTTTATTCCCTTGGTAAGGCAGGGCTTCATAGAATTAATGATCTAGCCTTGATAGATTATTCAATTCATTCTCTTGCCTCCTTGGTTATCGTCACCATATCTTAGTCTGGATTGCCCATTTAAAATCCTATTTTGTCGTAAGGGAATAGTTTATAATTCCTGATTCGGTTATTCAAATGCAAATCTCGAGGTAGATTGATCCAAAAAATTTCTCCAATGGTTCGAATACACATGAAAGAGATACCAGAATGTTTGTAGTTCTTTGTCTTCAGTTTTTTTTTCCTCCCTGTGCAATCTGTATTTTAAAGATTGTGACTGGTAGGACAAATATTTATGTCTTATTTCATAGTCAACTTGTTTGAATCTATAGAAGCCTATGAAGATTGACAGATATAGTTACGAGAATATTAGTTAACTCATAATGGCAGGACAGCAGCGCACTGTCGCCACTTATTTGAATTATGGAGACTATGGGTTCACTGCAGCCAGCAGCGCACTGGCGAGACACGACTCCCAGAATTGAAATTAGTCTAAGAAAATATAGGTTATAGAATATTCCTAAAACTATGGCTAGTGGTCCTCTTTGATCATAGTTACCCGGGTGTCGAGATAAGGTAGAATATCTGATAGCATATCACATCTGAATCACAGAACCAAGAGTTTTACCATCGCCCGAGTAAACGGACGAGGCATAATCCTCGGTGAAATGATTTCAGACGTAATTACAAGTTTAAGGTACTATAGAGGATAGAACAATGCCATGTATGTCCCATAAGATCCAAGGCCAATATTAGTGGAAGTTTTATAAGTTGGATAACCTGTCTCCCGGCCTAGCCTTCCGTAGTCCTTATGACGTAATGGCAAGGAGGAAGATATAGATATTTCTGAGAAATTAAAATTCGAGGATATTGTGGTAGTAGTGGATTTATTTATTTTTGTTTTATTATATTTTTATGTTTGAATTTTTGGCATGTTTACGAGCTAGAATTTCGAGGACGAAATTATTTTAAGGTGGGTAGATTTGTAGGTCCCTCCCCGAAAATTTTGAAATAATATTTTTATTATTATTTAAATAGTGTTTTCGGGTAATTGTACGAAGTTCTAGACCCAATATATCAAGATGGGGTATAAGATGTTCACCAAGAACTCCTAGGGGACATTTTGGTCGATTATTATTATTATTATCATTATTGTTATTATTATATTACTCTTATTATTGTACACGTGTAGGTGCATATATAGGAATATCGAATTACTATCTTTAAGAAATAGAAAAAAAAGAAAAAGACAACAGGAAAGAGGAAAATGGAAAAAATGAGCTAGGTCCAAGTATATGTTGGACACTTAGATATTGGATACATGTGTTATTTTATGTCAGATCCCTAGTAGATGTAAGTATTTTTATTAGGAAGAATATCGTGCATGGGTGACATACCACACTAGTTAGTATTATTACTTGTATACCTATTTTTCTAACAAATAAAACTAGTGCACTTTTAATAATTGTGGGTTGTTAATATTACGAGATTGCTCAATTTTGATGGAGAAAACCTTAGGTAATTGATTTATAATCCTTTATAGATCTTATTCTTTCTTTCATTTACTCTTAAATATGCAGTTCTCAAATAACTTAACTTATTTTATTGACCTTCGTAACAAATTATAATACTTTTGATCCGAGTTTTCTTTTGGCAAAAAAAGAGAAAGTCTTCTACTCAAATTTTTGATCGTTTAAGTGAATGATCCCCATCATGTCTCTCAGTTGATGCAGGATTTTAGTATATAATCCAACAGGTTCTAGGCTTCTAGCACTTCTCTGAAATGCAGACACTAGGAAATAATGAGAAATATCTCTAATACTTGAAAGTTGGCTATCCTCAAGTCATTAAAATGAGAATGAACAGCAGTAACAAAACCGGGCCCGACCACAGGCCTAAGACCCCTAAACTTCTAAAACTTTCCTCCAGCTCGTACACAGCCCAAGAGCCCCCAGTTCACGAACCCAGCGGGGACCAAGCGAACCCAGCACCCGAGCCAAGGGTTCCCAGCCGAGCAACCGCTCAGATTTTACTATATGTATACGCGAGATTGAGAGGGAGAGATTAAAACACCCAAACCCTAAAACTCCAGTCCGCCACCCCCCCCACGCGAGGGCGCACCCCTGCGCGTGCGGCCCTGGGTCGCCGCCGGCCGGCCTGACGGCCACGCGCGGGAACCAGTCGCGCGTACACAGGCACGCAGCCTACGCCGAATTACAGTCGGTAGCAGCAGTTCGACTGGGTCGACCCAAACTTCCCGGTAAGCTTTCTCCCTCGTCCCTTCATCTTTTTTTCAAACTGAAATAGGCATTGGAAACAAACCTATAGGCCTTTGACATCGATGGATCGTTTCGAACTAAATCGAAACAAAATCGATATAAAATCGATATCAAAAATCCCGAAAAACTATTCGGATTAGAAACAGAAAACTAGTCCAATCACCCATGTTTGAATATCGATTCTGATCGATCCAGTAGCCTTTTAGAAATTCTACTTGAACAAAGTTAGAGACAACATATAGGGCTTTGATTCCCTTTTTGTAGAATCGGAATTCGTCAACTCAGCGTCGAGAAAACAAATCCCGAACTTTGACAAAAACCTATTTTCGAAAACTAGAAATTGTCCCACACGACGTGCGTCCCGCCAATCCAGGCGACGTGGTCGCGTACCGAAAGGATCGAAAGCTGCGTATCGGCTTCGTGGTCGTGTGGGCTTTGACGGAATTCAAATTGGTCGTATGTGCGCAACGAATTTGATGCGTATCCGTCGAAATTCACCGTATCGTGCACGTTGCAAATTCTCCAATTAATTTGTGCACGCTCGTCCGAACAAGACAAAACTTGCGCCATCAGAACCGTATCGTTTTTCTGGTCCTGTATGCCAAGTTTGGTCCGATTCTGAGACAGTTGATAAAATCGTCGTTTTACGGGCCCCACGGTCCCACTCAACGGGCGATTTTGTGCACGGCCCGCCGGAATCCAACTTTGGACATACGGTTGGGTTCGTATCGAAAAATCGGATCCGTAGACATATAGTTTGACGACTTTAGAGATCGTTGACTCTGGCACATTTTTCGGTGCAAAGCGGGTCCAACGGCGGACACCGTTTTGGTCCGAAATTACTGTTTTGCCCCTGTGTCCAGAATTGGACTTAAGGACAGGCGATCCTAGCTAATTGGACTATTCTGAGATCATTGGTATTGTCTATTTCAGCTTCAGGGGACTGTTGTACGGGTTTTAACTATTGGGGACATATTGAGTGATTTGGATCATCGGTTTCACTAGCACAGGACCACAGGCGAGTACAGTTTATTGTCTGCATTTCGATATTGATTTTTACTATATTTCATTGATTGGCCATTGGTTATGTGATTATTTTCTATTATAAATTGTTGAGTCGGGAATGAGAAGTACCAAGGATGTGTGATCTGACCTTAGACCGTGTAGACCGTGTTGCATTTATTTCTTGTAGACCGTGTAGACAGTGATTTATTTATTTCTTGTAGACATTGTAGACAGTGATTTATTTATTACAAAGTAGACAGTGTAGACCATGATTATTACTGCATTTAAACTGTGTAGATCGTGATTATTATTTTGTAGACAGTGTTTCTTTATTACAATATTTTCTGTAGACCGTGTAACTGTAGACCGTATAACTTTAGACCGTGTAGACCGTGTCGCATAATTGTCCCGAGACCGATCACATATCAAAGGTACTTCTAACAGTGGGGAAAGTATATGCGTCTATTTATTTACTATTGATTTTCTGTCTATCCTTACGGCTTTACTGTTTATTTTCAAAACTCATGATTGATGTCTAACCTTTGTTTTATAGTCATTTTCTTTATTGAGATTGCATTCAGTGAATTATGCTCGTTCCATTCCTGACTGGAAACCAACATTTTCAGGTTAGCCGCGAATTCACTTAGCTTGGGGAGTGACGGGAATACTTACGGACAAAGCCTAGAGACTAGCTAGATAGTTGAGTTGTAGTCATTCATTGAATTGTACAAGTTTATATTCTTCTACAAATATAAAACTTGTAATCATTTTAAGTTAAATTAGTTTCTGTGAATGAGCATTAGATTATTTGTGATTTTGATCTTCATGGCCGTGACAGCGTTCTACCGCCGACACTGCGGCGTAGGCTGGCTTGGACACGTCTCGTATCCGTTTAAAAAAAAACGGGTGCGGGCCGTGACAGCAGTGAAAGTATCCAAAATAATTTGGAAGTTAACTTTCTCAACCGCAGCCTCTTGAGACATTCGTTCAAATTCAGCTTGCACCAGAGCCTACTTCTCCCTTTTTTAGCTCTTTATAGCTCTTAACTGCAGTCCCCAACTCATCTAATATATAATCAAGGAAAGTAGCCTGAGCTTCATCCCCTTGGCTGCGGATGGCATTTATCAAGTAAGAGGTTGGACCTCTAACTGTAGAAAAAGGAGCCTCTTCCTTCTCTATCACCCTATCTATTAAGGGTCCCAAAGAGTTAAAGAAGAAGTTGGTGAAAGAGCTGATGACAAATTGGTTGGTGGCCAAAGCACCAAGTGTAGCAGCGACTCCTGTTGATGAAGCAGCAGGACGTTCAGCCACTTGGACGGAAGGCTCTTTAAATAAGGGAGCTAAAGTGGAGCTGGTTGCTCCTCCCGGTTGTTCCTCTGCAAAAACAGATAAACTTTATCATTTGTCTGTCATTTGCAGCTATTGAAAAGATCAAAAGTGAAAGCAGTCTTACCATGGCTTGGATCGGTGATGATTCGGCCATCTGCTGGCCCAGATCCCAATCTAGCAGAAGTAGCCTCAGACATTACTGCCTGGCTACTGCTTGCCTCGGAGCCACCTGATAAATGACGACTGCTGCTAGCTATCGTCGTTACAGGTACTATATCCGTGTCACTGGAGGAGCTGAAGAAGATTCGATTTCTGCATGGATCAAGGATAGAGATGTTAGCTATTAATCTATAAAAGAAGATTTATAATTTTATTTTATACCTTTGGGATCAACAGTAGGAGTTTCCTCCAGGGCCACTTCCTCATTTGTAATCTTTTCGGGAGATACCTGTACCTCAATATCCTTTTCAGGATCTAGGGTGTCATCAGCGGCTTTGGGAGATATATGGACCTCAATGTCCTCTTCAGGATTCTGTGTATCATCAACAGCCTATGATGATGTACTCTTCTCACTTTCATTATCTTCAGGAGCTTCTTCGCTGGCAGTTGCAGCGGCATGATCAACATCATCTTGCAGACCGAAGTCGCATCATTTAATACATCAATCATTAGATGATCCTCCTCTTCACGAAGTGTTCCTGGCGTAGCAGGAAGCTGAGTCGTTTCTACTGCCAGTGAAGGAGATCGTAAAGCTTCATCTTTCCTAGGCTCTGCAGCCTCCTCTCTCTGTTCAGCATCCTCTCTTGCTCAGTCTCCTATCTCCGCTCTGGACTAGGCTCAGAGGCAGGAGAGGAGATGACATAGTAATCCTAGCAGCAGCATTCACCACCACCGAGGACAGGCTCGCCTTCTTTCTCTTTCTAATAGCCTGCTTCTTTCTATGAAGAGGCCTTTCTGGGCTCTCCACATCGACTACGTCAACCGGCTTTGGAATAGAAGTCGGCGTGGTTGCCTCTTCTCGTTGAATTGACTCGGCCAGCTGTCGAGATTATGATCTGGTAGTAACTTTCTCTGGTTGATCCAGGATAAGTTTCTTCTTTGCAGCTGGGGAAGAAGGTTCATCAATCCTTCTTTTTCTCTCTCTGGTCGAAGATTTAACAACTTTCAGAGAAATTCTCAGTGGTTGATTTACTTCCTCAGGGAAGTTTGCTTCCCTGGAAGCTTCCAATGGATCATCTACCGGTTCATGTTGTTCATTATTTGCTGTAGCTAGTGTAGCAGTCGCACCTTTTTTCAGACGCGTCGCTGTTGTGAAGCTGTCCACCAGACTAAAGTTCTCAACAAAAGTTTTGCAGCTGTATAAAACATCGAATATGTATACAACATTCTAGGGCCATTATCATTTTTATTTGGCATCGAGAACACTGTCCTAGTGTCTCGAGCGTTGTAGTAGGCTCATGCTCTGGTGCCGTCAATCAGGTACCCCTTTTCTTGTAGGCAAGTTATAGCGTTGCCCACATGGAACTGGTCGTAACCAAATTGACGAGCGAAGCGACTCGGCAGATATGGTTCCAGATAGCACTCCTCCTCAAATCTGTATACCAAATGCGATGGTCTGATCGCCTTCAGCCAGTCAAAAGCTGCTCGACCCAGTGGTTGCCTCCCAAGGTCAACCATATTTGTTGCCATAAATTCGTAACCAGCTGGAGGGGCAAAGCTATAAAAATTCCATCCCTTGCCAAGGTTCAGGGCACGTCTGCAGTCCTTCAGACTAATGTACACCCACTTGCTTCAGGAGAATCTCCGCAGAAAGCTGCCGCCAACTGCTCCCATATCAGGATTCATCAAAGATGGATGGTGCAGAAGCAACCACCCGAATAGATAGGTGTAGGGCAACTCCAATCGAAGGAAGTACCCCTTTTCACCCTTCCACTTGATCATGGAGTCGACATACAGACGAAGACCTGCATTTATTCTACAGGTCATCGCTGATAGCAAATCCATCTGGTAGCCGAAGACTAACCGGACGGCAGCGAAGAGTACGCCGCGGTGGAAGCGGTCTACGGCACTTGCTCTGGGTACAACAAATCGACGGAGCCAGTATGTCAAAAATCCTGCCAGCTGGGCTTCTTGTGACATGGACCTGTAGCCCATTCTTATAAAGCTTTCAACAAAATCTCCGGGCTTGAGCGGAGGGTATTGGTGTTCATCAGTAACTCTGATATCCATCTTCTTATCTCTTCCATCAGTTTTATTACTTCACTGTGGCTGAGAGATTAAAAGAAAGTTGGGTTGCATGAGTCATGATCTTTGGTCTTTTTCTCAACGATATGGTTAAGAAAAAGATACGACAACCACTTCGATGAATAACATGTGCTGGAAGAGCCGCTCTTGTAGTACAGGGAGCATATATTATAATGGCACAGTAGTTCGTCGAAAACTGCTACCATCTCTGCATTTTCTCGACGTAGTCTCTCTAACTCGTCGTTTGTGGGAACATACTCCTCATAAGGGAAGTCTTCCATTGGTAGGCATGAGATATACTTCATCTCATGGAGGGCCAATCCCATCTCCCTACAGGGCGTCATGAACGTTCTTGTCCTATAGTTGTACCTCTCCGCCAGGGCCAGAAACAAATGAGGGTTTGGGTGGAAGCCATACACGGTAGCATATACCGCATTATAAAGTTCGATCTCTTTAAGTTTGTCTTCAAACTGAGCCAATGCCCAGTTGGCTATGCAGTTCCACCTCCTGTTCTTCGGGTTCACTAAACCGGTCAGCCGGATATCCTGATCCGGTTATCTGTCCTCAGCCTTTGCATACTCATTGGCAAAGATTGGAGTCCTCACAGGCAGCAGTAAAGAAGAGTTTTCTAGAGGGATACAGCCTGGCTTCAACCCTCTGAGTAAAGTGCTGTGTCGCTCAGAAGAGCTATAGAACATGTCTCTATTGTTCGGGCCTTTCTTGACACAGATCTTTCCCGTCCTTGCATGTTGAAGGGGAGTAATGTCCCAGTCCATCCTCCTGGGATGGCTTGTATGAGCATATCGTGCTAGAGGGAGGCATCTAGCAATGTCCAGTAACAGGATCAGTTTCTCCTTCCTTTGGAAAGTTCTCTGCTCGATACGGGGCCTTGGCTGAGAACTCTTGTCGATGGCTTCGCCGAATAAGAACATGGGTTTCTTGTGGGTGATGGCGTCAGCAGACTGCAAGGGCTGTCCATTCATCCGACTTAACAAAGTCTCATTGTCTTGAGCTATCAAAATAGCTTGGCGGGAGTATGGCAGAGCATATTGTGGGAAGAGCATATAGGATAAATCTTCTTTGAATTTTGGCTCAGCAAGGGACCCTGCAAATATTTCATAATCAGGGTCCTCTCTGATGTTAACTGCATCAAACAAAAAAACAGAATTAAGTACAAGTAAAATCAAAGATTTTGTCAGAAGATTGCGCAACCATCAGATTGTGCAACCATCAGATTGCACAACAATAGCTTCTATGCGCAAACTATCCAGTGGCGCCAACTCATTCACTTGCACAAGCCATCAGATTGTGCTGAATAACTTGCGCAAAGTATCAGTTTGCGTTGGATAGCCTTGCGCAAATCAGCAGACTGCGCTAACTTTTGCCAACGCGTTCTAACCGATTGCACAAGAAAATAATCTTCATAAAATGAAGATTATTGTTTTTTGTGCAATCGAAACCCTAAACAGGGTGGCGCAACGTAACCAAATCTCTAAAAAGATATCGGTTTAAAGGTGCAGCAATGGCGAAGAACCCTAAAAAGGGTTTTCGATCGGATGTCTACCTTGCAGTGCTGGATGTGCCACTTCGTGTCGAGAAGGGCGCGACATAGCAAGAGTCGAGGACTCGGCGGGGGCCTTCCCTTTCTCGGCGGCGGAGCGCTTTGGGGCCATAGAGATCGACGGGAAGAAGAAGAAGAATCAGGAAAGCTCAAGAAGTTTTCTCTTTTGAAAGTTCGAAAGCAAGTAAAGAATGACAGTGAGAGAACGGAGAACTATTTATAGTTTCTCAGACTGAACAGACTCCTCAGATTGCGAACAAACATGAGCTAATTCCTCCGATTGCGCAGACAGGTCATCATGCGCAACTTGATTTTCAAATCAAAATTCAAAGTATTTCGAAGCTTTGACTATTCTCAAACTTCGAAAACTTTGAAGGGGGTCTTGTAGGTCCTAAAAATCAAGTTGCACACATCAACAAAGTCATGAAAATCAAATTATACATCCTTCAAGTGAACTGCACAGAAGATAGATTGCGCAATAATTCGATTGCACAGACTGAACTGCGCACCCGTCCAAGTGCGCATGCTGACGTAGCCTAGTCATCATTACCTGACAGAGAATCAGATCTTCTGACAGCTGACAGCACGAAGAATGAGAAAACTGTTCGTTTATCGTACAGCACAACGTTCGAGGACAGCTGTACATGCAGCACAATCTGCCTGCAGTGCAATCCAGCTCAGCACGGTCCATCCTAGCGCAATCCGAAGCCAGCGCAATTCAGGTGGCGCACTCCATTACTACAACTGACAAAGTACACGTGGCCTTTATGCCATCAATGACTCATTACGTGGTAATCGTCTGTGCACGATCATGCGCATTTCAATCAAATAATGACATGTGTCCAATACAGTTGGCCCACGATCAAGTAATTGCCAGCACAGTCTGATGTCTGTGCGGTCCAATGCAGCACAATCCAGCTTGCACAGTCCAGAATAACTACAAAGTACTTATTTCCAGAACTCTATAAATAGAGTTTCAAGTCCTTCCTAGAGGGGATCATACACGCATACAGAGATCAGAGATCATCACCAGAGATCAGGAGTCTTTGCCAAAGTGCTGCTGCAATCTTCAGAGGCTACCGTCTTCAAAGTTCACATCGTCCAAGGGATAAAGCGATCGTCTTCAGATCGGATTCCTATAGTTGTACTTTTCTAGAATTCTTGTAATCTTCTTTACAAAGTTTGTTGAAAAAGATCAACTTTTTATTTTTGCAAACAAAATGACGACTCTGCTGGGACGACTTTCTCCTCCGACGAGGAAGTGACAACTCAATGACGTTGCGTCTATCGGAAAGATGCAGAAGACGCTGGTTGACGTGTTAAAGTCAAAATTTACCCAAATCCTTTGGTCGAGGAGCCGCGGGATAAATCTCGGGAATGAAATCGGACAGCGAAATCGGACAGCGGATTCAGCCGAACGATCACAGAACCACACGAGGTCAACCGAAGATAGGGACGTGCCGGGACAGCAGTCGAAACGCGGTCGGAAAGCGGCGCACAGGGGGCGGTCGGCCGATGGCCGGACTGGGCCTCGTCGACTCTGAAACAGCGGCTAGGCCGCTCGGTCGGGATAGGCGGCGCTGGCCTGGACGGCCGGGGTCGCCGGGAGGGGCGCGGTCCCGGGGTCGCCGAGAGGGGCACGGCCGGGATCCACGGAGAGGGACGCGGTTCAGGCGGAGGAAAACTAGGGCACGGTTGAGCTTTGGAGGAAAAATGGTGAGATGGTGAGATGGAGGGATGGGGAAGAGGGTTTATATAGGGGAGAGAGCGGGGGTTACCGAAAACCGAGGGGTCGCCAGCGGTTAGGAACGGAGGGGTCGGTCGGGCAGTTCGGGAAAGGGAAAAGGCTCGGCCACTTACGAACGGATGGAAAAAGGAATTAATTCCTTTCCTTCCCTCTATGTATTAATATCCTTTCTTTAACCTCTGTATTCACCCATGTTTGTTGTATCCCCCAATGCCATAATATAGCATTTAGTTTGAGTGGGGTTCATGTCTACATGATGTGGCCCTTGGACAAAGAAATGGACACCTAAGTTACTATGGAACCAACTAGCAAAGTATTTTGCTTAGAGAAAGCATCAACCTGACCAACTTCAACACTAGCCACTAGGTGACAATTTAAAGGCTTGAGCATTGCTAAAAAAAACTTAGGAGGTCCACTAAAGATGATTAAAGAATACAAAAAGATGGTTAGAAAACTATTGTTTCTAAAGGCCTGTTTGGTTGTAGGTCATTATATTTCGTGAAATATGAACTCCAAGAATTTGCCCAAAATCTGTCATTTGGTTGCCAGTGCTACAGAAATGAGAATTATAATTCCCACTAGTAACAATCCAAGTTTCTGTTGAGTTATTCATTTTTTTACAATTTCTTAATTTAACAACTAATAATGATTTTAATAATAATAATTAATTAATTATTCAAATAATTAACTAAAATTTACGGGTTTCACAAAAAGAAAAGAGTTGGTTATCAATTTTTCCCCTGAAAAGAGGAAGAAATGTAGAGTTCTCACCTTCGATTGGCCGGCGTGGCGAGGCCGGATGCGAAGGCAGCCCGTGGCCGACGCTGGTTGGTGCTTGGAGACTCCCTCACGGTGGTGCAAGGAGACTTGGCTCGCGGGGCCGCTCGCCGACGTGGCATCGTGGAGGAGCCCGTCGGTCTTGTTCGCGACTAGACAGGGTGGACGCGGAGCATGAAAGAGGAGGTGGCAGCGGACGTACGGGAAATACGGATCGGCGGCGTCTGGCACCCGACAGTAGAAGGGGACGCCGCCGTGGGGAGATGCTGCGCTGGTCGAAGAAGACGAAGTGTGGCGTGTGGCTGCGGCAAGATCTCTGTCGCAGGACGTGGCGAACGCTGCGATACGTGGAAGAGGAGCGCACTGATGGACGCCGGTCACGATAGAGCTAACCAGCTCCTTCGTCCGCGTATCTTTTCGCAGAGAAGCTCCGACCGTTGGTCTCCAGATTTGGGTGGAGACCGATCTGAGTTTTGCCGGCGCGAGTGGTGCGGTAAAGACGGAGGCATGGTCGCTGTCTCCGGGCGCTCAATGGCCCACGCGACAGTCAGGTAAGCTATTGGTTGTGGATGTTTGGTTGGAAACTGGGGAAGCGGGGAGATCGGTTGTTGGCGATAAGACGAGGGTCCGCTTCATCGGCTGATGATTGCCCGTTTACATACAATTGCTATGATAACGGGAATATCGTCAAGGAGGAGGCCTCGGCGATGTCGAACATGTGATGAGAAGTCGACAATCGATGCTTGACCGGCACCGTCGGTCTGGGTTGGTCTGGCTTGCAGTTTGCTCGACTAGACAGGAGAAAAGATGTATATATCATATAACATAAAGGAATTTCTTTATATAGATGGAGGATGGTTTTTGCTCGGTTACCCATGGATAGAGCTGCATTCTTATAGATAGAACTGGATATCCTAGGATTTAATCGTGGGAAAATATTTAGAGATGAGGTTTAAGGGTTACAGGATGGGCTGGGCCTGCATTGCCGTAATAAGGGAAACATAGAGGGGAATACCCCGACTAGGATTTAGTAAAGGAATTTTGGAAGCAATATGTTGGGTTCAGTAGTTAAGCTCAACAATTGGATTTACCTATAGGTATTTGTATATTGCCTTGGAAGCCAACAAGAAAATAACACATCTATACTTGTGGGTTAAGCCACAACATCCAAAGTATTAATATGATTTCTGAGGCTAGAAAAATGTGAATCATAATTCTTGTTAGTGATTGTTAAGCTCAGGCTAGATGTTTCTGCTAGATAATCATTATTCATATTAACATTTGATAATAACAAGTAACTCAAATCCGATGAATATACCTATATCAACAAATGATCAACATAATATTTTAAAACAATATTTAGTGTTATCAAAACTAATTTCGAGTAACGTTGAGCATACCCTCAGAATAGTTTCTTATATATAGAGAGAAATACAAAACTATTTAAGATAATTTGATTAATCCTTCAAGGTAATTCAAAATTTGTAAAACAAAGTATATGTTCTTAATATAACATTTCCACATACTATTTTAGTACCATAAAATAAAATGAGTCATACCTTGCATAAACATTTTTTTATATATAGAAATTATCTAAAATTTTCAAAACCATTTTCGAAATCACTATTTTGAAAGCCTTTATTACTAACCAAATATTTCTAATTAAAAATAATGAATTTGAAAGTGATTATTTTTATTAAAACCGAAACGTTATTGTCAAATCTTAAACCTTTAAACTAGTTTTGAAATAGTCAAATGACGTTCATATGTTTCAAAGGGAACTTTTTCCAAAACACGATTTAAAGAAAAAATAGTATAATAAATTAAATAAAACAATTTAGAATTTTCGGGAAGAGGAGTTACAAACTTCCATCTCTAACTCACATTATACTGTCACATTGACAGTTAACTACAATAAGGCCAAAACTATGACACACACTGTAATGTCCCAAATTTGTGATACGTATTTAGTGTACGTATACGTGTTTTGGACCCATATTTTATTTATTCATGGTTAGTTGTCTTGGTTTATTTTGCATTGGCTTGGTTTTATTGTCATTGATAGTTTAATTGCTTTTAATGATTCATTGGTTATTTGGGCTTGGTTTATTCCTGGGTTGGTTCGGCTTGGTTCGGTTTGGGATTGCTCTTGGTTCAACATGAACCAAGGGGTGAACCCCCTACCTACCACGACCACTCATATTTATTAGCCCTTCTTCTTTCTCTCTCTTCATTACTCATCTTCTTCCTCATTCACTCCCTTCACCTACCAAAGAGAGGGAGAGAGAGGTCTAGGCAAGTTGCATCTTGCTATCACTTGAGGGCTACATTTTATTTGTCTAATAGTTTTATTAGCTCATTTGTAGCAATATTAGAACTTGGGTTTTCTCCATTTGGAGCTTAAAATTTTGTAGATCTAGAATTGAAGTGTTTTCAGATTTTGGTGGTTTTGATCTATCAAACTTCTTTGTTTTCTAGTTTTGATGGTTCCATGTTGTAGAGAATTTTATTCTACCTAATTTTGATCATTTGAAAGTTGGATTTGGACTTATTTTGACCAAGTTATGGACTTTTGAAGCTTTGGGTTCAACCATGGAGTTCTTGCTGTTTGGAGAAGACAGTGAGCAGTGCACGAGCTTTTTAGCTTGTGCCACTGAGTTGCGCACGCTCTTTAGCGCAGTGCAGTCCCCATATGCTGCCTTTTGGGAGCGTATGACTCGCATACGCTCGCTTGCTTGACAAGGAGTCGTATGGACCCCATACGCTGCCTTTTGGGAGCGTATGACTCGCATACGCTCGCTTGCTTGACAAGGAGTCGTATGGACCCCATATGCTGTCTTTTGGGAGCGTATGACTCGTATACGCTCGCTTGCTTGACAAGGAGTCGTATGGACCCCATACGCTGCCTTTTGGAAGCGTATGACCTGAGCGTGGCTTGACCTGAGCGTGGCTTGACCTGAGCGTAGATTGGCCTGAGCGTAGCCTGACCTGAGCGTATGACTTTTGCACTGAGCGTATGGCCCTTGGCTGACTTGGTCTTATGTCAGCGTGTCAGATTTGGTTTTATTTTCGTTAAGCTTGGCTCTTCTATAGCCCTGTATATTGATATTTTATTAGATATTTTACGTCCATTTTATATCCTTACGCCTTTTGTCCTGAACTTGATAATCATGAATTTACTTGATATGTTTGGAATTGATAATTGAGCATGACGTGATAGTGACCTGTAGTGGTGCACTCCTGACATAATAGCCTGACATGACCTGATAGTGGCCCGTCGTGGTACACTCCTGACAAAGTACACTTGGCATGATAACCTGACATGATTATCTCGAATAGCTGTTGCGACGGCTACCTGACATGACATGACCTGTTTAATTAATCATGACACCGTGGGCGATTGTGCTTGTACAAATAATCCAGTCCTGTCTTGCATCATGTCTAGGAGGGGACTCCTGAGTACCACGGTCAGGAGTACCTACTGAAATGGACTAAGGTTAATAATTAGTATAATTCACTAGTCATGAAGAGATGTTCCCCAGTTACAGGCGATCCCGTTATCCCGGCCGCAAATGTTTGGACTTGTAGCCTGCCGACGAGTAGGGCACATTTTCAGCCCACTGTTATGTGGGGCACTCTTGATTGTCACTTTAAATGATTGAACTCTATTGTCACTCTAATGCATTGTACTCTCCAGATTGTCACTATAATGATTGCCTGGATAACCTGGATAGCTGCAGGGCCTGTGACTACTTGGAGCATCTCATTGCATCTTGCTAGTAACTAGGATTGTGATAACCCTAGTTAGATAATGTAGAAAGCCGTAGGCAATGATTGGCCGTGATTGATTGGATGGAGTCTAGTCCAGTATGGTATTGTCTAGAATTGATTGATTGCAAGATTGTACCAGAATGATTGAATTATTGTCACTCCAGATTGTCACTATAATGATTGTCACTCCAGATTGTCACTATAATGATTGTCACTCCAGATTGTCACTATAATGATTGTCACTCCAGATTGTTACT
This sequence comes from Iris pallida, assembly GCA_029216955.1. Taxonomy (NCBI): domain Eukaryota; kingdom Viridiplantae; phylum Streptophyta; class Magnoliopsida; order Asparagales; family Iridaceae; genus Iris; species Iris pallida. The sequence goes on from JANAVB010042618.1 coordinate 34,199,610, forward strand.
TGACCTAATTTCTTATATTTATCTTGCCGATAAATGGTGAGAGAAACCAAGTTCCGTTCAGACGAAGGGTTACAACCCCGGTCCTTGTTTGGTTTACGGGTTGTAACCTAGCTATCTGAATAGTCCCATGGTTATCTCATCGTATATCATCCTGGCATGCTTTTCCATATGTTCTGTCTTTTAGTGATTCTAGGCAAGATTGTCTTTTATAATTACCTATCATGCTGTCTCTTATTATGTAATTATATTATTGTGCTAATTTGCTGGCTTTAGTTCTTAAGTGAAGCCTCCTTTGTGGCACTTGCTCTTTCTGGGGTCTGACCCAGCTGGTTTTGTATGGCCAGATACCGGAGCAGCACCAAAGGATCTCCTTGCTTTCCAGCCCAATGGTGGTCACCAGGCGTAACCAGGGCATCAGGTGGGTTTCTTTTTGTTCTTCCACTGTAATATTGTAAATTATTTTTTAAGGCGTTTAGTCGACGAGCAAGTGTTAGCTCGATTGTACTTACTTACTGTCTGCCTACGGGCTGTAGCATGATTGACAAGCCCCGGGGTTAATCATGTATGACTGAACTCTTGCTAGTCCTCATATTTTGTAACGACTAGCTTCATGATCATCTGGATATGTAATGTTTGGGATGCCTTACAATTGTATATTTGGAGATCTGATATCTTGTGATTATTATTAGTTGGTTGAGATTGAGACAATAGGCTATTTTATGACCTTAAGAGACTGATGGATTGTAGTGAAACCCTCACATATCTAGACAGCCGTGACCGTATAGCGGGGTAGATTCCATTCCATTATACGTAGCTGGCTATGTCTTCCCCCGCTCTCCAGTATTCTGGTTCTGGGGCGTGACATGGTTTAAAGTGGTGGCCCATGCAGGTCTTGTTAATCAAGATGTGTGAGGGTTTACCGAATAGATGTCTCAATCGGTACTCGCCCTTGATCTCTGCTCGTATCCTCTTGATTCCTAAAATTCTTGTCCTGATCACATGCTTGAAATCGTTGATCTGTCCTGGTCCTTCCTTATTGTTCCCATGTCGTCTTCTTCAGCGGCATTGAACCTGGACCTGCTGATCAGCAAGGCGGATCACCTCCCGTGGACCAGCAGCAACCAGAAGATCAGGCCCAGCACTCAGGAGCAGCCTCCCGAGTCGTACCTACTGGACGAGAGCCTCCAGTTCAGCCAGTCCAGCCTGCAGATCCTGATGATGGCACTTTGGTGGGTCTCATCAGATCATTGTTAGCTTTCCAAGATCGTAGAGGCGATGCCTTGTACCAGGCAGTGGAAGATGCTCTGAATAGAAGTGGTCCTCGAGGGAACAGTGCGGTCAACAGTTTCAAGTGCCTGAACCCTCCCTTCTTCGATGGCAGCGAGGATGCCATTGCTGCCGATGCTTGGCTACAGGATATAGAGGTGATTCTCGAAGCCGCAAAGACTCCAGAAACGAGAAGGTGGCTGTAGTATGCCTACAGTTATTGGATCTAGCCCGCAGTTGGTGGGCTGCACAAGCAGTAGGATTGGCAACACCTGTCTCCTGGACGGTGTTCAGCGAGAAGTTCCAGATCAAGTATTATGATGCAGTGGCTCGATATGACTTGCAGACCAGGTTCAGTAATCTTAAGCAGATGGGGAGGACGGTCGACGGTTATGCGGCCGAGTTTTCCAGACTCAGTCGGTTTGCTCCCACCTTGGTGGCAACCGAGTTTGACAGAGCGCAGAGGTTCCAACAGGGACTTCACCTGGAGATTATATTGGCAGTAGAACAATTCGAGCATCAGACCTATGATGCGGTGTTACGAGCAGCAAGGAGGCACGAGTATTGTTTTCCATAAATAAATTCACTTTATTTATTTTGTATCTGAGAAAATTACAACTGTAGGAATCTAATCTAGAAGACGATTACTTTATCCCTTGGACGATGCGATGAAGAATACTCGAACTTTGAAGAACTTGGACAGCAACTGGGCAATCTCTCTGTTCTCTCTGAAATTGTCTGTGTCTGATGAAGATGAAGAAACTCTTTTTTATAGAGTTCAAAATAACTGTCCTTAAGCATACGCTCAGGTAGTTACTTGACGTGTGCATAACAGCAGGGACGTGTGGCTAATTCTGATGGAGACACATTAGCGTGCGGTTGAAAATAGTGGAGCATGTTCAGGAGAGATTGATGGCCTGGATGCCACGTTGCATAACTTCTAGAGAAGTGGATAACTGGTATAGGACACGTTAGAACGTGTGTTGACTGTAATCCTGGATATGGTTGCTGTAATACACTGCCTCGTTGAAGGAGAGTTATACGCTGACTTGGATGATGTAGAAACCAAAATAAAGCTGATATGCTTACTGGAGAAGAAAGGAGTCATACGCTCACTTGATGAGGAAGGAGTCGTATAGACTTCATACGCTCACTAAAGAAGAAAGGAGTCGTATAGACTTCATACGCTCACTGAAGAAGGAAGGAGTCGTATAGACTTCATACGCTCACTGAAGAAATGGCCACGTGGCCATCATCAATCTTCTCTGATACGCCATATCTTCAAATAACTGTCAAAGATTTTCTCGAGCGTCGTGACTGCAGATATGACGGCTGACAGACTGTCAAAACTGACAGTAATGATGGCTTTGCATTAATGATCTGCTGAGCTGTCCTCGTAAAAGACAAAACCAACTCTTCGAATACATATACGACTTTCATGACAACTATCTTTGCACGAAAAGACGAGACGTCAGATTCATTCTTCATTTAATATAGTTGTGCTGCCACTTTAAGAAGAAATAATAAAATATCCACTAAGCGTATGGCTTTTGATAAGCGTATGGCCTTGAGCGTATGACAGCGTGTCATAATTTTCCACATCCTACAAGACCCCCTTCAAAGTTTTCGAACTTTATGAGTTTCAAAAGTTCGAAATTACTTTGAATAAAAAAGTGGGAATGATCTTGACACGCTGGCATTAAGTCAATTTATGCAAAAAATGAATTTTATCAAATGTCATGATGACTCTTCATTTTTGAGACTGATTGAATCTGATTTATGGAGGAATATGAACCGCCAGCAAGCTTGTTAATAAACTGAGAAAATTCAGTTTTTGACATTCATTTCTTATAACCATGACTCCAAAGGAAGCGGCTGAAGAAGAAGCACGAAAATTAGGTTTCTATGCCCATGGTGACCCCACCTTTGGAGGCAAAGAACCGGAGCCCTTCGTCATCGAGTTCAAAGATGACCCCACGCAGTTAGCCAAGAATTTCTTGGGTTACTTCGGTCTGGACGGCTCCTCTACTTCTGATGGGCGGAGCCTCGCAGAGAAGCGTGAAATGCTCGCTGCTCTGTTGCACCGTATGGGGTCCAAAGCGTAGAAGAGTTAGGCGTCAAACTTAGCCGCTCTGGAAAATAGAGCGTGACTTTGTTGCACCCCTTTCTTTCCCTCTCTTTTTTGTTTTGTAAGGCCATCAGTGCCTTAATGAAATGATATTCAAGAATTCTCTGTTTAGTATAATTTTGTGTTGAAAACTAACGTGCACCAATGAATAACTGTAGATTACGCTGTAGGTTACGCTGTCTTCCATGTTTGTAAGTTACGCTGGATAGCGTACATCAATGAATAGCATGCACCAATAAATAGCTGTAGGTTACGCTATCTTCCAATGTTATGGAAAGCACTCTTTGAATATTTCCAAGGCTATGCTGGTTTCCAAAGTACACGTGGCACTCATTGCATATTTATGAGCGTTATTTGTGGATCCTTTCCAAGAATAGGCTTGCGCTCCATACTTTAAAATAGACAGAAGAGTTTCACAGAACTCATCCCCATCTTCTTTTTTCTTCTCTTCTCTGAAAATGAACGTGAGATTTCACTCTCGAATCGGAAAGCAAAAGCTTCTAAATGTTCGAATTCTGAGCAATATGTCAGACATCAGTTTGCCAATTCTTAGCGTCAAACTTGAAGGTAAGTCCGGCATAATACACGTACTATTTTTGCTGTTGAAAATAAGCTTTCTGTCTCTGAGCGTGCTTGACCAACCAGTACGTTTCATATGACATTTCTGTTGATTTAATTCTTTTCTTCATGCTGTTTTCCGCAGAAACTTGGCTAAAGATTTTCTTCAGAACTGGCATTGGTGATGTGGATGCTGTGGAGAATGTCCTTCTGACACCAACATCAGGGAGCTCATACGCTTTTGACGCGTACATCAGACAACTCAGAACTCTTCGTGGGATAGAAGGGTCTTCCTCAGATGGTAGGAAGAGCCTTTATACACGAGAGTTGGATGGTGGAGTCAACTCTACTACCGAGAAATCGGGTAATAGAGTTCCTTTCAGGCAGAACCAGGAATTGTATCCCAAGGTTTGGATACATCCTGTCTTCCTTGAGAGGTTACCCCCATCCACCAGTTGTATTGGCAGCACCACGACTTCGGGCTGCCATACTCTGTGGTTCTCCTCTCGTCTGAGAGAGAAGACCAGAGTTTGATTCCTGCTGATCTGGTCGTGACTGAGACCCAGATAATCAGGAATTGTCACCAACAACGAACCTGACGGAGAAGGTCCGACGGAGAAGATCCAAAGAAGAAGATAGATCTGTTGGCCCAATGATTGTATCATATTTTTGAATATGGTTAATATGTTAAGTTTAGCATTTCTTATCACTAATCTTCATACAATCGCTATAGCACTTCTACTTATACTTATATCTTTGGTGATATGTGCCCATTGGTTTACATCTTAGTGATATGAGCTTATCTATCTTAAATTTAATTGGGTTGCCAAAATTAAAACTATGTTTTTGATTGTGGTCATTCAATTAAGTTTAATCATTATGATATCACTAACATTTATGCCTTCACCTTAGCACTTGTACTTAAACTTTGCATAGTCCTAATGTGCTTTAACTTATCATACTTGCTATGTATATTGCTTTGTTCGTCTAACATGTACATGCAGAAAAGCAATAAACAAGATCAATGTGGACATATGCAATGAAGAAATCATGGTAGGCCAAAGACGACGGATCCCACAAGATTTCTCTGAACCACCCGACGACATCTCTGGAGCCACGCACCGGGGGTTCCGCTGCCGCCAAGGGAAAAAGCCAGCACCTATCAAAGGAAGAAGCCAAGCCGTGCCATCATCATTTCAAGTCTCTGAAGAAGCCTACATCTGCCTAAGTATATCTGGACTCTGTAATGAGTCCTAGGAATATTTGTAACACAAGAAATGGATGGCAAAATCGAAAGCTAGGGCAGAAATAAGCCCAGGATCATTTTTGGTGGAAAACGGCATACCGACGGTATACCGGCGTATACCGACGGTATACCGGTTTTTGTTCACAGAAAGTTTCTGTTTACAAAACCGGCATACCGCCGGCATACCGGTCCATACCGACGGTATACCGCTTCTGAAACGTTGAAATTCCAACGGTCGGATTTTCAGCCATTAATGATCCCAACGGCTATATTTCTAGCCGTTGCAATCCCAGACCGGTATACCGCCGGTATGCCGGATCATACCGGCGGGTATGCCGGTTCGTGACTGAAAAGTTGCCTTTAGCTTCTTTTCAAGCTTTGGTTATAAATAGCCTTGAACCCCTTCATTCAAGGTTGATTTTTTGAGCCTAAAAATTTCCAAACCACCAAAGCTTTCCACATACAACCTACAAAGCTTTCATTTGCCATCCACAAATTATGTTAGAGTTATTGAGTTGAAAAGTGAGATCTTCATCCTATTGTATAAGGAGATCAAAACCTATTGTGAAAGGTTGAAGTTGGAGAGTCTTCGTATCCAAACTCTCGGTTGAAGTTGGGGAGTCTTCGTATCCAAACTCTCGGTTGAAGTCGGAGAGCCCTTCGGATTAAAGCTCTTGTGTAAGAAGTTGGCGAGTTCTTCGGATCCAAACTCGTGTGTAACTATTTGCTCAAATAGTGGATTAAAGCCGGAGAGAGTTCCGGGACTGGACTGCCTCTTAGGAGGATACCAGGATATATCGGGTGTCGGTATTGTGTTTGCTTCTTCTCTTGCACTATATTTTAAATTGCCAATTAGCTTGTGCTAAGTGCTTGATTAGTTAGCTTGACCCTATTCACCCCCCTCTAGGGTTCCTACAAGATCTCTATTAGGTTATTGTTGTGGTGTAGAATGAAAATCCAAGATTGTAATAGATTTCCACTATGATTTGTAAGAAAGTCTAAGAAAATGTAATAGACTTTTTATGGTGAAATGAGAATGGAAATAATAATTCTTCTATGCTCAAAGATTATATTTGTGGATGAATCGTGGACATGATAGATAATGAAATCTTCTTTTCTGTTTTAGAGTATATGATATTATCAGAGGTATTATGGACGTGATAATATGTAGGAACTCAAAAGAAAATAGATTGATTTCTATGCAGAGGTCAAAAATGACAAATGAGCAAGTAGATTCGGAATTGATTCAGAGGTTATAAAAACGTGATCAATAACGAATCTCCACTTAATAAATTGATAGAAGATTATGAACAGACGAACCGTTTAGGAAATGATGAACGGATGAACCGTCGAATGAATGTAATAAATGAACGGTTGAACCGTCAAGTATTAATGAATGTATGAATCGTCGAATGAATGTGAGAAATGAATGGATGAACTGAATCTCGGGAAAGAATACGTCCCTTCGATCTTTGTAACCATATGCCTATAAATAGAGCATATTTGAGTAGAAGGATCATACATCCTCTTTTATCCACAATGTCTTCTGAAAAGAATACAAAGAAGACTGAAGTCGTCTCTGAAGTTACTGAAGGTGCTAAAGAGCATCTACCTCCGCAGAAGAAGGAAATGGGCGAAAGCTCATCTACTCCCAAGCCGCCGAAAGATATCCTGGACTTCCTGGTCGAACCAGGAGAAACCGAAGAAGAAGAAGCAATGAGGCTGGCTGCCTGTCAATTCTTGGTGCGGTCAGGAAAAGATGTATTAAATTCTTTTGCTGATTATGTATGTGGCCCTTGTCCCAAGTATGAGAGGGATGACAGTGATCTTCCATGATGATGTACTCTTTTTCTTGAAGAATTTTGTCAAAATAAACTCTGTTTAAGGAAACTTTGTTTACGATGTATCCTTCCCACTTTACATCAATTTTGCCTTTATTCATTGATCTTTAGACTCAGAAATCAAAAAGACTAAATATTTGAGATAGAAAATTCAGAGGTAATATGGACATGATTTTTTTTATTCAAGATCTTTATTAAAACCACTGGGGATCTAATAAAACAAAATATCAAATTCTCTGGGAAGATGATACATGGTGGAATATCAATTTCCTCTGGGGATAACGATATCGAAATAACTTTTGTAAAGAAGGATTTTATATTTGCTGGGAAATGATGAAAATATTATACATAATATTTCTTTAAGAATTTGCCATTGATAGGCATCATCATGACTTTCCCATCCATAGAGGCAAGCTGGTATGCTCCGTTAGAGAAGACTTTGTTCACTACGAATGGGCCTTCCCATTTTGCATCAAATTTGCCTTTGCTCATATGTGTCATGGTCATAGGACGTCTGACAGTAAGGACCAGTTCCCTTCTGATATGCTCTGATTTGGACTTTCCGGTTAAAAGCTTTGGAGATTCGGGCCTGATACAGCTCGATATTTTGTTGAGCATACAGTCGTTTTTTATCTAGAGCTTCCAACTCTTGAAGTCGAAGACGATCATTGTTTTCTGTTGTCAGTTCATTGGAGATTGCAATTCTCAGAGAAGGAATCTGGATCTCAAGGGGAAGAACAGCTTCACACCCATATACTAAAGAGAAAGGTGTACATCCAGTCTTACAAACTGTGGTGCGGTAGGCCCATAAACATTCACCAAGCTTCTCGCTCCAGTTGCGTTTGTTGGAAGAAACGAACTTTTTCAAGAGTTTGATGATTGTTTTATTGAAAGCTTCTGCCAATCCATTGGCTGCTGGATTATATGCTGTAGAAGCTAAATTATTAATCCGATGATCGTCGCAGAATCGAATAAATTTCTGACTGACGAACTGCGGTCCGTTATCATGGATAATACGCCGAGGAACACCAAATCGATAGATAACATGATGTTTGACGAAGTTGATAACACTAGAAGTTTTAACTTCAGATAACGGGATTGCTTCAGCCCATTTGGAAAAGTAATCGGTTATTGCTAAAATAAACCGATGTCCTTGATGATGGTGGGTTGATGGGACCAATGACGTCCATGCCCCAAGCTTCAAAGGGCCATGATGCCGCTGTTGGATGTAAGAACTCTGACGGTTGATGAATAAAGTCTGCATGAATTTGACAGGCTTTACATTTTCGAGCATATTGAATAGCGTCAGCCACCATCGTGGGCCAATAAAACCCATACGTCGGATACGATCTTGAAGTTTAGGACCTGGTTGATGAGCTCCGCAAACACCATCATGTGCTTCACGAATTATCTGTTGTGTTTCTTCACCGGCAATGCATCGGAGGAGAAGACCGTCGTAAGACCGACGATATAATGTTTTCGTCGTATGATTATAATAGAATCTGAGAGATCGACGTCGAATAGACGCTGCTTCACTCGGATTATCAGGAAGTATATCATACAAAACAAAATCTATAAACGGGCGTCTCCAGTCTTCATTATGGCTTCTGTTTCATTAGAAAGACAATTCCATAGTAGAATCAGAGGAAGACGAGGGCATTTTGTCAAACTTTAATCCAGCATTAAGGTGAGAGAATCTTGTCTGGT